>OV656837.1:11875000-12500000 GCA_927399475.2 Acleris emargana
ATGTATGTATGTATGCCTAGGATTCATTTTATTTGTTGTATATAATGATTTCTGCCGAAAACGGAATGTGCCGAAACAGGAATATGCCGAAAACGGAATATGTCCAAAAAGGAATGTGCCGAAAAAAGAATCAATCGTTGAGAAGCCTTAATAATAAATTTTAATAAGTCGATCGATGTGTGTGTGTGTTATTTAACATTCTCATATAAACTACCTCATCCGTACAAGAAGACCATATTTAGCAAACTTTTGACCATAATCCTGTACTAATTTCTTTTTACATAAGTTTTATCAAGAAACCACAACTACCCGTGTTCTAACCGTTTTACCCAGCCCGTTACATAGGTAACATGTTCAATTTCCTCACAGTAATAGGTAAGGGTTAAGTTACACTGAACTAACTTGCATTGCCGCAAACCGCGGCGTCGTTTCAATGTCCAACGAGTCACTGGTGACCTGCGACCGCGTGTCGGAGTTTTCGCTACTATTATGGGTAGAAGTCATGGAGATCTTGTCATCTTTGACGCCGCCATTCGCATCGACCGAATCTGTAGCATTTGTTTTCATCAACGCTTCGACTGTATCTCCGCCTCCACTTCGAGAGCTCCAGATCCCTTTAGAAGTTTCTTTTAGAGTAACTTTCTTTTCAGTGCTCGTTGAGCTTTTATCTTTACCATCTTTTGTCTTTTTACTTAGCACGGGAAACCCAGCTAGCTTTGCTTTGGAGCTGCGTATACCGCTGCCTCGCTGGATTGGAGTAACGTCTGTCTCCCCTTCTTCTGTGATAGATGTGAGCATGTCTGTCGATTCCGTGGGCGCAACTTGACCTACTGGTACAGGAATATCATCTGAAAATAAATTAGGAAAGTCAGCATTTGTCTATTGTATGAAGTAGAAGTTTATCTAAATCTTATGGCGACAACTAACACAATGTGTATTACTCGGTTCGATTTTGCATCACCAATATTTCAATCAAATCGAAGCGACCACAGATATATGAATAAAAGGAGATCGGACCAGATGGCTGAGTCCCTACTAACCTAACAAGTACGCGTGTCGCAAATCCTTCCACGCACACTAACTACCTGCAGTTAATAAACACAAAACACGCACAAAACTAAATGACGACCATTGATAGGTACACCGCAAAAACAATTGGGTAACACACGCGCATTTCTTACATGCATGTTTAAGTGCTATGCAAATGGTGTAGAGCTGGTCGTTGAGAGTATTGTTTTGTATACCATTCAATGCGCCGTGAACACGCACAACTTTTGAAAATAGTCCTTCCTGAATAACGTCTAACATGGAACCATGTCCCATGGTTTTTTTTAGACGTTAGGTTCCAATGTTATATTGGTCGGTAAAAATATGTCTATTTGTACACGTACACTCAGAAATATCACCAATTGTAAATACGTCCTTCCTGAACAACTTATATTATATATATATCGCACCTTTGCGACAAAACTGTGACATCTCCAAAGTTGTCATTTGCCCAGATGTCACAGTTTTGTCGCAAAGGTGCGATATGGTCTTAATTCATACACTTGTGCGTATCTCATTTTGCTCATAACTTATAATACATACATACATACATACCTTCACGCCTTCATTCCCAGAGTGGGGTAGGCAGAGCCACAGAATTACCAACAACTTATAATATAATGGTCAAAATTCCATTCGGACTTAATTAATATACAACGAAAATAAATTTATGTAAAAATACATTTCAGCACGATTACATTTAGACTAAATTCACTTTGGATAGGTACTATTACTTTTGACCCAACTTCAGAATGGTTATTTCAAGTGGATGATTTTCCATTTGCTCCTAATGACACTAAATCCTTTTGATAATGAAAAAATAAGTTAAAATCAAGCATACTTGCATTAGTATTACACGAGTACAAGTCGAAATACTACGATGAATTTCATTTTATTATAAATAAACTATACTTTTTAATGAAAAGCTATTATATTTGCGTGAACTTAATTAAATCACTGCCACGTTCTGAAGTAACCATTTCATTAAGTACTTTGAATTTTGTACGTATAGACACGATCGTAATAAAGAGGGAACTGAGGGCAGTACCTATATGCTCTCTGAGCTTCGAACAGGTACACGGCTACCGGTGCCTGGCTCTCTCTAGTATTTATAAGCTCTGTGGAAGCGACTCACAAAATCGATCCTCATAATACTTCTTAAATAATGAACACTACCAGTATCTGTTAATATGTAGTTACCAATACAACATTTACTTGCGAGTTACAAAGATTGTAGTGGAAAGCATAACTAATTATTTAGTGCAAATTACTCATAAAAATAGCAACGTTTATTGGCGGTGCCATTGTCTTTAGCTAGCTCGTTTACGTATTTTTAAATCACGGAGACGCACCCCATTTATTAGTTTAACGTAAGTAGGTACATTTACGCGACCTATCTTGCTGCATAAATGATGGGGCTAGTCTTCGCGGATTGAAAACACTGAACAAGTCGATGCCAGGCGGTATATTTGGACTTCATACACACCCTAGTCTAGAAAACTATTCTGCTGATTGCATTATTTAGGAAGGTAAAATGAGAAGAATTTTATAGTTGCCAATCGGTGTAAGAACAAGAAGTTCCAATAACTTGAAACATAGGTAGGTATATCTAAAGTTAACGACAAAGGAACTTGAAAGTGAGTTACTTCTACCTACTGTTTGAAATATGATCGTGAAAGCATACCTGGGTCAAAAATAAAGAAATTATATTTATAAATAGTTTCACAAGTGCAGAAACAAAATTGTTTTCTTATTTCATTGATTTTGATCTGCAAGTGAAATAAATGTTGTGATTTGTACTTTACCATGGTTTTTGTTCAACTTGGCTACACAAGCATATCAGGTTTCTTAGAAAAAATACAAAATAAAAGCAACCAAATTTTCGTACCTGATACCGTTAGGGACATGACTGGGTTTAAATAATGATTGCGGTGATGCGAATTTAAAGAAGCTTTAGTAATATCAAATCGTTTGACATTGTATTAACTAGGAAATATAACAAGTCCATATTATTGGCAACTTAAACTTGTACTAGGCGTAATTTCAGCTGCAAACAAAAATATTCGTTAGAACGTACTAATAACTAGTAAACGACGGAGATCCATTCTGGGGTATGGATTTTTGTCAATTTAATAAAAGACTCAATTGGAATGAAAGAAAAGCAATATTTTACTACTACTCATACCCAGCATCAACCAGAACCAACGCTGCTAATCGAAGTAATGGACCAAGTCCAAACGGAATAAATTGGTTTGTTCGGGCTCTTAACTTCATTCATAACCAAAACTGTCATTACTGTTTAAATAGGTATTTAAATTTATAAAAGTTGTCAATACAGTTCTTTTGAAATTATAGCATGTACCTTCTGCGTTCTACCTGGCTGCGTTCTAACGAATATTTTTAATTTTATAATTGTCTAACATTTTATAATTTATAATAAATCTTGGTGAAGTTTTCTGTTTTGTAGAAAAGTTGAACTTACTAAGCTAAACACGGCAATCGGAATGGAGAATGCACATTGTCATTGTGTTGCATATTGGTCAGCTAATGCTAAGTGGAGCAAAAAAAATGGTCTAAAAATAATTAAAACGAAACGAAAATCATCACAAACAGCCACTTGCAGATAATTATACTGAATGAAAAGACCCCTTTACACCCGAGCGATTCAGACAATTCTTTTTTAAGTACAACAATTATTATTTTTTAATTTAATTTTGGAGGTCAAATTTCCTTATTTTTTTTACACGGTTCATATTCAATTAGAAAAAAAACCTCACTATCCTATCACTTTTTTTTATTTTACAGTGTGTCTATAGATGGGCAATTTATGAAATAAAAACTGTAGGTGCCGCTACACCAGAACACCAAAAAAAAAAAAAACAATTTATAGTTTCCATTATTTTGACATATATTTGTACTAAAGTTTCAAGCAATATTTTTTGTAGTGATGGGTTTTATTATGTAGTAAGTTTACCAAAAAATCAAATTAATCGCCAAGACCGAATTCAAGAAAAAAATTAAAAAGTGAAAAAAAACAAACCGCCATATTACGAAAACTGACAAGTGTACATGGCTCTTCTTTGGGGAACAGACCTTTGCCTACAAGGAGTATCTAAAAATAAAATTACTAGAACATTTGACAGAAAGGCAAATTTTGTATAGAAACACGGCTATAGCCTTTGTTGCTCAGCGCAAAACTCGAAAACGACTGAACCGATTTGGCTGATTTCTTTTTTGTTGTGTCTGTCATTGTCAGGGCAAGGTTTTTATGAAAGAAAATAATTGAAAAATCCACCGTGGAAGTTTGCAGCGGGGCGAAGCCGCTGGCGGGCCGCTAGTTTTTAATACAATTTAACTAAATATAAGAATTATATTTGATAAAACACAAATTACAAAAAATTACATCTACAACTTTCACGGCAACAGTTTGAAAATAATTGGCGCATCATTAGCGAATCGATACCGAGCGAGAGCGGAATATGATATTCCCATAGGTTCGAATAGTATGACGAGAAACATCAAATTGACAGATTTGCAACCGGCCAGTTTGATCTGGTGAATCAGCTGATGCCTGTAGTATCAGGTTGTAATTCCACATTGTGAAGTACCTAACCTTTGTTTAAAAAAAATCCCTGTTATTTTCATGCATAAATGCATTTACAATTTAAAGGATATATGTAAATAATGCCCGTGACTTATATTATTCGTGATATGATATAATATATACCTAGTCGGTCCTTAAGTTCTGTCGCAAAGGTTTATTACATTTTAAAATATAAATAAAATAGTTTCATAAACCTGTAGTACATCAATCAAAACCTTTATTTTATATAGAATAAAAAGAAGCGTAATTTGTGTTCTTTACTATTGCAATAATTTTATGTACCTACTTGCTTTAAGCATTCCCATTCGGGGCAGGAAAGCATGGGTCAAAACACGCACGACCACGATGCTGATAACGGCTACAACTTTTGTAAGAGTTCTCGTATTGAGTCGAAATTTGCGTGACATATTGACCAGACTTTTATCTTTAAATTCTGATACAAATGTATTCCAAGCAACTAAAGATCTGCTTATACACCGATCAATCTTCATATCTCAGTAAATTGACCCTACGATTTCACATCAATTTGCAGAAATACGAAAACACACCAAATTTCGTGCTGTATGAGCTGGTTTTTGAGTGTCGTTAAGAAAATAATGCTGGTCTCTAAATATACCCAGAGATGAGAGGCTTCACAATATTAAATAAAAAGGGGAACTTGGTTAACAAAGACTATACCTTTAAAGCGTTTTCAAAAAGTGAAATTTTCAGAAAACTCGTGCGTATTTTAATCGGTGCCGGCCGTGTTAAAAGATCGTATCGGAAATTGCGGCGACAATATGAAATGATGATTAGTTCCTCAAAATTCACATTAATTTAGCTTTTATTTTTTATATCTTTTAAAATTTAAAAGTAATAAGAAGTTCGTTTTATTTGACTAAACCTTTGTGACAGAACTTAAGGACCGACTATGTATATTTTTTGAAATAAAACCGTACACTAATCTAAAATCAAAGGCCGTGCCAGGATAAGCTAAGAGATTTTGCCCCCCTTGAGTTTGGGCTTGTAATTTTTATAGATTGTGTGGCTCTGCATTAGTAATTGTTTTGCCAAATTTGAGCACCCTAAATATCATAGTTTTCGTTTAAAAAAAAAAAAACTACATTAAATTTTATTTGATATTTTTTTTCCTGTTAACCAATTTTAATGAGCTTGGCATATAATGTATATTTAACCAAGATGATCAAATGGCCATAATTATATTTTCATTATGCCATAGAAAAAAAATTAAAAAACCTATTCAAACTTTTCAGATTTTTTTTTGATCACTGCCATGTTAGAGACCGCTCTAATTTTTTCACTGGTAAAACTCCCACTAACGTCCTATAATATGTATTTTTTTCAAAATTTTTGCTATGTGAGAACATGGAGTTATCTTGACATGAAATTCTTTACATACATTTCCTAGAACCGCTATAATTTAAATCGGAATGATTGCAACCTCTTTAGAGGAACGTACATGTTGCATATGAAATACTTACTGGCCACTTACATTTCAACTTTTTAAAAAAGTAAAAAAAAGACAACAAAAAGAACTCCTTTCAATTGTCGTGCGTTGGTAACATAATTATAAACCATTCCAATATGAATTCATTATCAATACAACGCGTTTTCCGTAAAAAAGTTAAAACGCTGTATTGTCTCGCAATGAAAACAATTCTGCAAAGTATAAACGAACAATACGATTTCTTTAATAATACACTTCCAATTTTTGATCAGGTAAATGTCACAAAGGCATATTGTGCATTTGTATAGTAATTAATGGGTACTTAATTTTAAATAGGTAGTTTAAATAATTAGTAGTAGAAGTAGTAGTAGTAGTAAACTCTTTATTGTACGTACAAACAAATAATCACCTATGTTTTTTTTATCATTTAGATTGAAGACATGCGTGTTAAGTTATACTACCTGAGACTCCCAAATTACATATCCGTGGATAAACATAGGTAATTATTTGTTTGTACGTACAATAAAGAGTTTTACTACTACTACTACTACTTCTACTACTAATTATTTAAACTACCTATTTAAAATTAAGTACCCATTAATTACTATACAAATGCACAATATGCCTTTGTGACATTTTACCTGATCAAAAATTGGAAGTGTATTATTAAAGAAATCGTATTGTTCGTTTATACTTTGCAGAATTGTTTTCATTGCGAGACAATACAGCGTTTTAACTTTTTTACGGAAAACGCGTTGTATTGCAGTTGTTTTTAATAATGAATTCATATTGGAATGGTTTATATTATGTTACCAACGCACGACAATTGAAAGGAGTTCTTTTTGTTGTCTTTTTTTTTACTTTTTTAAAAAGTTGAAATGTAAGTGGCCAGTAAGTATTTCATATGCAACATGTACGTTCCTCTAAAGAGGTTGCAATCATTCCGATTTAAATTATAGCGGCTCTAGGAAATGTATGTAAAGAATTTCATGTCAAGATAACTCCATGTTCTCCATTAGCAAAAATTTTGAAAAAAATACATATTATAGGACGTTAGTGGGAGTTTTACCAGTGAAAAAATTAGAGCGGTCTCTAACATGGCATAATGAAAATATAATTATGGCCAATTGATCATCTTGGTTAAATGTACATTATATGCCAAGCTCATTAAAATTGGTTAACAGAGAAAAAAAATATGAAAGAAAAATTAAATATAGTTTTTTTTTTTAAACGAAAAGTATGATATTTAGGGTGCTCAAATTTGGCAAAATAATTACTAATGCAGAGCCACACAATCTATAAAAATTACAAGCCCAAACTCAAGGGGGGCAAAATCTCTTAGCTTATCCTGGCACGGCCTTTATCCATATTTTTGGGTAGTAGGTAGTTCAAGTGGAAAGTTTGTGATGACGTAGATAGAAACTGTCCCTTTCGGAAGAGAAGACCTTGTTTTATTAAACCATAGTATTATCTGACCAGCAAAACAAGTTATTACAAAAAAATGAGGGAGCAAGCGACAAGGGTAGGGAAGACATTGAATGTGATCCAGAGGGCGGAATTGCTCATAGCAAAAATCAAACGTCAATAGAGTTGGAGCGTTGAATTTTATCGACCATCGAATAAACTGAAATTATATTTACCTAGCGTATTTTTATTTATTTATTAACAAAACTAGACCTCAAATCTATAAGCAAACAATAATAGACCTCATATGAACCCGTAATGTTCATAAAAGACAATAAAATTTAAATAAAAGACAATGTAAAACGATAAATTTTAAACCCGTGAACTAATTTTCATCGTATGAAACAGTATCGTAATCTACATTTGTGCTTATGACGTTTTCCGCGTCTTCTCTGTAATAATACCTGAGTCATAATTTTTACAAAAAAAACCGGAAATGTGGATTATTAATTTTTTTCCATACAATGTTTTAAGAAACGAGAAATATTATTAAATCTAGATAAAAACTATTATCGTTCTTTAGCTCTTTCAACTCAGGTAAATGTGTTTTACTCGTTATGTGAGTTTCATTCAATGCAATATTTTTTAAGTTGCTTTAAGTGAACCTTACATTTAGAGCAGTATATTGTTGAGTTGTTTTCGTTGTAAGTAAGAGAAGGATACTTCTTTATACATTTGTTAATTGTTTTTATTTTTGGATTAACCATTTTTAACAAACGTGAATTAGTTGCAAAAAGACTAGTGGCAGAAATAACAGTTAACCTTTTGAACGCCGTACGTCAAATACAAAATGCGTCACTCACACGCCAAACATGTTTGCTATGCTAAGCAAATTACAACGTAATCCATACGAAACAAAGTCTCTTTTAATCTCTAACTTGTGTCGGCTGTGGCCGTCGGTGGCGTCAGTGGCACGACTTTCAGTTGTCGGCCACAGCCGACTGTGGCGTTCAAAAGGTTACCTGCCAGCTTATCGATAGCTGAAAAAGTCGATAAAATTCAACGTTCCAACTCTATTGACGTTTGATTTTTGCCATGAGCAATTCCGCCCTCCGGTGATCACATGGCGGCCAATCTTCGATCAACTTGTGCCAGCTTGAGTATTCTATTTGTAAAGGTTTATTATTGTGATTGATGTTTTATTTTAGATTGGCTATAGATAAAGCAATGCCATTCCGCAATGATATCTATCATGTTGAACTATCTGTAATAAAAAAAAGATAAATAAAGTACCTACGGCAGCGGCAGGTAAGTGTTTCTTTAAATTCAAGTGCAATTGTTAAGTGTGAATAAAGATTCAAGTTCTTTCAAATAAATTTGCACGACTAGGATGTAGGATAGAAGAGAGTGAGTATTTTATGTTTTATAAAGCGGAGTTTGCACGATTCCATTTGATCTACATTGGTTCGTATTCTAACACATTTTTTTGTAAGATTAATATTTTTTTCGCGTGACAACAGTTTCCTCAGAGCACGGGACCATAAGTAATTCTCGGGTAGCGATATGCGTAGTAGGCTGAGAGTGCTGTCTGAAAGTCAGTTCCACGTTTCAGGTGTTGTAGGGCATATATAAAGGACGAAAGTTGTTTTAAAAGTTGTTCCATGTGAGGTTTCCAAGTTAAATTAGTGATAGATAATACCTAATAAGTTAGATGAAGTTACGTTCTAATTAAATGTTTTAAAAGTTATAACTAAGTGGCAATTCAGGTTTTTGGAAAGGTTTAAATTGTATGTTCGATTTATTTAAAATTAGTCTTAAATTGTGTGTTTGCAAACAATTTTCAATGTTATTTATTATTTCATTTATTTTCTATCTCACCAATATTAGAGCATGGGAATGTGATAGATGTCATCAGCAAAAAAAGTGCAGTGGACACTTGACTCTAAAAAAAAATAGCTATTTAAATCTTGAAATTTCACAAACTAATAAACTTTCACTATGTATAGGAGTGGTACCAAAAAATGTTTTTTTTTCAAGATTTTATATTACGACTTCGCTTGTCGGCGTGACTAATGGGTATTTTGCGAATTTTCATATTACTTTATAATTCATAATTCTTTACTCAATAAGGATTTTAGACATTGTCATTCGTGTTAAATAAGTACATAATTGCATTAAAAATAATAATGTCTCAATTTACGATATATAATCATTAATATTTACCGATCTGGATTGAGAATATTCGGGAATAAAGAAACTCGGAAACTCGGCATTAAATTTTTCCGAGATTTTAGGGTGTTCCCCATTTAGGATTCCAAGATTACGGACACGACGCTTGTAGTGTTTGCAGATTTCAAAACTGACATCTATTTTGAATTTCAAGATGCCAGTTTAAATGGATGGATGTTTCCTGGATTATCGAGGACGCAGATCTTAAAAATAATGTCGATACCCAGAAATATTTCTAAATTGACATCCAGAGAGGGTTTCTCCAAATCTCCGATTTTGAATATGATCTTGATCCGAAACAACCCCATTTAACTGACCCTTGAAATCTCAAAACAGAGGTCATTTTCAAAATCCACAATCCTTCTGCCAGCTCAGTTTACTAACTCGATGAGCTTCGTTAGGTTCCCTGATTTCGGTTCTCTGTCACGGATCCGTTCAGAAAATATTAGTAATTGATCATTGAATAATTCTGTCTTACTTGGTCAAACTGTACATACATTATAAGTCAATAAGTAGGTACTTAGCGCAAAATAATTCTTAATTAGTAAGAAGTTACTACATGAGAACTGGTTTTCAACCCCAGAATTTAATTTTTAATTTTTATATAAATCTTACTGGTAAATTAATGCACTATAGGCATCTAGATTTACTTTTATAACGTTAGTGTAAGTAAAATGATAATGACGAAAATGACAGAAAAAACAAACTAACATTTTAAGACTGACTAATATTGGTTCGTATTCGAAACTGTTACTTAAATTATCCATATTTATGTAGAAAATTAATTGAACAAATATCAAATTCTCAAAAGAATAGTTTAAAGTTCCTAAAATGCATATTTCGAGACTAAATTTAAAAATTACAGTTTCGAATTGGATCCACTACCTATGCATATTTTTAATTAAACGACACATATTTCTCGAAACTTATTCAGATGACAGTATAAACGAATAATGCTCATCCGGGCTTTGTGCGAGTGACTTTTGTGACAGTTGTTGGTTGACAGAAATAAGCTTTATAAAATGTTAAATACCCACTTGGACGTCAAATTTGCATAAAACTTTGAAGTTGATTATTACGTGTCTACGTTTTTAATACTACCATCCAAAAAATTCTCTGAGTACTCTGAAGTTTTTAGATTTCAGGATCGTTGTAGAGTCAATTTGAAATATTCCCCGTCAAATTAAAAAAAAAAACCGTTGGTTATATTGACACATGTATCCACTGGTTGAATCCTTTCGCGGGAGAATGTACTGTTTCCAACAAATATCTTCGAAACTAGGAGGCCATGAGCAGTTATTTTGCTGCATGCAAATAATTTTGCTCTTCTGCATTTAAATCATGAAAAATAATGAAATCAACAGGTTAAACTAGGTAGTAATCTACATATTACCATAATATTGGGTCCAATTCGAAACTGTAGTCTTAAATTGGATTGTAAAAAAAAATAACGTAAAGAAACTTCAAATTATTATTAGATTTCCGTCTAACAAGAATAGAGTTGTATTTTTCTAAAGTAAATAATTCTGACCAGTCTAAATTAGAGAGGGGGAGTGATACGATGACGGGGCCTGCCTTTGTAATTAGAGGAGCGAAGTTATGTAATATTATGGCTCTACCAATTTCTCTAGCTTTAGTCAGGCACAAATGACGAGTCAAAGGGATGTTTCATTTGAAGATTTGAATGTAACGCTTCGAAGTAACAATCTACATACATACAGACATACATACCTTAATACCTGTAATCCCAGAGTAGGGTAGGCAGAGCTACAGAATTACGTACAACTTTAAAAACTTGTTGATAATTCAGTGACCACATTTTGCATAAATATGCTAAGAAAGTAACCATCTAATTTCGAATTAAACCCGTTATCTCTTATTCTTTCGTACTTTTCTAAGAATTAATGAAATTTAACGTAAATTGAGACCATTATCTTACCGGGTAGTTTCTTAGTTCGGAAGGACGCGTTGGTAATCATGGATTTGGACATGGTGACTGTAGTCGTGGCCGGCGACAGAGCCACGCTGATGCCCGTGGGCCCGTCGCTCGGTTGTCCTGAAACAGATATAAGTACAGCTAAGTTACGATATCATAAACATCGTAATGTTAAAGTATCTGGCTAAATTAGGCGTATGTACTGAAGATTCCACCATAAAATACAAAAAATGAAAAAAAAAATGATGAAAATATATTTGACCTCCGCAACACAAAAGTTACCTAATTACAAGACATCAGTCACCAGCTTGTAAACCAGCAAGGTTTTTCGTATCTTGTCTTAGCTATATGCCATTTAATTCGGATACACGAGTAAAGGCCGCTACCCACGATCAGTTTTGACTTTCTGTTTAGCCTGGAAGGCATGTGTAGGATAGAAACTGTAAGCTAGCTTCTCTTCTGCACGCGCTGTTTTAATGAAGACAGTGCCAGTTTAAAACAGTTGAGTGAGAACTCGCAGTAACACTGATCGTGAGTAGCCACCATTGGGTGAAGAAAAATAGAAAATATCCTTACCAGACGGACAATTCTTCAATGAATTTATCACTGCACTGGTTACTAGCATGACATCTGGAAAGAGCTCATATTGCGCTCTCTGGTCTATGTCTTTTATCGCTTGCAAGGCTAGTGTGTAAAACTCATTGAACAAGGCAAAATATACTCCTTCTATCATTTCTAGCAGGAGATTAGATGACACTGGAATCCTTGGTGTGTTTTTAGATGCCACTGAGTTCTTACGGAAACCTTGTGTGACAATTCTGTACGAAAATATAATGAATGTAAATACAGAGCACCATTTCAAGCCCAGATATATGTTTTTTTATATAGTACAGCTTATTTTCAGGGAAGGAACGTAGCAAGCGCCCGGAGTGCGGATCTCGGACTGCGGTCTAGGAGCTCCGTCATGTTTTGACTTGTTTGTGACGAAACATAACATCCGCGGCACCAATAAAATGCGCGCACCTCTCGTGACCATTGAGAGGCTCGTATGCAAGATTGTACGCTATAATGTTTGCCGCCGCCCCGGTTCAAAATTACGTACGGCAATTAGGTCTTTCCCACCGTGTAAAGGTGGGTCCACACTTGTGAAAATTTACCGAATGTGATGAAATATGACCCGTGTCATAAAGACGTGTCAGTACCGTAATGTGGACGTGTTTTTTTGAATCGTACTGCAGCTTACGGCAATTATTCGCGTAGCAAAAAGACGTCCACATTAACGGCAACGCAAACGGTTCGGTAAATTGTCCCGAGTGTGGATCCACCTTTATATGTTCGACACGCAGCACCCAGGGCGCTTACTATGTTTCGCGCCTAAGTTAAAATAACGCTCCCTTCCATCACAATTTGCATATTTTTAAACCTACTACCGGTTGCCCGCGACTGCGTCCAAGTAGAAGTCGTTATTCCCTCGGAAGCTGACCAATTTTTCGGGATAAAAAACCAAATTACCATGGCAAATTACATCGAAATAGAATCAGTTAAGCCATGCAAGCGTAACAAACAGATAGACAGAGTTACTTTTACATTTATAATTTTAGTATGGATATTAATTTGTATGGATGAAGTTTCCAACGTGTTATTTCAACTTAGACAAGCTCTCATGTCCTAGAGTATAGCACAATTATAAAATCATGATTTAAATTTTATTTAAGGACCTCTAGAAGCTAGAATAATAAAAAATAGTCTTATTTTAAAGCTGGTGGCATGATTTTAATTAGGTACAACAAAACCGTTTATTTAAACTACATACCTTGATGCTGCAATACACAAATGTCTCAGTGCCAATTTTGGCAATAAACTCATTTGGCGATTGTAAATAAAATATAGTGCTGCCATAATTTTTGGACGATTCTGCGCATTTATAACTTCTTCTTGCAATAATGGTCCCCATGTTACAAGCTTTGTGTTACATTCTTCCCACCTTCGAAGAGCACTTTCTGTCAAAAACTGGGGGCCAAGTGAAAGTGGCTGAAACCATAAACATATGCTAAACAGTAGTTCTTTTTCTGCTTGGTTTCCATTAGGTATGTTGTCCCATTCCTTTTACAGGTAGCCTTGCTAAAAGACAACTAGCACAAATAAAATATATTTATTTCATTTCACTTTGATGAGTTTTGTCAAGTATTAGTATATGAACTTTGTTTAATATACTTACCTCATGATAAATTGACGACTGTGCTAAAGATGGTAATCGGAACGTTACCTCTCTCGGCTTCCCTGATTCATCAACCACTTCAAAGTTGTATATACCTAAAATGGTATTAACGTTTACTTAGAACTGCGCCGAGCAAACGTCGAGCGTCCAGTGGCGCCCTCATTACTATTATTGTGTTTTCTAACTAACTAAAGAATTTCCTTGAAATCGGTAGGTGCTTTTTTGTAGCGCAAGTAAGAACACAATTTATGGGAACTTTAACAACAATTACCCTTTGAGTAGTGAGCTTAACGGGAGAAGGTGACCACTTTTTTCTGTTAATGGTCAATTGTTGTTAAACTATGTGATATATCCTATAAGTTGTAATTTCATTTGCAGTACAAAAAAAGGCACCATCCAATTTCAAGAAAATACTTTAGGTTATTAGAACACACAATAATAGTAATGAGGGCGCCACTGTACATTTGGCAAACACTCAACGCAGTCTTAAGTACATCAATAAACTTGCATTTATCATACTTAACAGAGAAGTTAAAGGAAATTACCAATCAGCAGAGTCTCAATGCATCTGAACGACTTTTTATTGCCCTGTGCAACAGAACTAAGATATGTATAAATTAATGTAGGAACAAATTGAAGAGTGAACCTTTGTAACTGAACCTCTTTTGACCTAAAGAAGCTAAATAGTTGAATGCAGACATGTTCCAGCATCTGAAACACATAAATAAATTTGTTTGAAAAAATTAATTAAGGAAATTTACAAGAGACATCTAAACATAACTAATTAGCTATTAAATGGAAATGTTGCACACAAGTTTTTACAATACAGGGCTTTTGTAGCTGCCAATGGCAATCATACTTTACAATATATGTTTTTATTTATCAATAATGATTATACCAAAGAACCAACATGAGGTAGTCTTGCAAAATAAAATTAAGTAGAGAATGTCAAAAAAGTTTAAATATATAATGATTTAAAAATAATGTATTATAAAAGTTGGTGATTACATTATTTTACTTTTGTTAATGAAAATATTAAGGCCAACTAGCTTATATTACCATCCAGGGGCAGGTAAGAACATTGGGGTTAAGGTTGACCATTGTGATCTTTGCCAATGAAGGAATTAATGATTCATATGACCCTGAACTATCAACTACAAGGTCTACAAGTAGCCTAGTTGAAAAATAAAACACACTGAAATACAATATGAAAACCAATATTACCAAAAATGTTATAGGGAATATGCATGGATTTTTTATATCGCATTTGCATCAACAAAATGTGAAAATAACATAAAAATTACCACCAAAGTGAAATTAAAATTGAAATCGGTCAAGGAATACAGATGATACTAGCATTTCAAACCGCTAATTAGACAGCAATTAGACAGAGAGATAATATCCGATATGCACTGTGACTTCATGTAACAGATCGGCAATATAAACTCCATGTTAAATGTTTTGCTAGAGATTGGAACAACTCTTTGTTGTCTTATTACTTGGTTATTTTTATTGATATTCAAAAAAAGTTTTTTTAATAACTGTTTGTTACATGAATCAGTTTTTATCCAAGCTGTGAAAAAAAAGTCACGAATATTCCCTCTTTTTTTCTTTTCATTTAGTTATTAACAAAAAGTGATAGGTAATTCAGGTTTTTTTAAGTCTCACTTAACTATATAAAGATTTGGTTTTGACTCTAAACAAATCTTAACAGAGGGCCATAAAGACTATTATAAAATAAGTGTAAAAAGATTTTTATTTACCTGTTCATATTCAATCTCATCTGTATTTTTATTAGGATGTGTAGGTTCACAATCCTCACTTAAGAACAAATTAAATATGGCAGTAGCAATCTCATGGTTATGCTCATGCTCTGCTGCAAAGCTTTTTATCTCATTTTCTTGTAATGAGGCATATTCATTTAGCCATTCAGCTATCAATTGATCACAATCATTCATTTTTATTGTCTTCTATAATTATATAATTCTAGAAAAAACAGAGTTAAGTGAAACCATACATATTGGAAAAATAAATATAAATTTTTGTATAATCAATTTTTGTAGGTTAACTTTGTCACAATAAGGTCATTAACCACGTACAAAAATAATTAAATTCACCTTAAACAGTTAAAATGAGTACTAATACATGATAAAAAAAATTACACAAATCTGGACATTCATAATCCTCTGAAATATTTCATTTTACCTTATCGATTGTGTAATTGAGAAGTTAGCTACTTGAATTTAGTTACTACCTCTACTTAATCACACTTTAACAATAAGACACATTTTTTTGTACAACGAAGTAATAAACTTGATAAGTAATTCTATTTTGGTTGGAATATTACGCCCATTTACAGTCAACTGGACATGACAGTCTTGGCATTGACACTGACACTAGTGACTGACACTGACAGAGTTCGCAGAGTTTTTCTCACGCTTTTTTTTTTTTTTTTTTAATGGCTTTGATGTCTTTTAGCCAATTACAAAGTTAGGGAAACAGAATTAAGACTAAAAATTACGGAATTTGGAATAGGATAGAAAGGATTAGGATTCTACATAAAAAACATATTATATACATAATTACAAATATCATATTTTAATATCATATGTCTCTATAAAATTTGTTAGTATTTTATAAACATCATAACAATTATAATGCAATAAACAGTGGATGGAAGTAGGAAAAGGGATGGAAATGGATTGGGGTTGGGCAAAAAACTCAGTATGATCATACAATATACAGGAGAGAAAAACATGGTTCACATCCCCATAATTCCCGCAAGAACACAAAGGTTCAGCGACAATACCAAACTTATATAAATGCGCTGGGGTGCAAACATGACCCAGACGTAATCTGCACAAAATTGAAGTAGATTTTTTAGAAAAACGCAGATTACTAAACCACGGTTTACGTGGAATGGACTCTTGCACCAGTCGGTAATATTTACCTTTGGTGCTATTGGCCCAAAGTCGATTCCACGCTTCAAAAAGGTATACCTTGGGCAAATTTGCCAAATCATTGCTATAATTTAAATAAGGATAGATATCGCCGTCACGCACAGCTTCAATCGCTAGCTGGTCAGCTTTCTCATTACCCGAAATACCCACATGGCTCGGGATCCACACAAAAACAACAATACAACCCTTCAACGCACACTGGTGTAAACAATCTCTGATATCAAAAATTATTTGAGCTTGTTTATGATTCCTGAAGGGAAACTTTGCTAAGGACTGAAGGGAACTAAGAGAATCGCAAAAAATTACAGCTTTCGGGATCTTCATAAGAAGAACATATTGAATAGCTTTAAAAAGTCCATAGCATTCACCTGTAGGGGAGACCGGGGACAATTGAAACACGTCATGACTGAAACAAGTCAAATTTCTCAAAAACTATAATACCTACGAGTATGACGCAACACTCAGGGCTCCGCCGGCCATATCTTAATCCATGGTCAGTAGAGCGCGAGCGACCGAGCAACGCAGCGGTGTCACGGAGCGATTTAATTTTTTCGCGGTCAAAAGTAAGTATTTCTCATCTTGTATATTTGTTAATAACTTTGTTTGTTCTTGTATTTTAACTGATTTAACTATTTTAGCGTGATTGTGATAAATTAACGAATGTTTATTATTGCCAATTATCAGTGTTCGAGTTGTTTTTGCGTTTAATATTTGACCTTGAATTAAAAACTGTGATTTGGGGATGGTAGGAACAACTTGCGTGTGGACGATTGAAACGTTTCATTCGTCCTGGCGTTTTAATCGTCCCCAAATATAGTCGCCTTTAAATATGAGGTGGTTCTGTATTTGACGCATGTTTTTATTTAATAAATGTGAAAATGAATTTGCGCAAATGGCTTCTTTTTTATAATGATTTCTTTCATGGTCAATAATTATTATACCTACACTAACTTTTGCCCGTGATTTGGATAAATAAACCACTAGACAGAGTTACTTTATTCATATTAATATTATAGAAGTATAGATATAGGTGCCACTTTTGGTATTAGTCCGGTATGTGTACCTACTACTTACTATCATTCTGACGAATAGGTGAAAAACTTAAGTAACGCTCCTCTTGCATGAAGTTGTGTACAAAACTAGAATGGAATTTATGTCAAATTTCAAATATAGAATGTCGAACAGTCTATACAGCTGATGTGTTACAACTACATGCAAGAGGAATTACGTTTTTGATTTTATTTTAATTCGGCATATAAGTAGCCGTGGTATTATTTTTATTGTAACTGTTTTTGTTTTATAATAAAACGATCTTAACCGATTATATTGTGTATATTATTTAAAATCCCGACGTTTCAAGTTTATCCATTTATTAAGTTATGATTGAAACACTGTTATGATTGAAACAAGCATTTTTGTATGTAGTATAATTATGTATTTTTAACACAATTCCATATCATTATAGCTTATTATAACATTCAAACTATTTTCTATTAAGCTTTATGTATAAGGTAGCCAGCAACAAAGAAAGCTACAAGTCATATATTTTTTTTTATCTGCGTTTGATGATCGAGATTTTCTGATGCTTATAAATGACGATATGTTTATGTTATGCTTGTGAACTTTTGATGGTCGTATTATATACCAATATAGCGATGAAAACGAGTAGGACTGATAACATTACTTTCATTGTGTCAAAGATATTACGGTGTTTCAATTGACCTTACATAGTGTTTCAATTAACAACGGTGTGAGGTCAATTGAACCACATTCCCCCATTCTCTTTATTAAATTATTGTAAAATAACTATTAATGATAGACTTACCAAATATACTTTATTTAGGAACCAGATAACTAACCTTGAAATAATTATGGCAAACATCTTTCTAACTTTAAAAATAAAACGACAACAGGCAGTCAAAGTCAAATCGTTTCAATTGTCCCCGGTCTCCCCTATAAACAGAAGACTCCGGAGGGAATTTGATTTTTTGAATAATTGGAAATTGTGAATGGTAAACCCCAACGCCTACACAACTAGAGTCAGATTGTTTAGAAGCATCCGTAAAAATGTGATGCCAATCAGACCATTCATTGTCAACGATATTATTAAATGTTGCATTTTGATGAAAATCATTTTTACATATTCCTATATTAAGCTTTATGTTCGGTTCTACGACTAAAGTATTATAACTATATTGATAAAGAGGTAACAAAGAACTTTGATGTGTAGGTGTTTCTAGGCTCAAATATTTTTTTAAACTTTTGACTAGACATGGCGCATCTTTATGAGCCCAATATCTAGAAGAACTCACTTCATCAGCAAGCCTTCTTAATTTCGGAAGCAGTGGATTATCTTTTAACTGTATATTCCGGAAAAAAAATCTGTCACTTAAATACTGTTGCCTTAAGAATAAAGGCGGTTCACAGCATTCTACTTGTAGACAGTTGATTGGACTAGATTTCATCGCGCCAGTAATGAGCCTGAGCGCTTTGGACTGAATGCTATCAATCTTTTTGGCTGCAGTTACATTACCCGGATATAACAAGAACCTCCCGTAATCTATGACACTCCTTATCAGGGCATTATAAAGAAGTCTCATTGTGAAGGGATGAGCACCCCACCAGACGCCAGAAATACACCTCAAAATATTTAAATTACGTTCACACCTTAAAAAAACATATTCAAAATGAGGTTGACCAGTAAGTTTTGAATCCAATATCACCCCCAGAAATTTGACCTGATTTTGAACTGGCAAAACCGAATCACTATAAATAACATTAACTGTTGGCGTACTCCGTTTTCTGGAAAACAAAACAACAGAACTTTTTGATGGTGACAAATCAAGCCCATTTTACACTCCGACTTTCAGTTTGCCTTCGCCTTGGGGTCCCGGTCTGCGCTCCACATCGGTGCCCCTGCGGAAGTGACGTAGATCGGCTAGGACATCACGGACTTTCTTGCCAGAGAAGTGCTGGCCGCTTTTCCAGACACGCCGCACTAAACGACATCATTCGTCGGTCTCTTGCCTCAATAAAGGTCCCGGCTCTTTTAGAGCCGACCGGCATTTCTAGAAATGATGGCAAGAGACCTGACGGAATGACCTTGGTCCCGTGGAATATGGGACGGGTGCTAGTGTGGGATGCAACCTGTGTAGACACGCTAGCCCCATCACATCTCCATCGGACCTCTAATAGGGCTGGTGCGGCAGCTGAAGCGGCCGAAAGCATGAAGGTAGGAAAATATAATGGTCTCGGCCCAGAATATATGTTTATTCCATTCGGCGTCGAGACCCTTGGTCCGTGGGGTCCTAGCGCTCGAAGCCTCTTCAAAGAAATTTCGAAGAGGCTCATTGACGTCACGGGAGACCGAAGAGCTGGCAGTTTCCTCGCTCAACGTATAAGTTTAACCATCCAGCGAGGAAATGCTGCCAGCATCTTTGGTACAATGCCGCAGGGGCCATTCTTAGATTTAATGTTTTAGTTAATTTATATATTTAGAGTTAGTCATATTTAATTTTAGTCTTATTTAGTTATGGTTGTATTATTTTATGTCGTTTTACAATAAAGTAATTAGTAATTACTTAATGAATTTATACCAAAATAAAATCAGCCCATTTTTATCTAGCCAAGTCATTGCTGTGGATAATGACTCGGCAATGTCATCTATGCACTGCCCTGGGACATAAAGGAGTAAATCATCAGCATATTGAAGGACAGAGGCATATGTATTTACAAAAGGTTCTAAATCATATGTATATATATTGTATAAAAGAGGGCTTAAGACTGAGCCTTGTGGCAAGCCTTTCCAGACAGTTCTACAAATATAAGAGTTACCACTAGGCTCTAGGGTATATTTAATATATCGTTCGCGTAAAATATTTACAATAAAATTAATCAACAAACTGGGGACCTTAAGCTGTTGCAATTTCTTGTTGAGAATAAAAATATTAACATTATCATATGCCGCGTTAATGTCTAAAAAGGCAGCTACAAAAGACTCATTTTTAGAAAAAGCCAATCGGATATCTGTGGTAAAGAGAGCAAGGCTGTCAAAAGTGCATTTACCTTTACGAAAACAAAACTGGGTGTTTGTAATAGATTATTATGTTCTATGAACCATTCTAGACGGTTTTTAACTAGATGTTCAGCTATTTTAGACATTACCGACGCTAAAGCTATTGGTCTATAAGACGAAGGGTCAGAGCTAAGTTTATTAGGTTTCAATAACAAGATCAAAGTTTGTGTTCTCCATAATCTAGGAACATATCCCGTGAACATTACTTTATTAATTAAAGAAAGGTAATAATTAAGACCATTAATATCAAGCTTTGACAGAAACGAATATGGAATGCCATCCTCACCTGGTGCAGAGTCTTTAACAGATAAAAGTACACCTTTTAACTCGTACATGGTAAACGGTGAGTTTAAGTCCATTTCATAGTGGTTATCATTTATTTCAGGTGCCAGAACTAAAGATTTGAATATAAATTCTTCTGGTGCGGATGGAGGGGCTAAACGATCCATAATTTGTTCTGCCAGAACATCAGTGATTTTACTTTGTTGAGTATTGTTAAAAGCAGATCTAAACTTTCTTATATTTTCCCATATGATGGAAGCATTAACATTAGGACAAAGTGATAAACAAAAACTACGCCATCCTTCAAATTTCTTTTTCCGGAGGAGCTCTTTTGTGGACTTAGCTACTTGAAGATAATTTTCAAAGTTGTCATCTGACATGTTTGAACAGTACTGTTTCTCTGCCCGTTTTCGTTGTTTTATGGCAACAGTGCATTCTTCATCCCACCATGGCGAAGTTGGTAGTACCCCAGGGCCGCAGTTTTTTAATGGAAAAATTTCATTTGCTACTTCTATCAATATATGAGCTAGTGATTCACAACACTCTGATATATTTTCATCAGTTACCTTAGGCAAATCCTGCACTTTCAATTGTACCTTACTCCTATATGTAACCCAATTGACATTTGCTAATTTATATTTCAGACGCGGTTGCCTCAACTGTTTTAAAGGTTTTTTAAAAGGGAAAGTGATAAGCAGAGGGAAATGGTCGCTACCATATGTAGAGTTCATAGGACTCCAAGAGAGAGAAGATGCAAGGTCTGGTGTACAAACAGACAAGTCTGGAGCACTAGGTGTTCGTGCAAGGCGTGTTGGCATACCACTGTTCAGAATAAATAAATTATGATTGTTAAATAATTCTAGTAATTGCTCACCATAATAAGTAGTATTACAACAACCCCAAAGCTGATGGTGAGAATTAAAATCTCCTAAACAAATATATGGTTTTGGAAGAAAATCAAAAAGTTGGTCAATTTCTCTAAAAATATCATTACTTGGACGAGCGAAATATACAGAGACATAACATATTTTATTTACAACCACAGCAGTGACAAATAATTCACTGCTGTGAGGAGGAAGAGACAGGGGAGTTGATGTGAAGGAATTTTTTATGAGTATGGCAACTCCACCATACCCATCATTCCTGTCTTCCCTGAAACAGGTATAGCCAGGAATTTTAAAATTGGTTTCCTTTTTCAACCATGTCTCCTGGAGACAGATGAGAAAAGGATCATTCTTGTTTATAATATGTATTAGTTCATGTTTTTTGTTATTTATACTGAGGCAATTCCATTGAATTGCTTTGGCTTTGTTGGCCATTGTTACTACTGTTTGAAATTTGATAAAGTGCACCTATCACTGCTGCAACGTTGGACGGTGAAATGGTATTGGACTGTGATAATAACTGTATAAGAGCTTTGATAATGTCTTCAATTTTAATTTCATTTTCAGCTGTATTATAAATTCTTTGGGTATTAGGTTTTGTTAAAGGCAAAGAAGGGTCTTTTACTATTTCGGAGTGAGCAAAGCGATCATACCCTTTAGAGAACTTAGGTGGTGATTTGGGCTTTAAAAACACTGTTTTCTTGTATGAATGAGGTGGTGTATTTAATGATGATGTGGGATATGTAGTTTGTGAGGCATGAGTAGCTGTAATGTGCGACTGTGAGGATGGTGGTGTTTGGAGTAAGGCATCTGCGTATGACAAGCTTGACACAGGTGGATGTAATTTAACTGCCTCCATATATGAAATGCAACTTTTGCTCATGGTCTCTTTTACTGCCTTTTGTCTACCGAACTCCAAACATTTTTTACTGTTGGCCTGATCACGGCCTTTGCATAAAATGCACCAGTAATCTTCCTCCTCGACATTACATCCATCACCTGAATGGCCTTGACCGCATTTGAAACACCTTGGTGTTGATCGACATTGGTTTTTTACATGTCCGTACCTGCAGCAGTTATATTATAACATTGCACAGTAGGAAAAATTTACAATTCAACCGGCAGTGCCGTATAACACATGTACACGCGTGTAGGTAATACCTGTCCATCGAAAGTAACAACAATTGTGCCTATATTTTCAAATTGAACAGCATTGTTATTAAATACTTTTCTTTTCAACCGTCTGATTTTAATTATTGGCCCGCAACCAATTGGAACATTGATACTGGCCAAGACTTCTTCGTCTGACCAGTCTGTAGGTACCCCCTTAATAACCCCCATACGAGTTACATTACAAGTTGGTATGAATGCTTTATAATTATCTTTTTTTAAATGAAAATTTGATAAAAATGCATTGGCATCTTGAACATACGTAAACGCTAAACTAAGCCGATTGCGGCCAATACGTTTAAGGCTACCATTCACAATTCCCCTAATATCGTTACGTTTCATAAATCTACCAAAAGTTACTGGATGAAGAGATGTACCGTCATTAGTGCTTAAGGTTTCTTTTTGAATGTGCACAACATATGGCGATGCATCTGAAGGCTGATATTGAGCTCGGCCTACAGGTACGCGGGTAATTTCAGTATTGTTAGAACCTTGACTAACATTAACAAGCACCGGCACCTGCGTCTTGTGAGACGAGGGGGCCGAAACGGATTCATGAACTTCTTTCAATGAAATATTGCAATGGCAATCCTTTTCTTTAGGCCCTTTTCCATCCTTCCTCTTTCTCTTATTGCATGAACCACAAACCGAGCGGGGAGCCGTGCGTTTGCGTTTCAAAGTCCAATCCGTGTTATCAGTGTCCGTGTCCATAGATGATTCGAGGACATTAATTAGAACATCTAAAGGTGTTACTTGTTTAGCATCATCGACATTTTTACTGCTAGTGGCTGGAGGACCAGGTCCCCCGCCGGGGTCGGGCGGATCGCCCATAATAAAAATTAAATAAACTTACCCAATATTTACAGTAAAACTATACACTAATAATAAAATATACTACTAAATCTACAATAAAAACAAATTATTCTACTATGCAACACCAATCCTTTCAATGATACTTAATTATAAAATTTTAGATAGAAAAACCACGACCGCTTCAAATCAAGTTTCCCGCTCTTTTTCTATCCTCTCACGTTCTTCTTCTTTATTTTGTTTATGGTAGTCACTTGTGTCAAAAGCACTCGACTCGGTGGATTTCATCAAGAAAATTTTCACCATACAAAAAACAAATATTTTTTTTAATTAATTAAAATGCGAGAAATACTATCCTTAATGATTGAGGGATGTTTATTGAGTAATTTAGTAATTTTTAGCCAGGCATTTGATGCGTATATTCCAAGTTATTACCTTTGTAAAATTAATTCGTGAGATGGTGATGACAACTATGGTATGGCAATGATTTTTTAACGGACGGTGATGATATCATGTGTATGGTAATGACCATTTATTGGTATAAAGATGTAAAATAAATAACCTGATAAGCAAAATTAACATATTTTTTTATTTGAAAACTAAATAACAAATCACTTCTTATTTATCTTTATTTTTTGTCACACTTTTGTCAGTGATAATGTATTTTTTCTTTGTCTCACTTTTGATCTCTTCTCATCTGTCTTTATACTCGTATAATAATCTTCTTGCCTTAGGCATCCGTAACATAATTAAATAACTATCTATTTAGTTTGAATCAGTATTCTGATCTTGACATTTGTTAGTAGATACATAACTAACTTGTATTAAGTAAACTTTTTATTTATCATTATCACTTTCTGATCCTTTTTCTGTCTCATCTTCTATGAATCAGTCTTATTTAAACTACACTAATATTATAGCACCAATATTTGTACTTTTTTCTTCTTCTTCATTAGCTTATTTTTTCACTTTTACGTTTTTAGTCGTCTTCTTCAGGTACAATTACTTATACTTAGTCATATTACAAACTGTGAATTCATCCATCAACATTTAATCATATAATTACCAAATACTTCTTGATCTTTCTTGTTTCTCTTCTTCAATGAATCAGTCTTATTTGAACTATACTAATATTATGGCATTTCTTCTTCTTCATTAGGTATTTTTTTTCTGTTTTTCCTTTTTTATTCGTCTTCATCTGTTACAATTATACTTAGGCACTTATCATCACTTGAATCTAATAATTATTTGTTTGTTTAATCAGTCTCATATCTTCCACGTTCTCAATTTTATTATATACTTAATCAATGATTTTTCCTTTTTTGGAGAGTGATTAACTTGTTTGATAGTATTTTTATATCTGAGGGCTTAGCTACAAGTAAGTTCGTATCACGAGAAGTAGATGGTAAATTTTGATGGTGAATTGATTGCTTTGAGGCTCTCAGCGTTGTGACATAATCTTTATATTTAGCCCGGCTCTTGGTTTTGCCACCTGAACTCGAAATTGGCATGAAACCTAAATGCTTTCCATGTACGCATACCTGCCCATAAGTGCATTTGAAACAGCTTGAAGTCCTTAGAGTCAACCTGTTACAGTTTTGCACCCACAAAACTTGGTGTACCTTTAGACTACCTTTGAATGTTTCAAGTTTGTCAGGAATCATTTTTACTCTGTTTTCCACATCAGTTTCACTAACAGCAATACTCGCGATATTGGTGCGAGCTTGTACGACACTCGAAAAATTTTCAATAGATGTTATATCTGTACCATGATTAACTGCCGCATCAGCCGTCCTTTTAACCACTGCGCCAACCCCATCGGCAGCGCCCTTGCCATGCCCAGATTCAGTGTAGTTCCACGTTAGTTCGGTGATTTGTGGATAACCTTTGGACAATTGTGTCATTATATGGAGCTCACGCAAATTTTCTATTGTCCCTTTTTTGTCAATGTAAACGGAAAAATATGTGAAACATGATTTTTGTTCATATATTCTGTGAATAATCATATTTTCAGACTCTTCACACAGGGCTTTACAAATACCACCCTCGTATGTGGCAACCATTACTTTATAATTTTCCAAAACATTATTGAATAATTTTAGGTTTGACGTGTAGCGATTTGTGTCTATTACTAGGACATAATATATTAGTTTCATGTTTATTATATTATATTTATTATACGCTTTTCGACAATCTGAAAAGAAGAAAATGATCCATTGATAAACCTTTTCTAAATATTATTTTTACGTCCGAACTTAATATAATAATTTTTCCAAGCGTGTACGTCTTCAACAAACATTTAATATATTTATTTGTTGAAGATTTACTACTCGTAGTGCGCAGTACGCAAAAACAAACAAACAAATCAAGAAAATCGTCATCACCATACATATGGAATAATAACTGGCCATTGCTTGAAAACCGGTGATGACGAGTATGGTGTTGACAATTTGCACGTTTTTTGTAGATTATTCTTGAACACCGACTATTAAATAGCATAGCAATGCCACGTCAGTATCTTCATTTGGGATCACGTGTTCGTAGATAATTAGTTTTAATATCATACAAGTACTTACTTTAAACTACTCCTGGATGGTTATGACGCAGTTTAATGCTAATCAATTTTTCTAAAAACAATTTTCTGTTTTTTTCTGTTCGGCGCGCGCTTGCGAAAACGTCCACTCACTTTCGCTGTTAGAACCGGACTGAGGGAGCGGGAGGGGATACGCGCGCTGTATTTTGCCATGCATATCCAAAACTACCTCGACTTTTATATTACGCTGACGGTGTTGACGAATGTACTAAAATTTGTAATATTTTAATTTGCACTTACTTGATGAAGCAATAATTGTACATTTTTTTATATGTAAAAAGACAACGTGGAAATACTATATCTGAAAAAAAAAAAGGAATCGTACATTGCGTACGCGATATTTTTACTACTTAATATAAAGTTTTGAATTTTTTTGCTAGACGGTGATGATTTTTGACCCAAGAACCATTTTATTCCAAAAAAACTGTTTACTTACCGGAGATTTTGGTTGAAGCACCATTTATATAAATTTACTAGCCAATGAGTAAAAAAGTTACGGCGCTTGGAACTTACTAGTTTTTTTTATAAAGACCAAAACGTAATTTTTCGCCGGTTTTTGAAATCCACCCAACTTGCATTCACATGCTTAGTGTCTGCCACAAATACGGCAGGATGCAACTGTACGTTAGAGTGATATAGAAACACATCGTGCTCACTTTTACACAATTATACTTGCGACCCGCAGTGTTTGTGATAAACACCAAGTATGTGGTGCGGCATAAGGGTACAATGTAATTGAAGGGGCAAAAAATAAGTACTAGGTGCGCTTGCCGTCCCCGGGCAACTCTAAATGGAGCGAAGCTGCTAAATATTTCTCATCATGTCTGTAACTAAAGCTAAAGATGAAGTTTCAAAAAGGTTACGAGCGAAGAGCGCCGCATAAAATCAAAGTTTCGGCACTTTTCCCATTTTTCCCATTTAAAGTCTATGGGAACAGATTTTTGGTTTTTATTCCTCCGTGGTATGTCCGATTTTCAATTTTATTTTTTCTAAACCATCTATGGCTGGATGTTGTATTACGGGCTAAATTTGATCCTGATATCTCAAATTGTTCTTCTAATAGGAGTATGCGGACAAACGAAATTCCGAATCGGGGAAGAATGGAGTAATAAAAATATACCGTAATTTGAGCCAAAAATTTACGTAAAAAATGACAGGACCGGTATACATAACATACATAAACTCACGCCTTCATTCCCAGAGTGGGGTAGGCAGAGCTAAAGAATTACCAACAAGTCTTAAAACTTCTTGATAATTCTGTAACCACATTTAGCACAAGTAGGCTAAGATATTTCCCAGTGTATTAGTGACAGGTGGCAAGCCCATCGCCTAACAGTAGAGCAAGCCTTTATTCCCTTAGTCGCCTCTTACGACATCCACGGGAAGACATGGAGTGGTACTATTCTAACCCGGTAACCACACGGGACAGGACCGGTATTATTATTTATTATAACGATATCATCTTTGAACTGATATGGTATTGTTTTGACGTCAGTCGCCATTACTGTCAAGTAAA
This sequence comes from Acleris emargana, assembly GCA_927399475.2. Classification (NCBI taxonomy): domain Eukaryota; kingdom Metazoa; phylum Arthropoda; class Insecta; order Lepidoptera; family Tortricidae; genus Acleris; species Acleris emargana. The sequence continues at coordinate 11,903,176 of OV656837.1, forward strand.
TAAGAGCTATCAAAACGTTGACAATACGATAACAGATCAAAGACGATATTGTTTTTACCGCCTAGAATACCGGGCCAGGTCCATTGACATCGTAGTCGATGGGGTATATTGACATACCTAATATGGTTACCTAAAATGTACATGATAAACCGTTTTTATCTCGAGATGAGCGACAAATTGGCACCGTCGCCGATTGCTATATAACATGGTAGCGTCGATAAATTTGAATTACCCAATATAGTATCTTATGTCCGTTAGCTACATCAACATCCACTAATTTCCTGACTTTATTTTGATGTCGTAAGAGGCGACTAAGGGAATAAGGGCTTGTAGTACTGTTAGGCGGTGGGCTTGCAACCTGTCACTAATGCGCTGTTAAACACCTTAGCCTAATTATGCAAAATGTGGTTACAGAATTATCAACAAGGTTTTAGAGTTGCTGATAATTCCGTAGCTCTGCCTACCCCACTTTGGGAATGAAGGCGTGAGTTTATGTATGTATGTATGTATTTTATTTTAAAGACTTTATTTATTCTTTCACCGATCGCTCTTTTCCACTCGTCCCTTATTCATGACTTCATTGTTAGAAAGTAGAACATAATTGTTGTACTTTATTGGAATTTTAATCAATCTTCCACTTCTTGTAATTTGAGGTTCGTCTAGACTTGTTTCTAGTTCTGAATATGTACTTTCTTAATTTCTTTCTTGTCCTGACTCATTTTCTGTTATAGTTTCTCCTATATCATCTTGCATTTCCTGACTTTCAGATTCATCTGTGAGATCTGAAGAATCTTGTTCTTCTTCTGAATGTAGTACATTTTCCTGTAGATTCTCTCGTCTCTTCTAAATTCTCTTTTTGTATTTTAAAGTCTGTTTATTTATTTTCTTCCATTTGTCTTGTATATTTTACCAGTAAATGTAACATCTCGAGCCACAATCACCTTACATTTTATTTCGTTTCAAAGTCTGTATCCATTATTTGCATAACCAATCATAATATATTTTTTGGTTCTTGAATCCAATTTTCTTATAGGTGTCAAGATTTTTGCAAAAACTTCTTTTATTTGGCTTTCTTTTATTCCAAAGCTCAAAAGAAGTAACATTATTGATAGACTCACTTGGTAGGCGATTTATGAGATAGACACTTAGACACCGCAATATAGGGCTTCTCCCCATATGCTTTGTGGCATATTCCCGTGGAACATAAGCGACCTTACTTTTTCCATGATAGTTCTGTTAAGGCGCTCCACCTTTCCATTTAACTGTGGAGTGTATGGCACAGAATAATCTATTTTAATTCCTTTTCCTAGACACCGGTATTGGAATTCCTTCGAGGAATATTCACCTCCATTATCATAGATACCTTAAGGTTCTTTTCTCTTTCTGCTTCTTTTATATATGTTTTAATATGATGACATGACTTCAAAGATTTTGTATGGATTAGCTGTCTTCGGAATTCCGAATCAAAATTCCGAAACTAAATTTTCCTTTGGAATTCCGTATGTAAGTCGCCGCCCTAACATTCACGGTTGTACCAACTGCCACGTAGTTTAGTTAACTGTCAACACCTTGTCAAAGTCAGTCATCTCATCTCATCCATCATAGCTGTTCTGTAGTTCTGTCACTCGCATTTTAATTATAGGAATAAATTAAATACATTGACATTAATTTTCTAATGTAATGGGTTCCTCCCAAAGTACTGAAGTTCCAGGAGGAGGCTCGGAAGGATATCATGTATTGCGGGTTCGTTTTTTCTATATATCGTATTTTATTTACACCAGTTAAACTTGAATCAATCGTCAAATTGTAACACGTCAATGTTTTGATTATGCAGGTCCAAGACGGCTCTCCAGGGCAAATCTCCGGTCTTGAAGCTTTTTTTGATTTCATAGTTGCAATAGAAAATGTAAGATTGGACCAAGATAATGATACCTTGAAAGAATTACTCAAGAAGAATATTGGGTGTACTATAAAAATGATGGTGTATAGCAGCAAAAGTCAGTCGGTGAGGGAGATAATGATACAGCCAAGTGCAGATTGGGGTGGACAAGGACTACTTGGTGTTAGTATTAGGTTCTGTTCCTTTGAAGGAGCTAATGAAAACGTGTGGCATGTTCTGGTAAGTTATTACTGTTTGCTTGTTGTTTGGTATGTTTGATAATTTAGTGTGTGTGTCGTAAAAATAAAATATATATCTCTGATATCTTTACTCATTTGTGTATGGTAAACGCACAGATCCATGGTCAGAACTTAAATAATTTTGAACTGTATCATAATCAGTGATGGGAATTGGCAGTGCCATTTCGCGGGACTTCGGTACGTAAGATTAGTATGGATATAGTTTTGGAACCTGGAACCCCAGGATTTGATATGAAAAAATTTTAGTTTGTGTTTAAAAAATATTTAAAGAACATGTAATGTAAAATGATGTATGGAAAATGTGCTTTCAGATAAATGCCCTGAATAAAAGTCTCTATAGTTGCTACCACTGTTATCGGGTCCCTTTCAATGTTTCGACTGATTTTGTACTAGATAGCAAAGTAGTAGTGTTTTACCGAAAATGAAACATATTACATGCTTAGCTCATGCTCTGCATCGGGTGGCAGAGCAAATAAGATGTCAATATCCGGATGTAGACACCCTGATCGCTAACTAGAAAAAAGTATTTTTAAAGTCTCCTAATAGAGTGCAACTGTTAAAGGAAATTTATCCAAATTTGCCCTTACCTCCTAAGCCAGTAATCACAAGGTGGGGGACCTGGCTCGCTGCAGTGTCTTACTATGTAAGGTACTTTAATGAAATAAATACGGTCATGTCACGATTAAAAACTTCAGATGCAGTTTCTATTAAAAAGGCTAAACAAATGCTTAAAAAATTCAACATTAAAAAACGATTTAAATTTTATTCATGGAAATTTTAATATCATCGAGGTGGTTTTAACTCGTTTACAGGAACGTAATATGTCAATGGTCGATGCCTTAATAGATTTTGATCAAGTTAGGATGGTCATAAATTGGTCTACTAGTTTACCCGTAGAAACCAAACTTGAAGCGGTCATGGCTCGAAATCCGGATTTAGACACTATAAGAGAATACGCTGAAATTATTTCAAAAGAAACCGCATCTGATGACATTTTGTTTTATAAATTTGCCCCGCTGACATCAGTAGAAGTCGAAAGGTCATTTTCTACTTATAAATGGATATTAGACGTTAAAAGAAATAGATTGACAGAAGAAAGTATAGAAAAAAATATGCTTTGCTACTATAATTTCGAAAAAAAGTAAGGAATAAAAGATGTTAAATAAATTTAATAATGTTCATTTCATATAGTGATGGCTCAGGCCTGAAATATGCGTTTTCCTAAAATGTACAATTTTCAAAACGTCTGCGTTCTCACAATGTTAGCATTTCTATTTTGTCAGTTTTCTCAAAATTACTGCTATTTAGAATGTGTACAGTCTCAGAAAGTCGTCTATTCACAATGTTTACATTCCTACCCCTCTGGGAAACAGGCGTGATTTAATGTATGTATGTATGTACATTCCTATAATATTAGCATTACCATAAGTTTTGCTTTTCCGTTATGTTCATTTCTTTATATAGGCTATCGTCTTGTTATGTTTGTTTTCCTATAATGTCTGCTTTATTTCAAATCAATGTTCTAAATGGAAAGGGTTAATTGCTTGGCATACTTACTCTTGACAATGAAGAATTTCGGCAGTTTCGTACGGAGCTGAATGCGAGCGAAGATGGATAATAATTATTAAGGCTAGACGTGGTAACGCTACTTATCCTACAGTTCCAAATTTCTGCCTTTGCTTGATAAATTTTAGAGAGAGATGTTTAAGACTTCTTCTAAAACCAATCCATTACTTACATTTTGACAATTGCTGGGAAGAAGTCGTGATTGTGTTTCGGAAATATCGACGACATGATGAAGTTACTAATGCTTATGATTGCTTATGTCCAAGGCAGCAACCATCAGCATTACGTAAAATGTTGACAGGAATAATTATACAAATTTTTGGTCAATTTTGGGTTGAGATGGTAAATGCAATCGAAAAATATAATGTTTGAAAAATTCAGTTCTACTTAGGACTCAAATATATTATAATTATATCGTTTTAGTTTCGTAGTTATTTCGTACAGTCAGCGTCAAAAGAAACTGATCACTTAAATACCTTGTCGCTTTACTCTCACATAAGCAATGTCAAACAAGATTGTTAATGCGATAAAGTACAAAAGTAGCTTGAAGTGATCAGTTACTTTTGACGCTGACCCTAACCCTTTCCCCGCCAACGACGCAAATTATAAAAATTTCGCTTTAAAATAAAGATATTTTAGGTGTAAATGTGGCGTTCATGATTGCAGACATTTTGGGAATAAGACATTTCTGGAATGCAAAATTGTAAGAAGGCAGATATTTTGAGGTTGCAGACATTTTGAGAATAAGCTCTTTCTGAAAAGCGAACATTATATGAAAACTGACATTCTTGGAGACAGACATTATAAGAAGCTGACATTTTGAGAAGCTGACATTATGCAAAAGACGTGCTGACATTATGGAAAACAGACATTTTGGGAGAAATACATTTAAGGAAAACGCATATTTCAGGCCTGAGCCATAGTGATGTTGATGTTTTATGTTTTATTCAATGATTGTATTATTGTCAATTGTAACTGTTAACTGAAAGTAATTTTAAATGAATGATGTATTTATAATGACAAAAAAAAAAAAATGCGTTTTGAAGATATTTTTTTTGTGAAAAAATACGAATCCCGGAATCCCAAGTCTTATCCATGTTATTTACAATGTTTAAGGTCATTTACCCGAAATTGCACTACCTATTCCGATCATTGATCATAATCCAATCGTATTTTTACATAATTATGCATATCTCATAATTTTGTATTTAATTCATTCAGAAGAAATAAGTCACTAAACCTTTAAATAAACCTATTTACAGGAGGTTCATCCAACATCACCTGCAGAACTGGCAGGGTTGAGGCCATTCTCTGATTACATAATTGGAGCTGATTCCATAATGCATGAGAGTGAGGACCTCTTCACACTTATAGAGGCTCATGAGGGCAGGGCCCTTAAGCTGTATGTATATAACATCAATGATGACTCGTGCCGGGAGGTGATAATCACCCCCAACCACAGCTGGGGAGGAGAGGGCAGCCTGGGCTGTGGCATAGGGTATGGCTACCTACATAGAATTCCAATCAGAAGTAATCCACCCTCAAGCCAAACTCCATTTACTTCAGCTTCTAAGGTGAGAATTGGAAAGCTTTCTATATGCTGTTAAAAATTGCTGAGGTGACCTCTCTGGGTATTTGTTATGCTGTGCATGATCTTGGCCAGTTTATGTTTCATTGTTTTAGTTTGTAATCATCCAGGTTTTGTGATATTTAATTACAGATACCAGCACAATCTTCCGAAATTCAACAAAATGTAGCATTGAGTGTACAGAATATGACTATAAATGAAGACAAGACTCCTCTGATTAGTGCACCTCAATCTTCTGTGGAAAACGTTCCTATTTCATCGCCACCTGCGTTTTTGTCTGGAGTGCCAATGGTGATCCCTGGCAACTTTCCTTCAAGCAATGTTTCATCAGCGGGGCAACATCAGCAATTTGTTCAACCACTTTCACAACCACAGCACATAACTTCACAAGCACAATCAGTTGTCTCTAATATGGCTGCCTACTCAAGTAGTAAGTATGAAAAGATTTTTGAATATATAATATTTAGCCTGTAACTGTGTTAAAATGTTGTTTATCAAGTTCCCTTGACTTAACCAGATGACTTGAGTATTGAATTATCTCGGTGCAAAAACTCTTACTCAAAATCTGTGTACCACTGTCTGATTATAGACAACTATCGCATAAGCATAAAAAAAAAAAAAATTTAAAAAGCCTCCTGATTCAAAACGGTCAGTAAAAAGCCTCTAAAGCCGGGGCAGCTAAGGCGGACCGCTAAGCTTAAAATTACGTATATTAAAAATGATATTAATCTTGACACTAATTATGTGTTTAAAGTTACATTTTTATTTAGTTTACTAAAAATAGATGATTAATTATTATCCATCAATTTTGTTATTTGGATATCATCCAAATGGCGTTTCGTTTGGCATTCATACTTTTATGATAAATTGTCAGAACTGTTTTAGTAACTATTAAAATTTGCATAAAATTCGTAAACATTTAGCAATAAAGTTCACAAACTATTAACGCCAATCGGAATAATGAAAATGAGTTTGCTGACAAGTAATTTGTTAGCAGAAAAATTGAGGAAAGTATACAAGAAAAGTTAGCAATTGTTTATTTTTGTCATTATCATTTTAAAATTGTAGAAAAATGTATGTATGCAATGGTATATAATTAGCTCTTAAGGTATGAGTGCCTAAAATTAAATTAAATTAACCTCTGCACTCATACCTTAAGAACTTGTGGGAGGACCTTGTGCAGGGTCTGTCCGGGTTGGTACCACCATCTTATCCATTAACCTACCACCAAGCAGCAGTGTTCGCATTGTTGTGTTCCGGTTTGGGGATAAGACAGCTGGTGAAATGACTAGCATAGAGGCATTCCATCTTAGTCCTCAGGGTTGGCAACGCATTTGCAGTCTTAGGATTGCGGTCTTGTGAATGCGAATGTCTATGGTCACAGTTTCCACTTACCATCAGGTGGCCTGTATGCTCGTTTGCCTTCCTATGCCATAAAAAAAAGCTTCATTATGAACAAGTTACATAAATAACTATTATGCAACAGTTGTATAAGAGAGGTCAAAAAAGACGAGTGGCCGCCACGAGTGTTAGTTTGACTTAGTTATACAACGTTGCATACAATACTTTTTCTACAACTAAGGTGCAAATAAAATGCAAAATAAAATTAAACACGAGTGCGTTAGATAATAGCCCCTCTGGTAAGTGCACATCAAATACGTAAATTTTCCAATAGCGCCTCTGGCTTATATTAAAAAAAGATTTTCTTAAGTTCGCAGTGATACACTTTCAGTTTGTTATGAAGTTATGTTGGTTTAGTATGCTTTGGCAGCTAGGCGTGTCGTTTTGGCTCAAAAAAGCACAAGTGCTGTCATGGGGAATAGACTTGATAGATTTTTCTACGGATTATTCTGCGGAATATTATGTATGTTCTTATATTAGTGTTCATGACTATATAAATGACAGATAAAAGTACAGGAGTAAGAAAATATAAGAACGTTATTTGCATTAGTGTGGTAGCGGTTTATATGCCGCGTCGAATTCGATCACCGACTGTACGCATTGCTACCTTGTTTTGTTTACAATCGCGATATCCTTGGCTCACGGCTCTGGAATGTTCCACGTATTGCTGTCTCTTTCTATTCATGTTATCTCTTTCACTCTTAGTGGAACATTCGCCATGTACTGAAATGTACTTCAAAGACCCATAAAGGGTCCTGAATACAGGGCGGGCGCAAACCGACTGAAAAAATGTTTCAGGCGTCTGAAAACAAGGGCACCTTGGTTGAATGAAATTTTGATAATCTTTGGCTTCGTATGTGATAGAACTACCTCTGAAACGGACTGAAACGATATTTCAGCCTGCTTAAAACGCTTCCTTAACTGGGTGAATCAACTTTTAAGGTACGCCTTTTCTTTTGCGGTATTAAAACTTTCCTGGTGACGTATGGTTAATAAAAAAATATGAATATTAAAATCAGACCACCATATTTACAGACCTTACACGTTAAACAGCTCAAATATTTTTTAACCGTCGAAAAACCTGGTAACTTAGGGGAAAATGCACATTTTCCATACAAAACCTAGGAACAACATTGTCCCCTGCGTTAACAACTATATTATTATTTAAAACTGTACTATTTAAAATCAAATAATTTCAAATGTTATCCAATAGTAATGGTGTTGTTAGTGTTGTCTGATTTAATAAGCGTGTAACTCACGTCAATAACAAATAGATAGTTCTAAAATCATATAATTGGTGAAACATGTCGAAAAATGGGGAGTACCTTAAAAGTTGATTCACCCAACTCCCGGCGTAACATTAACTTAATCTATTTTACTTTTAGATTTTGCAGACGCAACTTTAACCAACTTGGGAAGCATTCCATCGGTGTCCAACATGCAGCCGCCGGCGCCCCTGCCCAGCCTGCCCGGGATCCCCATGAACCAGCCGCAGCCCTACATACCTATGATGCCCAATTACACGCAGTCACAAGTTCCGCCACCCGCACCGATCCCTCAAACCACTCCGAATTTAGTTCCAACTTTTGATGTGAGTAAGTTTTCCCCTGCCGTCGGGCAGCAGCCCCCGCTGCCGGGGGGCCTGCCGGTGATCACTCCGGTCTCGCTGCCGGGGATGCCCTCGATAACCGTCAGCGCCACGCTGCCCGTATCCACCATGCAAGAAATTCATCAACAACAGATACTACAACAGCCAGACTTATTGTCATGAAACTAATACACAGTGCTGTTTCGCCTTAAGTATGTCATAAAAGTATAGCAAGGGCAATCCTTATTTTGCGCATACTTTTGTTATTTTAGTCTATATTATTGAAATGCTGCAAATATTATTTTATTTACAAATTTACTGTGGCAACTGTTGAATCATCAATGTTTTCACTTCGGTAAAATCGATTATTTGTATAAACAAATAAAAAAACGGGAATTTTAAATTCCTGAAATACCGCGATAAGATAACTTGGCGAACGGAGGACATTCAACTTTGTAGTCGCGAATCAAACACATGGTGTTCATTTGGCTAAACATTGTTTAGTTTAGTTTTCTATTATGTGACTCCTATTGGAAGGCAGTTGTAGTTTACGCCTGCATATTGTGACATACCAAAATCAAATATTAATCAAAGTTCATGCTGTGATGCAAATTGAATTTTAAAATGTTAACACTTACATGTACTTCATCTGCCTTTCCGAAATAGATTTTTGTGTTTTCAATGTATTGCGATTACCAATAAATGAAAATTGTAAAATATAATATAATTTCTTTTTATTATTATGTCAAACACTTATTTAATACATAAAACCTACTTATTTACATAAGTACTTCATACTTAGGTCCACATTGTAATGTAAAACTTAACTGTTTAGTTTAGTATCTAACAATATAATTCATAATACTATATACTCTCAGACACATAAACTGCATTACCTTACAAACAAAAAATAAACAAATTGATGCAGTTTTTGAGTCTATCAGTGTCTCGTTGCGTGTGAATAGTATTATATCAGTAAATTAACAGCATGCAACATCGCACAGACGACGGCGAAGAAGCGACACTTAATTTTGTCACAACTATCTATGAAATAAAAACGTCGGCAAAATCCATCCTTCAACTACATTTGTGGCCGAATGTTCAGACGCAGATGTTGACAAAGACAATAATTAATCAACAGCGAAATAGCCCGAGGTATCATAAAGCAGGAACAACTAAAATAGCTTCAAAGGTAGTTCACCGTTTGACCGTTGACCAAGAAGTCGGATCGTGACATGGACGCGTCATAACATTTCATGACTATCTATGGACCCTACCTATATGGTGTTTTTGATTTTCAGCAGCGCGCCCCGCTACTTGATTTTACGTACGGACGGCCAAGTAAGTGGTCTACCAGTTTTGACAAAAGTTTCTGTGAGATCAAATTATCGCTTAGGTTGACACTTGTCACTGTCATAATATTATTGCAGGAGAAAAACGAACTTGTTGTATCATGCATGACATGACGACGTGCAAATGAACTTCAGCTGTAGGGTGGTAGAGCACATGTTTGGTCGACTGTACATTGACGCAGCCGTAATATGCAACTTCACCAGCGGCGGCGCGCTGCCGATTATTAAGAGGATTGTGACGCTAAAAATTTCCATACAAAATGTGATAACGTTTCTCTCCCCTTAACCTAGTCGTAATCGTAAGTTCTATCCAAGAATGAAAAACTATGTCTGAACGTTTTCCTTTCCAAGAAAATATATCTTAGAAAGACACAACTAAAAAAACACAAAAAATCAACGTAGTTTTTCATAATAACTTCATTTTGGGTGTGACAAAATAATGTTATCGCTGGGAGCAAAATTTGTATGGCCTTTTTTTTGAAATTACGCGATTTAAGCATTGCTTCACAATGCTCTTACCGATCTGATTGTGCCGGATTAGCCACGTAGCAAGAGTAGCAAATACTACGGGCCCCATGCATTTGGTGGTCCCATCCACCCGTCTCTGACATGTATTTCTAACAGTTCTGTTTTATTTATCTTATCAGTTATCACCCTAAGGAACCTTATGAAAGAACCTAAAACAAGCCAAGGGCGGCAAAGAGCCTTATTAGAATTTGTTACGGGCCCCAAGCTGCGCTGCCTTAATCCGACACTCAGGCTTTATTTTACTCGGGCTAAATTTAATTGATTTTTACTTGTTAGCGTATTTTCAACGATCTGATAACTCTTATTGATTTACCTACGATACAATAGGTGTAGAGAAAATGTATAATGAGGGCACAGACATTTAATTTTGCTATAATGTTTCTATCATATGTTCTGCTCATTCCCAAAATATCAGATTCCCATTATATTGGAATTTCAGATCTTAACATTCAAAATAGTTAAGATATTGTTTATAATTATTTTTCTAAGATTTTGAAAATTTGAGTTTTTGGGAAACTGGGATAAAGTATAATCTGGTAATTTCAAAATCTGTTATTTTAGGAATGAACGAAGTGTGATATAAAACATGTATTTTTAAATAAAACATTTTCTCAAATTAGACAGGACCGGTGAACCGATTAACGGACAACTGTGATCATGATCACGAGTTGCAACTCGCATTCACACTAAATCGATTTTGGTCCAACGACTATAAACGGTGTTTCTTACTAAATATAACGTTTTTTAATTTAACGACTACATTGTCCTTATGAGTGTAAAATTGTAAAGTGTATACTATACTAATAAGTACATTAATTTATACATCGATTGAACTATTGCGCAGGAAGGTAATCGTCAAGCGCGTGTTTTTCTGTGTCGGAGCCGAGCGCCAGGTTGTCGTGTCCGTAGGTAAGCGTGCCGGCGTCGCTGTAGAAGACGCCGCCGGCCATCTCGGAGAGCCGGCGCCGGCGCCGCGTGTCCTTGTCGTCCGACATGCTGGGCGGCCGCACGCTCGAGCTGCGCCGGCTGCGCTGCGCCCCCAGCCGCGCCGGCACACGCAGCACTGACTGTCAACCAAATACAATTGTGATCGCAACAACCCTAACTTTTCAATACATCATCTGTGGCAATCCACTCGTTAAGCCGGATCCACATGCTTGGCGTTAGCCGCGAACACTGCAAGACGCAACTACATGCTAAAGTGAGCACGATGTGTTTCTACCTCACTCTTACGTATAATTGTGTCCTTATGGTAATCGGCTTACCGACCTTTTGCAATACCAGTATCTCTTGGACTGTAAGGCCCTGAGCAAAAAGCAGAAAAGTGCTGACCTTGCTCATTTTGTACAAGTGCGAGAAAGGCTGACGGTCACTTCACCCATCATGAATCATGTCGGGAGATATGTTTAAGTTGTTCGGCTCGTTAGCGCGTTCACCGTATATGACGCAAGATATCGTCATGTTTCCAAAGTAACGTTCTACTTGCGCACTTAACATGCAAACAGCATGCGGATAGAAGTTAGTCACATAAAATAATATTGCAGGTAGGTACCTACCTAACTGAACACAGTTAATTTGATTTAAAAGTATCAAGTACGTATTTAACTAAGTTTTCAATACTGTTTAGATCTCTGATTGCACCGGTTATTCTTTGTTAATCATGTGGTTAACTGGTAAAATATGCCTTAAGGCATTCAGACTGCCATTTTGTACTTTTTACGTTAATTTGTATTTGTGCAAAGAAGTATAAAAAAATAAAAATACTAAGATAGCAACGCACTTATGGATAAATTATCACTGTGTCACCCATGTTAGGGCCTCGCAGGTGTTTTTGATTGAGCACATTTTTAGAATTAAGAATACTCATAGTAATAATGTTATTTTTAAGAATTTTTAAACATTAGATCTTAAAACAATGATTCTAAATTAGCCGTGCATTATAGCCTGCTAATACTATGCTTTCCGGTAAGTAGGCCGCCACTCTATAAGCTAATAGTTGGATGCGATTAGCACCGTTTGGGAGTGATCTCGGTATAATTGATGATCCTTAGAAAAAAACTAGTTCAGCAGTGGACCGTGTTTTAGCTGATATGATGACGGTGACGATTATTAATGTTGTTTTAACCAACCTTCTTACTTATAGTATTAAACTGGACCAAGCGTAGTTGCACCAAAATTGAATTGGTCACAAGTTTACCTTAACTTTGCTGGGCAGCGAGTTGAGTAAGGTGACGACCGGCGGCGAGATGAGGTCGATGGGCACGTTGGCGGGGTCAGTGGCGCCGGTCACCACGGACACCAGCAGCCCGCACACCAGCGTCGCCATGCAGCCCAGCCCCGAGTACCACAGGTACGACACTCGGAACAGCCAAAACACTGACTCCTCTTCATTGTGCCTGACCAATTCAATAATGGTAGTTTAGGTAAAGCGGTAATCTATAAGTACATAAAAAACTCTTGACTGACTGAATGATTTATTGACTAGCAAATAAAATATTTTCTTTCTGTCGATGTACATTTTCCTACCGTACCTGTTAATTTCTGGTTAGTTTACTCGCTCATTGTTAAATTTCTCGTATTCTTTGTCTGCCGATCCCTGACCGATTTATTTAGCTATTATATTATACGTAGGTACTGTTAATAAGAAGATTGCTATGGAATTGTAACAAAACGGTACGTTCTGTGAGTCACAGCTGCAGGTTATAGATTAAATGATTTGTCCTTTAACAATTAACGTGTTGACTGTTGACGGTAGACTTTATCTGTCCATTCGTAAGTCGTTAAATGTGTTTAGGGTTCCGTACCAAAATGGTAAAAAAGGAACCCTTATGGTGAGGCAAGGCAAGATGCATTATGTAGATGTGTGCATGTTTCCTCACTTTGTTCGGTAAAAAATGCAGTTATTACATACATTTATGACCCTATACTTCTAGAAACGCGTGCCAGAACCAATAGGCTACGGCGGCGGTGTGGTTGCCGGAGGCGAGACTGCCTCCACACCTTGTACATTATGCATTAGATATGTGTCACGCAGTTCACGCACAGGGAATAGACCTAGGGTTTCACGTCGTTAAACTGTGACAGGTGTTCTGCAAATATATGGAAGTGTCAATATGTCCTTACGCAGGGTTGAAGGCGAAAGCGACGGTGTGGTTGTAGGAGGCGGGACAACCCTCGACGGAGGCCGGCAGGCGCCGCAGCGGCACCTGCGCGAGCTGCGCGCCGCCGCATGCCGCGATTACTACCAGCAGCCCAAACACGCCGCCACATACTGCGCCCTGCAAAACCACGATAATCACGGGGTTAGTCCACTTAAATATCTGCATATCACTGAAGATATATCAAATAAGAAGACTAGGTGGCGTCGTGACCCCGCCCTCGTTTTCTGCTATTTCGAATTGAAATGTATGAGCAAAAGTAGGGCCTCTATTCTACTGGACAAAACAATATTGCGTTTAAAGTGTTATTGTATGGGTGAGGGCCAAAAAGTTGGACCATAGTTAAGCGTAGTTAACCATACAAACAACGAATTCGAAAAAAAAAACCGTTGTGTGACGAAAAGTATCCAGCTACAATTGTATCTATAGCTAATTTTCGTGTCACAGCAGAAAAGTTTTACTGTAAATTTAATTGCCCAAATATTTGGCCCAATGTCAATGTTATGATAGCTATTTTTTATTTGACAGTATTGGTGATCGATTTAAAAACAATACGATAACTCGATAACATACCAAAAGCAATATGGTTTATCAAGTACCTAGAGAAGAGCCCCTTTTAAGTTAATTTGACAATACGATGGCACTAGGTTTAAAGACAAAGTAGTATAGAATCCCTGTAATTCCCTACAGTATTCCCTGTATTCTGTAGGCCCTAAAGCCTGTTTCATAATCGCCGAGTAAATTTATCTGTTATTTAAAGTTGGCTCTCTTCTTGTCTATTTTCAACTGTAAGAAAGAGAAAGGGGCAAATTTATCTGTCAAATATCGGCATTACTCATTACCTTGAAAAAACCTCGTAAATTTATATTTTGTGAAGTACGATTTTAAACTTAAACGTGAGGAGAATTAAATTTAAACTCATCGTCTCGAAATATCAGATAAGAGTTTTTTCTAAAGTAGTAACGATATGCTTTACTTGTCGATTGTGAAACAGGCGGTTAGTGTAATATACCTACATACTTATATACTGTATATTAAACTATTAACTCTGTAACTGAGTGTTATGATGTGCGTTGTCTATAAGTTAGTATCTAATGCATTCGGTATCAGAGTAAATACTTTTATAAATCTAGGATATCTGATACCCGCATCGGGCGGCGAAATGATCGTCCGTCCATCCGTCAGTCGACTATCTAAACAGCTATCCTTCATTCATCATCGGTCCGGCAGATCAATTTGATACATCCTAGTACTTCATTTGCAAGAGCTGAAGACCGATGTGGGATAAGTAATGCCTTGTTTACAGGTTAATTAGGTTTGTAAGTACAAACAATCTACCTAAACCTTCGTGGTACGTATAGACTGAGTAGCGTGATAATGAAATGTATTAAAGCTGTTTTTGATCGTAAAAGTCCCGAATGCAGGCAGTTTAGGTGCAGCAGTGGACGACGGACTCTTCTGGCGATGCTATATTACGAGAGGTATAGGTTATATCATAAGATTCATGTTACAGAAAAAAGTTGAAAGGTTAAAAGTCTGTGTTACGTAACTAATGTTCGGAGAGAAACTTGTAAGTTTGGGCCTAAGTGATCCAGTTAGTTTTAAATTTCTTGTAGACAAACACTCGAGGTGAAGGTTTTAGTTGTAGAGAGTGTGATATCGAGCCTACCTTAGCGTTGGCCCAGGGGAATAGCATGCCCAAGGTGAACAGGCCCAGTGTGACGCCGCCCGCCATGCCATTGAAAGATAGCGCCAGCTGCAGCACCGGCCCGAGCCGCTCCACCGCGAACGTCAGCGCGAACGACAACGCGCCGCAGCCCAGACACACCCAGCGCGCTATCTGCGCCGCCAACAATACACCCCCAACGTATATTACAGTTGCGTAGCACTGTACCTGTACTTAACTAACTAACAGGCACTATACCTACTTACTAAATTATACAATTACAACAATACAATTATTACAATTATATTCAGAAAGGATTGATGAAAGAATCTTTCGTACCCCGAAAGATATATGGCGAGCGAGAGTGAGCGGAGATGTCGGTAGGGGACGTCCTAGACGCACGTACGGTGATCAGATTCGCGATGTACTGAATATGGGCCGAATCAAAAGCACCCGAAACTGACGTACATACCTACATGAAGAGATTGATGAATGTAGAGGAAGCGAAAATTGTATGTTTAGACCGGTGCACCTGGCGTTCCATAGTCCCTGCCTACCCCATTTTAAAACAAGCGCGAAGGTATGTATGTGTATGTATACTATGTATGTAAATTATACATATATATCGCATAAATTATTAATAGCGTATAGCAGATGCACTCGGGTAAAAATAGGGGCCACTATATTTGGTTAAGTTAATCCTCCGACATCAAAATTAAATAATAAGTATAAAGTTAGGCTAAATACATACTCTGGTACCTAAATATAGCAAATAAGTATTCAATTTGTAATAAAAATAAATTTTAAGTTATGAAGACACACACATTCGTATACATTTGTATATGTAGAGCTATAGCCTTGGCCCAGGCTCCAAGGTTACGTGGGGTGTGCGCGATAGGTATGATCTGAGGGGCCAGACAAAATGCTTTCTGCGAGAGTTGACCAATTTCACGCACCTTGATACATATAATTCATCTTTTGCAGTATAGGTACGAGTACGAGCCCCAATTCAAATGAGTTCGTCCGCCACGAAAAAAAATATTAACCTAACTTCAACATAAAATTCAGGGAGACCTAGATGTTTAGTAGAAAATCTAACATAAAAACCATAAAGATTATAAATAATATTTTATTTTCCAACAAAAAAAATTATAACATTCCACGGTAATTTAAAAAAAAAACATTATTTCGCAAAATGTAACACCCGCAAAAAAGTTCGTCTTCAGTTCAACCGACGCAGAATAGAACGTCTACCATTTGGTGGCGTCACCTTTTGCATCTAAAACGGCTTTGATCCTGAACGGCATTGAATCTACTAACTCTCGAAACTCTTCAGGGGTTATTCCATTCCAGACACAGCTTAGTTTCTCCTTAAGATCAGCTTTTGACCTAGAAGGGTCTTTTCGCAACTTCTTCTTCATTTTCCACCACAAAGTTTCTATGGGAGACAAGTCTGGGCTGCTGGACGGCCATGACATGGTAGGGATTTTTTTGGACTTCAGCCACGCCATCGTTGACTTGGCGGTATGGCATGAGGCACCGTCTTGTTGAAAAGTAAATGCATTTCTAAGTTTCAACTTCGGTATAGACGGCAGCAAACTCTCTTCCAAGATGCTTTTGTATTTCTCGGCATTAACGGTTCCATCTATAAATTGCAGACGGCCTACACCCTGTGCCGACATACAGCCCCAAATCATCAAAGATGCCGGAAACTTCACCTTTCGCTTAAGACAGTCATTATGAAATGCCTCTCCTTTTTCTCGAATGACTTTACTTCGTTCGTCGCCAACTGTGACGTCGAATTTCGATTCGTCGCTCCATATTATTCTTCGCCACTGATCGGCATTCCAGTTTCTGTGTTCTTTAGCGAATTTCAACCTGTTTTTTTTCTGTTTTTGAGTAAGTAACGGTTTCTCTTTAGCTGTGTAAAAACCGTAGCCCATTTTCTTCAGTACTCTCTTGCAGGTGTCGACTGATTTATTCTTTTTAATAGCGTCACGCCATAGTACGGTAAGTTCTCCTGCTCTTGCACGACGATTTTTCTTTATGATCTTCCTCAGAATCCTGTCTTCTGCTTTGCTAGTTATTCGTGGATGGCCAGTTTTCTTTAAACAGGAGACTGTTCCGTGTTTTCGATGATGCTCGATGATCGTTTGAATTGTAGATCGTGGCAACGACAGGTCCTTGGATATTTGGTACGTCGATTTGCCCTTATTGTTATGAGAAATGATAATTTTCCGCACTTCTTCGGGCACTGGTTTACCTCGTGCCATTTTTATAGAATAATGATTAAGAAGTAATGATAATTTGCTTGTAATTTGGCTTTTTATATAGCCCGTTGACATATTAGATGACAGAGAATATTCTTTATTCAATTTGAACTATTATTTTACATCATACCACTTAAAAAGCAGTTTTTATTTTAAATAGACGACCTGTTTTGCGTCAAATATGAACTAGACGTAATTTTTTGCTTACGAGATGATAACTTTATGATAGAATTACATTAAGATCGTTAAAATGATCACACTTTGTACAACACAAGATTAAACTAGGTGTAATGACCTCGTGTGTAGCGTATTCCATTAATCATCAAAGTCAATCCGAGATTAAATATCTGCCTTACAATTAAATATTGTATTTTGAAGTGCAACTAGACGATCTATTATGCATTGGGGCTCGTAGTATAAAGTTCTTATGAAACTTGTTGCCACCCATTATTAAACCGCCGTGAAGCAATATTGTAATGTATCCTGCTATGCATCTCCAACACTGTCCATCCTTTCGCTAAAACATGCTTCTAATTAGATAGTGGCTTAGATGCGAGGGTACGTCATAAGTTAGGGTGCTAAGTGAGCACGTAAATAATCAGATACTAACCGCTGCTCCTTTGTGTTCTGGTAGTTTCAGACCTAATAGTCCAGTGGCTAGATCTTGGCAAGCAATAGCAGCCAAAGAGTTGAGGGTGGAAGCTACCGTCCTGTAAAGAAGTCAAACCTTAATAAAGAATCTATTAATTGCCCTATGAACAGTAAGTACTCTGAGCTCACATTGAGCAAGCTTAATTAATGTGTCGAGATGTTATAACTAGTTGATACCTAAATCGAGTACCTAATTCAGCACAATATTGAAACCGGAATCTTAACTGGACTTTTCTGGTTAGTTCCTAATTCTGGAATCGAGTGCGTACTAGCGACAGTCAATGGGGAGCATGCGTTTAGCGAAGTTGCGAATTGATTGTGTGTGTGGTGGAGTGTTGGAGGAGGTACCCGAGGCTGGCCGCGAAGATGCCGGCGACGAAGAAGCCGGGCACGCCGCGCGCGTCGCCCAGCTGCCGCACCACGTACAGGGGGAGCAGCCGGTCCGACGCGTTGATCACCCCCGCCTGAGGTCAGTACACACGGTCACAGACTTAATCATTGGCTTTAACGTTCCATGCCTTAATGCAGAAAGACAATGATTCAATTTGTTATTTTGCGTTTTTTGATGGTTTGACAGTTTAGTTTGGTTATATTACAATTGACTAACTTTTTAAAGTATTTTTCACGTAAACAAATGTTTTAACAATTTTCTCGATCCGAAATTACGGAAATTCAAGGGCGTTTTCACTAAAAAGTGTATCCAATTAAGGACTGAAATTAAGGAACTTTAACTTTGTCAGTTTTGTGACGAAAATTAGCCATACATTGCGGCCGTCAATATATAGCTAATTTTCGTCACAAAACTGACAAAGTTAAAGTTCCTTAATTTCAGTCCTTAATTGGGTACACTTTTTAGTGAAAACGCTCTCGAAACCCTTAGGCACAGTACCGGCAAATAATATATCACCTTTGTACTTACATCTCATACGATTACCTAAAAATATTACCAAAATTGACTACCAATCAAGAAGTAGTTGACCAATTGTATTGCTATTATTCAATTCAATGGTATATAATATCATAACAAATGTTTGTACGTATCGTAGTTTAAAAAGTTAAGTATTTAAAAAACCACTGCTGACGTGTTCATACAAATCTCGTAAATTTAGTTAGTGCAATATAAACCGCCGCGCCGGGCGGGCGCTGTACATTATTGATCAGTTCAATGTATCTTTATCTTAATAATTATGAGAAGGTACTTAGAACGAGTAGGCAAGGATTCTGAGTTTATTGAATGATTGACCTATTATTGGATGTGGCAATCTTGTGGTTGCAGAATGCCTATAGAGAAATGTGCTAATACTCGCGCAAGATTCACTATAAGTATGGTGATATTATCTACGTTATAAAAACACGCCTTCAACAACGCAAAACATAACTTCTTTTAAAATGGTAGGTAGGTCAGTCCAACTGTATTCGGATTTTGGTTTAAAATATTGTGGGACGCCGACTTCAGTTGGACTGACCTACCTACCATTTTAAAATAAGTTATTTTTTGCGTTTTTGACGGCGGGTTTTTGTTTCCAAACATTTATTTAATTTTAGTCTTCTTAGTGATCCTATTTATACTGTTATGTAGTCCCACTTCTCAATTAAGGAATGTCATAGTCATATATTTTAATCTAAATGTACTTCGTCATAGTCGCTCAACTACCTTAATCGAGATATCTTATCTCCTTCTTTGAAATTAGTACCGTTAAGGATTTCCGGTGGCCATCTGTGGTCTTCATCATCAGTTCCACTTCATCATATAGAAGCACTATATGATGAATGTCAAAAGCAAGTGCACCAGTTACAATGAAATATACCGAAATCACTATAGGTGTGCCTATAATATTTGAGAAGATCCCTTGATTTATCCAAGACCCCATCATCAGATCCTGACGTGTTGACAATGGGACCAACTAGAAAGTATACCACTCGAACAAAAAAAAATTTTTCTCGATACGGCCCCTGTTGTTTTTCGAGTAATCGGGGAACATACATTTAAAAAAAACCCGACGAATTAAGAACCTCGTCCTCCTTTTTTTCGTCGTTAAAAGTCGTTAAAAAAGGCAGTTCGCTCGGTCGAGCTAACCTGACTTGATCCTCGCACGCGCTGGGTTAGCGTAGCATGCGGCACGCCGTTCCGTATCTGCTTGTAACCTATCACCTTGTTGCACAGATCAATATACCTAACCTACCGTGATGCCACGCTCAGCCTCGTTTGCTGTATCGTAACCTGTTGTACCGTAATGTGACACGCAATAAATTATTTGAATTTGAATTTAAATTTAAATGTGGGTAAATCCTCAGACCTGTCTAGGTCTGTGGGATTATCATCGCCGTGGACGCGGAAAAACTGTCATGGTAGGTGGTCGATCGAGCGAGACTTCGCTGCGTAAGAGAATACACCCCTTGAGCTGAGCGCTACTATATAGCCAATTAGCTGCGCGAGAATAAATTTAAATATTGTACCTACCTATGCGGATAAAGTTGGTATCATTACTTCATTAGACTAATAAGCAAAGCACCTCTTTGATATTAATTCGATTTATTGTAGGTATTTACGAGGTCTGTAAAAGCATATCATTGATTAATTAACTTTATTTTTATTTTTTTATCGTAACTATGGGTTTCAAAGATCTTTGATAATGACTAAGTATATCTACGGCCCGGTATAAACCTTGTCAGGGCACGGCAACACAAAACTTATTCGGCGTATCCTAACCAAAATGTTTATATTTAAAACTTAAACATCGACCAAGAGCATGTCGGACCATGCTCAGAGTATGGTTCCGAAGCCATTATACTAACCGAAGTCGTACAAAGTGCGAGTCGGACGCGGGCACAGAGGGCCCGCGCCGCCGCACGGGTGTTATTCGTATTTAGGATATATTCCGATTTTAATTCGATTTCGAATCGATCAGCGCGAGCCCGACGTTTTGTTCAGTGGGGTTCGAACCCACTACTCTCAGCAGTTCGAAGCTCAAGAAGATGAAACTTGTTTACCTGTATCGGATCACAGTCAGCATAGTGCGAGGCCAGCACCGCGCCCGTGACGAAGTTGATGGAGTAGACGATGAAGAGTCCCACGGCGGAGACCCAGAGCGCAACGCGCGCCTGCGCAATGCGCTCCACAGATAGGTACTTCTGCACCGACGCCTGGTTGGCGCAGAACATGCTGCTCCAGTACATCGTGCCCCCCACCACCACCGACCAGAACGAGTGCCGTACTGTCGGGTCGGGGTCCATGCTGTTACACACCAGATCAAAGTCAAAACCAAAGCAACATATTGAAGAAGCACCAATAAACAATAGGGATATCGACAGTATCCAAGCAGCACAGGATCATAGAATGCTCAGGCCTGGTCTTGTTGAGAACTCTGCGTAAGATGTACACTTTTATAAGAGTTAGTAATGGTACCTTCTAGGTAGAGTAATAACCACAAAATTAAACTTCTCCAATATGCGAATAAATCGGAAGCTCAAGACTTTTTACTTTGTATGATTTTGAATCTTAAAGTGTGAAGTGGAACTTAAGAGTATATACTTGTGCCATTACAGGTCAGTACTTTACATACAATTACTTTCCATAAAAGCTATCATTCCATATAGTTTTCAGAAGTCCTAAAAAGTAGCTAATTTGACAGGTCATTAATGTATGTACCTAATGTATGTATGTATGTAAACTCTTTATTGTACAAACAGAAAATAAGAAACCAAAAAACGAAACAGTAACACAAAACCTACAAACTTATCCCTTTAAGGGATCTCTTCCAGTTAACCTTTAAATATCCTTATTCTGTACCAAACATATAATACTCGTACCTACTTAGTTTTTCGTATAGCAAGTCACGCGACGCGATGGTTATTGCAAAATTAAATACATTAAAGGTAAAGTATCAATCAATCAATCATTTTGATACAGTGAGATAATTATTCAAAATAAATAATTTAAGCTTTAATATAATCATTAGTTAGATATTTTCGACGCTTATCGCGCAGTAAACGTATCGATGAATACCTAATATATAAATTCTTCGTTGGGAAACGTCCATATTGGGCGCTCGCGCTGTTTTGTGAGTAAGGTAAAATTGTTTTGATCTCAAATTGTGAACATTAGAAATCCACTTGGAGCTGTATTAGGAATCAGGTGTGACGCGGTCGGCGCCTGCGTCCGCGCGCCTTCGACCGGCTTTTTTGCGGTCTCTCACCGGCAGACAACCCGTTCAACCCGTGACCCTTCACTGGTAATTGCTATGCATTCCATTACTAAACTCACTCGTTTACACAATCGCGACTAAAACGTAACGTTTTACGATTGAAGATGTGTGCCGTGAGCACTAGATCGCCAGTTTTTACGATACATGTATGTGCCGTTAAAATAACATTTAAAACAAATTTTCTATTTTGGGTAGTGCTGAAAATTTGTACAACGAGCGTACCGCAGATAATTGTTATGACGGGAATAGAATATCAGGAGACAATTTTGTATAAATTGTCATAGTCTATGACGATTTAAAATACATAGAAAACATATATTTTATTCGTCTTTACCACACATATTTACCTTACCAGGATCGAACTCGTGACTGCTCCCTTTGTACTTAGTGTAGGTAGAGCCTACTAACAGCCCAACATACATTTAAGTCGTCGATAGCAGTTAGAGTGATTACAGTCTAATTCATCCGTCGTCGATTATTAGCTGTATAATTCTCGCAAGTTTTAGTTGGTCGTCGTCGAGCGAGTACGCTTGACCGCAATTAATTCTGACAGCTAGAACGGTGTTTACAAGTAAATTTGAAGTACATAAGTACGTAATATTATTCGCGTTACAATCACTGTAACAGGTTACTTACATCACGCTGTGCATCGAAAGTTTTCACTTTATAGAAAGCTAACGCTCAAATCATTCTTGACCATCAAGTAGTTTCAATAAACGCCTAATTTGTTAATGACCCGGTAACACTTGAAGTCTATGTTGTAGTTGATCACACCAGTACCTACTCTTACTCTGCCGTCCTAAACATCGCAGTAAAACGGCAGTATGCGCTCATAGACTTAATTCATACACGTATACTGCCTTTTTCTTCTGGGCGGCCGTTGTAGTTACTTCTGGCGGGTAGTATTATGGGAAGTTGCAAATATAATGCGTGTATTACTCGAAGAAGTGCAGCCTGTTGGTTTCCCGCGCGTGCGACCAGACGGCGTCGAGCCCGCCGGCGCGCGCGGCGCCCATGCCCAGCACGACCGCCAGCGATCCCAGCAGCACCGCCGACTGGAACGTGTCCGTCATTATTACTGCCTTCATACCACCCTGGAAATAACTGCCCTTTAAAATCTTGTTCACACTCCGACAAGATAAACACACACTACAATCAAAAACTTACTTGTGACGCGTAGAAAATGCACACTACGTACACTAACGTCACTGCCAGATAGGTGTTGAGTCCCGTCACTGTAAACAGATCACTAATATAAAAAGTTACCTACATCATAAGGTTAATTTTTATGCTAATAACGTTCTCCTGCAACTAAGTTATCTTTCAAGCACGGACCTAAGTAAATCATCATCTAACTTACGTTGTAACATGTAACATGTAACAAAACAAATCATTAATATTCTTTGATCATTTGTCTTTGAAGAGTTACGATTTTGCAATAGCACATTGACGCGTAAAGAGCTAACTGCATAAAGCCTCCCATTAAGAGAACGGACGAGCATAAATCATGAATAGTGGTATTATGTCAACTGTAAATGGAGAGTGCAGTATGCAACGCGGCAGCGTGTGCCATCGCTTACACGGCGCGTTGTTGCTAGACTAGAATGCATCTTATGCTAGGCCGGACCCGGCGCGGCCGGCGCGGCCGGCGCCCGTCGCCCGTCGCCCCTCGCCCATGGCATGGGCCATGGCTGACCACCGCGCCGCGGCGCTTGTAAACAGCGAACACGGGTTTAGCAACTATGAACAAGGCTTCGAGGGAAACTTATTAATTTCCATTCAATTCAATTCAATTTATTCATTTATCTATCTGTCTTCTATCTTCTATCTTCTTATATATATGTCTATATATATATATAGAAGAAGATGTCCTGACTGACTGACTCATGCCCGGCCCAACCCCGCTTCAGATCAAAGGATTTTTTAGGGAATGTTAATTTTATAAAGTACGAGTAGGCGTCGTTTAAGAAGTGATTATCCGAAATTCAATCCCTGAGGGGATAAAAAGGGGTTGCCAAGTTTGTAATGGTTTTTTTTTTATTATTGTCAAATTTACTTAAAACCTGGTAGAAATGCTTTTCAATGCAAATAATGATACATGTAACTATTTCAGCGATTACCAAAATTTTACTCCTAGATGAAAGGAAGTGCAAATTATGTGTAGTTTTTTTTTTAACCTAATTCAAAAAAAAGGATGTCGTAAACGACGTGTATGTATGTATGTATGTTTGTCCGCGTTTGGCTGATCCTATTTTGATGCGGTTTTCAGAAAAAAGTATTTGTTACACTTAGGAAAAGGTTTTAGTATTTTAACCGACTTAAAAAAAGGTTTTACAGAGCTGTCCGATTTCAAAAAATCTTGATAGAGCCAAATATGAATCTGATGACCACGGATCAACGTGAGGAATTGAGAGAACTCCTCAAATATTATAGGCATACATAACATACAGCGATATTAGTATTTTTACAACTCCAGCATTTGCAATGAGAAAGTATCATTAGGTGAAGTGGGACTGACTAGGCTGTTTTTATTAATAAAAAATGTTACTTTCGGCGATTTAGGAAAAACTGTCCCTTCGATGGTAAAATGGGGGGAAAAACTCATTGTTTTTTCTCTATTCTTGTGTAAAAATCTTAATGCGGTTTACAGAATACATCTACTTACCAAGATTCAACAGTACAGTTACGGAAAAAAATGGCCGTGACATACGGACGGACAGACAGACAAACTGACATGACGAATCCATAAGGGTTCCGTTTTTTGCCATTTGGCTACGGAACCCTAATAAAATATTCAGCTTTGGTGTTTTTCGAACATCTTCTGCTAAGTGGGTTAATTGTTTGTATAGAAATTTAATAATTAGTTGATTAAATAAACTATCTATTTAATCTAGGGTCGTATAAAAAACGTAATGGTGAAAGAGGGGCAGTGAAATTATTTTGTTAGGCAATTTTGTTGTTTTAAAGGTTAAAGCTATGAAATTAAAGTAGTTTATGCGGACCGCTTACTTAAAAAAAAAACCTTTGATGGTCATGTAAGTTATATGTATACTTTTAACAGAAGTTTCGCCATGTTAATAAATTACAGTTGAAACAATTAATTCTAAGTAAGTAACGGTTATCTGTACTTATAGATTTAAATAATATAATCGTACACGCAATATCAATAAACAGGACCTGCTGATCACCTGTGGAATAGGTCACTAACGTTGTGCATTGCGTTGCACCCATGTGCATGTGCGTTTGATTAATTTTATTACGCTATTGTCACCCCATTGCGTAATAATGGGCTGACACACGTACTTGGATGTTGCTCGGACGTTTTCTTTTAGTAAATGTGTCCTGTTTATGTGATCCACTTTCACTTTGACAAGAAGGTTTAAACGTAAAATTTCGGGATATTTGCAAAAAAAACGGAAAAAAATATTTAAAATAAACTGTCAACTTTAACATAGGCTATGGCAAATATGATCCAATTGACCCCAAGTATTTCCCATTTTCGTTTATCGAACCCGCTACCAAACACCCTGTATTGAAATTGAATTGTTTGAAATATTTGAAATCTAAAGGCATGTTGCTGGCTGATGATGACATAATTATTTTAACAGACTTCAAGAAAAAAGGAGGAGGGTCTCAATTCGTATGTTTTTTGTGTATGTTACACAATTTGTTTGGCAGCTGTGGGCCAATTCTGTTTTTTTTTTGTTTTAAGGGGTATACTTTTGAGGTGGTCCCATTGTTACCAAGGTAGAATCTGATGAGGGAGGGGAGGGAGGGGAGGGGATTTGGTATTTTCAGTAACAAGTCTAGCATTTGCATTCAGGAAGTACAATTTTCTGAAGTGGAACTGATGATGAAGACTGCAGATGGTCACCGGAATTCCTCAATGGTTTCTTTTTCAACAGGGTGACGATACAAATTCTCGGTTAAGGTAGCTATACAGGGTGTCCGGGAAATAGTGGCCAACCTTACAGGGCTGGATAGTTCAGCTGAGGAGTGGCCAAAATATGATAAATCATGTTTAGTAAAAGTCGCACCAAAAACCAGATATCTCAACTTTTCAAAATTTTGGAAATGCGGTACCCTGGTTCACCATTTTCAATGCCACTGCCACATTTATTAGAATTTTTCAGTTTCGTTTGCTGTGAATGAAAGCTGATTAAAGGTGGTTTAATACCCTATCAACGAAATCAATAAAAGTTTAGCAGTTTGAAATAAAAAGCAATTCAAATTTAAAGTGTAGGATTCTGAGTTTTTCTTGCCGCAATTTTAAAATCGCACGGTGTAAAAGAAAAGTACTAACACCCGTGCTAGTACTTTTAGCTAGTGCTACTTTTCTTAAAATTTGCCTGTTTAATGGAGATTCTAAAATAATATAACAATTGAGTTTATGCATTACAACAGCGAACTTATTATTAAGTTTGTCCATCAAATACTGAATTTTATCAAACTAGCGAGTTTAAAAACGACTTTTACTTCCGTTTAAAATCAAGTTATTAATGTTTTAAAATACAGTTTACATTAATGTAAAATACAACGACACTACGATAAAAGGTAATAAATTACATTTTCTTAAATTTAAAGCAAGTGTTCAAATTGCTTGCCGCCAGCCCTAATGCAGGCTCGGCAGCGTTTCATAAACGACCTCTTGAGTTCGGAGGCATATCGTCGCTCACCAATTTGTCGGCTAGTTTCTGCGACGCGACTACGCAGCTATTCCATAGAGGCATCAGAGGATCAGAGTGAATCGGGAGAATGTCATTTGAATCGTTATATATAACTTATGTCGGATAGTTGTATTTGTTAGATTTATAAATTGTTACTCGTATCTCTTTAGAAATGTAGTAGAATCATTATTTTTTGTAATGTTGAGTCCCCGTTGATGTCTTTTACTTTAATAATCTTAAGGACTCCCTGATTATTAAATTTGGGTCAGTAAGTTAAATGTCTAAAACCTTTTAATATATAGTGTTCCTATTTAAGTATTTAAGGAAGTGTATCAATTTTAGAAGATATTGTCAATGACACGCGATCGTGATTATGCGGTTCTGGGGGGTTATTATGACATAACTATGCAGTTAATTTTACGGCGATTGTAAAGGACAGAACTATATCAGTTATATAGCTCTGTCCTTTTCACTCAGCGTAAACTGAAATGCATAGCTGTCATAATAACGTCCCTTATCTCCCAAGCAGCAAAGTAGTCCTATAATTTTATGCTTATATGATTTGAGATCTATTAAGAGTTCGATAACCACAAATTACATGATTCAAGATCTTTTAAAAGTCGGATAACCGCAACTTATATAATGCTATCGTATAACAATCTTATAAAAGCGATTCTATTCCAATTAATCATATTATAGTGTTTTATCCGATCTTTAAACGACAGAATCATTAAGGCATGTAGAGAAGTCGAGTAGACGTTTACACGGTTGTTTTACATAACGATCTAGTCGTATAAGGGATAGTGACATAACTGCATTTTTAATGCTTTTAAATGATACATGGGGCATGTAAAATCCTTTTATATGGCCTTTATTCGCCAATCAAAACAAATCAAATAAAAGTGTTATAGGTTGCTATTACAGGACTATGAGGTTGTAAAAACAACACTTAGGTATATAACAAATTACTCAGCAATAATTGGCAATATTTTTGGTCATTTAAAATCACGACTAAACGTCAACTCAAATCCTTATTATGTATAACGACTTTATATTTATTAAACATCGCCTATATAAGAAACTCTTATACAAATCTTAGTCGATTTATTGGTAATGTAAAATTCTTTTACTAAACTTTTATATGGCAGGTCGAGTAATGGTGTTGTAGTTCTTGTTAATCGAACATTAATATCTATTAATCGCAATTATATGACTGAAATTTCATATTACTGTGGCCATCATTACTTTTAGTCAACGTTTTTCCTTAACTGCATGAAGCAAATCATAAAAGTTATTAATAAAAATGGAATGGGAAAGGTGGTTAAAGTTTAAAAGAAGCGGTGGTTATAGGAGGAAAGTGACAAAAAAGCATATAAGTACAATATCTAAGGTCGAGACCATCGAATGTGCTCGTTTTGGTTCGGAAAGTCAAGTGACAAATGATATTGTGACAGAAAGTGGTTCAGTAGAAAATATTTTTATAAATGAATTACAATACACAAGTGAGGAAGATAACGCTACTTCAAATTCTGTTACCACATCACTAGATACTAATTCGGAGCATAGTGATGATTTTAATGAACATCTCTGCAACTTAAAATGCCGCACTGAAATTACGAAATGGGCTTTGGATAACCATATTTCACATAGCGCGCTAAAAGAACTTAGCGACATATTGAATAAAAGAATTCCACATATCATGCCTTCTGACCCCAGAACACTCCTCTGTACAAACAGTGAAAAAATATGCGTAACTCCTGTAGATACTGGAAATTATTGGCACAATAGTCTTATAAACCAAATAAAGGAAATTTTACAAAACTCTGTACGCATAGGCTTAATTTACTACACTTACGCGTCACGTTGCGCATATGCCGATTCGGCATGCCTACTAAATACATTAGTATGCACGCGAACTCAAAAATAATACTACCTAAATAATTTGATGAATGTCATGTACATGACATAGCTTTTACTGTTAGGTTCTTACATTAATACCCTTAAAATTCAAAATAAATTTATTGTTAGAAAGTAAGTTAAAAATGAGTTTTGAGCTAGCCTTAGAGAACCCTAAAACAAACAATAATCGCGTCAGGTTAGCTGAATAAGTAACTATTACTCAACAATTTAGATGAATAGTTGTAATGAACGCAACTTATGTGTCGAATAACAAACAATTAATTGTTAGCACATATTTTTTATAAATAAATAATATTTAAATTGAGCAAATAGAAGGGAGGGCATTAAAATTAAACATAACATTAGTAAAACTTAGTCGATAAACTGATAAGCGTTTATGAATATGACTATACTTCACGTTTATATGCTCTTAACATTAATTACCAAAATAGTAGTAGAAAACATGAAACTTAAATACTTATACTTATTTCCCCACGCGGATACAAATTTGGTTGTTCTGGCTTAAAGACAATTAATCCGCTCTAATATGATCCATAGATCATTTAACTGTCATGAAAATTGCAACTAAGGGACTAACTAGTCATATTAAAAGCTTCCATAGTGATATAAATCGCTGTTATGCGGCTTGATGGTCATATTATTTGCGGTTATTCGATTCATTAGACATGTAATAATCATATAACATGCTTTAATTGAACAATCGAGGGTTATAGAAGTCAGCGTTACCCCTTCTATATGACATATTGGATAGTTATATGATAATTATGCGATGTGTATACGACCAGTAAGTCGAGTAATTTGCGCCCAAATCGCGTTATATAAACGTGTATATGATGTTTATATGACAATATTTAATCCGATAAGACTGAATAAGAAACGTTGTCTCGATCATTAAAGAACATATTTTGCTGCTTGGGCTGTTATTAACTTGTAACCATCAGTACAAAAAAAAAACCTTATTGTAATAATATTACACGTGCGTACCTTTTTGTAATTTTAATACAATATGACTTTTTGTCATTATTCAAATAAAACAAAATCAGTATTTTCAAATTCTTACATCGTTATTTTAAATAGAGAACACCCCGCCTTCACACACTACTTTTGTTTGGAAGTATATAGAGCTGTTATATCCTCCTGTGGATTTTTTAAAACTACAATCATATACTGTACAACCATTTTCTTAATAGCGATTTGACACACGAGTGACAAATATACTGTCGGTTGCGAGTGCAAACATAATAGCGATAGCCAGCCGAACGCTATTAAGAAGCTACTGTCTTATGTATTTTTTAATGTACTTTTCGAAATCCTCGTTACTTCTATAACTCGCTCTTAAACCTTATTAAAATATCTATAATAAAATTAATAAACACTTTTCTTGAAACTTTAAGCTTCTAAAAAAAAAAATTACATTACGAGTATAAACAATTTCTTGTAATTGGCTATTTACATAGAAACCCTGTTTAAGTTGAATTTTTCCTGAGTTAATTTGAAGTTAAAAGTGTTATATATTAACATAGGTCCAATGCGGATTATTTTTAATTTTCATTGTTTTCATACATGTTAAATGGAATATTTTCGCTTCTCCATGAAACAAATCCTAAGGACGAGCTAGCAACGCTTTACTTGTAATTAGCACTTGTTTACGGGAAATTATCTTCAAAGTTATGAACCTATGTGAGTAATTTGTCCCTTTCTTACTTGTTATGTTGTAAGAGTTAATCGAAGAAAGAGACTGTGACATGAATAAGAAGATGTTAACGTATAGTTAGCGTAATAAGAATAGATTATTTCAAAACAGGATTTAGTAGAAGTTTCCTTCATAAATCCTTTTTAAATGCTGAATAATTTAAAGGCTTGCCTCATAAGCACCGTATTTCAGATATATGCCTTTACACAAATCGGCGCATAACATACGGTCCAATTAATTTTGTACATTAACAAATAAAATAAATAGCAACTTAAAAATTTATGGTGCACTTTAATAATTGCGAGTTTACAATTCGTTGATGATCTAGTTAGGTATTTATTCACATGTTGAACTGAGGGTAAATCAGGAATCTGTCATTGTCTAACCGCGCGGAACCCGTCCCGCGACATACGCGCGGCTGCAGGCGGCGCTCTTGCGCCACACGCTTGTTCATGCGATGGGAAAATTCTATTCTTACGCCCTACAAGGTACGTACGGCACTAACTGCACACACTATTCTATTATACTTAGAAATCAGAATGTTATTCCGTAATAATGGCTTCGTACAATTATGGGCCATTTCTATAGCCGGCTTGGCTGCCTCCGCGCCGCGCCGTCATTACACGAATACGTCTATCCTACTTTATTTTATGCGGGTATTGAGTAACTTTTTGAACTTACTGGTCCACTCGTGACTCGAATACTTTTACGGCCAAACCCTATATTCAATCCGCGGACAGATAGGCTTACTTCGGATTAAAAGGCTATAGCCGTGTTTCTATACAAAATTTGCCTTTCTGTCAAATGTTCTAGTAATTTTATTTTTAGATACTCCTTGTAGGCAAAGGTCTGTTCCCCAAAGAAGAGCCATGTACACTTGTCAGTTTTCGTAATATGGCGGTTTGTTTTTTTTCACTTTTTAATTTTTTTCTTGAATTCGGTCTTTTCGATTAATTTGATTTTTTGGTAAACTATACTACATAATAAAACCCATCACTACAAAAAATATTGCTTGAAACTTTAGTACAAATATATGTCAAAATAGTGGAAACTATAAATTGTTTTTTTTTTTTTTTGGTGTTCTGGTGTAGCGGCACCTACAGTTTTTATTTCATAAATTGCCCATCTATAGACCTACTACATATCGCTCATCCAATAGAATAATGACATATTTGCAAAAAATCGGGTTTTGAGATTTTACCGTCATAAGTGTTCTAAAGGTCAGGTCTATCGCGTGGAACAATGACATAACATGCATGCTAAAAATGCAATTATGTCATTATTCTACTGGATGAGCGATATATTAAATTCAAATTATTAGCTTTGGTACTTCATGCCAAAAACTAACTACAAATAAAATTATTCCTTCCTTGTTTCAATGTTTTTACAGGATTGCTTTAATTACTTGTATGAATGAAATCGTATACATCCTATTTTTGTATTTTGTCATTTTTGGAAGTTTGTTTCGTTTTTGACATCCAAAACATTGAAACATGTAAGGAATAATTTTATTTGTAGTTAGTTTTTGGCATGAAGTACCAAAGCTAATAATTTGAATTTAATATATGTAGTAGGTCTATAGATGGGCAATTTATGAAATAAAAACTGTAGGTGCCGCTACACCAGAACACCAAAAAAAAAAAAAACAATTTATAGTTTCCACTATTTTGACATATATTTGTACTAAAGTTTCAAGCAATATTTTTTGTAGTGATGGGTTTTATTATGTAGTATAGTTTACCAAAAAATCAAATTAATCGAAAAGACCGAATTCAAGAAAAAAATTAAAAAGTGAAAAAAAACAAACCGCCATATTACGAAAACTGACAAGTGTACATGGCTCTTCTTTGGGGAACAGACCTTTGCCTACAAGGAGTATCTAAAAATAAAATTACTAGAACATTTGACAGAAAGGCAAATTTTGTATAGAAACACAACACGGCTATAGCCTTTGACACATTTTGTATGGGCAAATATCAAATTTTAACCCGAGGTAGCCTTATCTATCCTCGGATTGAATATAGGGTTCGGCCGTTAGTTGTTTGGTTTGTAATCATTATTAAGTGTGTGGTCAACGATATTCATTATCGATCCATGATGTTAGCATTTGTTAGCCGTGATAATAAATTGATATTGAACCGGAAACCTCATAACCATGAATAAAATTGTTTTTTTCCACATAGAAACTAACTATGTC
Organism: Acleris emargana; assembly: GCA_927399475.2. Classification (NCBI taxonomy): domain Eukaryota; kingdom Metazoa; phylum Arthropoda; class Insecta; order Lepidoptera; family Tortricidae; genus Acleris; species Acleris emargana. Next base: position 11,935,765 of record OV656837.1, read on the forward strand.
AGTAGTTTACGTTAATTAAAAATATTTTGAACTTTTTTAATCGCTTAAATGATAATTTAACGTAATATAATATAATCTGTCGTACTCGGACTGAACCATTTGCTTGTGACATGTTATCGTATTGTTTTAAACTCGGCTGCCGCCATTACCGTCTAGTGAATTAGAGCTATCATAACGAGGACAATACAATACCATGCCAAAAGCAATACGGTTAGCCCGAGTAGAATAGAGCCCTAGAGATCTAGACTCAAACCGTTTCGCAGGGATATGTTCGCTTTTGTTAATTTCTGTTTCACCAATACAGTGTTTACATACATACTCAAATCATTTCGAAGTGCGTTTAGGACGGTGACGCAGGTAAATACCTAGTCGTTCATTACATCCTTCGCACGTGCGGTAAAATGCCTAAGAAACCATGTCATCATCGAGTCACGTAAAAGTTTTATATGGCGGCTTATGTAAGCGACTATTACTGTCACTATCCTACGACATTGAATATGTATAGCATACCAAAATTGACCCCATGTTTGGTCATCGCTTCTGTTGCCAAATTTGTATCGACTGCTTTGTTTAAGTTTCTTTTGTTTCTTACCAAAGGTTTACTTAAGTACCTAAATTGAAAGTCTTAAAACTCTTCTGCCATTGCGTTGCTCCAGTAGTTGCATAGTAATATCATATTGCAAATTATGTAAGATACTATTTAGTAGCACTTATTCTGTAATGGTACTTTACTGTCATTATCGCGAAAACGATCTGACGAGAGCGAGGTATAATGCATACCTAAGGCGAAACAAAAGCGTCTTCACCTATATTTATTATTTGTAATCTACTTTGTAATACTTAAAGAGTAATGCACCGCATTTTAATGCGTGTTACACGAGTTATAATTAATCCATCCCTCCAATCCATTCTTTAATGTACCGTAGGCACAAACCTTACTTTGAGCGTGTCTACAATTTTACGTATTCGAATTTTAACTAACAAGAAAATAATAATTGCAATACAACATGTAGATATAGGTGATGGTGATTACATGGAAATGTGTATGTAAAGGTTATAGTAACTTTTGGAGCTAAGGTATGCCTAACGGTAGGGCAACCTTTTATAGGGTTCCTTTTATACTCGACTTAGGAACCGTTGTTATTGTTTCCGTCTGCCCGCAGCGACTGCTGTGTCACAGCCAATTAAACTCAATTACTATTAGAGTAAATGAGAAGCGCTTGTCTATATCTTGCTCAGACAAAAGTAAACAATAAAATAAAGCATGTATAGTTGTCTTACATCAGTGACGATTTTGCTCAAATCCCCTTGTGCTAAATGCCACTATTAAGACTGTAGGCTCCATTGAAAATACTTACATGCAATTTGACTGACACGACATGACCGAAGATATAATTTTGACTTTTGAAGGGAAGAGACAAACCCCTGCATTGCGCATTGCTCGCCACATTTAATTGTAAAATTTGGAATCCATTTCTAACGGGGTCGTACCCTGTAAGTCCCTGCATCTTAAATTTAACAGTTAATAGGTGCGGTATTACGCTAAGTCTTTATTACTTTACAAACCGAATATAAGCACAGCAAAGCCAAAAGAGTTTTATGTTGCAATAACTTTCCCCTCAAGAGGTAACCGTTTTATAGTTGTTTCTATTATAATGTATCACTCTATAAAATGCTTATTTCGCAATATAATGTTGCTTTTATTACCATCAGAGAGTGCTAGCGCCGGCGCGTACACCGCCACGGCCGTGTAGAGTATCATTTGTAACATGTACAGGACGCTTGCGTACACTCGGATCGACTTGCAGAATCGCACTTCCTGTAAGTAACACTCATTTAGTTTTACACTTGACTACATTCTTGAAGATATTGTTGATCATGCTTTGTATAATGGCTACCAATTATGAAAAAAAAAAAACACCACCGTTGTGAAAAAAATGAACTAAAAAGTAAAAAATAAGTTTTATTTTTCGAATAGGACGAAAAAAGCTTTTGTTAGTATATTTTTTTAATACAATCGGGGACTTTTAAGGACATCGTCTAAGTAGAAAACATTTCCCCGTTGTTCTAAAACTTTCAGCAAAAGATCAAGCTCACTAATTGAATTTAGGTATCGCCAAATTGGTGCTACATATGCAAATCCCACAATTGTTCAAACTACATAGCGCTTATTTTGGTTAAATATCCGAGGGAGGTTTGTTTACCAAGTATTCGTAACACGACGTGAGCCGCAGCCGCATGAACACGGGGAGGTAGAGGTGGCTGGTGATCGGCACCACGAGCACAAAGGCTACACAAATCATCCAAAATTGCGCGCCTCCGATGTACATCTCTGCAGGATTTCCTAAGAGCTCTATGGCTGTTATGAAACTGAAAACAATAAATATTTGATGAAGCTTTACTTGCCGCAGTAATATTCTGTAATATTTTAAATCGCATCCATTACATGCCAAGAGGTGATTACCTTGCAGCGAGGCTTAAGGCCATAGGAAATGTGCCCATAGAGGATCCGCCGAGCAGAAAATCATCGCTGGTAGTTTGCTTTTCTCCAAAATACGCGTAAAATACGCCGATTGCGCAGGAGACGACAAGCATGGCGGCCAACACGCTGTAGTCTTCCCAGTGGAACAGCTGGAGCTCGCCGCCGCTGCCATTTGCAGGCGTCGGCGGCGCACCGGCCCTGTTCACGCTGACCGGTGGCCTCGGCAAACTGGGTGTCGCTGTTGTTAGACCCCCGAACGACGCTACAAGCAAAACTGAAATCTGAAACAAAATCATAAGGAAATACTTGAGATGTTCATGTTAGGTGCGACTTTGATGAACGTTGTGAAATGTTTAGGTATTCATACTTTTAAATGCTTCTTCAAATTAGCCTCCATACCTGGCAACTATTAAATAAAAGCCATTCGTATCAATCACGCCATAAAACGTGAAGTGTAAAGTGTAATTGATTGCATAACCGCCGCGTGGGTCGATACAAGCCGCTCAATGGAATAATTTTTGTTGGATCAATTTGATTCCATTAGGCAAGCTATTTTTCAATTGCGAAAAGTCAAAAACCATGACCGGGTAAATACGCGAATCGTATAACAATAGGATAATTAGGGTTTTGTAATGCGCTAGAGAACGCCCGTGACTTCATATGCGTAGAATTAGTTTCCCGCTTCTCCTAAGAACCTACGCGCCAAATTGGGCTGTGCGTTGATGTCGGTCAGTTTCTTATTTTATATATACCCATACCTCTTAAGAAAATATCTTAAGGAGATTTGTATACCTCTTAATCTTCCATTAAGTTATATACCTATTCAATTTTTCCGCTGCGCTCTAATATTATATTATAGCTAGGCTGTGTTCTGAGATTTTATTACGTTCCGCTTCCCGTACGATTCGGCTCAGCTAATGATTACAAATGAAAACCCCGACTCTGGTTTAAGACGCACAATATTACTCACAGCCTTATTACAGTGCTATTTGAACAACATCTAGCAAAGCGAAATAATCCGGTTGGGATCTGGCTGCGGCTTCTTCGAACCGGATGGTTCCGGAAACCCCACTCGCGTCCAGCGGCGCGCGCGCACGGAATTCCTCGAGGGTGATGGTCACATAGCGTGTATCACATTCCAAACAATTAAGAGCAATACTTAATCCAAACAATTTTTCCCGCAGCTTCGTCTGTCTCATATTAAAATATAGTAATAGGTTGGGCGGAAACCTATGCGGTAGTAGAAGTAATAAAGTACCTTTAGATTTTTTGTTCTTGAATTACCTACATTTATAACACTCGCGGAATTTTATATTTAAACAGAAACACAGTCTTAAGAAAATATTTTAATACTCATACAGAGATGTTCATTAAACGTATATCTAGTCGTAATTACTCGTAAAATATATTAATCTGTTTTAGTTACATAGGTATCAATAATTATAGATTCAGTGTTCAATTTCAAAAAGTTTACTTTTTTTTTATTAAGACTAATGATTGCTTTCTGTCCTACAGATAATGTTTTATTCTTTTTAATGTGCTTTATCCGAAACAAAGATACTTGAAAAACGCTTCCTTAGGGTGTTTTTTTTTTAAGAAACTGAAGCAAGTGCCAAAATTTTCGCAGTTTTTCGAGCACCATGGATGTTGTTATGCACAGCGTTTGGATGTCGTTATAGACTAGCCTAGTGACAGATCGGCCGTTTTCAGCCGAAACCATTTTGCATTATATGAAAAACAATATTTTAAAAGGAAAAACGACTCAGTAGCATTTGCTCCTGTTACTGTGTCAAAGAAAAACGAAAACGGCAAACGTTTCGCGTATTTTCGAGAAAAGCTAAGTATACGAGTATGCGGAGGCGGCTTCGTTAACTCATTTATTTTGTATGTATCTACGCGGAACTTAATAAAGATAAAAATATTACTGAAAGTAATCAAGTAATCATACGTATTTTATTACTTTGTATTGTATTATTGTTAATACTTGAGTATAAAAAAAGATATATTCAGTACCTAACCCATTATTGATTAAAAAATAATAATGAATTAATGTATTTTTAATTATTCCTAACTATGTTAAACCTAGTTGATGTAATTCAATCAAAGCTCTAAGACGTTTAAACATACTTTTAGGTGGTTCACATACCAAAATATATTTGAGGAGAAAATGTTAATTTTTTTACACATTTCTACAAAACATTTATTTTAATGGCCTCAGGTCATCAACTTAACAAACCAAAGACAAAGTCCACTTCTGTAACAGTAAACATCAAGGGCAACTCGGAAATTTAGGAGAATTAGCTCCCGATTATCCAATCTCGGACGACAAGGCGCGCGGTGTCGTGAGAATACCAAGTAAAAGTATAAAGTAAACCACAATATGGCATCGACATTTTGAATCTTTGTCAACTTTACACAAAGGCCTTTTGAGTACAATAATAGATCATCTACATTAGTAGATTTCTTATAGAAGTTTATTATTACATAATTTCAAAAGATTTCCCAACATTTGCGGGGAATTGTTAACTGCTTAATAATTAAAAAATATAGGCTTGCGTGTTTGCTTGTGTTGTTTAGTCCGAGACGAAAGAAATTAAACGTTACAGCTTTTCAGTGAAGCGGGTAAACCAATTTAAATATATGATCCTGTAGTTTGTTTAAATTTAAATCTAGGATGGTTTTTGTGTGTATACAGGGTTACTGGTTAAGTCGACCTAGATCCTTTAAGGGGTTGTAGTTTCTATGATTTCTGACCACTTTGACTAAGAAACACCATATCCTAAACTTAACCGTTTTCAAGATATTTAACTTTTAAGATAATTATTCTTAAATACCGATTTTTTGTATATTGCAACATTTTTTTTGGAATCCTTGCATTTAATTTGTTTGTTTATACAATAATTATGTAGTAGATAAGTTGCTTCAACTTTATCGACACTTGAATTGCTATTAACTGAACAAACCGAGTCGTAGTATATGAATGATAGCTAAAGAAGGAAATAAACTCTGACGAAATATTTTTTTCTTATACCAATATTTTAAAAAAAGTCTATGGCAGACAATCTTAAAAATATCTACATTTCTTCAGCTATCCAACGAGATGCTATTCAACGCTATTGGGAGAGGTGGGCCCATACCATGGCCAGCTAGAAGTCCGGATCTAACCCCTAACCTATCCTCGTAATAAACACATTAAAATTTTACTACTACCTGGGAGACTTTCAACTAAGATTTTTCAATTAATTCTGATAATAACCAAAATTGCTATACCTCGTTGGATAGCTGAAGAAATGTAGATATTTTTAAGATTGTCTGCAGTGTAACTGCCATAGACTTTTTTTAAATATACGTATAAGAAAAAAATTTTTGTGAGAGTTTATTTCCTTCTTTAGCTATCATTCATATTCTACTACTGGGTTTGTTCAGTTAATGGCAATTCAAGTGTCGATAAAGTTGAAGCAACTTATCTACTGCATAATTATTGTATAAACAAACAAATTAAATGCAAGGATTCCAAAAAAAATGTTGCAATATACAAAAAAACGGTATTCAAGAATAATTATCTTAAAAGTAAAATATAGTTTAGGATATGGTGTTTCTTAGTCAAAGTGGTCAGAAATCATAGAAACTACAACCCCATAAAGGATCTAGGTCGACTTAACCAGTAACCCTGTATACCTAGTCGCATTCGCACATATGCCTAACCAATTTTTTCTTGAAAATAGTAAAACAAAGAGTATATCATGTAGGTACAAAATAGTGCAATTACAGGAATCGAATGTTTGTAAGATTAAACAATAACTCGTTAATAACTACACTCTATACTTATAATAACTACACTCTATACTTATATTAAATATATCAGGTCATCAATTAAATAAATAAATAAATAAATTAAGTATTTAGTATAAGAGTCTTGATATTAGCGACTGAATGGGGGGTTTCTTACGACTTCGAATTCAAATACGATTTTGTAAATTGTTTTCAAAGAACCATAAAAAACATATTTATAAAAAGAAGTCAATTTAATTTATTTAATAACTTAAACTGGCAACGGCTAATAAAAAGTTAGTTTTATAAACTTCTTCAGGTCTTTTTGACCCTATCCCTAACCTACAAAAATAATGGTTGAGGCATGGCGCGCGACCGCGCACTGCAAAATAACTAAGGCTATTAACGAACTGTGCCAACGAAAGGGGCAACTGCATATCCGGACGAAAATCGAGGCCTCGTATTTAGGTACTTATTTCGTCAGCTAAAAATGGTATTTCCTTCTATAGACAGCCAAATAGCCGTTGCGTGCGTGTTATTGTCTTCTGACATGGGGGGCACAGTTCTTAAAAATGGTTATAATGGGTTTGTTAACTGCCTACCTATGCGACTACATATTTTAGTTTTGATGTATCTTAAAACTTACCTTACATTAATTCCGGAGTTCACACTAAATTTGGTCGCACACTGCTGTTACTAGCACAGCTATGTGGTAGTAGCAGTCAAAGGTTAATACGTGATTTTGCTAATTATCGTGAGGTAAGTTTGAAAAATCGTCTAATTACCATTGGACGGCGGTCGGCATAATATGTACGAATGGTTCCTTCACCTTCACTCACTTAATTGCTCTTTTGAAATAGTTGATGTGCAACATTTAAAAGTTTTGTAGGCGACGGCCACAAACAGGTAAACATCGTTTTGGGATACAAGATAGCTCATTCTTAAGTAATTGGACCTCCTTGCTCTGTGAGGGTCAAGGTGTAGACAAAAGAAGACAAGAAAAAATATTCAGGTCAATTTAAGTTTATTGACGAGCATTATTCGAGTCAATGCCTTCGGCAAAGCAATGTTTAGCTTACAATGTCATATGATTAGTGACAATTTGGTGTAGATACGTTGCCATCAAATATTTTGGAACATATATGTTATTTGTATCTGGGCTAAACTGAAGCTTTCCTCGGGCCTCTTTAGAATTTGCTATCCAGCGACGCATGAGCCCTCTGGATGTCTGGATGTCTGCGCGTCTTTAACAGTATATCATATTCATAAATATTTATCGCTTGGAACATTTGAGGTGCATGAAAAATATCTGAGCTTCTCGTGTTTAAATATTTTAAGCACTTGGTATATAACAATATTTTTGCTGGCTATGTGGATGTTAGAGCCTTTGGAGGCAAGCACTCACTCAATCTTAGTGGAGGGACGTTTACGACAGCTTATTCAATAATCAATATTTTGTTGCAATCATACTTAATGCGTTTAGGTTTCTACTTACACACCTCCTCCTCCTCTCGGGACAGCGAAAGTAGCTCTGAGGTACCGCTTCTCGACTTATTTAATTATTATTTGTCGCACAATAAACTTAAAGTTTCCAAGTTGAAAATACGAGGGGCGTTCAATAAATTCTCGGTATAGGTATCTTGCAAACCTTTTTAGTAAACTTCTTAATACTGGCCGCGAAGAGTCATTCATTGACAGTAAAAAAAAGTAAATTTGAAGCCTACACGTTCTTTTGTTTTTCTGCTATTGCTGAACAAACGTGATCACCATGAGCGATTTTACAATGATAATTAAATTGGAGCATCGAGCCGTGATAAAATTCTAGACTAAACAGGGAAAAAAACAAAAGTGTATTAAAGAAGAAATGGATTTAGTTTACCGTGAGTCCGCTCCTTCATTATCTACTGTCCAAAAGTGGTCAAATGAATTTAAGCGTGGGAGGGAGAGCATAGAAGATGACCCTAGACCTGGTCGGCCTGTTGAAGCTACTTCACCAGAAAACATTCAAAAAGAGGAGAAATTTATACTGGAAGATGGTCGAGTGAAGGTTAGGTCTATAGCACAAAAAACCAACAATTCTATTGGTACAATACATGATATTATCCACGATCATCTTAACATGTCCAAAGTTAGTGCGAGATGGGTACCACGAATGTTGACACCGTTTCAGAAGGATACGCGTGTTGCTTGTTGTTCCGACTTCATTGAGCTGTGTAATGAAAACCCTGATGGTTTGCTCCAAAAAATTGTTACCGGAGATGAAACTTGGGTTCATCATTATGACCCTGAGAGCAAACAAGAGTCGATGGCACGTTAAAGGAACACCTCATCCCAAGAAATTCAAAGTCGTCCCCTCAGCTGGCAAGATCATGCCGACAATATTCTGGGATTGTGAAGAGATATTATTAATAGATTATAAAGAAAAGGGTTTAAATATTACAGGAGAGTACTACGCTAACATTTTACGCCAATTACGGGAAGCAATCAAAGAGAAGAGGAGGGGAAAATTGACCAGAGGAGTGCTGCTTCCTCATGACAACGCCCCTATGCATACTGCTCATGTTGCCAAGGCTGCTGTTCTTGAATCTGGGTTCGAAACACTTACTCACCCGCCGTACAGTCCAGACTTGGCCCCCAGCGACTACTTTTTGTTTCCCAACCTTAAAAAGGATCTTCGTGGACATCGATTTTCTAATGATGAAGCGATGAAGGCAGCGGTGCTGGAGCATTTTGACACCAAAGACAAAAAATATTTTTATGAGGGGTTAAAAAAACGAATTGACTGATCTTATAAGTGTATAAACATAGGGGGGGAATATATAGAAAAATAAAAATAAAACACTAATCGTATGCTTTTGTTTTCCTTCTCATACCGAGAATTTATTGAACGCCCCTCGTAGTACCTACTTACCTAACTAAGACTTTATTTTCAGCGGCATTAGCATTTATGGCGACTTATTTTGGTACTCACCTACAAGTTTCAGCTTAAGGTACCTAATTAACAGCAGTGCCTCATAGCGTGGATAAACAAAAAATACCAATAAATCAACGGTAAAGCTGCTATTGTTACGAAAAAATAAATGAAATCAACTCGATGTTGGCGGTCGCCCATCCGGTTTTGTTCTGCTTTTGTGGTAGTTTAACTATACTGGTTGTTTTTTGAGTCATGTACCTAATTGTTTCATATTATGTTATGAAACGTATCCCTCGGTACTCGATCCTAACTCGTACCGAACCGTTTTGTTTAATTAATTAGGTACATTTATTAACTTTAATTGTAAAATCATCATCATAATCATCATCATCATCATCATCATCATCATCATCATCATCATCATCATCGCCATCAGCCTATATAGTCCACTGCTGGACATAGGCCTCTCCCATTGCACCCCAACGAGCACGATTCGTGGGCGTGGGCAATTGTTAATGTTAATAATGCGGAAATAAAAAAAGGTTGTTATAATTTTAATGTTTTTTTAGCATCTAAGTAGTAATCGCTCTGAGTTAAAAAGGTTGGGTTTGCCGGACAACAAAGTTATTTGCATTTCATACATAAAGCCCCCGCTATACGCATCGGATTCTGGATACAATACCAACACTCGCGCCCAATAACAACTTTATGATTGTCGTAACGACACGATGGCGGGCACTGTTTAAAATATTTACTGTCAGGCTTATTTCATTTAGTGAGAAGAAGCTTTATATTTCAGATTTATCTTAAAGTTTAAATAGTGTACGCTATAAGCCAAGGAATTAAATTAAATAATAACTCAGACTAACTTGGTTTATCACTTGGGTCACCACCTCAAAAACTATAAACTTGAATTTAGGAACTTAATATCTTAGGAAATCTTACATTAAGTAATTAACTGCACTATTTATTCATGAAACAGGTGACACTTACCATGGTTTTGCAACAAAGGATACTGCTTAAGTCATGATTCCGTGGTTTTCCCATTTTGGTGGGGCGTTGCGTGCAGTGGCGGGCGGGCGCCGGGCCGGTTACAAGGGCTGATGATGGGCTCGTGATTGATCTGGCGCTGTCGCTCTCCGGGCGCACTGTGAGCCGGCTAGCTCGATAGGTGCCGACCATGCACACCAATCAATGGTAATTAACTCGCCATGAAGACGGGACAGTTCGTTAACCGAAGCGTACCACGGACGGCTCTTCTACTTTACACGTGGCTTCGAATCCCAGAACTGTCCTCACTCTACTCATCGTTGTACTACTGCGTTATCAACGTTAACTTGGGTTCGCGTTAAAAGAAAGTTAAGGAATATCTTTTATTAAACTGTGAGCGTATTCGTTCGGCGAAACAGTGAATAAAGCCAGACCGAGTTTATAAAACGCTCCGATAAGAACTCGTTGAGGTAATAAAAGGATTGTAACTGCAATAACAGTGATTTAATTTTTAGGCGTCTTATTCTTGTACATATTTAGCCAATTACATTTTGTTTGAATTTATAGGTATATACCATTAGATATTTTAGTTTAAGTACCTAACTGTCGTCAAGTAAAATGTTTTATTTCACTCGTTTCGGGTATTTGTGGTCCCGACTCCTCTATACGTGGCTTAAGTTGCATGGAAGCGGAGCTATTGTGACATTGCACCACGCTGCACTGAACGTTGACACTGAGCACTCTGTCCCACAAATCAATGAAACTAATTCGTCTTCCAAGATGTTATGAAACATTGCTGATTATAGAAGAAAACTTCCGTTTTCTGCCGTATTGCCGTATGATTGATTTGTGAAACGTGGAAGGAATCTGTCACAGCCACCACTTTTAATAGCACTCAACTATCGCTATCAAAAGGCATATAAAGGATTTGTTCTGCTGTTTCACCGAGGGTTTGTGGCTGAACACTACCTACTCACTCGTATTGTGTTGTCACAGGTGTTATTCCGCCGAGTTGGTTATCGTCAGTATCGAAGCTGACGGAACACGGCGCGGTTATTATATAACTGAGAATTATTTATTATACTGAAAATATATAAAATAAAATATATAAGATAGATACTGGAAATATATAAGATAGATACTGATGTTTAATGTAGCATAAAAATATTTTAGTAGAAATGATAGTAAATAAAACTGGGCAAGAGCATATCTGACTTAGCTCAGTGTAGGGTTCCGAAGAAGTTACTACACAAAAAAAACATCTCAAAAAGCAACAAGTATGAACTAATTCTCTATTTAAAGTTATTTGGTGCTGTCTAAGGTCATTTTAGTAGGTATACACACTTTAGCCACCTGTATATCAAGAATTAATCAAGTCTTCTTATACTCCAATTGTTTAGGTATTTAACTAAATGTAAACAAAAAAACCACGTGAAATAGTTCATCAGCCAATAGAAGCAGAACACTGATATGTCAAAGCTCGACCAAACAGTTTTGATTGGCTGTTGAACAGAGCCACGTGGTTAGGTTTGTTTACATTTAGTTAAATACCTAAACAATTGGAGTATAGTCGTGATAGTTTTTCTATTAAATTCGTTATACGAGCTTTCATTGAGGATATTTTCAGATTTTTTGTATTTCTAACTTCGGCTGTAGGGTGGGGGAAGGGGAGGGGGCGGGACCCTTGACTCAAACAAAAATTAGCGCTTTAAACCTTAATATTTCATAAAAGGATCCCTTTTCGATAAATTATTTGCACAAACCCGCCATATTTTTAAAAGACCTATCTATCGACACCCCAGATAATGGGATAGACGATAAAAACAAAATACATCCCCACGTTACGAGTAGGGAAGGTAGAGTAAAAAAAATATGTTTTCAAGGTGTTCGTTTACCATTTGTCGGCGTGATTAATATGTATATAATATTCATGTCTCTGAGCTAGGCTGCGAACGGACGAACGAACATGGCGAAAATATAAGGGTTCCTAGCTTGCCTACGGAACCCTAAAAATGCCAATGTTAACTATGTAGTTTAGTTTTTGAAATAGACCCAGTAACATAAATATGGTCCAAACCGACAACTAATAAAAGGATATTTACGAGTATGTCGTTATTCTTCTTCAGTACTGAGCGCCAGCCGAAAATAAAAACCACCCCAAGCAACAAAATTATCCCAAAGAGCACTCTTTATAGGCCTGCAGCACTAATCACTTTCTCTGAATGGTTCTAGTTTTTGCTACCACGCTTACAATAGCATGTACGGAGCTTGTTTGGCTTCCAAGTACATCTGGTTCTTATACGTTAACTAAGTATCGTCTATGTATACGTCCAAATTAACGGCACTGTATAAGCTTACGAGTAAGTATATTGTGTCCTATAAAAGTATTGGAAAGGTGTAAAGTGTGTTTTCAAAAAGGTACCACCCATATGAATTTATTCATAGTTCAAATATCACATTTTTGATGATGTTTATATTTAGATATTATTAAGAGACAATGATAGTTAATGCAATCATATTTAATTGCTTGCAGAATATGTATTTTACGAGAAATCATTCAATTAAACTGGCACTGTGGAAAAAAAATACAGTTTGCGACAGTCTTACAAGCTAACTGCCGCACTCAGAGACGTCAATTAAATTTAATGCTTGTTAAGGGACGTGTTGTCTTATTCTATTCATATAGCAAAGAAAGTGACAACAGCAACTTTAATCAAGCATTAAGTTTAATTGACGTCTCTGAGTGTGGCAGTAAGTGAACTAATAAAGTATGAAGGAAGACGTAAATGATTTAATTATGTTACGAAAATTATCATAAATTTTATTTGGAAAATAGGACAATATAGTCACTAAATCAATAAAATAAGAATTAAGTATGTTAGTTTTAAGTTCGGTTTTGTCACACCTGATGCCAAAGTATCCGTTACTTTTAAGAAATGTTTAGGAAAATATAGTTTTATCGAGAAATTAATGATTGCATCCTTAACATTAAAATTATTTTAAATAATGTCTCATATTATTTGTATGTCCCTTCATATTAAAAGTGGTTAAAAACTAATAATTTTATCGTCACAAAACGGGGGATAGTCGCCAAAACCGACAGATGTTGTCATTTCAAAAGCTAAAATAGATCTTGTACATTTTCAACTAGTAATTTTAGCCGTGACAAACCCGACATGTTCGGTGTACCACATTTTTTGGAAATCCAAGTGTATTTTATTATGTTTAGTTTAGTTTAGTTTATTTATTCACCAATGTAATATTACAATATAAATTGCATTGCATGTCAAAGAATACGAAATTACATTGAGATCGTCAAAATATAAATACTAATAATCAAAAAATACAAGAATAATTAATAAATTTGCAACGTTAAAAGATGGCGGACGTGTAATTTGTTTTAGACTTTAATTTTTGGGTAATTAGGTGTTCAAAGTTCTTTTCTGATAGTGATTTGTACTTTTTATGCCTTTGTGTCGCACAGTGATTGAAGACTTGGACTTATTTCGTGTATCTGGCATCTTTCTTCTCGTTTCAAGTGGACTCGCAGTGGTGCAGAGGTTAAAACTATCTTGACCTCTGACCTACAAATCACCGTACAACGTTGCCCCCAATCTTCCTAGAGAAGATTGGATTGTGTTTTATTGCTATATTCATTTATACTCATACATACCTTGACACTGGCGAAATCACTTCACGTGGAAACGCCATATCCCTGCGATAGTAGCTGTTCAAGTCGCCGTGGGGGCAAAAAAAACTAAAAAAACTAAAAGGTACTCCACATAAGCAAAGTATCGTCACCACAAATTACCGGTTCCACACCGCCCGCACCCGTTGCCCCTATAGAACTCCTCGGCCTTGTGAGCCTGAGCAATGTGCCCACTGCCACCGTTTAGCAATGATAATCGTCGGGATATTTTAATTACCCTGATTCATGGAGTATATAGCCTATCATCATTCACTTAAGAGTTATGCTCTTGTCGGTGGAGTAATTTCCGTTCTATCCTATTCCGAGCCTTCTCTTTGATACACTGATAGAGGCACAATGTTTTTTTTATTAACTATGACTTTGATCCTTTGATTAACTCTCAGCATGGTTCATTTTGCCGTAGATGAACAACAGCATCTTTACTTTCTATCCTATGTTATTCCTCAATACTACATAGTATTTTAAAAGTGGAAGTTAAGGATGTTTGGATTGCCCCCAATTTTTTTTTTTATTTCGGAAAAACCATTTTCAAGGCGGTAAAAACCATTTTGTCTTTAACCTGTTATGGTATTGTTTTTAACTCGGCCTAGCAGCAAATAAGAGCTAGCAAAACGTTAACCATACCAGTTGTAAAAATAAGAAGTCAAAGACGATAATGGTTTTTTGTACTCGTCGATTAAAATGTTTGTATTACGATTTCATAGAGAATACTGTAACGTCACTCTTTTCATCGTTGAATAGTCTATGTTACTTCCGAAACAACCGAAATAACTATTTCGATACGCTCTAGACAACCGAAAAAAATTTGAAAATAGAACTTCGTATTTAAATAATATGTGCCCTTGTTTAAGGAGACTCGATGCGGTACAAAATTTGCCAATATTGTATGGCGTTTTGGAACGTAGCAGCATCGCGTCATCTGTCAAAAATCTACTTAAACTTGCTGCTGTATCCAGGACATTAAAAAAAAAAACCGGCCAAGTGCGAGTCGGACTCGCGCACGTAGGGTTCCGTACAACTATACATCTAAATAAATGTTTTTCTTTATTCTTTATTATATTTGAGTTGATTGAATGAAAGGTAAAATGCGGTTTACGATTTATAACGTATTAAAAAAAAACTAATTATTAGATCTCGTTCAAACCAATTTTCGGTGGAAGTTTGCATGGTAATGTACATCATATATTATTTTTACATTTATCATTCCCTTATTTTAGAAGTTACGGGGGGGGGGACACACATTTTTTCCACTTTGGAAGCGTCTCTCGCGCAAACTATTCAGTTTTGAAAAAAATTATAATAGAAACCTCAATATCATTTTTGAATACCTATCCATAGATACCCCACACGTATGAGTTTGATGAAAAAAAAATTTTTGAGTTTCAGTTCTAAGTATGGGGAACCCCAAAAATTTATTGTTTTTTTTCTATTTTTGTATAAAAATCTTAATGCGGTTCACCGAATACATCTACTTACCAAGTTTCCACAGTATAGCTCTTATAGTTACGGAATAAAGTGGCTGTGACATACGGACGGACAGACGGACAGACATGACGAATCTATAAGGGTTCCGTTTTTTGCCATTTGGCTACGGAACCCTAAAAACGGTGGTGTGATAACTTTTCTTTTAAAAGCCAAGAAGTTTACGTTTTCTCTGTGGAAATAAAAATCATCATTCATAAAGATTTCATAGAGAATACTGCAACGTCACTCTTTTCATCGTTGTTACTTCAGAAACAACCGAAATAACTATTTCGATACGCTCTAGACAACCGAAAAAAATTTGAAAATAGATCTTCGGATTTCCATATGTGTCCTTGTTTAAGGAGCCTCGATCCGATACAAAATTGCCAATCTGTGGCGTTTCGGAACGTAGCAGCGTCGCATCATCTGTCAAAAATCTACTTTTAGTTTTCTTATATACTCGTATTAATGACTTACATTATTAATTTTAATGAACTCGTACAAAAAGTATTGTTCACAATAGTGTCATAATTAAGCTTTTTAATCTCGTACCTTACTTAGGCCACTCAGCAAGCTTCGTGGCCTAAACACGGTACTCGACTAAAAAGCTCTCTATTATAACACGATTACGAAAAATACTATTTAAGTTCCGTCTAAAATCTAAGCCCATTTCCCGAGGGAAACATGATAAACGTGTTCAACGCTGACGGAGTCTCGGGCGAGTATACGTATACATACTTATTATAAATATGAAAGTATATTTTGTTTGTTTGTCCGATTTTGCTATTCGAAACCTTTTAAGCGATCAATATGACTTTTGATACAGCGATACACACACATACATGGACGGAAGACGGATAAACTTAGATACTTTTACAATCCGTAAAATTTAACATTTCCTGCGGAAATACCATTGATAGCTAATCGCAATAAACCACTTCTCTACGCGGACGGAGTCGCGAGAAAAAGTTAGTGGTGTAGTGGGCCGCATGTATTTAGTTACCGAGGATTAGCGTAGTACCTATCTACGACTCTATTCGCGCATAACTTGGTTGTTATTTCCTTGTTTCTAAGAAATTTGTAAAACTTACGTGTACAAAAAGCGGGAACAAAGGATAAACAAACATTTAAGTGTACTTTCGATGGAATCAGATAGGTAATTAATTACCTACTTGTGAATGATGGTTTTTTACTTGACAGTGGTAACATTAGACTTCGTTCTACAACAGAATATGTACCTTAATCTTTTGCACACTATTTGATTCTACAAAAAGGTAATGTTTTATAAAATATATATAAATATCTAACCAAAAAAGTTAAGCAAAACGAAACGCTGTCTAAATACACAGAGTCTTGCCTAACATTTTGGGTTCTATCTCCGAGTAAATGAATGCAATTGGGTTAAAATATTGTGTCCCTTTTTTTAAGTTGCGGTATAATTAAAAATGAAACACTTAAATTATATGTATAGTATTTAGTATTAGCTACTTATGGTTTCGAATATTTTAAACATGTAGAGATGTGTGTGTAGTGCTGTCGCCGGTATCGTTTGACTAGCGCTGCACTCCGCAGCTAGGAGGGCGGCGCGTGAGCACCATTGCGTTGCGCAAGGTACTCGTGCATGTGAACCATCGAAAGTACCCCCTCCTCCGGATATGGAGCGCGCATCTCTTATAAACACAGGTGGCGCCTCAGCACTGGACACTACCTAAGGCTGCGTGTTGCTCAAAGCGTGTGATCAGGATGTGTGACAAAACGGTAGGTGTACTCCAGTACAGTGCTGCGATCAACTCTTGACCTAGTGATCTGGTGATATTAATTCAAAGGTGCCGATGTGCTCAACCCAGCGTCAGTGTCAGTGTACTCGTATTCCACCTATACTTCCTCTAATACTTACCACTGTTCAGGTGCCTCCTAAATATACTACTATTGGATTGTCGTTTGCAAGCATTGAAATGCAAATTTGTGTGTGCAGGTACTTAAGTCGTTGATGCTGGTAGCGGTGGCGGCGTGCGTGGTCGCGCGGCCGGAGCCGCCGTCCTCGTATGGAGCTCCATCCTCCTCGTACAGCGCGCCGTCGTCGTCGTACGGAGCTCCCGCGCCGCAGTACGGGCCACCGCAGCAGCAGCCGATCGTGCACAAGCACGTGTACGTGCACGTGCCACCCCCGGACAACGAGTACCCGGCGGCGCGCAAGCCCATCTACGTGCCTCCCCCGCAGAAGCACTACAAGATAGTGTTCATCAAGGCGCCGACGCCGCCCACGCCCACGGCGCCCATCATCCCGTTGCAGCCGCAGAACGAGGAGAAGACGCTGGTGTACGTGCTGGTGAAGAAGCCCGAGGAGCAGCCCGACATCGTGATCCCCACGCCGGCGCCCACGCAGCCCGCCAAGCCAGAGGTCTACTTCATCAGATACAAGACACAGGTATGTAACCTAAGCTTCTACTGAGATTTTTACTCCGTCCACATTTTTCGGTTTCCGAGGAAAACAAACTAGTTTTTATAAAGTTCATTTATGTGTTGTGAAACTTAATAAAATTCCTAAAATAAAATTTTATACTATAAATTCTCAGTGCCGTTTAAAATCCGGGAATGCTATTTGGAAATATTTAACAGGAACTAAAACCCGATTAGAGAACCCATAGATCGCGCGTCACATCGCGTTCCCTTGTAATTCTGTCTACTCGATTCCTGGGTTATTAACTATTTTTTTATAGCTATAACTATAAAAAGTGGACGGTGCTTGCTTTACGCGCATTTCTATATGATAAGTAATATTTTTTTATTAGATATTGAACATGATCTTCTAACGGCCAAACCCTATATTCAATCCGCGGACAGATAGGCTTACTTCGGATTAAAATTTGACACATTTTGTATGGGCAAATGTCAAATTTTAACCCGAGGTAAGCCTTATCTATCCTCGGTTTGAATATAGGGTTCGGCCGTAAGTAAGACACCGGAATGTTACCTAAGTAGGGACAAGGGCATAAATATGTATACACTGCCATATATGAATTGTCACAACGATTAAAGTGACAAGTTACTAAAGTGTATAAATATTTATGAACTTGACTGTACCCTATTCAATACCAAAGATTATCAAAATCGGTCCAGGCTCAGGGGTATACTTATTAGCCGTGAAAACGTACTAACAGTCATACAGACGGACAGACACACCATCGTTTAATATTGTATTGTATTGTAATAAATTGAATATGAATATGAATATGAATATTAATTAGGATAGTGTCGACACTTGCACGCTACCCATTCATATGATATCCCATTTATTCAAATCTGTCCAATCGTTCAGGAGATAGATATACATAGTGGGCCGATGTTCTCCATTTGGGTTTGGAAAATATGCAATACTTCAAAATCAACTAAGTACTACTCAACATTCACAAATTAATTAATTTAATTTAAGAGCCACTTTTCAATCATTATTTCCCGTGTTAGTTCGAAAATGTGGCGTTAACAATTGGTTACGATGAAAATAGTCGCCATAAGGGAGAAACACCGGCCAGTGCGAGTCGAACTCGTATAAGAAGGGCGTCTTGTATGGAGGGCCCCTTAGTTTTTTTTCATTCTATATATTTTTTATTATTTGTTGTTATAGCGGCAAAAGAAGTGCACACGCTGTAAAAACAAGATGCCTATCATAATATCACAGTTTTCCAGATTTAGTTAAAGGGAAAAGGTTGTAATTTTATCGCACCTACCATTTTTTTATTTTTGTTTCACCCAAAGTTGGCTGGTAGGAAATGCTTGTAGCATTAAGTCCGCCGTTTGACAAATCGACAAGTAAAGCATATTTGACAGATAAATGTAGCCCTTCCTCTTTCTCACACTTGAAAATAGACAAGGAGAGAGCCAACTTTACTTGTCGATTTTGAAACAGTCCCTTAACATTCTAAGAGATTAATATGAACAATTTTTCACATAAATTTAATTCATCTGTCATCTATACGTAACTAAGTTTTGTTATAGTGGGTATCAAAATACATTTTACACTATATAATATATAATATTCTAATGTATTAAAATTAGGCCAGGCCGCTAACAAGTACAAAATAAACTAGTTAATTGGTCTTATATAATTTATAGCACCTTAACCCCTGAACTTAAAAAGATATAAAGTTTCTAGAATTCATATATTGCTTAACTATGTTTTATATGTGGCTCCCCGCATTTTTAGAGTTCAGTAATTGTTAAATCAAAACCCTACGAAATAGTAATTTGGGTCATTCCTGTCCGTCCGAATCAGTCAATGTATAATTTTTAATGGTGACGTCGTCCGTCAGCCAATTTCTTCTTATTCTTGCATATGTGCGACATTGTATACATTTTAGTTATTCTATATTGACGTCTTATCCGATATTGTCAGAGCAAATATGCCTTATTAAAATATACCTACTGCCACATTAATAACGATCAGTTACATTACAGCTATGCCGTAGGGATGTTACGGAGCTCCCGCTCCGACTCCGTTAACCCGGAACTTCCCTTTGGTTTTAGTTCGATATTGACGCCTTTTCAAGAGGTTAAAAAACAAATTACTAAGTATTAAAGATGCACAGACAAAAAATCAAAGGTAGGCAACGTCACATCCCAAATCCAAGGAAATAGATAAATTAATCGCTGAATTGATCTGCCTTCATGATCTTCCTTTCGATTTCGTGGGGAGTTTAGGATTTAAACGTTTTAACAACTACCTATCTACTAGATTCCGACTCCGCCTCCGGTACCACCTCCGGATCTGACTCCGGATCCGGCGTCTATTTATACAATTTAAAAACTCCGGCTCCGGCTCTGATTCCGATAAACAAAATTTAAAAACTCCGGCTCCGACTCCTGCTCCGGTAAACCCACCCGCGTAACAGCCTAACAATGCCGCGTTGCCGATGCGTTACGTCGTCGCTTTGATTTTAACAAAGAGCGACGCACGTATTTCAACAAATCGTGTGGAATCCTTATAATTTATAGGTATGTTAAGGTCAGGACAACGCAGCGGCATTGATGCAGCGCACCGGCAATAAATGGACCTAGTCCCAAACTAAGCTCTAGGCTTGTAACTCTATACTTGGGTACCAGGCAACTATAAACATATATACTTATATAGATAAATTAATTCTTATATACATAGAAATCACCCAAGACTGAGATACAAATACTCGCTTTCATCACACAAATATTTGGAAGGTAACTCCCCCGGTACCTCGAACCCGGGACCGCTACCTTCGTAGGCAGGATCACTACACCAACTAGTCTAAATGCGTAGTCAAAACATATAATAAAATGGGTTTCCGATTGTACTTTACAAAAAATAATATATTTTCTTGACATATTGATTGGATTATGCCAATGTTGATTGGTGATGAATATTATTTGGATTATGCCAATTTTATCTAAAGCCGTTTAAACATTTCTGCGACAGTAAATGACAAACACAAAACATTTTCACAGACTTTCTCATTCGTAACATAACATTGTTTGATTGTTTTATTTGACTTTAATAGCGTAAGTCAGACCATTGAAACGTGCTATGCAACAACAGTTACAAGCGAACAGCGTCTAATAAACGTGGAAGTTTATGATTGCGCACGAGATTGAGCCCTCGTGGTCGCGGTGATTAAGCGGGGATGCGCCTAGCCTGCGTCGCGCCTTTGTGAAAGTGAGCGCACGTTTCCTGGATTTTTCCAGGAAGTCGCTATACAATCTGCATAAGTCTAACATACCGGCAAGCATCATTATGTTGACGCAACCGAGGATGGTACTGCCCTCGAACATTCATGTAAGCGAGCATCACTTGCACGGTAATGTTGCATATCACAACGCAACTCATTATAAATATATCTAGTCCCGCAAGTCTAGTCTAATCGATTCCCGCTAGCTTTTTTTTTTTTTAGCTTAAGGCAGAATCATAAATAGGCGATTATCTAGAGATAGTGAGAAGCGCATACGTGGTACACTGTTTCCAGGACCGGAATTATGTTATAAACAAGTCCTGTGACGTCGTTACGGTGTAAATCACCAACAACGAAAGTCAGTCAAAATAAAATGCTTTAAAATGGTATCAATTGTTGCCTTCAACCGGATTAGTTTGAGCCTTTTACTAAATACATACATACATTAAATCACGCCTGTTTCCCAGAGTGACCATAGAGCAGAGTGGTAATAGGCAGTGACCATTTCTTTCCGCCTGCTACGATCCTGACAAGATTACTAAGACACGATTATTTATTTTGTGCTGAATTTAAATACTGAACGAGTCTTAACCCCAAGCAATAAGCATAAGCAATTGTAAGCAATTCTGGTATGTAATCTACGATTTAGGGGGCTCTTCGTGTTACTACAGAAACTGACGATCGCGGTTGATAAATTTATCTAAATCCTTGCGAGGTGTCAGTTAAATGATTTTTACAGCTTGATTTAAATTTTAGATAGTTAGTTTGTTTGTCAGCTTTCGTAGCCCACGCTGGGATCCGGGTGCTGTCACCGCCCGAGCACTCGCCGGGTCGCGCCTCGCGTCACGTACAGCACGCAGAATAAGTAGCTCTCGTTGCGTAACACCACATACAAACCAGTTGCGCTAATAGCATTATAATTGCTGGTATATTCGGCCATCTAGATGAAGCCCCAGAAAATGTAACAACGTTACGTGATCCGGAAACGAGATATCTAAGTCGGTTTAGAGTTTAAACTCCATCCGTGTGGGCGGATAGGCACTTTTAACGTCTTAAGTAATGACCACCTTTATTACTGTACGAGTAATGCCCGACCGAACGCCGATGAAAGTGCGAGGTTTGTGGCCTATGGGGCACGAATGTACTGTTGGTCGTCTAGTTATGTCGATGATTATTCTTTGTATATTCACCTATTGATTTTCATTTCAAATCGGAAACGTTGTTGACTATAATATTTTTTGTTTCCAGAAACAAGACGGCTACCCAGCGGCTGCTCCCCAGCAGGAGTACGGCGCGCCCGCGTCTGCGCCCTCCTCCGAGTACGGCGCGCCCTCCGGCGGCAGCTCCTACTGAACTCGCGCCCGCCGCCGCCGGCGCCCCCCGCCCCGCCACGCTCGATCACCACCTGATTAACTATTATGAGATTAAGCTCGACAACTAAACCTGTTCTCAAATAAAGGAAATGAACTTCCCGACTCAGCACATACTAGAACGTGGAGGACAGGGGCAGGACCTCGCTGGCACAACCGCAAACTTCTGCAAGTTTTTATATTTTACATCAAATTGATGTCGTTTGTAAATATTATTATCATTTTATATTAATAAATGTTTTATAGGTTGATATTTATTTTGGCAGCTTAATTTTATCCCAGATTTGTATACACTTTTTCAACATAATAATAATTTTAATTTTAATTTTTAATTTTTTAGCGCTACTCAGTGCATAGTTATACTAATGATGCATTATTCATTGAGGCCCATACGTACCTGTGGCCTATACCTACCTGTGATGTTCTCATTTACTTTTTTTCATGCCATTAAGGAATACAAAATGGTTAAATATAAAATGTAGTCCATGGGCGCCAACTTTTTTGCTTAGTAGGTACCTTGATTATGACACAGGCACATAATGTCTACGGTTTCACCACTTGTCTTTTAGACAAAGTACAGCTAGTGCACGTCATTCTTCCTTACGTAATAAATATTGGCTAGTTAGTTTTCAGTAAGTAGATTGCGTTAGGTGTTAAACAGTTGTGTAGCGCGACAGGGAGGATTGTGATTAGAGGCGCGCTAAAAACGAAAACATGTGAAACACGGTAATTCGAATCACGTAACTGACAAGAGCCCGGAAGTTTTTAAGCTTACCTAAGTTTACATTCTCAAGTTATAAGCCTATAAAGACACAGTACCTGGAAGATAAAGTCGATCGGGTTGAAAACAATTTTTCCCCGTAGATAACTACTTGACAGATCGATTTTTTGCCCCCGTAAACTCAAATATTGCAAATTTCATCGAAATCGTTAGATCTGCAAGTGTCGTAACGAGATGTGCAGCCTCAGGGTGAGAGCTCAATGAGTGATGCATCATGATATGGTTACTGCAGCCCAAACGCAAAGGGCACAATCGATAACCCTACCGTCGAGTACTAGTAGATCACAGTTAGGTACGTACTGTGGCAAAAGGACAAAAATATACTTAAAAAAGTAGACCTGTCCAGGCGGAACCTGGCAGGTTGTGTGTACATAATCATGAAGAGACTACAGGGATTAAAGAGTAGGGTTGAAGTAAGGAGTCGTGCACTCGCCAATCTATGTCAATTCCTTACATTTGACAGATTTCTCCTGTAGTTAACTTTCACTGAACTCATCTTTTGTAGACGTATAGAGTTCGCCTACAGAATCCTTAAAAATATCATATTCATGATCGATCTCGAAGAGTCGACGAATTATTTCGAACGTCGTCCCCAGCGTGAGAGCAGTGTACTATGAATAACAGTGATGTCTATTTTGGTTCTGCTTTCATTCCGAATACTTTTGTAACGCGTAAATATCTGGACAATGTATTGCTATCCCTTATTAACACATATGATGCCAAAGAGTAACAACAACATAATTTTTCAATAAACTCATTTACGGTAATGCAAATATTAAGAGCAAGCGACGTCACACAGAAACGATTCAGCGTTTCAGAACGCTTTGAAACCGGAACACACCGGTGCTTCGTGAACTTTCCATTATCTATTGCTATGGCGCTCAAAATTGAAGCAGAAGTAAAAGTTAGTTCAGGACCATGTGTGGTTGCTTGGGACAACAAATTATTTGTTGGTGCTGACGATGGTTCTATCAGTGTAAGTGTGTGTTTAGTTAATGATATTCAAAGTGGTTTAGTGTAGCTGTATGTAAATTAGAAGGTAGGTTTAGGTATGTAACCACTGAAAACGTAAACAATTACGAACGAAACGTAACAATTTAGAGTTAAGTTAAGATACCCAGTGAATTTTAATATCTTGAAATAGAGACAAATGCGTGCTTTTAATTGTATTCCACTTTAATCAGAGCGTGGGTGATGTGATGATTTCAGTGTCTTAATACATGTAATTCAGAATGATCACTGTTTTTTTTTAATAAGCATACTCGGATACTTAGGTAATGATCGGATCCTCGACAGAAAACCGCGTCAAAGTTCAACTTAAGTAACTAATTGTAAGTAATCCCAAAATTCTCGCTGAAAATAGACGCAGTTGGAGAGTTTATTTTGTACCTTCAAAGAATCATGAAGCGGCCATGAACTCATGAACTAAGAATTGCTGAGGCAGAAGAAGGTCATCGGAAGATGCCTCGCTCTTATTTTTGATAGTGTTTTTTTATCTATTTGTATATTTTTACTTACAATTTGCTATTGTCCCACTGGACAGTTGCTATTAAGTTTAAAAACAACCGGTCAAGTGTGAGTCGGACCCGCACGCCGAGGGTTCCGTATTTAAGATAATATGCTTGGCAGCCGCAAACGAAAATACTCATTTTGTTATGGAATTATTTTCTATGCAATTCGGTCCTTTTTAACTAGCCTTAATTTTAATACAGATTTTCAAAGTTTTTTGTTATTTCTCAAGAACTGTAAATAATGAACACTTCATTATATTTTTCCCATAAAATATAAGTTAATCTATACGTCAGGATTTTTTCGGATTTTTTGATTAATAAACTTCGGAGGTAACGGGGGGAACGGTCATTCTTTGTACATTTTGGCTATAAATCATGGTTTTAAATCAAAAAGTACATCACAGTAAGAACATAAAAAGATTTGAAATGTGTAGATTAAGCCCTTTCATACGACACCTTATTTGCTATAATCAAACCTCTCTCATTTTGCAACCCCCCATTCTAGACCTCTTCTCAATTATTTATAAAATTAAAATCTTTTTTCAAAATTAAAAACAGATGCCGACAAGCAAGTTATACAGTATGCCAAACAAGTTGATATCATTTGTAGTTGCTGAGAAATCCTGCTGTGACATAAAGACAGACAGACAGAAAGACAACGAAGTCTCACCATAAGGGTTCCTTTTTTACCATTTCAGTACGTAACCCTAAAATAGAAGAAGAAAATACCTTATGATCATACAAATAAGTATTTTTAAACAGTCATATGACGCAAACCTGAACCCGGACGTATCTTGGTCAGCGCATGGAGTGCAGATCTTCGCCTTAGCAGCTGGCTGCGGCAAGGTGTACTCTTCCTCCAACGACGGAGGCGTCAGGGTGTGGTCTGCGAAGGGAGAAAAGATAGCAGCGCTACCGTCGTCAGGGGCTGATGTCGGTGCCTTGCTGACTTTTGCTACCGAGCTCTACTTTGGGGACGAACATGGCTTCGTAAGTGGCATTGTAATTTTTAATTATTAGCTCGTTAAGGATCGTGAAAAGTTCGCAGTTAGGACACACAATACTCACCTACGTAGTTTATTGCTATTTAATTTTCAAGGCATTTCTTAGAAATTTTAATAGTGTACACAAGAAGGACTTAATGCTACAAGCATTTTCTGCCAGTCAACCTTAAGGTGAAAGAGAAATCAAAAATTAGGTTATAAAAGAGTGCAATAAGTGCAGTTTTTTAATAGAATTAACGCGCGAATTAATTATGTGTATAAAATGACAATAGAAAAATTGGTCATTTCGTATTATAATTTTTATTGTTATTGGTCATTTTAAATGACCGTTAACTCTGTCGTTGACATTA
The DNA here is from genome assembly GCA_927399475.2 of Acleris emargana. NCBI lineage: Eukaryota > Metazoa > Arthropoda > Insecta > Lepidoptera > Tortricidae > Acleris > Acleris emargana. The sequence continues at coordinate 11,961,804 of OV656837.1, forward strand.
CGTATATATTAAGTCTGCCAAGAATCTCCTTTACCACTTTTACACTGAATTTGTAGAACGTTAAGGCCCAAAATGTGGTAAATACTTCTTGTTAGACTAGGTATATAATTAAGGTCGTGAGGGGTTATTTCGACTAAGGGGTACCTAATTATAACTATTCATACTAAGGTGTATTCTAATTTTAAAATTAGTATGAGTAACAATTAATTACCCCCCCCCCCCTTCCTTGAATAAAGTTTCAACACATTATACATTTATATTTTAGGTCTTTATATACGAAAACAACACAGAAAAAGCTAGATACAACGTTTTGGAAGAAGTAAAGGATCTCGGGTTAAGACCCCCATACTTGTTTACCGTCCGGGACCTGGATGTTACTGTTACTGAAATCAAACCTGGTACGTACCTACTCATAGCTTTAGTGTATGAAAATCTATTCAAAAGACATATTAGTATATCTATACATACCTAACAGTTTTTTTTTTAATTAATTCCGACTCACGGCTGTCACAGGGATCATTCAGTAGGTAATGAATGACCAAATTATACCAAAACCAAATAAAGTAAATCAAAACTGTTCATCTCAACATAATAAGTATTAATTAGATTTTAAATAATCTGATTCAAATAGAAAATTAGACGGCCCCACGCACTCCAGATGTTCGACGATGCGACGGGTCAAGATGCGTCCCAGCATCTTGCCCGTCTTATCTAGGACGACGATGGGGCGGTGACTGGCAGGGATATCTATCGGCCTTCCCTCCTTCCGAAGAAGGACGAGGCACCCCTCCTTCCAGCACGTCGGGAAGCGCCCCTCTTTGATGCAATCATCAAAAAGGATCTGCAAGCGGTCCCCGAGGTGCTCCGTTCTGGTGGTCCTGGCGCTTTTTTGCAGGACCGAAGACGGTCGACGACGCTCTCCATTTCGTCGTCCGTCACGGGAGGGAATGATCTGGATCAACCTCCTAAACCGTGGGGACCACCATACCGGGCGGCTGAAAAGCCGACGTGGCGGGGAAGAGACCCTCCACAATCCTCGTGAGGAGTTCGGGGTCCGCAACGCATTTGCCCCCACAGATCCCTATCCAGCGTGGTCAAGAACTCCTCACGCACCTCATCCTTCCTGCTAGCTATCTCCTCAGAGAGCGCGTCCTTCGCAGCCTTTAGCTCTCTGTAGAGGTGCTCTTCCTCGACTGGCCGGTCCGTGATGCAGGAACCCCACGACGCGCTCTTGGTGTTGAGATCCCCCATCACCACCTTCGATGCCGGCACCGCCTCTCCGACGATCCTCCCCAGCCCCACCAGGAAGGTCTCGAACTCCCGGACCTAACCTCACCTAACCTTAACCTTAACCTTCAACCCACTGTGCTGTTTGAAGAACGAGGGCAGTTTTACGATTACAATTTGATTGATGTTAGCAAAAAGAGCTTAGTGAAGAATACAGACGGCCAAATCCTATTTCCTGAATTATACATAAAGAGGTAAAATAAGTCACTAAGTGTTTTTTTTATTACCATTGACGAGCAATCACGCAGACGGCCCACTTGGTGAGAAGTGGTCACCGCCGCCGAGACACAGCCATATAAAGGTCACGTACAGTGTTGCTCACTTCAAAAATGAAATAGGGAATAAGCCGGTTCATGTAACATCAGTTAAGAATAGTACATTGTTGCCTAGGCGCGGAAAGTAAGGGTTTTCCTGACGAGGTGGTTAGCAGGCGGAGCAACAGCGAGGCCTGCTAAAATACGAGTCAGGAAATCCTCGTTTCCGCCGAGGCATACATAATGCTTTTCTCAAACATGTGAGAAAATAATACAAATACATTTCTAAAAAGCAAGTAATTTAATTTCCTTAGATTTAGCGGGAAGCAGGTTTTGCCTAACCGAGGCAGCTTCAGATTTTAATATAGGCGGTGTGGTACCTATTTCGTCGCTTGAGCTCATTTTTTATAGTAAGTATTTCACACAACAAATAGTTTAATATTCGGTTTCACAATGATATTATGCAGAATGAACGAATGTTACCGACTGTCAATTGTTTTTAAATACTAACTATAGACATTGGAATGCAAATTCAAAAAGAAACACACGCACTGTGCTAAAAAAGCTTAGCAGTTACCTTGGCTGTTTGGAATTTTTGTCTTGGTCCTTTTGATTTTGTATGCAAATTGACAGCATTTTTAAGAAATATACGGACATGGACGGAAAGTGTTTTCATATGGTTTTTTTACTCCTAGGAGTAAAATGAGGCTCTTTCCGTCCTTGTGTTTCAATCGGAAAACCGTTTTTTCCGAGCATGTTTGAGAAATAGTACATTGTTGCCTAGGCGCGGAAAGTAAGGGTTTTCCTGACGAGGTGGTTAGCAGGCCGAGCAACAGCGAGGCCTGCTAAAATACGAGTCAGGAAATCCTCGTTTCCGCCGAGGCATACATAATGCTTTTCTCAAACATGTGAGGAAATAATACAAATACATTTCTAAAAAGCAAGTAATTTAATTAATATTCGGTTTCACAATTATATTATGCAGAATGAACGAATGTTACCGACGGTCAATTGTTTTTAAATACTAACCATAGACATTGGAATGCAAATTCAAAAAGAAACACACGCACTGTGCTAAAAAAGCGAGCAGTTACCTTGGCTATTTGGAATTTTTGTCTTGGTCCTTTTGATTTTGTATGCAAATTGACAGCATTTTTAAGAAATATATGGACATGGACGGAAAGTGTTTTCATATGGTTTTTTTACTCCTAGGAGTAAAACGAGGCTCTTTCCGTCCTTGTGTTTCAATCGGAAAACCGTTTTATCCGAGCATGTTTGAGAAAAAATAATTGTCAGAGTTTGCATGTTTAAATAAAGTACCAGGAGCGCAGCGGTAATTAGGGGTAGGGGTGCGTAGCGCAACTTAGATCGCAGGCGATGACGTAGCACGGAGCGAGGTGCGGCGCACCGGCGGGCGCACACGACACACCGCGGATGACTATTGACTAAATGACTTGACAGGGCGGATGACTCACACACGCGTCACAGCAATGCACAGTCTTTTAATGTTTATGCAAACCTAGTATAGACCAGGATCTCAGGAAAAAAAGGGAAATTCAAATTTAGGGCTTCCCACTCCGAGGTTATAGGACTTAAAGGTCTTTATACTTGATTTTCCACAAGTTCAATAAAAGTAGTTGTGGTGAACTCAGTCCGCGTAGATATCTTAATTTCTTTCGAAAATATTCCATTTTTCCAGGATAAAATTTAAATATTAATCCTGTGAAAATTAACTATCTATGAAGTGAAGATGGAACAAACCGTAGAGGGACGGAACAAACCAATATTTATAATTTTAAATAATAACGGTTAGTTACCCATATAACCCTTCTAACCAACTTTAGACTTGCATTTCTTATTGTTTAAGTATTCAGGTTAAATTAAAACTATCATGTGCATTGTGTATGTTTATTAGCGCATTGGGAAAAGTAATTAAGTTTTTTCCTTTAAACATACAGGGTGTCCCAAAATCGGTAAACCACATTGACACCGGAGGTAGGTCAGCTTAAGAGGTGCCGAACTAGCCTAACATGACCTCAGTAAAATGTGCACGGTTTTCGAGTTATTGCCAAATTAAAGGTTTTTATAAATTTTCACCTTTTTTAACACTGTTTGTGCCATGATTCAGTCGGAAAGCTCTCGAACTTATTTTTTTTAAAATGTAGGGAGCCTGAGATAGTTTATTAAGATATCAAAAGTGTTATTTTGTCAATAACTAATGTAAATTTATGAAAAATATTGGATTAGTCTCGATTTAAATTATCAGTAAATCATTAATTTCAACTTTTGACACCTGCCGTGAAATTTTTTTACTAGAAACGAAACGAGCAAATGATGTTTAAAAATTGAGCATGTTATGCAGATTCAGAAATGGTACAATACAAGTATCTTACTGCGATAAGAAAAGCATTCAATAACACTTTTCCGATGCCGCAAACCGTCGCCGTCAGGTAAAAACAATGCCGTACGATGTGATATCGCATTTGAGGCCTAAACATCTCATTTTTTGCCAAATGCACGGGAACGAAAGAAATGGAAATAATGTGCATCTCGGGCTGGATGAAAGTTGATGACCAAAAAAAAACGGGTTTAACTTTCAATGATTTATTTTAATACTTAAAATTAGTTACAATAAATGTTCAAATTGTCTGCCTCGGACTCTAATACATAAATAACACCGTCTCAAAAAAATTCGGCTCAATTTTCTTAAGGTAATTCCCGATATGGTCCGGGCTGCGTCGAATACACGCTGCCGCAATTCTTCTTCACATCTTATTGGTTTTGCATAAACTTTATCTTTCAAACATCCCCAATAAAAAAAATCCAATGGGTTTAGATCCGGGGAACGCGGTGGCCATAAAATTGGACCCAATCGCCCAATCCATCTCTCGGGGAATGTGTTGCTGAGGTGTTCGCGGACTAGTCGAGCGTAGTGTGCCGGGCAGCCATCTTGTTGGAACCACATCCTTTGTCTCAGTGCCAACGGTGTATCTTCTAAAAGTACTGGAAGATCATTTTCCAAAAATTGAAGATAATTTGTTCCATTCAAAATAGCTGGCAGTTCGACCGGTCCTATTATTTGGCCGTTAAAAATGCCCGTCCACAAATTAATTTTGAATTGGTATTGGGACCGGTCTTCTCTTTGTTCATGTGGGTTTGACAGCTACCAGCTATGGGTATTATGTAAATTTAGATATCCATCCCTTCTGCAGGCTGATTCGTCGCTCCACAGTACTTCATTGAAGAAATTAGGATTTTCCCTGTATTTCTGAGTCATCTTCCGACAAAATTCAACACGGTGTGCGTAGTCCGTTGCAAGTAGTGTTTGGACGCGTTGGATATGGTAGGGATGGTATTTATGACGATTTAAAATTCTTTGTGCCGATGATTTGGGGACTCCAGTGCGGCGTTCAATAATTCGCACTGAAGTTCCTGGCTCCGCTCGTACTTCTTCCAAAACCACGTCGTCGTTAACAGTCCGAGGTCTTCCTCCTTGGGTACTCGTTCCTGGTAGCCTGCCCTCGTGATAAGCGTTTAGGGCTCTTAAAATGACGTTATGAGTCGTTGGATTTCGACCTGGATATCGTTCCGAGTACAACCTTGTAGCCAATCTTGCGTTGTACGTAACATTGCCTCGACTTGAAACATGCCTAGTTTCACCGTAAATCAAGAGCATGTCAGCGTAGTCGCCATGAGTATACTGGGGATCACGGTTTGCCATCGTTGTTGTCGTAGCAGTTCCACAAAGCAAATCAGAGTCCAATAGAGTGCCGAGTTGTCGTTTTCAGAGAAATCAGAGTCCAGAGAAAAGCCAAGTCGATAATAACACACAGATGGAACGCAGAGAACACGGGTGTCGCACGAAACGCAAGGTAACGAACTGATTTGGTTCGAAGGCTACTGCTTATCGTGCTACTTGTAAATAAACGGACAAAGCACTCTATCCATCCCTTTCTTTAAACAATTGGTAAAGCAAGGCAGGTACAAAGCCCGAAGTGGAGGGGTCCAGGTAGAAATCCACACGTGCTATTAGTCACCGATATCCTTCAAAAGGGAGATGAACATTATTTCCATCTCTTTCGTTCCCGTGCATTTGGCAAAAAATGAGATGTTTAGGCCTCAAATGCGATATCACATCGTACGGCATTGTTTTTACCTGACGGCGACGGTTTGCGGCATCGGAAAAGTGTTATTGAATGCTTTTCTTATCGCAGTAAGATACTTGTATTGTACCATTTCTGAATCTGCATAACATGCTCAATTTTTAAACATCATTTGCTCGTTTCGTTTCTAGTAAAAATTTTTCACGGCAGGTGTCAAAAGTTGAAATTAATGATTTACTGATAATTTAAATCGAGACTAATCCAATATTTTTCATAAATTTACATTAGTTATTGACAAAATAACACTTTTGATATCTTAATAAACTATCTCAGGCTCCCTACATTTAAAAAAAAATAAGTTCGAGAGCTTTCCGACTGAATCCTGGCACAAACAGTGTTAAAAAAGGTGAAAATTTATAAAAACCTTTAATTTGGCAATAACTCGAAAACCGTGCACATTTTACTGAGGTCATGTTAGGCTAGTTCGGCACCTCTTAAGCTGACCTACCTCCGGTGTCAATGTGGTTTACCGATTTTGGGACACCCTGTATAGTAGGCCGGGGTAATTAGATCGAAAAAAGGCCAAGGCCTTGCATGAATTAAAATACATATATTTTTTCAAAGAAATTGTCTTTATCAATTTTACTTGATAGAAAAAATATTAACAGGCCTTGTATTTGTTATGAAAATATTTTTTTTCCGATTTTTTAAATTGTACTTCAAGCAAAAATATTCACAGTAATTTATGAACATACAATTATTAAAATTAATATATTAATTTTGAGAAATTCCAGTTGGGGCTTAAATATTTTCAATTGCTCATCAACCATAAGGGGGTCCAGACAAGATGCAAACGCCGCTTTCGTTTTTCTGTTCTATCGCCTTCAAATGTATGAGATCACAAATTGATCACGTGGTTTATCGGAGAGAATAGCTAAGTGGCTAGCCAACATAATTGTTTTCGTTTTTCTTCAATATTTCGAAACGAACAGAAAAACGCTCAGAGCTGTCACAATGACATAATCCATAGACGTGCATTCTGTTCTGTATTCTGCCGTACGATGTAGAAAACTATTCGCACGCCGAAGACTTGCAGAAAAGCGCTTAAGCGTTTCGAGTAAACCATTCAAAATGGCTGATACTTTGTACTTTGCTTGAGAGACAATAGTGTATTACTGTTTTAAATCCAAAATGCATTCTTTGCGTTTGCTGTGGGCTGCCCGCAAGGAAGCTCGGAGGTTGAGGCACCAACAAAGATACGAATCGCGATCAAATTTGGAGCTTATAGAAGAAATGCCCGAAGATTTGTTCGTTGAACGGTTCCGGATCGATAAGGGCACATTTCGGCGTCTATGTGACGAGTTGAGAGCAGAAACCTCGTTGAGGGTAAGGGGGGAGAGGTTCGGTGGTACTCTGCGAAGAGTTTTGAAGATACGCCCGAACCAGCTCCATTAACGTCGCTAGCAGGGCATTCCGCTCGGCATAAACCTCCGCGCGGCGCGCCAAAATGCGGAGGCGCTCGCCCTCCCGCCTATCAATATTGCGCTCGTGGTGCTCTTGTAACTGTATGCGTCGCAGCTCCACGGCTACAAATTCGCTCGTGGCGCGATCGAAGGGAGTCGGCCCGCGTCGCCGTCTCGGGCGCTGGCGGGAGCCCCGTCTTGGGGTGGTCGAGTGCGGCGACTGCGCGCGGTGACTGCTCGGGCGAGGGGGAGATGTAGCCGGGGCGGGGAGCGGGCGCGGAGGCCGCGGGCAGTGCTGGGGCCACTGGGGCGGGCGCGGCAGGCGGAGTGGTTGATGCGTTTTCTACCGTAGTAGGCGGCATCGGCGGCCAATGATTTTGGGACATCACCTCTGTAAAACGAGGACAATTTATTTATTTTAAACGCCAAAGTCATTGTATCCTCAACAACAATATCTCGAGATTAGTCCTAATGGTTGAACACGGTTCTGTAACACTAACTATACAATACATATAAAACTCTTACGTGAATGGCTGTCTGACCGACTGACAGACAACCTGCCTAAGCAGCTATCCCTTGCCTAGAACAACCTCTAGTTAACTACATAATTCAAAGCGAACAGCATTTTGTTGAGAAAGGATAATAAGCGAGATATGAAACAAAACCATACGTTTTATTAAAAAGAATTTGTTTTATTTATGTGTTGACCACATCGAAATTTCTCAAAATGAAAAAAAAAATGGGCAATGGGATTGTATGACTACTGGGAATGTCAGTTGCTTTTGCTGCCTATTAAGTTTTTATTTCTTTAAACTGGCATGTGAAATATCAAAGCCTCAAGCTAATATTAAACTTATCTTATTTATCGCATCCAATTATCATATTGGATGACAAGTACTGGTACAGCGACAAGCACGTGGACGTCTACCTTATAATCAAATCAAAATTCATACAACCGTATACATACCAATCGGAACATCCTCCCACACTTCAAACTCCATGGAGACGTCTGCAGCTGTTTCAGCTGGTGCGATTTGAACAGCTGCAGAGGAATCTGCCATAAGCGCCTGAAAAACACATGCTAATTTATAATATCGACGGCGAAGTACCATGAACTCCTAACTGACATATTGACGATAGTTACATTTTTATATACAGGGTTACTGGTTAAGTCGACCTAGATCCTTTAAGGGGTTGTAGTTTCTATTATTTCTGACCACTTTGACTAAGAAACACCATATCCTAAACTTAACCGTTTTCAAGATATTTAACTTTTAAGATAATTATTCTTAAATACCGATTTATAGTATACTGCAACATTTTTTTTGGAATCCTTTCATTTAATTTGTTTGTTTATACAACAATTATGTAGCAGATAAGTTGCTTCAACTTTATAGACACTTGAATTGCCATTACCTGAACAAACCGAGTAGTAGAATATGAATGATAGCTAAAGAAGGAATTAAACTTTCACAAAATATTTTTTTCTTATACCAATATATTTAATATTAATATTTAAGAATAATTATCTTAAAAGTTAAATATCTTGAAAACGGTTAAGTTTAGGATATGGTGTTTCTTAGTCAAAGTGGTCAGAAATCATAGAAACTACAACCCCTTAAAGGATCTAGGTCGACTTAACCAGTAACCCTGTATATATACTTTAAATTTAATTTGGCATCATTACTGAAGACATTAAAAAAGAAGAAATTAAATGAGTATGAAATCAGTGTCTTCAGTAATAATGCCAGATTATGTTTAAAGTGTATCTACATAAAAATGTAACTATCGTCAAAATGTCAGTTAGGAGTTCATGGTACTTCACCGTCGATATAGGACATTAGATAATGTCTTAATATCTGAGTATGTCTCTTAATTATCACCATATTATTATTATCATTAAGCAGAATACACACACACACACAACATACCATAAAATCAAATATGGATTACCGTAAAATGTGCCTACTTTGCTCCCCCATGGGTAACTATGCTCCATAGTGACTTTTTTGAATTTTACTTATAAGACAAGGCCGGTGACAAATTTTCTAAAAATAATTGATATATACATCCTGCTGCGCAGTGAATGAAAGCACTAGAATGATTTACAATACAGAATACCTCAATATAACGATGGAGCAAGATTACCCGTGGGGGAGCAAAGTAGGCACATTTTACGGTAGTACTATAGTTACTATATTATGTAGGGAGCAATAAACTTACTAATATAGAAAAATACATAGAATACCTCATCATATATTACATTATAATGCCATCATTTAAGACTTTTAAGTTCCTTTTTTAAGTAGATTATGAGATCTCCCGAAATTTTTGAATATCTAAATACTAAGGAGTGGTCTGGAAAAAAAGTAGCTGCAGCACATAATATGGAATTTATTTTTATTTTGTGCTAATTTCTAAGCAGTGCATTTTTAATAGTAATCTGTAGATACTATTAAATAAAATAAACAATAAGAATGGTAAAAATTAAAGAGGGATTTCAAGTTTTCGCCTTTTACATTAAATCTCACCTAAAACTTTTTGAACAGTGTCTTTTGAGAGAATTTATGAGGTACATAGATTTTTTTTTAAGTTTGATGGGCTACCTTATTGAATTGTCTTTTGATCATTATTTAATATTTTTGATTTGACTTTAGTTTGAGGTAGTTACATGGATTTTCAAAAATTGAGTATTTGCCATTTTTACGGAAATTTGTCTCCCATAGAAAAACCCCTGTCAGAGGTTAGATTGGAGAAACTTCCTTACTATCCAACGTGAAATCCAGTTTATTGGTATAACTTATTTGTATAATAATATTCTTAAAAGCATAAAACAAGTTCTGAAAATGGAAATTCAATAGTGGTATTGTAGAAAACGGCAAGCGAAGATTGCAAAAAGTTATAAAGTACATTGCAATAAATATTGAGAAAACTTTTGAATCTCATATATTTCAAAATGATTGTATTTTTATTTAATAGTATGATGTCTACAGATTACTATTACAAATGCACTGCTTAGAAATTAGCACAAAATAAAAATAAATTCCATATTATGTGCTGCTACTTTTTTTCCGGACCACTCCTTATCAGAAAGTTAAATATATTTTAGAAACACATGTCTACCATAATTCAACAATTCAACGCAAACCGCGTCAACATCAAACATTATTTAGATAAGAATGCAGGCACATGATACATTTTTATACTCACATTGAAGCCATGTTCAGGTAAGTATTTGTGGCAACCCATCCACAGCAGACAAGTCCATGAGGGCCAAGACCCTCTCTTCATAGGCTGTCAGAGCTTGTCTACTATGTGAGCCACCACCAGTCCCAACCAGCATGCCGCCGCATCATCATTGCTTTTTTTTTAGTTTTTGTCTTAGTCTGCCCACACCTATATTTATGCAGTTATTAAGCAGTGCAAGGCATTACTTATTATGTTATTAAATTATGACACAAAAAACATGCATGATAAAGAATAATAAAAACCTTCTTCCACCTTTCCACTGTCTTCTGCCCTCCAGTGCCAACTGAGTTTAAACTTTCGGCTAAGTCGCGCCAGAGCCTCTCCGCCCTTTGCCTACCTGGAAGCCCCGACTGCGGTTCCTTTAATTGAAACAAACTTCGCCCTTCAGGAAAATGCTAAATGTTTAGTTGTTATTGCAAAATTTGGGTTATTTAACAAAAGTGATACGTACTGCTCCATAAAACCGAGCATGGTCTCAAACTGCTCGCCACTTGTACGTTGGGATCGTGGATCCATGTCTAAAAATACGAAAAATATTAGTACCTAGTTTAATAAACCAAAAACACAACAAAATCTACTATACCTACAAACAAGTAATCTATCATTAGGAGGCCATTTGCAACGTTAAAAGATGGCGGACGTGTAATTTGTTTTAGACTTTAATTTTTGGGTAATTAGGTGTTCAAAGTTCTTTTCTGATAGTGATTTGTACTTTTTATGCCTTTGTGTCGCACAGTGATTGAAGACTTGGACTTATTTCGTGTATCTGGCATCTTTCTTCTCGTTTCAAGTGGACTCGCAGTCAAGTGGTGCAGAGGTTAAAACTATCTTGACCTCTGACCTACAAATCACCGTACAACGTTGCCCCCAATCTTCCTAGAGAAGATTGGATTGTTTTATTGCTATATTGATATATACTTATATATACTTGACACTGGCGAAATCACTTAACGTGGAAACGCCATATCCCCGCGGTAGTAGCTGTTCAAGTCGCCGCGGGGGCAAAAGAAGAAGAAGAATCTATCATTACAAACAAAAAATATAATATACACGACATATTATTATTAATGTTCCTTGAACAGTAGAAAATTACTTTGCTTGTCGAAATACTCGAAATATACTTAATTACTAAACTCATTATAATTATAATGACGAAATAATAATTATAATGATGACAAGTGAGTATAAATTAAACAGCAACACGTTAGTTAAATTGAAAGAGACATGAAACTTTATTTGTTTACTTACCGAAATTTTACCAATCCAATCCAATCTTGATTTTATGGCAATCGGTCACAATAGGTGTGCGTGCGACCATTTCTGCCAATGACTTAATTTGACAACAGCAGTGTACAACTGATTGACCAGTTTAAAATAGGGTCCGAAACAGGTAACAGACGGTGTTCGTTGTAGAACCTGTGAAGGGCGAAGGGCGAACAGAACATATTATAGACATTAGACACCACAAACAAACAAAGGAATAACAAAATCCAGCAGGAGACAGTTAAAGTTTAATATTTTGGGAGTGGATATAATGTAAAAGCTTTTTCAGATATTTTTTATTTTTAAATGCTATGGCAAGAAGTGATTTGAAGTTGATCGGTTTTGGGATAGTAGTCGGAAGGATATCATAAAGAGCAACAGTACCTATGGTTACGGCAGTTAAAGAAAATATGATCCGTGGTTCCATCCTCCTGCCCACATGCACAGGTAGGGGATTGGATAATACCCAGCCTGTGCAGGTGATGAGGAGTGCAGGTGTGCCCGATCCGTAAACGGCAAAGAACAGAGGTAGTTGGTTTATTAGCTAAACGGCAGAAGTAGAACCAAGGTTTGCTTGGGATGTCAGGCTGAATATCGCTATAGTAGCGTCCCTCGACATGTTTGGAGAGGTCGTATGTACGTTGCCAGACTGATGCCATATCAAGCCTGGCCACAGCAGAGAGATCATGAGGGAAACAGTGAAAATGATCAGGAATGCCGGTAAGTGTTGCCCCTTTAGCGAAAGAATCCACCATCTCATTCCCAGCAATCCCCGAATGGCTAGGGATCCATGACAGAGTTACCTCAATATTACCAAGGTGACATTCAAGAAGAGACTGTCTTATGCGGAGTACTAACGGGAATAAGTTTTTCGTGGAGAACGGGTTGGCCTTGATGGCCTACCACTAAACTACTTAGGGAATCCGAGAAAACGATGGATTTATTTAATTTGTGCGCATTAATAAAAATTACTGCTTCCGAAATAGCCACCAACTCACCCGTGAAAACAGAGACTTGAGGGGGACATTTAAAGCTCAAGACAATGGAAAATTTAGGGATCCAAACAGCTGATCCTACCATACTGTCGTTTGAGAGTTTAGAGGAGTCCGTAAAGACAGTCGTCCAATCGTGCCAATCTTTGGCGATTTTATTATTGAACAGATGCTCAGCACCGGGTTGGTTCTTGTAAATTCCGTAAAAAAGAGCGTTATTAGGGGATACCGGGGGAAATTCACTAGCAGCGGAATCTATATCGTCGGCAAATTTGTCCCAATTAGCTTTGGAAAGGCGGAAACGAAGAATAGTAGACGAAGTTGAAGGTGGAGAAAAGGAAGAGGGGGCGGAGATACGAATAGGAAGGTGGTCACTACCACAGGAGTCCAGCAGCACAGACCATGACAGCAAAGAGGCGAGATTGGGAGAACATAGAGATAGGTCGACTGCACTCGTGTTTAGACCAGGAGCTGTCCTGCGAGTAGGGGTGCCGTCATTAAGGAGACAGATATTTTTCTCCTCCATCAGCCACTCCTAAAGCTTTGACTGACAGTTGTTGTCACTATGACGTTTGACATTGACGTTTCAATTTGCGCTAAGCATAGACAATTTAAGGCTAAATTATTATTATAGCGACAATGAGCGTATCGCAGAATCGACAGCACGTTTTTCTATTCTAACTCCTTTTGTCTGACATATGCTGGACGCTAACGCCTAGGCGTTGAACTTTATAGAAAGGAAAACGCCTGTGGCCCGTTTCACGAAGCAACAAGTTACAATTTTACAAGTGTAAACTGTAGCCCGTTTCACGAAGCTACAAGTTACAAATTACAAGTTCACAAGTAACAAGAGCAAAAAGTTACAATTTACAAGTACAAGTGTTTCTCGAACGCGGCCTTCCATGGTAGAATAATAGGATCGTATGGTAATCTCGATTACAAGTGAATGACATCTCGATTTAACAAGTACCTATTAAAAAAAAGTTTGTTGATGTTTTGACGTTTCTAAATGTCAAATCTTGAAATATTTATATTTATAATCTGTAAATCCGATGATGTCTCCACTCCAGTCTCGCGGAGTCTTCGGAGTTGTCTCTCGTTATCGTTAAAATTTTAAAGTAGGTACGGGAGTTATTTTAGTTATGTAAAGCAACCGGAAAATTTTGAAAGCAACACTTTTAAAAGAAGAAGAAAGTTTTGCTTAAGAAAAATAATTTTTGGAGCATTTTCGGCAACCAAGACCGATGCGTGGAAAGTCATACACGCAAAGGCACAGGCTTTAGGACTTGTGCCAAATTCAAGGGATTTTTCATATACCCGTGATGTACTTCCACATACCACAAGCTTATGAAACTTCACTTAATATTTACAGACAAAATAACAATAACAACAAACTTTAGCAGAGAATTAAACTCAACAACTAACAATAACAAAATATACAATAACAATAACAACAACAACAAACTTTTTTAACAGAAAATTAAACTCAACGACGGTACGACATGAGAGTGACGTTTAAAAACAAACGAGGTAGGTACTATAGTATGAATGATTTGACAGCGACTCTAACAAATTACAAGTTTACTTAGCTCGGAAGCTAGGTAGTTTTTTTTACTAATTGACAAGTACAAGGTGACAATGTAACAAAATTTTCGAGAAACGTTAGTTCGATTGAAGCAATTTCTAACAATAAAATAAAAAAAAATGTCTATGGTTCAAATTTTCACTTGTTACTTGAATTTTACAAATTGTAGAAAAGTAGCTTCGTGAAACGCTTGTAGTACCTTTTTTGACCAATGTTGCCAGTTTACACTTGTAAAATTGTAACTTGTAGCTTCGTGAAACGGGCCACTGGTAACATTGGTCAAAAAAGGTACTACAAGCGTTTCACGAAGCTACTTTTCTACAATTTGTAAAATTCAAGTTACAAGTTTAGTGTAAAACTTGAACCATAGACATTTTTTTATTTTATTGTTAGAAATTACTTCAATCGAACTAACGTTTCTCGAAAATTTTGTTACATTGTCAACTTGTACTTGTCAATTAGTAAAAAACACTACCTAGCTTCCGAGCTAAGTAAACTTGTAATTTGTTAGAGTCGCTGTCAAATCATTCATACTATAGTACCTACCTCGTTTGTTTTTAAACGTCACTCTCATGTCGTACCGTCGTTGAGTTTAATTTTCTGTTAAAAAAGTTTGTTGTTATTACATACATACATACATACATACCTTCACGCCTGTAATCCCAGAGTGGGGTAGGCAGAGCTACAGAATTACCTTCAACTTTAAAAACTTGTTGATAATTCAGTAACCACATTTTGCACAATTAACCAAATTTTGTTGTTATTGTTATTGTATATTTTGTTATTGTTAGTTGTTGAGTTTAATTCTCTGCAAAATTTTGTTGTTATTGTTATTTTGTCTGTAAATACTAGCTCGGTGAAATTACTAGCATAGAGGCATTCCATCTTCGTCCTCAGGGTTGGCAACGCATTTGCAGTCTTAGGATTACGGTCTTGTGAATGCGAATGTCTATGGGTCACAGTTTCCACTTACCATCAGTGGCCCGTTTCACGAAGCTACAAGTTACAATTTTACAAGTGTAAACTGGCAACATTGGTCAAAAAAGGTACAGTCACCAGCATAAATATATTACTATGGACAGCCGTGCAAAACAAATGATGCTCCATTGGGCTCATAAGTATGTGACGACATTACCTCGGTAAAAATATGTGATGCTTTTAGTACGGCATAAACATCGTTACACAATATCGGATCGGGTCGCTCAAAAATAAATGATGTTCCATTGGGCGTATAAGTAAGTGATGATATTACTTTGGTAAAAATATGTGATGCTTTTTGGACGGCATAAACATCGTTACACTGCATCAGTATAAATATCGGATCGGCTCGATCAAAACTATTTGATTACCTATAAAAATCAAAATTATGTGACCATCAACTACGAGACTGGAGTGGAGACATCATCGGATTTACAGATTATAAATATAAATATTTCAAGATTTGACATTTAGAAACGTCAAAACATCAACAAACTTTTTTTTAATAGGGACTTGTTAAATCGAGATGTCATTCACTTGTAATCGAGATTACCATACGATCCTATTATTCTACCACGGAAGGCCGCGTTCGAGAAACACTTGTACTTGTAAATTGTAACTTTTTGCTCTTGTTACTTGTGAACTTGTAATTTGTAACTTGTAGCTTTGTGAAACGGGCCACAGGTGGCCTGTGTGCTCGTTTGCCTTCCTATGATATAAAAAAAAAAAAAAAATTAAGCGAAGTTTCATAGGCTTGTGGAATGTGGAAGTACATCACGGATATATGAAAAATCCCTTGACCACGCATCGGTCTTGGTTGCCGAAAATGCTCCAAAAAAATATTTTTTCTTAAGCATCACTTCTTTTAGAAGTGTTGCCTTCAAAATTTTCCGGTTGCTTTACATAACTACAATAACTCCCGTACCTACTTTCAAATTTTAACGATAACGAGAAACTCCGAAGACTCCGCGAGACTGGAGTGGAGACATCATCGGATTTACAGATTATAAATATAAATATTTCAAGATCTGACATTTAGAAACGTCAAAACATCAACAAACTTTTTTTTAATAGGGACTTGTTAAATCGAGATGTCATTCACTTGTAATCGAGATTACCATACGATCCTATTATTCTACCATGGAAGGCCGCGTTCGAGAAACACTTGTACTTGTAAATTGTAACTTTTTGCTCTTGTTACTTGTGAACTTGTAATTTGTAACTTGTAGTGTAGCTTACTTGTAGTGTAGCTTCGTGAAACGGGCCACTGGAAACATTTTTGCCTGAACCACTATTTGAGATTTTTTGTCATTTCTAAAATGACAAGTCACATGAGTTTAATTTTCTTTATATTACCTAGTTAGATATACGAAATAACATTCACTAGCATTTTTTTGTCCTGTTAATATTTTTGCTTGAAGATCAAAGTAAAATAATAAGATTTAAGAACACGTTGTTGCGCGGATGACAAATGTTTAATTTACTGACCAGTAGGTCACCATTATTACCAGTAGGTAATACTTACTTAATCTCTTCTACAAATACTCCTTACAAATATGCCTATTAGTATTTTTTTCTATCAAATAACTTTGACTAATATAACTTCTATGAAAAAATCGTTTGCGCGCGGGTGAACTTTTCGCAGGATACAACTCAATACACTCCCCAGTCTGTATCGTATCGTATACATACCTACATGCAATGAAAAAAATGTTGTTTTTAATTCATACAAGGTAAGCCTTTTTTTCGATCTAATTGCCCCGGCCTATTATATTTAAATAGCTGCGAGAAGGTACTAAAAAGTTAGTGGTACATTTTAGTACCTTTTGTCGCAGCTGGTAGTCCGTCCGTACTAAGTAGGTAAGTAATTGTGGTGATAAACAGACGAGTCAACTAAACGGTTCGTGACCCGGCACACGATGGAGGGCCGCGCTCCGCTGAGGGTCGCGGGCTCCCGCCTCCTGTGTATGGACAGAACCGGAAACTGGCTCCGCCTACACGACTCTTCCGTGGCTACCACTTTTGAGAAGTTGCACGAAGTTAAGGCAAGTACCTACTTAAAAGGACAGTGAATTTAATTAAACACCAAGTACCTTCACTAGATCTTAAAGTTTACTGGTTGCAACTGAAACCTTTCTAAAGGCACAAACAAAATAATACCTACTAGTAAAGTTTAAGGGCGTTAGACACTCTCGTCGGCCGATATTGGCCTATCAGTTCATGGTATGAACGCACATCAGTTTCTCTTGAGGTTTTATATGTACACCATTCATAGATTTGGACTGTCAGGCGTTCAAGTAAACTTTAGATCTAAGGGAGCCTGTTATTTTTTTGGGAATTTATTAATAAGCAAACGAAGATATTTCATTTGAAACGGTAGGCGGAGTTGAGAGGGATCGATGAGACTCTTTAAAAAAAAGTAAAGTTTGTCACGTCACTGTATAATTTGCTCCGTTTTGCCCTGAAAGAAAGACACAATGGACAACTAACACACTTATTTCACACATTATTTGTGGTTTTTATGTATATATGTGGTTTCTATAATATGCCTACGCTGTCCGTCCGTCCTAGCTTTAAAGAGCTGTATCTTTTGAACCGAATAGATTACCATATTGCTTACGCTAGTAGAGTAGGCTCTAACTTTATTTTCTTAACAGGTAAGTGATATGATTGTAACGAGCCTCTCAGTGAGCGGGGACTTTGCCTGGACGGGGGGTTGGGACGGCTACGTCAGGAGATGGAAAATCACCGCGGACAAACTTGAAGCAGCAGGGTCTTTGGAACTTGGCTCCTGCGTGAACGGACTGGTGGCGCCCTCACCTGAACAAGTCTACGCCGTTCTGGAAATAGGAAGGATAGTTAGCATTAAAGCTGCTTAGTTTTTACTAAGACACGTCTAACGTAATATGTACGTACGAGTATATGTATATGACGCCAAAAAGAGGGAGGTTCTTTTTTATGTCGGGTAAGTGGGGGCAAGGTAGAACAGGTGTTTTGATGAGAATAATGAGCAGTGTTTTTTACCCGACTGCCGAAGTGGGAGGGTAATGTCAAATGTGTTTATCAGCCTATATATTATGTATATTTTTTCCTTTGTGGTGCTCTAGAAACTAAACGCTTAGACCGATTATGATGATTCTTATGTCAATCGACTTTTCTTAACTTTGTGAGTAGGTATCACTAAAGATACAGTAATGGCGGCAACCAGACACCATTTTGTAAATAAGTTAAAAATAAAGTCGACAAACTATAACAAGTGGGGTATCATTTAATAGGTATTTAAAATTATTATATAGGTTTCTTTCAGTGTCTTTCATTATGCATGATCGTATTGATCATTTAGGATTTATAACGATTTAAAGTGGTTAGCTAAAGTCGGGTTTTGTTATTATGTCAAGTGCCGTTAGTTAAATTATGAAACAATGAGGTAATCAAATCACATCATGTTTCGAGTAACAATCGTTTTTCTGGGGGAAAAGTCTGTTCGAAATGTTTGTAATATACCTACCTAGGTAGGTAAAATTAATCAACGTTTCATTTGACCATACCCAAGAATACTTAATGATTGTATCTTTCCCCTACACAATGTTACAGGGCACGCCTTGCCTCGCCTTGTCGAAAATTGCTAAATACCTACTTTCTGCATGAACATACTTAACTACCGCCTTGACGAGGAATTGGACGACGTTTTCAGAAATAAAAAATGCGTACGTTTTCATCTTGCCCCACTTTACCTTAATCAACAAGGAACTTAAATATATAGTTTTACCTAATAAACCGAACTAGTACATTTGAACTCATCAGGTATTACATACCTAATCTACGATATGATGTCTACTAGACATTTTTTTAATACATATAAATAATATAAATAATATTTATTTCATTTTACACACTCCTTTTACGAGTCTCCCTTTACAATGTATCTACCTGTGAAATCTAATAATACAATCTGCATCTCGGAAACGGCTTCAACGACTTTCATGAAATTTAGTATGCGAGTATGTTTAGTATTTTGGGGGCGATAAATCGATATAGGTACTTAGCTAGGTTTCATTTTTAGAAAACTTACAAAAAAGGTCATCCAGATAAGTAGGTATCTACTTAATTATTAACAGCCGTTATTAGGGATACGATATCGAAACGAAAGTATCGATACCGTACTCGATACCAGCATCGTATAATAAGTATCGATACCATAAAAGTATCGTAACAAAAGTATCGATACCATTAGGTATCGAGTACTATTTTCATATTTAATTATTAGGATTAAATTTTTTAAAGAAAGGCTTGAATACAAGTATTTAATGGTTATTTATTATAAAAAAAAAACAAAACATGGACACAAAAGGCAAACTACTACTTATTCTAAAGGACTTGAATAGAAATCTCAAAAACAACAAAAAATATGGGAAGTCTTAATCACAAATCACCATTCATTACTAATTAGAAGAAAATGTACTATCAATGTAGCTTCAATTTTACAAAAAGAAAATGATTGCCACAAATTTGCAAGAATATTATGGTGTCTATATTAAATTTAAATATATTTTGTTTTTATTTACATATTTTATAATAACAACCTCTTTTTTGAAATATCAATATAGGCTGATATTAGAAAGAAATGGCAACACAAGATCGGACATCGTTGATTTTGTCTATGAAAGGGAAATACCCTTCAATCCTGTCGCACTTAACGCACATTTAAGTAGTGATGTGAATGACTGATAGTGCTGTGCTGTTTGTGCTACCAAAGTATCGAGTACTATAGAAAACTATCGATACCGTTAAACTATCGGAACAAAAGTATCGATACCAAAAGTACTTGGTATCGAAACCAAAGTATCGATACTACTCAGGTATCGAGTCTTTTTACGTATCCCTAGCCGTTATGACCCACTGCTGGGCAAAAGTCTCCCCCCCCCCCCCCCCCTCTTTTGCCAGGTTTCCTTTTTCTGAGCAGAACTTTATACCGTAATGAAATATATCATTATCATTTCGTTAGTTTTTGTACCTACATCACAACGAAATCAACATTGTGTCAAAGCCAGAATAACGTTATATACCTAGGTAGGTACATATAATAAATAGCGTTATGAATTAGGATTGTTAATATTTTTAAAATTAAGTACTCTAATTTCAAGACCATTTCGAGAAATCGGGTTTTAAAAACGTTCTGTATTCTTACGTTTTTGAAATAGGTATTTATCTATTTCGGACATTTCGACAAAAGTATATTTGACCTTTGTCTGACTTTCGTTTTTGGCTTGAAGCCCTCCTGGGTGTATCTTACGGGTTAGGCGAAAACCGTTTGAAATAATATGTTTTATTCCACTATTACAATCACTTTTTATCGTGAGATATCATTTAATTGTTGTATTTAATTAGAAAATGCCAACCCAAATTTAAAATAATCATGTCATCCATAAAATGTCTGCTAAATAAATAAAGATATTAAAACAAAACTATTGGATAAAATACAAAATTCATGAAATTGGCCTCTTAAAATTACCTATTCTTTCGAATTAGAATGTAAAAATCGTGAGTTAATTTTTTTGGTCAATCCCAATCGCGCGATGTTTCTAGTTTACAGTTCAGCACCGAATATTAAAAATAGAGTCGGACTCGCGCACCGAGGGCCCCGTATTGGTAACCGCAAAACAAAATACTTATTTTGTTACGATCTTTATTTTCGATGCGATAAGGTCCATATGCTGGTAAACATATTAGCCTATTTGTGCAAATTTTGGTTACTGAATTATCAACAACATTTTAATGTTGTTATTCTGTAGCTCTGCCTAGCCCACTCTGGGTTTACAGGCGTTAAGGTATGTACTTATGTATGTAAGGTCCATTTTGACTAGCCTATATTTTAATACAGATTTTAAAGGCTTTATTGTTATTTCTCAAGAACTGTTAATAATGAGTAGGTACTTGGTTTTATTTTTCCCTTTAAATAGGTACCTATAAGCCTTCCGTCGTTGGATATCATATTCGCAAAACATGATACCTATTCCGAAAAATATCATAAAAGCAAAATGTGGTTACGGAATTATCAACAAGGTTTTAGAGTTGCTGATAATTCCGTAGCTCTGCCTACCCCACTAGGGAATGAAGGCGTGAGTTTATGTATGTATGTAAGCAAAATATCATATTCGCAAATCATCATAGTAGCAAAACATAACTATTATTAAGACATGAATTAGACAGTGTCGACGGAGCTCCGCTACTGCGGAGCTCCTATTTCTGGGTGGTTTGGCCCTCCGGGCCAGCTGCAAAACTAACATAACCTAAACCTACCTACGATTTTATAATAAATCCCGACTATTTGTACATTTATCATGTTTTGCGAATATCGTGTTTTGCGAGTATGATGTTATGCGTATATGATGTTTTGCAAGTATGATCTTTTGCGAATGTGATATTCACATATGAAAGGCCTATAAGTACCTAATTATCTATAACATCCGGATTTTTTCAGATTTTTTGATTAATAAACTTCAGAGATAAGGTACGGGAGGGGAACGGTCACATTTTGTACATTTTTGGCTATAAATCATAATAATAATAATACATACATACATACCTTCACGCCTTCATTCCCAGAGTGGGGTAGGCAGAGCTACAGAATAATTGTCGCCAATAAACCTGACATCGTGTTGACAGATCGATCTCAACGCCGGGCAGTGCTCGTCGACGTCACCATCCCGCATGATGAGAACCTCGTGAAGGCCGAGAAGGATAAGCTCAGCAAGTACCTTGACTTGGCTCACGAGGTGACCACCATGTGGGATGTTGACTCGACGATCATTGTCCCGATAGTTGTTTCGGCAAACGGTCTTATAGCGAAGAGTCTCGACCAACACCTCAAGAGACTCTCGCTAGATGGCTGGATCAAGGGCCAGATACAGAAGGCAGACCTCGACACGGCACGCATTGTGAGGAGGTTCCTCTCTCTGCAGCCCTAACCACCGGTAGCTTAAGCCCTGCCCCGCTGCCGGCGGCACCCGTAGGTTAGGTTTTTTATAATGTTTATATTTTAGTATGGGTATTGTTATTTTACTTTTATATACTTATTATAAAAAACCTAATTTGCAGAAAATTAAATAAATATCTAAATAATATTTATTTTTTTACTAATACCAGATGCGGGCAAGCAGGTTGTACAACTTTGCCAAATTTCAAGTTGATAGCATTTGAAGTTGCTGAGAAATCCTGCTGTGACATACAGACAGACAATGAAGTCTCACCATAATGGTTCCTTTTTTACCATTTTGGTATGGAACATGGTTTAAAGCAACACTGAGGGCATGAATAATTATGGTGGTAATTGTTTTAAGATAAACAGTGATACAATTAAGGACCATTCAAACCAAAAGAATTTAAGATTTCCAATATCAACCTGAGGTGTATCATAACAGAATGAAAAGGTTTGTCACCTTTTAACTCCAGTTTATTGTATTAAAGCCCAAAACTAACTACCTACTGTGTATAGGCACAGTAGGACACTTGAGTCGCTTTACTTCAAACTCGGATACCTACTTGAAACATATAGAAATTTAAAACTTAACTAGTTTGAAAAAAGATGCAAATTCCGTTGTCCTTTTGAATGGATTTATCCAAGTTTGAAGTCAAGCTACTCAGTTATGACACCTACGTTTTTAACAACTTCATAAAAAAAAAGTGCAAGGATATTTGTGTTGTCAGCATACTCTTTAATAATAATTAACTCCTCATTTGTGCTGCCTCGCATAATTTTGTACCTGTCATCTGTGAGTTGTGTGGCCGAGTTTAAACCGTCCAATCGCTCTCGTCTCATGTGGTTTCTAACAACTGAATGTTATCTATGGAGGATTGAATTTTCAAGATTTTTCCACAAGCAAATTAGAACCCTATATTTAACCCGGTGCGGTGATACTCGCTAGTGGGTAAAAAATACCACAGTACTTAATTTAGAACTTTCCAATTATACTAATAAGATATAGTGAAATATCGCAAAATAACTAGCAAGTAACGCCAGGTTAAAAGATATGGCATAGAATCTCGACAATAGGCAGAAGTAGTAATGATAAGGATCCTAAACACACACACATACAACAGTCTTGTCAGGATCATAAACAGACTACCCTGAAGCGACCAATTGCCAAAAATAAAAAAATAGAATAATAACCAGGGCCCGTAATTTTCATGCCGATGACATCAATTTGACGTCACGCTCCATATAGGGTGATCCCAAATAGTTTCATTGTAAATTATTAATCATTAGTCGTCAATCATTTTAATCAAGTACAAATGACTTCAAAAGTACTCTATTTACACGTGGAATAAATAATACCTATTTGATACGTGAAACGTAAATAAAACTAATTGTTATTTTTATACATACATTTTATTGAATGGTTTTGTTAACAAGCATTACAATAATTACGTAGAAAACAGAATTCCTCTCTAACGTAAAGCACGCCATCCTTCTTGCATTAATTCCCATGCAAAGAAAATCTAAGTCATCTTCGCGTTCATATGTAATGCAATATTCATAAAAATCCTTTTGTTTTGTAATCATATTTTTGTTTGTGTTGTCACACATTTGGTTAATTATTCCAACTTCTTTGATAAAAAGAAAATGTATCATTGATGGACACATTTTTTCTGATTTTAACAACTTATAGAATTAGGAAATCAGTATTTTTATTTCTCAGTGGCACTTGCACCATTTAATAAAATGTATGTATAACAACAAATCAAATAGTTTTATTTACGTTTCACGTATCAAGTAAGTATTATTTATTCAACGTGTAAATAGAATACTTTTGAAGTCATTTGTACATAATTAAAATGATTGACGACTAATGATTAATAATTTACAATAAAACTATTTGGGATCACCCTATATGGAGCGTGACGTCAAATTGATGTCATCGGCATGAAAATTACGGGCCCTGATAATAACACAGACAATGGGTTAAAAAGGTATCCTCAACCACACATAGCACGTAGGAAAGATTAAGAGCTTTCTTGTTTATTGTAAACAAATAAATAAAAACAATTATTCTCCTACTTTTTATTTACCTACACAATTGATTTATTATTATATAGAAACAGCATAATTTAAATGACAATTTCAACTTCACACAGCTGGTCGTATGTTGGCAGGTAAACCGTTCTGGGATCAACATAGTTAGGGTCAATAGCAGGAAGACAATTTTTTTCCCGACGACGCAGTTCAAGAAATGCCTCACGCTGGGCCCAGTCCCGCAGGCTCACGTCAGGAGCGTACGCCCAGGCAAAACCACCGAATATAATACAAAGTGAGATAGTAAAGAAGTAAGACGCATGGTGCGCATCGGTGTCTTCTTTTTGGCTTTCATAATCGAATCCATAGCTCACCCAGTTTTTATTTTCAGACAATGGCGTGATAGTTTTGGCTTGTGGTTCACCTTCATCTTTTGAATAAGTACGGGTAACCTTATTTAAATGATTCCAAAGACATCGTTGCATCACAGGCATGTGACGTAGCTTGATTAAAGCGGACATTTTGATGTAACTGCACAGCCGTATAAATATTTTTTTGTTGCTAAAATCGAATCTTGAATTGTAGAGGGTTACGAAACCAAACCCATTAGAGAAAATATTACGAAAATGTCATAATTTGACATTTCTTGACATTCAATTTTTGTGTATGTATAGAATCTAGCTAAATATCCTCTGTAAGGCCGGGCACGTACGTACGGGTTCCTGATTCGAAAATCTTAATGGTCGAATAGTCAGAGGCCCTACTTTGAAAATCGAGTTTTGAAGTTACGTTAGCCCCATCCTTTTCTTTTAATTTAGTTTCTTATGAGGATGGCGCTAACGTAGGTAACTTCGAACTTCGATTTTAGAAGTAGGCCCTCTGTTCACATACAAAATTTTCAACAAGGATGAACAAGACGCACACTTTATTAAATTTTCCGACCCGAAAAACAACCGGGCACGTTTTATAAAATAAAGCTACAAGTAACAATTATAGAGGTCTAAACTGGCAACACTGCTCAAATGGCTGTGGCCCGTTTCACGAAGCTACCAGTTACAAATTACAAGTTCACAAGTAACAAGAGCAAAAAGTTACAATTTACAAGTACAAGTGTTTCTCGAACGCGGCCTTCCATGGTAGAATAATAGGATCGTATGGTAATCTCGATTACAAGTGAATGACATCTCGATTTAACAAGTCCCTATTTAAAAAAAGACGTGTGGCACTCGGGGACTGCCGCGGTAAAGCTATTGCATGTCGTACAAACGCACACAACGCCGTGTCGAAGACTGCCGCCGAACTGAAACGACGTTAGACGATGCACGGCCTTCAAGCCACACCTCCTTGCCCGTCGGAGTGGGGAGCGTGAGGTTTTTTCGTTACGGAATTTCTGGATTCGGTCCCCGCGCTCAAGGCCCGCGATAGAAGCTATGCAATAGCTTAAAAAAGTTTGTTGATGTTTTGACGTTTCTAAATGTCAAATCTTGAAATATTTATATTTATAATCTGTAAATCCGAAGATGTCTCCACTCCAGTCTCGCGGAGTCTTCGGAGTTGTCTCTCGTTATCGTTAAAATTTGAAAGTAGGTACGGGAGTTATTTTAGTTATTATGGAAAGCAACCGGAAAAGTCTAAAAGAAGTGTTGCTTAAGAAATAAGAACTTTTTGGAGCATTTTCGGCAACCAAGACCGATGCGTGGAAAGTCATACACGCAAAGGCACAGGCTTTAGGACTTGTGCCAAATTCAAGGGATTTTTCATATATCCGTGATGTACTTCCACATTCCACAAGCTTATGAATCTTCACTTAATATTTACAGACAAAATAACAATAACAACAAAATTTGTTACAATGTCTATGGTTCAAATTTTACACTTGTAACTTGAATTTTACAAATTGTAGAAAAGTAGCTTCGTGAAACGCTTGTAGTACCTTTTTTGACCAATGTTGCCAGTTTACACTTGTAAAATTGTAACTTGTAGCTTCGTGAAACGGGCCACTGCTATTCAGCCATTTTTATTTGACTTTTACGTTACGACCCACTAGCGCTACCGTTTCTTTACTCGCATGCGCACCTGAACTACTACTAATGAACTGTTAGTACCAAGGTTGACTCCTATCTGTCTTTAGACATACCCACCCAACCCATAGAGTAACATTTTTTATGACATACATAACATATCTCACATCACATACGGATATAATCTGTGTAGCAGACGTTCAACTTCGTCTGGTCTTTTATTCTGGAATCTGGATTAATTTGCATTTGCAATTTATTTATTCATTATCAATTCATTACTGATTGATTACCAACACATGGAGTTTCATTTCTATATTATTTAATTTCTTTAGTGAAAGTTAGTGAGTGAGTGAGCTGTCAATAAGGGCTTTAAAATGGTTGTTCGTCAATATAATGAAGAATTGAAATATCTAGAGAAAATTAATCCATATTGTTGGAGAATTAAAAAGGGCTTTCAACCTAATATGAATGTTGAAGGCATATTTTATGTAAATAATTCTCTTGAAAAGCTTATGTTAGATGAATTGAAGAATTCATGTCGCCCCGGCATGACCGGTGGGTTTCTTCCCGGTGTAAAACAAATTGCAAATGTAGCGGCGTTGCCTGGTATCGTCGGTCGATCGGTCGGATTACCCGATATACACTCTGGTTATGGATTCGCTATAGGTATTTGCTTTCTTTTAATGCATGATAGCGATAGCTTAAATAATAGCCTGCAAATTTAATACAATTATTCTCAGAGCCCACGACACTACACCTAGTACGATAAGACTACCAGATGATATATATGTATATATATATTTAGGAGGTAACAAAATGGCAATGATGCAATGTGTAAAACCTGATACAACTGTTTATTTATATTTCTCATTTATAAGTCAGTAAGATGTATAAATGCAGGCATTGTTTTTCTTACATATGCTGCATTATCATATAGTTCTACCCCTCCCCTGTTCTGAAGAATAAACAAATCTTGTCTTGAGACTTGAAACTAAAAAAAAAAGGTTCATGCCAGATTTTTGAATTGCAGCATTGCCATTTCGTGTTCCCCCATTAATGACGTGACTAATTATATATATACCATCTGGTTGTCTTATCGAAATAAGTTTAGTGTTGTGTCCTCTACTAAATGATGTTACATTTCAGGCAATATGGCAGCTTTTGACATATCTGATCCTAAATCAATTGTATCCCCTGGAGGAGTGGGATTTGATATTAATTGTGGTGTCAGATTATTAAGAACTAATCTTCATGAAAAAGATGTGCAACCACTTAAGGTAATCTATATATTGCTTGGAACTAGTGTTATCCCTTCGAAATGCCAAGCAATTTTAGTAGAGAGTTCCCGGCTCGCGACTTCACTTGGCATAGGGAACGTAGCTCCAGTTATATTTGAAAAATGGGTAATTCCTCTTTTCATAGAGGTAAAGAACCTGGGTTTAATCATTGAAGAAAGTTTATTGTGGGATGCCCAAGTAAAACTCTTCTTATCCAGGCTCTTGCAGTCCCTATCATCGATTATGCTGATGTGTGTTACAGTAACAATTCCCAGTCCTGCCTCAGCAGGTTGGATCTCCTTCTCAATAACGGCATACGCTTTATATTCGGCGAACGAAAGTTCAACATCGTCAGCTTAAATGGCTCCCCATCCACGAACATAGGTCTGTAAGACTTCTATCTACTCTTTATTCTGTTTTGTTTGACCCATCCTCCCCAAGTTACATTAGGTGTAAATTTCCGATTCAAACTGCTCGGCCCGGTGGCAAACTCTGTTCCTCATGAAGCTCTCAATTCCTCTCTACCGCTCTGGGTTTATGTCTAAATCTTTTGCCCTTCAGGCAATTCGTATGTGGAGCGCGCTCCCGCTTCGAGTGAGGAAAGCTCAGAGCAAAATTAAATATTCTTTTAAGAGTTTGCTGCATAAGCACTACTTCGATAACCTCCAGGATTAAGGTTCTGCATAATGTTAAGGGAAACAGGCGTGATTTACTGTATGTTTTATAAACAGGAACAATTATTTATGTATGTATGTTATGTTTATTTATCCTTTATGTATATACACTAGGGAATGCAATTTAACCGGTTATTAACCGTTATTTGCACCTTTTGGTATGTTGACTTCAAGCAGCTATAAACCCTATTTAATCTAAGATAAGGTATGAGTGTGGGGTCTCATTTTAAAGGTTATTGAATCCTTTAATTACTAAAAATGTGATAATGATTACTAAGCTTAAAAAAAATCGTTTTTCATGAAAAGAGGAAAAACATTTATTCACGCCAAAATTACACAATCTAAAAACATAACAAAATTAAAAAATACAGTAAAACAAATTCTTAAAACTAAACTTAAAACTTAGTGTTACCTCCCCTAGCCCTAATTACAGCCTCCATGCGATCCTTCATTGACCTCACCAACGTCACGATGCGTTCTTGAGGAATGTCACTCCACTCCTCGACGACGGCGTCCCGAAGCTGTTCAAGGGTGGCAGGGGCGGTATCACGAGACCGCACCCGGCATTTCAGATCATCCCAAAGGTGCTCTATGGGGTTCAGGTCAGGACTTCTCGCTGGCCACTGCATCACGGGGATCCCAACCTGATCCAGGTAATCCCGAACAATCAACGCCGTATGAGAGCGGGCGTTGTCGTGCATGAATGTGAATGAATGCCCGACAAAACCAGCATACGGGACCACGTGGTCCTCCAGGATCTCTGTGATGTACCGATGAGCAGTCAGGGACCCCTGGCCACGTCCACCTCCAGTGCGGGAGACGCACACAAGGTCGGTTTTGCCCTGGATTGAAATTCCGCCCCAGAACATGCAGGATCCTCCTCCGTAGCTGACGGTTTCTTCAAAGTAGACTTGTGAGTACCGTTCTCCCTGCCTCCTGTACACTCTTCTACGCCTATCGTTGCAGAAAAGGCATACCCTCGTCTCGTCGGAGAAGAGGACATACTTCCATTGTTCGAACGTCCAATCCACGTGGTCTCGGGCAAACTGAAGTCTGACTCGCCTATGCTCTGCTGTCAATTTGGGGCCCGTAGCAGCCCTACGAGGCAGGATTTTCTTCTCTCGCGGCCTTCTTCTTACTGTGGAGACGCTCACCGACGTCCTCCGAGCTGTTCGGAGCTGCTGTTGCACCTCAACAGCGTTGGAGAATCGGTTACGCAAACACGTCGACACAATATAGCGGTCGTGTCTGGCGGAAGTGCAACGTCGTCTCCCAGATCCATGCTTCCTGATGTAGCCTCCAGTCTCCTGGAACCGCTGGGATACTCGTTTCACCCGGAAATGGCTTATGTTGAGTTGTCGAGCAACATCAACCTGCCGTAGTCCTGATTGCAGTAGTGCTACCACTTGAGCTGCTTCTTCTGCCGTGGTATCCATTTTTCAGATTTTTCTCTTACTGGAGCTGTTTAGGTGTGACTTCTGTGATGTCTGGACAGCAAATGACCCATAATTCATTTTTATCCCCCCTTTTATTCGTGTTCAGGGTGGCACAAGTAGTGAGTCCTCTAATGAGTTTTTCATCACTTTTTTTTAAAGACCCTAACGTGTCGTGATCATTGTTTTTACGAAAAAGAACGGTTCGCGTTTTTAAAGTTTATTAACTGTGCTTTCAAATGATACTAATATTGGTAGGGTACAATAAATAAGTTAAGAGCTTTATTCGCTTGAAGTCAAAATTTCAAAAGGTGCGATTTTTTTTGACGCCGAGTATATTTGTTTGTATGAGTTTTTATATAATATGCATTATTTGATTGTGATTTTGAAAGCCAGTAAAGGCTCTTGCTGAAATGCTCGCACCCACCTCAACCATTCTTTGTTTGGCCTAGTGGTTGACTGGTAGAGAATGCCTTAAGGCATTAAGTTCGCCATTTTTACTTACTTTTTGTATTGTGCAATAAAGTTTAAATAAATAATCTAGTATCTATAAGAGAAATCTTATGTCATAAAGTACTTAGTCCATTATGTAATATTTTATGTTTTCTTTGCTTTTTGTGCTCTATTAAATATTAACTGTCATAGCCAAAAGCATGTTCTGCCTGCTGAGAGAGAGAGCTCTCTTGCAGTTTCATGTCATCCAGCATTTGTCCGGCCCCTGAAAATCCATTGACATGTTTAGGTTACGGGAACTTTCAAAAGGTGTATTTGATTGTTTCAGGAGCAACTAGCACAGAGTCTTTTTGACCACATCCCAGTGGGTGTGGGATCTAAAGGCATAATTCCAATGAATGCTCGTGATATGGAAGAAGCTTTGGAGATGGGCATGGATTGGTCACTCAGGGAGGGATATGTCTGGGCTGAGGACAAGGAACATTGTGAAGAGTATGGTCGCATGCTTACAGCTGATCCATCAAAAGTCAGTCTCCGTGCCAAGAAACGGGGTTTGCCCCAACTTGGAACCCTTGGTGCGGGTAATCATTATGCTGAAATTCAAGTGGTTGATGAAATATATGATAAATATGCTGCTGGAAAAATGGGGTTGGAAAGAGTTGGTCAAGTGTGTGTCATGATTCACTCGGGCAGCAGAGGTTTCGGACACCAGGTTGCTACTGATGCATTAGTGCAAATGGAAAAAGCTATGAAGAGAGACAACATTGAGATAAATGATCGTCAGCTAGCTTGTGCAAGAATCAACTCTGTTGAGGGTCAAGATTACTTAAAGGCAATGGCAGCAGCGTCTAACTTTGCTTGGGTTAATCGTAGTTCTATGACATTCCTCACCAGACAAGCGTTTGCCAAACAATTCAAAATGGCACCAGATGATTTAGACATGCATGTTATTTATGATGTTTCACACAATGTAGCCAAGACTGAAGAACATGTTGTGGATGGAAAAGTGAAGACTTTGCTAGTCCATAGAAAGGTGTGATAATTATGTACCTATCTAAAGACTTGTTGAAAAATACTGTTAATGTTTTACTAGGATTTAATACTTTTTTTTTTTTACTAATAGTTTGTAAACAAATTTCAATTAAATTTTGACATTTGTTTGCTACCAGGGTTCAACCAGAGCATTCCCGCCTAATCACCCACTTATCCCAGTGGATTACCAGCTGACTGGACAGCCTGTTCTCATTGGAGGAACCATGGGCACTTGCAGCTATGTGCTCACTGGAACGCATCAGGGCATGACTGAAACATTTGGCTCTACTTGCCATGGAGCTGTAAGTCATTGGTTTTACATGGACACCTCAGTTCATTTTGTGCTTTTTTAATGCGATATTGTTTTCAGGGTCGCGCTTTATCACGTGCCAAATCCAGAAGAAACATAGATTACAAGGAAGTCCTTGGCAAAATGGAAGGGATGGGTATTTCTATAAGAGTAGCATCCCCAAAATTAGTCATGGAAGAAGCTCCGGAGTCTTATAAGAATGTTAATGATGTTGTTAATACCTGTCATGCTGCTGGTATAAGCAAGAAAACTGTCAAACTGCGTCCAATCGCAGTCATAAAAGGGTGAAAGAGTCATCAAGTGTGTGTTTAATTAAATTAAGATTTTGTCAATATTAAACCAATCTTGTAATCATGTATTTTTACTATAATTTACTAACAACCCTTTTATTACACTTAAAAAAAAACTCTATCATTAAAGACAACAGCAACTCTGTCCCTGATTATTATATAAATATTATGGCACAGAGTGATAAAATACAGATATGAAAGAATAATGATCTAATAGCTAATTGATCACAAAAATATTATTTAATAATTCAACTAATAAGTTAATACTGTCTGTACAAGCCAACAACGGTAGTTAAAAGGTTAGAGGTAGAAATGATCTAATGACTAAATCCGACAGGTGCCGTTGCGCTATTTAAAACGACTTTAATTTGTCCGCTATGACTACCAGCAACGCGGTGCCGAGGAAGAACAAACCCGGAGGCAGCACGGCCGTCGTGCGATCAGTTTCATCTGTAACTAAAGCATTCACTCATTATTAAAACGGACAGGATAAATCAAACACACCTAGTGCGGTGAAGTTAGAATAAATATATTTTTTAATGAGTATCTGGGGCACGCATTTCATTAAGTTATGTGGGTACCAGTAGTTAATACCGGATACCGGATATTATAAAAAATAAGAAATATATATATAACAAAAGAAATAGTACCTACTCGTACTGCATTAGGGGCAAATTGTTGTGAATGAATACAAATTTCTCCGCACAAGGAGGCAACAAACTGCGTGCAGTAAATCCAACAAGTCAAGTATTTTAACCCTTTAACCGCCTACAATTTTTCATCGAGCATGCTTGTGTCGCCGCCGATACGAAGATGCACCACGCAGAGTACGGCTTGAATAATCCATGTTACGATATAATGGATTTATTTTGAAATAAACTACCTATTATCTTCGGTAAAAACATATATTTTAGTACCTACCCTATCACATAATGACACTACATATGATTCAGAACGTTATCTTATTCATTTATCCAAGAATTAAATGAATTATCTATGTTTATATATAGTCACAGACATTAACATTTTTATCATGGTCGCATCACTATATTTGAAATTTTACATCTCTGACGTCAGAAGCGGTCACTAACTGCCGCACTCAGAGACGTCAATTAAATTTAATGCTTGTTTAGTGACGTGTTGTCTTATTCTATTGCTATAGCAAAGAAAGTGACAGCAGCAACTTTAATCAAGCGTTAAATTTAATTGACGTCTCTGAGTGCGGCAGTAAATAAGACATTGGCGTAGAAAACATAATTCATTCACTTTATTAGTTGACATTGTTGACATTACTAGGGAAGCGATTAAATATATTTGGAAAATATCAAATTTAAATAATTTTATTGTTGATATTGTAAGTAGTAAGGTATGTTGGGGTAACATCGGACTAATTTTCGATACTTTGGTAAGCCCTCGGGGTTTATTTTTTTTGACTAACATATCTAACGATTCCTTGAATTGTTATCGTTTGTTATAAATAAGTATGAAATATATTTTCGATAGATATTTTTAATTCCCTCATATATGCAACGGTTTTTGTTTAATATGGGTCTAAAGTTAGTAATTGTATATTGTTTTCAACGTGAAACATCGGACGTACTCGGGGTAACGACGGACTATGTTCAAAAACGAACTGTGCAGTTACGCGTATGGCTCATAAAAATAAATATCCGTTCTTTTACTGTCAAAACTACAAGTTCAGAATGTTTTTGTATGCTTGAAAAACAAGCGAGTTTTTTTTTAAAACGGGCACCACGTCCGTTCTTTCCCACGGCATAATAAAACGATCTTGACCCGCAAGACGAAGATCGGATTAAATCGTACAGCCTAATCTAGCCGTTATTCGTAGCTCTAGCTTACATAAAACAAGTATTATAACAATAATATGCACAAGTAACACACAAAAACAGGTCAAACTGACGTGGTTGTTGAGATACGTAGCCACGAGAAAGTTCGGATTTCCTGATCACTCGTCAAATAATACTGTTTCGGTTTTTCTGGCTGCCACACATAACCTGTCACTTTAAAGCCACGCGGCTGACTGAGGCGTGGGGCGCAACAAGATGGCGTAGGCAGGTGGGTTGCCAGTAATCGAAAATCTCTTCTAGTTTAGTAGAAAATTGAATTAACCGATCTTGACCCGATCCGTTCTTACCCCAACATACCTTATTGCGTTTTACTTTATTTAAACAATATTTGTATAGAATAAAAAATGTGTACCGTAAGGGTACCTAGGTATTACAACTATAGCATATATCATTACTTATAGAAAGTGAATAGTGGACTGTCGTATTATCGACATTGTCGCATCACTACGAGTATGACTTTCATATATCTGACGTAACATGCGGTCTGAAAAATAAGACGGCGGCGGACAAATTATGGTCCGTTATTGAGGTAGGTAAGACATCATAGTGTACCTAGTCGATCCTAAAGTTCTGTCACAAATAAGAATAATGATAAAAACAAAAGTACCAATCAGTTTTTAATAATTTATATACCAATTTAAAGTACATTTAATAGAGAATTAATATAACTTAAAATTATTCAAAATGACTTCCCTTGTTTTTAATACAGGCCAATAAACGCCGCGGCCAGTCGTCTACATATTCATGTCTATTTCAGCGACTGCTTTTCTAATAGATGACTTCAGGCTCTCCAAATTTGTATGTGGTTTAGCACAGACCTTCTCCTCTAAGACCTGCCAAATCTTGTAGTCCAAAGGATTAAGGTCCGGACTGGAGGAAGGCCAATCTTCGTGTCTTATAAAGTCGATTTTTTGACGCTCAAACCAGGCTTGAGTGGTCTTGGCTTTGTGTGCAGGTGCAGAATCCTGCTGGAACACAAAATGATGTCCTGAAAATAGCGTGTTGGGCAGATCTTTGACAACCTGATCCAAAACCGTCTCTTGGTACACTTTTGCACTGATTTTGACCCCTTTTTCGCAAAAATGAACCTCAGTTGGACCGTAATAAGATACTCCCAACCAAACCATCACTGATGATGGATGATGCCCATGTTGCACCCGCGGAGCGGTTTTTTTTGCTTCTTCAGCGCTCTTAGCGTACACTCTATCATTCTGTTTATAATACTTTTCTTCAATATCGATTTTTTTTTTGTCTGTAAATAGGATATCGCGGTGTCGATTTTTCGCGTATACTGTTTTAACAACTTTCGGGATCTTTTAAGCCTGATTGTTTTTTGTATGCTCGTAGACTAAGATCTTCGTTTAAAATCTTTTTGACGGTATTCCTACTGACACCCATCTGCAAAGCCATCAACTTCTGTTTTCGGACAGGATTTCTTGCTATACGGGCCTTGATCGCTTTGATCACTGCTGGTGTTCTTACGGAGCGTGGACGGCCAGTTTTTTTTTGTCCTCAACACTAGAGACTTCATTGTACCTATCAATAGTACGGTACACAAACCTAAACGTTATATTGAATTTTTTGAGCAACTTGAAAACGGTACTTGGCGAGTGCCCACAGCGGTGCAACGGTAAAACAGCTATTCGGTTTTCTTTCAATGTCCACTCCATCGTGAGAAATCGCAGCAAATGACTGTTTTTTGTTTTAACAAAATTGTTAAACATTCAAAAATGGAATACAAAAACATTTTCTTAAAATTATGTTCTAAATTAAAAAATAATGTGCCAGTGACAGAACTTTAGGACCGACTAAGTAGAGTCGGGCTCCAAGTTTCATCGATAAAATCGAATTGATCATCGAGGACTTCACAATCAATATGGTTTTAAAAATGTATTTGAAATAAAGTAGAATCTTCTTGAATAAAAAAAACTTGTTGGAAAGACTACTAGGTAGGTACTCAGCGATTACAACTTTTGATAAAACATGTCATCGTAGTACCCCTCGTAGAGTCCCTTAAGGTATTGCGTTACCATACCTTTTTGATACGTCATTCGCTATGCGAACGGTAACGGCCCTTTTAAATATTTCTTTTAACGTTTGATTACGTTCAAAATTTCGTCATCTGACTCAAACCCTTCGCCAGTATCATCGGCCCCTTCTAAAATTTGTATTAGTTTTTCCGCAGTCGACATTGTTAATAATTTAAATGATGGACAGCTAATGATTTCTGTTTGCATAGAAGAAATTGCTTTCTTTCAAATTCAAATTATTTATTTGTCAAACATACGAGGGCAGAGTGATAAGTCTGGAAAAAATTAAACAATTTTTTTTTGTTGGTCCAAGTAAATATTTATTTTTCAACGTAGTCCCCATGTAACTCAATACACTTGGTCCATCGCTTTTCTAGCTTTTCGATTCCCTCCGTATAGTACGATTTCTCCAACTCTTCAAAATACGCATTGGTTTCTGCGATGATTTCTTCGTTGGAACCAAATCTTTTTCCGCCAAGCCATTTCTTTAAGTTTGCGAAAAGAAAATAGTCGCAGGGGGCTAAATCTGGAGAATAAGGCGGATGCGGGAGCAATTCGTAACGCAACTCGTGGATTTTAGCCATAGCAACTGCACAAGTGTGGACCCGTGCGTTGTCTTGGTGAAAAATGATTTTCTTTTTCGCCAAATGGGGTCGTTTTTCCATTAAAACTTCATGAAATCGCTGTAACAAGTTGGCATAATATTCGCCGTTAATCGTTTTACCTTTCTGAAGGTAATCAACATATATTACACCACGAGCATCCGAGAAGACAGTAGCCATAACTTTATTCGCCGATAAAACTGCTTTGGCCTTCTTTGGTGCAGGTTCACCTCAAGCAATCCATTGTTTTGACTGCAGTCAACAGTTATGAAATGACGCAAGAAGTCCTTTTCATTACACCTAAACTTCGCTAAACATGCCTCTGATAGGGTCACCCTAGTGCGTTTTTGATCTACTGTGAGCAATCGCGGCACCCAACGGGCGGAGAGCTTCTTCATATCCAAATAAGTGTGAAGGATATTACGAACCCGTTCGTCTGAAATGCTTACAATATCAGCTATCTCACGGACCTTTATTCTTCGGTCGGTCAATACGATGTCATGGATTTTGGTGATCATCTCTGGTGTAGTGACCTCAACTGGGCGTCCGGGTCGGTCGGCGTCAGCAGTGCTTGTACGGCCACAACGAAAATCCGTAAACCACTTGTGGATCATTTTAATCGATGGAGCAGAGTTCCCGTAATATTTGTCTAATTTTTTTTTTGTATCCGTAATGGGTTTTTTTCGCAAAAAAATATGTTTAATCAGAACACGAAACTCACTTTTCTCCATGTTTGCAAACACCGAAGTGATTGTTTCTTTTTCATAGCTGTCAAAAAAAATACTAGTCGTGTGAACTGGCTGAAAATATACGATTTACCTCCAAAAAGGCTGCATTACAAATTGACATTAATGAATTTGTGAAGAAAATACCTATAATATGATTTTTACCAGACTTCTCACTCTGCCCTCGTAGGTATACTCGTATACAGTTAGAAAAAAACATTTTATAATATACGTCCAGCTGTTTTGCCGTTAGGCCTACAAATATAAATGTTAACTTTATATATTTTTAGACACGTAAGATAGCATTGAGATAAAGTAGGTCATAATTAGGTTAATTACTATAATCGATAGTAATACCTACGAGTATAATCGACAAGTACCTACTCGTAAAGGAAACAATCATACGATTGATTTCATCGCATTACTAGCGTCTTATAAATCAGACATTGGCTGACTGCTTCTTATGAAGTGTTGTAGAAAAATTAATGGAATTTGGAAATACATATTTCGTTTACACCTTAAAATTAATGGAAAGAACCAGTTTTATTATTATTTATTTAATAGCTTAATCTTTTATGAATAAATTAATCTAAATAAATTTTCTGAGACTGTTATATATCCTGAAAAACCAAACCTTCGAACTTAGTCTTATTTATCAGACTGCGGCGAAATGAGCCGGGTGTGTTGTGTCTTATACATCAGACTACGGCGGTTAAAAGGTTAATAGATAAATACTCCCGATATAATGGCGACACCATCGTTCAGAGCTGATATCTCACAGTCCCAATTAAACTAGCCTTTCTTTATAAACATCGCATTTGAATCGGTCCATCGGTTTAAGAGCTACGATGCCACAACACATACAAATGGACGCGTTAAACTTGTAACTTGTTGTTTGTCGAAGGTTAAAAAAACACTTGCTAACTCATGAATGAAACCATTCTACGCCGATCGATTGTGGGGATTATTCGCGGTACAGGTAAATTACTTTCGAGACGTTTTTGCATTTGTAGTAAGCATAGCTGGGCACCGTTAATCAAATAGTTAACTTCGTTAATCCGCTACAAAAAAAGTTATCTTCGTTAAACGTTAAAGCGTTACATTTCGGAAGAATTAACGCAAGTTAACGTTAATCGTTAATCCGTTAATATGTGTAAAAAAAAATGCATTTTTATATATTATCGTTTCGTTAGTGAACTTATAAAACCTGTTGGTTTAGGTTCTGGAAGTTAACAGGATAGGAACAAAACAAAATACAAAAAGGCATAAGGTGCATATTCCCTTTCATGAACATTAACATGTTGAAGTTCTCGTCTGAAAGCGAGGCTCGTTTTGGAGTTAAAATGTCTTTACCCGTTGAAAACAGACGTTTAATAGCAGCGCTTGAGGGTATAGCAGTATTGTATTTAATGAATAGATTTATGAATATCTGTTCCCGAGGAATATAGCAACTTTGAACGAATCTTTTGATTTCATGTCCAGCCACATTTTAACGAGACTTTGCGCTTTACTCTTTAAAGAGTTGGAGCTCTTTGGTTTTTCTATAGACTGAGTGACAGAATTGAAAAAGTCTTCCTTGTCATCATAGTTGTTTCTCACACTACACACTCGCTGCTACGCGCCGCCCGGCACTTGTCGTTTCATACTTGTCTGAACCTGTTTTTCTTGCCGCGCCGCGGTGTCGTTCGGTAAATAGTAGGCATTGGATTAACGATTAACGGACTTCTGCATATTAACGGAAGTTAACGTGTCCGTTAACATTTTAAAAAGTTAACTTAAAAGTTAATCCGTTAATCAAAATGTTAACTTCGTTAATTAACGATTAACGGATTAACGAGTTAATGCCCAGCTATGGTAGTAAGTAATATTTTGTGTATATTTACGGGGATTCTAAAATTTAAATTTCATTCTACAGTTAGAAAAAGAGGTTATTCACATTTTGAAGAAGAAAATATATTGACAGGTAAAAGTCAGTGAATGTCAAATTAATAATAATTATATTTATTTAATTTTCTGTAAATTAGGTATTTTACAATAAGTATTCAAATATAACATTTAAATAACAATACTAATACAAAAAAATAAACGTTACAAAAAACATAACCTTTCGGGTGCCGCCGGCAGCGGGGCAGGGCTCAAGCTACCGGTGGGCAGGGCTGCAGAGAGAGGAACCTTCTCACAACCTTTTTCGTCTTATTTATTGTTATGGTTTGTAATATTTCTTGTTCAGTGTTATTATTGTAACGTTGTTAATTAAAAATAGTTCCGATGTTGAAAAATAGTCAAGGCTTACCCTTGACTTCCCAAACTAAAGTAAGTATGCAATAGCAATGAGAGCAGTATTGTGA
Source organism: Acleris emargana (assembly GCA_927399475.2). Classification (NCBI taxonomy): domain Eukaryota; kingdom Metazoa; phylum Arthropoda; class Insecta; order Lepidoptera; family Tortricidae; genus Acleris; species Acleris emargana. Next base: position 12,001,054 of record OV656837.1, read on the forward strand.
CTCCCGCTGAATTAGTTGCTATATCAAGCGGAATATCATTGATGTACCTGACTATAAAATAGTAGTTTATGCAACAGTTGTATAAGAGAGGTCAAAAAAGACGAGTGGTGTGGTTACGATGTGAGCCGCAGGCGAACATCGTAAAGCAAGACGCCACGAGTATTTTTTGACTTAGTTATACACCGTTGCATACAATACTTTTTCTACGACTAGGTTTCAAATAAAATGCAAAATTAAATTAATATACCTAGGTTAGAATACGAACGAACGAAGCACAGAACAACAAACGAGCGAGAAACATTCGAAAACAACAAAATATGTGTCTATGGTTAACTTTGTTTTTAAATTGATGTGCACTTGCCAGGTTTCATATTTTTAAAAAAAGTTGCACAATCGATTTAACTTGTGAAATAGGGACTAAAAAACACCTAATGATTTGAGAAATGAATTCTTTTACCTGATTGGTCGATTTTAATATAGCTGCGTTCTGGTTGATTGATACCAAATAAAATGTTTTTTTTAAAGAGTTAAATTAGTAAAAGAGTTTACATACCAAAAAGAACCTAACGTTCCGATTGACAGTCAATGTGTATTGTGATTGGTGGTTTAATTTGGTGAAGTATTTTGATTGGTTAAATTATGATGCTGATTTAGAAAGGGAACGCAGGGCATTGGCTGTTAGGTGTAATATGCTGTCGCGCAGGTTTGCACGTTGTAATAGTGATGTGAAAAAGACCCTTTTTAAAGCGTTCTGCCAAACTTTTTACACGTGCAGCCTGTGGACAAATTATACTAAGAAAACCTACAATGCCCTGCGGGTCCAATATAATAACAGCTTTAGAGTGCTGATGGGACTGCCACGTTTCTGCAGTGCATCGGGAATGTTCGCGGAAGCGCATACCGACAGCTTTAGTGCTATAATTCGTAAGCGTACTGCTTCCCTGATGCGCCGCGTTCGTGACACTCCCAACGGCCTTCTGAGACTGATTTGGGAAAATCCTACTTGCGCTACCTGGGGACATTGGAACTCGTTGCACATGGGTTCTCGAGGCATAGTCTACGGCATTTTTTAGAATCTTATTGTACTGATTTTAATTTTATTGTAGTGTTTAGGGTCTTGACATGTCTAATAATTATATTGTATTTTATTTTCTTTTTATATCAATGCAGTACTAACATAGTCGTAATTTTAAACTATTGTTACTAACACTATGGACTTTGTCTGAATTAAATAATTTTGATTTGATTTTTGATTTGAAATTAACCTAGGTGTAAGCTTTGGCAGCTAGGCATATCGTTTTGGCTCAAAAAAGCACAAGTGCTGTTAAGGGGAATAGACTAGATAGACTTTTCTACGGAATGTTCTGCGGACATATTATCTATATTCTTATATTAGTGTTCGTGACTATATAAATGACAGATAAAAGTACAGGAGTAGGAAAAATATATAAAAGTATTGGTTTATTGCTTTATGTGCTAACCGTACACAACTACAAATGCAAAAACGTCTCGAAAGTAATTTTTCTCAAACATGCTCGGAAAAAACGGTTTTCCGATTGAAACACAAGGAGGGAAAGAGCCTCATTTTACTCCTAGGAGTAAAAAAACCATATGAAAACACTTTCCGTCCATGTCCATATATTTCTTAAAAATGCTGTCAATTTGCATACAAAATCAAAAGGAAAAATTAAAAACAGCCAAGGTAACTGCTCGCTTTTTTAGCACAGTGCGTGTGTTTCTTTTTGAATTTGCATTCCAATGTCTATGGTTAGTACGAGTATTTAAAAACAATTGACAGTCGGTAAGATTCGTTCATTCTGCATAATATAATTGTGAAACCGAATATTAAACTATTTGTTGTGTGAAATACTTTTTAGAAATGTATTTGTATTATTTCCTCACAATATGTTTGAGAAAAGCATTATGTATGCCTCGGCGGAAACGAGGATTTCCTGACTCGTATTTTAGCAGGCCTCGCTGTTGCTCGGCCTGCTAACCACCTCGTCAGGAAAACCCTTACTTTCCGCGCCTAGGCAACAATGTACTATACCTATACTTCCTTTGGATGTTCCTTCGAAGGAACTAATGCGTTTTTTTTCGCACTACATAGTTCCTTTGTAGAAAGAGATGTTAATAGAGAGATCTCTTTCCAGGCGGGTGTTATGCCTGGGGATTGAAGTCGATTGGGATGAAGTTGGAAGTTGTTATTATAATGTGTATGTCAACTGACTGTAGAAACTTCGTTAGCGCGATGTAGAACACTTTAGTTCCGCTGTCTGACGCTGGTGGCGCTGGCGAGTTGGTTGATACAAGTTGCTGTTAGATGTCGCTAGGTCGCCACACCTTCATAAGAGATGATGGACGTACTGCGACTTATCCTTCGCTTTTGTCCCTTTACCGTTTGTTAATATACTTATATAAATGTCAATTGATATAACTAGATCAACGTAAATATTAATTGATATAGGTATAACGGCGAACCTTGTTTTTTTTTCAATTATTACTTGATAGCCGGGCCCGCCTGCGCGGTTAGCGCCTAAAACATACATGTCACTTCATATTCCCTTATCGGCACACTCCGGGGTTTCGGTGCGGGAATGATGTGATAAAGAGTAGAAATAATTTAGTGTCGATAAGTATATATTATGCCTACACTACACATAGCCTACCTCTCTACGAATTTTCTTCGGGATATGCTTATCGGTATTGCGCGCTGTGCTCGAAATCGTAAAGTGAATTGTTAGTATTGTTACCTGATTTGAAAGTGGATTGCGCACTCTCCTCTTCTACCCAACCCATACATCGCTGAAGCGCCGTTTCCCATCGCACCCGTCGGATTTCGCGATCTGAAATTGTTTATTACAATATTTATAATATTCTGAAATCGTCTATTATAGAGTTTCCAAACGTGAATCTCGAGAGTGTAAATTTTTAATTGCTATACCTACAATTAGTTTCAATGAGGATGGACCTCAGTCGTAAAACAAAAGAACTAAGTAGAGCGAGTGAATCGCAGAAGTTTATCTTTTACTAAATGATAATTTATCTCTAGCAATAATTTTTTATTTTTTTTAGGAAAGGAGTCATTGCATTAAATAAAATGAATATTTATGTTAGCTAGTAAGTTCTACGCAAAGGTTTCATTTTCAATTCATTTATTGGTTCATTGCAGTATTGTTACGTACTATGGAGTAGTGTTACGTACAGTCAAGGCCAAAAATACCTGTACAACTACTAAGGTCGGATTTTTATTCCCACAGAAAAATGTAAACAAAGTTACGTCACTGTCAAAGTGACATTTCAGGGGATCTTAAAGTTTGGACCAACAAGAAATATAATATTAAGTTATGACTTCGCTCTAACCGTGATATAAAAATAAATTCGAGAAATAATTAATATTAAAATCACACAAATGAGCCACTGGAAAGCGATTAATACACGGGATCACGAATTGTGAATCGAAGCGAGTGAAGTGACGTCTCACAGTCCCACATCAATCAAGCGGGCCTCAACTTGTTGACACAGGTGTATCGAGTCAATAATACCAGTGCAATAAATAAATTCCGCATACAAAAACAGCTTTCTCGTTTTTAATTAATACAAGAAAGAGTTTATATTAAAATAAAGTTAGCCATCAACAAATTAAATTCATCTTGATTATTGTTTTTTTTTATAGAAAGTCGATTTCTTTTAAATGTGGAAAGTATAAATATTTTAAATACTGAAAATGTTTTTCGTTAACGGCAACATCTTTGTTTACATTTTTTCTGTGGGAATAAAAATCCGACCTTAGAGTAGCGCCGCCGCGCCCAGCGCTACATATATAGAGTAGGTAGGGGTGAAGCAGCCTCACCCTCGGCGGAGATGGCGGGCAGGAAGGTGTCGGCGGGCGGGCTGGGCGTGTTGGCGGGCCACACGCGCCCCGCCGCCGCCGCGCCCAGCGCTACATATATAGAGTAGGTAGGGGTGAAGCAGCCTCACCCTCGGCGGAGATGGCGGGCAGGAAGGTGTCGGCGGGCGGGCTGGGCGTGTTGGCGGGCCACACGCGCCCCGCCGCCGCCGCGCCCACGGCTACATATATAGAGTAGGTAGGGGTGAAGCAGCCTCACCCTCGGCGGAGATGGCGGGCAGGAAGGTGTCGGCGGGCGGGCTGGGCGTGTTGGCGGGCCACACGCGCAGCGCGCGCCCCGCCGCCGCCGCCACGCCCAGCGCCGTGCTCTCCTGCATCAGCGGCCGCACCTGCGGGAGAGTCGTCCCCCGTCACTACCCGAACAACACCCGATATCATAGCGACCGCTACTTTCAGAGCTGATGTCTGAAACAGCCCAACCGATATTCATAACATCTAGCTAAGAACCATCCCGACTAATAGTTAGGGAGGCGAGGTAGCTAAATGGCGTAATTCAACGGCGCCATCGAGACCTATCAAAATCGAAAAAATTTGAGGTTATAAAATGGTTTACTAAATTTAAGACAAGTCATATGTTATGGTCTTTATATAATTATACTTTGGCGTACTTTTAGTACCTACCAAAAACGTAATACTTAAATCTTTAATATCTCCGCTCCGATATTATTTAACGCATTAGATTTTGTACGTTTGTGTCTTTAGAGGTCCTCTATACCATTACAACAAAATCATGCAGGGCCGCTGAAAAAAATATGTCAATAATGTTCATACGAACTTACCCAATGCCCTTCGGATACAAGTTTTCATACAGAACTAATAGTTAGGGAGGCGAGGTAGCTAAATGGCGTAATTCAACGGCGCCGCCGTCGAGACCTATCAAAATCGAAAGATAAAATAATTTCGAAAAGAAAAGCTCGTATGGTAAAAACCATTTTAGCGGTGGGTTTGGCGTGTACGGTTTTTCAAAAATGTAAAAAAAAACAGTTACTTGGGCATTCTCGAGCGCGTCAGATATTCATACTACGTATGCCCCAAGTGCCTCTGATAACAACGGTATACTAATCTGCCGGTTTGCGTGGTGGGGGTAGGCATATAAAGTAGTCAAAAATGCAAAAAAAAAAAAATACTCGAGCGCGTCAGATTTTCGGAAGGGGTGTTAAGTAGGCCCCAAGGAAGCTTCCTTTAAAAAAACTGATTATTTCGGCGTGACGATAAGTTACGATGAATTTTTGAAAATGCAAAAAAAAAAAGTTTTTTTGAAATACTCGAGCGCGTCAGATTTTCATAGGGGAGGTTTATCTCGGTATCCTGAAAGCATATTTTCTTAATCTGACAAAAATGTTGGTGGGTTCTCTTAATCTGACCGAAAAAGGTTTTTTGGTTTCTTTTTTTTCCTTTCTTTCTCCTTGATAAAACAGGGAATTTAAGAATGACAATAAAGCGATAGATATTCCCTTTTTTGTTTATTTAAACTTTTTTTTTGTAAAATGTATCGTTCGCGACTTATATGCCGCAACGCGTTTTTCGGAAGACGAAATGGCTCCTCCACTCTTCCGGTCATGCGGAAACCGGCAGATTTTGTATTTTTAGTAATTTTTAGATTATACTCTTCAAAATAAAAAATCGCGCTCGAGAATGCCGGATTAACGTTTTTTTTTTACAAGTTCGCGACCCTATAACTCGGCGGCGTCAAGGACTTATCGTCAGATTAGTTAAATTTAGTCTTAAAACACTAAAATCAACCCCCAATATCTTAATCTGACGCGCTCGAGTATTTCAGACTATCGATTTTTTTTTACTAATCTGTTCGTCTATCCTAGGCGCGCGTCACTACATACATATAGAGCTAAATACTTTACAAGGTTGTTCTATTAGGTCTAAGGTATCTCTCATATCTTAAACTGCCACGCTCGAGTATTACCGAAAATTCCCCTATTCGCCTCCCTAACTATAAACAAGTTTTGTGTTTTATCGGAAAAGTTCGTATTTATCGTGCTCTCTCAATTAGTTTCAGTACCCATATCATATCACCGTAGGGGTATATACAGGGTGTCCCAAAAATAGCACGTCACAGTGACGCTGGAGATTCCCTAGCCTCAGCCGAACCAAACCAGCCTAACATGACCTCAGTAAAAGTTGCACCGTTTTCGAGTTATACCAATTTAAAGATTTTTCCAATTTTTCACCTCTTTTGACATTGTAAGTGCTCGCATTTACTGGGATAGCTTTAGAATTTTTTATTTTTTATTTGTGCGCTTTTATGAATAGTTGATTAAGATGATAGAAGCATTATTATGTCAATAACTTATGTAAAAGTTGGAAAAATACTGTAATGAACTTGACTTAAATTTATCATCAACATAGTAATTTCAACTTTGAACACCTGCCATAACTTTTTTTTACTAGAAACGAAATGAGCAAATAACTTTAAAAACATGCGTATTTTATGCCAATTCTAAAATGGTATGACACATGATAACTTAATGCATAAAAGTAGGAATTCGTATTACATTTGCCAATATGGATCCTCAGAAACCAACGCTAATCATGTAAAAAATTATCTTGTACTTTACGATATCTCATTTGTTAGTGCTCCTTTGAAGAATATGATTGATTTTTGGTTGACCTTGGTTCAAAGATAATAAAAAACAGGTTTAATTTTCATTCGTTTTTAAAATAAATGTTCGAATTGTTTCCCTCCGAGTCTAAGGCACAAATGGCATCTTCGGATAAAATTTCGATTTAATTTTCGTAAACTGGTTTCCGATATATCTCGGGCTGCATTGAAGACACGTCGCCGTAGTTCCTCTTCGTTACTTATTGGATTTGAATAAATATTGTCTTTCAAACATCACCAATAAAAAAATCTTTTTACATAGCGAAATCAACTTCCGTTAAGAGTGCCGAGTAGTCGTTTCAGTTCCACAAACAAAATCAGAGTGACACATGATATCTTAATGCAAAAAAGTAAGAATTCGTATCACATTTGCCAATAAAGATCCCGGCAACCAAACTAACAAATGAAACGCGATTAGCCGCTTTGCAAGTTTATCATGTAAAGAATTGTAGGATAGTTTTTTTTTTTTTGCAGTTGTAGCCCTGTGACCCAAACTACTCGTAGTTTGTTACCTGGCGTTTCGTGCTATACCCGTTGATTAATATTAAACCTCGTTTTAATAGCAGACTTTTTATTTACGTTTTACTTTTATTGATGTCCTGTGGTGTTCCTGAATTAAATCGACTTGGCATTCCTCTGGACTCTGATTTTGTTTGTGGAACTGAAACGACTACTCGGCACTCTTAACGGAAGTGGATGTCGCTTTGTAAAATGATGTTTTTATTGGTGATGTTTGAAAAACAATATTTATTCAAAACCAATAAGTAACGAAGAGGAACTACGGCGACGTGTCTTCAATGCAGCCCGAGACATATCGGACACCAGTTTACGAAAATTAAACCGATATTTTATCCGAAGATGCCATTTGTGCCTTAGAATCGGAGGGAAACCATTCGAACACATATTGTAATAACTAATGAACATTAAACCTGTTTTTTATTATCTTTGAACCAAGGTCAACCAAAAATCGATCATATTCTTCAAAGGAGCACAAACGAATGAGATATCGTAGAGTACAAGATAATTTTATAGATGATTAGCATTGGTTTCTGAGGATCCATATTGGCAAATGTGATACGAATTCCTACTTTTATGCATTAAGATATCATGTGTCATACCATTTTAGAATTGGCATAAAATACGCATGTTTTTAAAGTTATTTGCTCATTTCGTTTCTGGTAAAAAAAACTTATGGCAGGTGTTCAAAGTTTAAATTACTATGTTGATGATAATTTAAGTCAAGTTCATTACAGTATTTTTCCAACTTTTACATTAGTTATTGACATAATAATGCTTCTATCATCTTAATCAACTATTCAGAAATGCGCACAAATAAAAAAAACTAAATTCTAAAGCTATCCCAGTAAATGCGAGCACTTACAATGTCAAAAGAGGTGAAAAATTGGAAAAATCTTTAAATTGGTATAACTCGAAAACGGTGCAACTTTTACTGAGGTCATGTTAGGCTGGTTTGGTTCGTCTGAGGCTGGGAAATCTCCAGTGTCACTGTGACGTGCTATTTTTGGGACACCCTGTATATGGCTATAACGCAATTCAAATATTCGCTGTAGTTTTGGTTATATTTACGGTTTACGTATATATAACGTTTGTATTATCATGCCGAAACCTCAAAACAGAAGAAAACGCTTAAGTACTCCAGTCCAGGAACAGTACATTACTGCAGAGACCGGGAAAATGTCTGTTGCGGGACGAGTAGAGTGACCGAGACGCAGAGACGAGAGGCCGCGCTATATACGAGTCCAGCAGCCGCCCTTCCCGGCTGAGGCTTGTATAGTGCATTTCCCCAACAATGCGAGAAAACATAACACAATTGTTAATGTATTAAACACAGTCCCAGAATTCCATTAAAAAAAAAAAAACTGATAAAGGTACGATTTAGTATGACACTGAAATAATAGTAGATTATACAACAGATGCATAATGGCGAGGCCTTAAAATACAAGAGTTTCATAATAGGATCACACGAATGTTTTAAGGCCTAATTATGTACAGTTGCATACACTACTTTATCTACACACATATCATAAGTTTAGAATTATACTACTTTCCTAACATAACAGCAAAAGCCAACAAACGAAATAATATGACGACAATAATGGCGGCAATTCGATCCTCCGTCAAGACAATTTTTTTTTAAATCATAGACAAACGATTGAAGTCCCTACTCTCAAGTCACTCGAGATCATATGTCGTGCGGTTTATATTTAAAAAAACACAGAATTGACGTTTCGAGTCGACAACTGTTTTAATATCTATGAATACTAAAATAGAGAAACTCTGGAGTTTTGAAAGTTGTTCCAAAATCAAACTCATAAACTTACTAAAATCTATACTGTACTAACATAACATAACATTACAGTACAGATTTTACCTGCTACCACAAACAAGAAAGTTCTCATAGTAAAAATGGTTGTAATAATGCTGGTCATTTCCTACGGGTTTTGAACGCATAATAGAGGACTTATGATATGTGTGTAGATAAAGCATTAAATAAAATCAAACATTTAAACGCAATAAATTAAAATTGAATAATATATAGTTAAAATTATAACATTTATTACGCGTTTATGTTATTTCGGCAATTTATTTTGTTTAAAAACACAATTTCAGCGAATCGAAGGTAGTGATGTACTCACCATTTATGTTGATGCCTCGTCCTTTCCAGTCCAGAACCTTAAAAGCATCCTCCAATGCAGCGGTGAACAGCTTCGGAGACATCACATCTCCTTGTCCGACTCCCCGCTGCAGAGGAATAGGCTTCGTGCTCCGGTCCTGTAGTCGGACGGACTAGTGGCGTTTTCGTAGAGACACTTCAACACTCCACAAATGCAAGGCAAAGGGGGAGGTTATACTCTTCGGTCTTCTGTATAACCCGCCGCAACGCATGTATGTGGTCTACGGTACTATAGCCTTTCCAGAAACCGGCTTGTTCGGGAGGCTGGAAATCGTCAAACATGCGCGCGAGACGATTTGTGATGACCCTCGAAAACAGCTTGTAAACATGGCTCAGAAGTGAGATGGGTCTATAATTCTTCAGCAAAGTTTTATCTTAGTTAGACTTTCTTGAAGAAGAGAACCACCACACCTCTGTTCCATGCTTTCAGCGTTCTCCCTTCGTGGAGGACGGAAGTGAACAGCGTTTGAAGGTCCCTAAGGATGGGTGTACCACCCGCCTTCAGGAGTTCGGCTGTAATTCCATCCTCACCTGGGGCTTTGCCATTCTTAAGCTGTTTGAGGGCCATACGAATCTCGTACAGGCTGACGTCGGGGAGATCTTCTCTAATATAGCCCTCGGGTCTTTAGCTAGATTTTCGACGGGTTAGTATGTCGTGTTCATAAAACTTCTCAACTTCCGCCAATAGCTCAGGTTTGGATAAAATGACTCTGCCGTCGTCGGTCTTCAGCTTCATCAATTGGCTTTGGCCCACAGACAGATCCCCGGCTAACTATACAAAACAAAACAACCGAGCGTGTCGGCTTACTGCTGACGTGCAAGCGGCGCGTGAACCTGCTCACCTTGCCAATACAAACAATACTCACGACGGGTATGCCGAGCGTGTCGGCCTGCATCTGCATGAGCAGCACGTTCTGCGCCATGCCGCCGTCGGCGAGCAGGCGGCGCAGCGGCGCGCAGTCGAGCGCCACGGCCGCCGCCACGGCGCTCGTCTGCTGGCACACGGCCTCGAGCGCCGCGCGCACAACGTGCGAGCGCCGCGTGAAATTGCTCAGTCCGCATATCACTCTGCCAATACACAAGCAACACGAATGAAAATTTACTATTCTTATGAGGCCACATATTATGATGACACGCCCATACAAAATAAAAAGGGATGGTTTTATGTGCTTCCGCGCAAAGAACGCGAGATTGAGATAGTTTGCACGCGCTTTGATTGCAGGGTCAAATTCAAATAATTGCTGTTTACTTTAAAACTACAACATCCTGCCCAAAAGTATTGAGCACCCATGCGTTTTTCATTAAAAAAAAAACAACTTTAAAAGGTGCACTTGTATCGTTTAATATAGAAAGTTGTATATCTATCGGAATAAATTCGAATATCGATGAATTATTATACAGACCGAAATTATGCAATTCGTTATGTAAAATGATCATTAGACCATTTATTTTTATGCTAAATATTACACACCCCATTTTTTCAATTATTAAATACAATAATACTTAAAAGTATCTGAGTTACATAGGTATTGAATCAACCAGTATGTAGCCAATTTGTTATGCACACATACAGGGTGGTCCAAAGACTGACGTCTCTTTGGATTTCTGCCAAGACTTCATCCCTCCTATCTGGATCCACTCTGGGAACTCCTTCTTGAGTTGGATGGCCAGGATCACGTCCAGCCATCAGTGTCAAATGTGTGTTTATGAATACTCTGTGGTCCGGGTAATGCTGCCGTGGGGCTTCCCGGTGCTCCAATTGTTGCCGGTACAGCCTTGCCGCTAAATGTCCATTACCTTGAGCTGCACCATAATAATAATGCATCTCTGCATAATCACTAAGAGTGTAGTTCATGTTGCTACACGAAAGTAAATTCAATCACTAGGCTAAGTTCAAAAGTCCAAAACACAAGCACAGGTCGGTCGTAAGGCAAATCAATCAGAGTCCAGTTAACAAAGCGAGAAGAATTCAGAAATTAAACGTAACGAGAGCAGAAGTAACTATTAGTTATTTCACAATAAAAGACGTGATTCCTTTCCTAAGACAAAGGAAGAACAAATTTATTTGTTCATAAAAAATATTACATGGCTTTATTGATGGCCAGTACCAAATTAGGTTCGACCAAATAAAAAACAGTTTTTATGTTACAGACTCTTTATTACACATTCTACCTTAGTACGTTTGAAAGTCGAATCCAGCAAATTATGACCTATTAAGTGTCACTTTTTTTGTATTATTCTGAAAGTTTAGAGACTGGCAAAGTTTTTAAAATTACTTCTGGTCTTTGAATTTTAAGATTTTTAGGTTTTTTTTAATTTACAAAATCATACTTCGATCTGCTCAAAGGTAAAACTTTCACTTTCGGTCAATTTTATTGTAACTTGCGTTAAGGTTGGGAAGCTGATTATTGTATGTGTGAAAGTACAGTTTGTGAGGATAATGTCGCAAAATAAAACATCCAGAAAAAACGTAACCAAAAAAAGTTACATGTTAATAAACGGCTCGGCCCGAAAATTCTTGAAAAAATCTTTAAAAATTAATTACTCGAAAACAACAAAAAATCGGCCAACATACATGGGGTATATACGGATAGCCCCGGATGTGAGGCATCTAAATTTTTTTTTTAGACGTCAGTCTTTGGACCACCCTGTAGATATTTTCATTCACTCTTCGATCGAACTATACTAATGATTTGCACATATTCGAACACTTTTTATATTTTACTTCTTTGTGTATTTTTGAAATTGAAAATTAATACTTTATGTATGTTACAAACTTCGATCAACAATACAACTAGATAACGGGTCAGAGAACAATACACGGCCCATCGAATATATACCCACTTCAAATTGGGAGCTTACTTCAATTTAGTTCGTTGTCAACTACGCCAACAGTGACACGTATCACAATGCCTCAATGCGTTTTCAGAAACTGCAAAAATAATCACCGTTACAAAAATCTTTCAGACGGAATGTCATACCTTCGGCATGTAAATGTCGATTCGTAATATTAATTGATAAATAGCTAAGTCTTTCTAATAAAAAAAAATATTTTAGTTTCGGACCAACAATTGTCAATATTTGGATGTTGGAGAACAGTATGACAATGGAGTAGTTTTATACTTTATATTATTGCAGTAATAAATTAAATAAGTATTAGTTTGTGGATTCCTCGTGATCCATTTTATTGTGCGATATAGAGTTATATTGTCGCGAGTGAACGGCAGGAGTTTTTTAACTGATGAAGACCAAAGATGAACACCGGAAATCATTAATCATAATTGTTTAACGGGCAGTGATGAGATTTCTCTATTAAGAATATGAAATTACTTTTATTCACGTACTTAATGCATGTAGTGAAGTGCAATTGATGGTGAAGTACCGGGAGAACTCTTTAATAATTAACGGCCCTGCATATTGGATAGCGAAATAGTGTTAAGGCTGATTGGAAATTGTTATTAGACTATAAGGTTTTTTAATGTAATGAACGAGTATAATTATGTGCTGTAGAAAATCTCAATGATATGAGAAATATCACTAAAAAGCGATTTTTCTTTTTAAAAATAAAACCGTCTTCAAAAATCCACTAAACATACCTATACCTCGCTTCACATTTGTTCCCCTGTGGTGTAGGCAGAGACTACGGAATGCCAGGTGCACCGGTCTAAGCATACAAGTATAACTTTCGCTTCCTCTACATTCATAATTTTGACCCACTGAACAAGGTGAAATAAATGACCGGTCTCCTAGAAATTCCCTATCGTTGCCTAACAGGTATATCAAATATATGATATTTTTATAATTATATCCAAGCCAGCGTCAAGTAGGTATACCTACTTACACAAATAGCAATGCCACATGATTTTTGCCACAGAAATAATAAGTCAGTCGATATAAATTTTTCAAGTAGGTAGCTATTAGGGTTTTTGAAGACGCTTTTACTTTTTGTTGCTAGAAAAATATATGATGGGTTACGAGCCCACAATATTATTTATATTGTCTTAAATAATAAAAATAGCGTTGAGTTTTTGTTTAAATGAAACCCACCTGAGACGTCAAAACAGAAATAATATTAAGTATAAAGCTACTCCATTTGTACTCTGTTCGCGGTGACATTGGCACTCTGCTAGTAGAAGCTGAATAAGGTAAAAAAACGAGCCTCTAGTCGAAGCGACATAAGATGATAAATTGTTTCATGCAAAATTAAGCATTGCGTTAATGATATACCATTTAAATAATAATAATAATTATTATTATTATTATTAGCCCGGAATGTCCCACTGCTGGGCAAACGCCTCCTTCTCACCCTTCCACGTAATTCGGTTATGGGCAATCTCCCGCCAATCGTGCTGAAAGGCATCAAGCTCATCTCGCCATCTGCGCCGGGGTCTGCCACGTCGTCGTGTCCGATCTTGCGGTATCCAATTTGTTGTTATTTTTGCCATTTAAATTAGGATGTTTTATTTTGACAATGATTTTATACAAGTATGAAGTTTGTATAGGTCGCCCTAGGACACTTTTGGGAGAGAATTCTGTATGGAACCCGGTGTCTATTGGTTGGTATGTCGATGGTTACAAAGGAAAAAGTGGGGTGCTCAATACTTTTGGCCAAGGCTGTGTATTGAAAGATAACAACAAAAGCAAGAATTAAAATCCCGCCAGTTGCTAATCAACTTTAAATCGTTATAAATCCTAAAAGATCATCCAAAATGAAAAATTATAAAAGAAACCTAAAGATGTTTTTTCACTTGTCATAATTCGTCGACTTTTTTTTACAATATGGCGTCTGGTTGCTGCTATATAAAATTTTAATTACTGTCATATCTTTAGTGACACTCACAAGATTAAGACAAATAGATTGGCATAAGAATAATCAAACTAGTCCACTCGTTTATTTTCTAGAACGTCACATAGGAACAAACGTACATAAATAGGCTGATAAACAAAATACCCTCCTCCTTCGGCAGTCGGGTAAAAAGGTACCAGGATTAAGTAGTTAAGTTTGACGACTCGACTGCCTACGAAGCTAGCGGTCCCGGGTTCGATCCCCGGTAAGGGCAAATGTTTGTGGGATGAGCGCGAGTATTTGTTCCTGAGTCTTGGGTGTTTTCTATGTATTTAAGTATGTATTTATCTATATATCTAGAGCTTAGTTTTGGGCTAGATCAATTTGTGCGAGATTGTCCCCTGATATTTATTTTATTTATTCAATACTCAACTATTAAATGAAAAATCATCTTTAAAGATCTTAGGATTTTGAAGATTCAATCAATAATATGCGAAAAAGGTGTCGTGTCTGAAAAATAAAACTATCGAAGATTTTGTTTCTAATCGTGTTTTAACGTTTTTCAGTCTCAAGGAAATATGACCAAATAACAATATCCCAAGAACAGACACAGGCGCTATGGTTATGGCTATCGAGATCCTGGTCGCGGAGCACTCGCGACCAGCCACGACTCTATTCAATCATGTCAGCATGTGGCCTCTCAGTACACACACGTAACACCAACTACACTGAACTTTCAATTTCAAGTAACCCGAATTAATGTTATTATTTCTATATCTTCGTCGCGCAACATCTGTGCAGTCGCAGAGTGAACTGTTCGCAAGGAATATATTATATAGCTAGCTTCTAACATCTAATACGCCGTCAACATGCTGAGATGAAGGCTCGTGGAGGCCTTGAATACTATTTGGTAACATGGTCTTATTTTAACCTCACCTATGCTTCCCCTTTTTTATCCACAACGGTACGGAGACGGTATACTTATGCGTTTGGGGTGAGCGGATGTTTGTTTTTTTGCGCAAACCAATGTCCTTGTATTTGTTCAGTGAACGTGACGGTATCTTAGATCTTAAAAAATAATATTTTCATCGTATCCCGTCAAATTATGGTAGACCCGGCCTAAATATTAGGAATTATTAATTGAAAAGTAAAGAAACCCCGATATTCTCGTTGCTTTTTAGACATGGCAGAGCGGTGTCTCTAGCTTAGTCGGCCCGTTTACGAGTAGATTGCACATTTGGAGAATAACCTATTGCATTTTGCCAAGATGATATTATGAAGTAGGTAAGTGTGGAAGTTGATGTCAAAACAACTGATTATTGTGATTATTTAAAATGATAAGATAGTACGAAATTGATTTGTTTCCGCTGGATCAGATAATACTTATTTATAAATAACGCTTATTTAACTGCAAAAACGAAAGTACTTAAACACTTGCCCACCACTTCGTCCGCGTAGAAGCTATACGCGGTATCGCTATACCCTCAAGAATTGTCAAATGTTCCGGTATAAAAACTACCCTATGCCGGGCTATGCCCCCCTCCGAGCTACAAGCACTCAAGTGCGCTGAAAGAAGTAGGAATATATTAAATAACACAGTAATAAGTTACCCTCGAGCATCTTTCCTCCATTGCGGTGAATAAAGGCCATTAAATGCTGGAACGAAACAAACGCTTCCTTCTTCGCCGTCGCTCACTTCGGCCGCCTGGGCCTCACTGTCCCCCACGTCGTCCAAGATGCCAAGGCCGTGCTGCAGCCACTGCAATGTGTCTCCTAGATACAATTTAGCTATTATACCACCTCTTTCGTAAATCTACTTTACTACATTGTAAAAAACGATAAGCAACTACACTGCGTACTTATAAATAATATAGTAATGTTCAATGTTAGCAACTTCTTATACTGTGAAAGCTGCAGTTTCATAATTAAGTACCTGCTATTGCTACAGAACCTTCTAAAGCGTAAACAGGAGGCGCGTCGGGCCCAAGCTTGTAAGCTACCGTCGTGAGGAGACCGT
Source organism: Acleris emargana (assembly GCA_927399475.2). Lineage (NCBI taxonomy): Eukaryota > Metazoa > Arthropoda > Insecta > Lepidoptera > Tortricidae > Acleris > Acleris emargana. Next base: position 12,017,079 of record OV656837.1, read on the forward strand.
TTTGTGAGTGCACTATTGAATCACCTGAAAGATATAATTATTAATTATACCACTTCTTACAAAATAAAGTAGAAGTTTATTCGGTAAGTATACATAAAACAATAGAAAATAACAAAAGCAATTTAACCAAAACTAACACCAAAATGATTGCCGGCCTCAAGCTTTCAATCGGCTTCGTGTTAGGCTAACTAGCCTCGACGATGTTTCCAGGGCCAGTGGACAGGAAATATTAGGTATAGAGCTGTTTGGAGCTGTATTACACAAATGACTGAAGATGTCAACCACGCAAATACTTGTGTCATGCATGAGCGCGGAGGATGTTTATGTACCTATTTAAGGTTGTATTTCTTTATATTACCATGTTTATCATTATCTGGTCCCCATGGTACAAGTCTAGAGCTTACAATTAGTTTGGGTTTAAATCAATTTGTGTTTGAATGTCCCATGAACCCATGATATAACAAATGGATAATAATTATCAAGCCATACATAATATCTTAAGTTTAAATCATAAGTCATAACTTACCTGTATTATACAAAAGGAAGCATCCTGTACCAAATGTGCATTTTACTTGGCCAAATCTCATACACCCTTGTCCCACGAGGGCTGCTTGTTGGTCACCCAAGACCTGAAAAATGTGACAATTCAACGGCGAAATTCCGATGAAGGGTAAAGGTAACAGCAATATTGTTAGGTCCTAAATGCGAAACGTGCTCGTTGAAAAAAAAAGTCAGTAACGTTATAAATAAGTCATGGGAGCAAAACGTCCGCAAATTAAATAACCACGGGAGCAAAACGTCCGCAAATTAAATAACCACGGGAGCAAAACGTCCGCAGTTAACATTGTACTTACTCTACACAACAAACTAATTAAAAAAATATCTCTAGCAATAAATGTTATGTTTCTTCTTTTTAGGAAATGAGTCATTGCATTAAATAAAATGAATATTTATGTTAGCTAGAAAGTTGTACGCAAAAGTTTAATTTTCAATTCATTTATTGATACATTGCAGCCATAGTATTGTTACGTACAGTCAAGGGCAAAAATACCTGTACAACTACTAGTGCTAGGTTTTTCATCCTCCGTTATAATTCCAGCCGAAAATCCAACAACAACGTACTAATAAGCAATTAATCAAAATAGCGTAAGCGACTAATACTTTATTTTTATCATACTCTTTATTCTATATTTCTAGGAATCAAAAGTTCAACTGCCAATTCCAAGCGAGTGCTTTACTACTCACTCATAAAATTCAAACGGCTTCCAAATAGGTTTCATCCACTTCAAATTGATTTTTATACGCAGATAAATAAATAAATAAATAACCGGGGACAATGTCACACCAATTGACCTAGTCCCAAACTACTATGGTACTATTGGTACTAGACATCAATATAAATACTTATATGGAGAAATATATACTTAAATACATAGAAAACACCCAAGACTCGGGAACAAATATTCGTGCTCATCACACAAATATCTGGCCTTACCGGGATTTGAACCCAGGACAGCTAGCTTATATTTGTGTATTTGTGTGAAGATAAATAGCACCATTTGTTGCAAGTGTGGAAAGCGTGTCATTTTACATGAGTCCCGAGTGTCTTGGCCCGAGCTGCGAGCGAGGTTAAAGGCTCGGGACGAATAAAAATGACAGTTCCGCACGTGTATCAGACGATTTTACTTGTGGGAGGACCTTGTGCAGGGTCCGTCCGGGTTGGTACCACTATCTTATCCATTAACCTACCGCCAAGCAGCAGTATTCGCATTGTTGTGTTCCGGTTTGGAGATAAGACAGCCGGTGAAATTACTAGCATAGAGGCATTCCATCTTCGTCCTCAGGGTTGGCAACGCATTTGCAGTCTTAGGATTGCGGTCTTGTGAATGCGAATGTCTATGGGTCACAGTTTCCACTTACCATCAGGTGGCCTGTGTGCTCGTTTGCCTTCCTATGATAAAAAAAAAGAAAAAAAAAGACGTTTTTTAATAACTTTGCGAGAAAATGTCAAGGAAAGAGAAATAAAACAGTAATTAAAAGAGCTGACATTTATACGTCCACACATACCCCAAAACACACATACACACACACAGTGGGACACATCAAGCACTTAAAAATAACAAATGGCTCGAAAGGATCTTGGAGTTGTATACAGGATGCAACTTTGAGTAGGCATATACAGCTAAAAAAGTACCACTTTTTGAACAACTGTATTAAAAATAGGGTATTATGCCTAAACGACTTTTTTTTTTATTGATGACGATTGGCTTTAAGGGCATTTTAATAGCGGACGATTTGCTCCCTGGGCTTTCTTCCCTGTGGTCCTTCTCAGTAAAGAGACATTATACCTAGCAGGTCAAACGCATCACAGGACGTTTTGCTCTCAGTACGACCCGATATGAATTGTCGCTGGTAATAGACAGCGATAACGATAAAAACGATATGCAAAATAACCGTTATTGCTTATTGCCATAGACATTGCAGGCAGGCGGGGCTTTATGAACAGGCGTAATGATGCCAAAAAATTCCAAAATTGTCGACTAACAAGAACTGCTGTTAATTGTTCTAGTTGGACTGAATAGTATTTATCCACAGAAATACAATGAACACCCGGAATCCTCTATTGTTTCAAACCCAGATTTCTTTAAATGCAAGAGAAGGCAACTATGAAAATTAATAAAAGGATAAATTTTACTGACCCCCGCAATTGGCACTCCCAAAAGCGACCCACTAGAAATATACCCGTAAATTTCGGCAGAGCTTTTTATTTTCGGCAATATTGGCTTTGGTATATCAAAGAATCTCAGCAGGCCTTTGTCCCATTGCAAGCTGCGCAGTGACATGAGCTGCGTGCGCGACGCGTTGGTGACGTCAGTGGCGTGCACCCCGCCGCGCGGCCCGCCCGTCAGGTTCTAAAATTATATAAAATGGTTAATTACGTTACACGGTACGGAACGGTATAAAGTCAGGTTGAGGAATCTTAACTATAACGAGACAGAAATAATTCTAAAGGCTGTTACCTAAACAAGATGTTGGTTTGGATACGTAGCCCCACACATACCTACATCACATATCAAGTTCACCCATACACACCCACACCCGCACTCACACTCACACTCGCATTCACTCCCATAGTTTAATCTACTCATACATTAATTCTTATTCTCTGTAGAAACCAAAATCAAAATGTCTAATATTCATATTAATAATGATAGTTTATCAAGGAGTTTTAACACTTGTTGGTAATTCTTTAGCTCTGCCTACCCCACTCTGGGAATGAAGGCGTGAGTTTATGTATGTATGTATAATGATAGTTTCAACATTTAGTTCTCTCAGTGTTCTTGATATTTAATGTAACCAGAAGATACGAAACATTGTAAAGCTTTATGATGTCGAATCAGATCGCCACGTGACAAGCATCGCCTAGTGTGGGACCACCAGCCAATTTTTATCGTCTTTAATTTGTTTTTCCTTTTTAATAAACAAAATTATTATAATTAATATTTACGTATTTTTCACTTCTCATGCTCTTAAAATTTAACTTTAGTCTGCATATCGGGACTAAAGTTCTTATTAATCTTTAGGGATTAAAGTATTTTTTTAATTTACTTTGAAAACCCTTAAACATCCAATCACGGTGTTTTTGAATGGAGGATTATCGCCATTTTCAGTGAATGTGTAGGTATAGACAATTTTTAGGGCATGGAAATAACCTCAAATTGAAAACTACAAAAATATAAAAAGAACCGATTTAATTTCGTGAAACACGATTAATGATTACAAATATGAAAGCAATAAAAGCGCCACTTAAAAAAAAACTGCGGATCGAATTTTTGAGAAACTTTGTTATGTAGGCATGATCAATGTATAGTCCGTCGTTTTTTTCCTCGCATTCAAAGTGAGAAGTTAGAGTGTTTAACGCAGCTCGTGTCACTATACTAGTGACACTGTTAGCTTCCCTTGTTGAACAATCTACTGTTGGACCCCTTAGTACACTGTTTTTGCTGAAAATGCAGTACAATAAATTGTTTGTTAATAATTTTTGAAGACAGCATACCCAGATGAGCCATGAGTCCACAGTGCCCGCTAGACACTCCCCAGCTGCCACAGCATCTTTGATGGATGTCACATTTTGGAGTAGCCATTTCAGCTTCACAGATGAAAAGTATGTGGATAAAGGAAGCCCACTAGTCTGCGAAACTGCATTTATGGCCTGTGCTCCTTTGTTTTTTAGAAGATCATCAACTATCTTCGATGTCCTTACATCTAACCAAACTGAAACATAACAATTACAAAATAAAAATGATGAATAGGAATATAAAAAAAAAAACTTATGTGAGGATTTAATGTACATCTAACTTAAAGTTTGAAATCAAAATAATAGTTATTAATTTGACATTAATCTACAGGTTTGTGACAGCGTCTAACAAGTTTGTGACTGGGTTTTTTTTTAAATACCTACTCATTAACATTTTCAAGTTATCAGTTCCACCTCTTTAAATAGTTACACATTATTTGTGGTTGCCGGGTTAGAATAGTGCCACTGCATGTCTTCCCGTGGATGTCGTAAGAGGCGAGGGAATAAAGACTTTTAGTACTGTTAGGCGATGGGTTTGCAACCCGTCACTAATACAATGGTAAACATCATAGCCTAGCTGTGCAAAATGTTGTTACAGAATTATCCACAAATTTTTAGAGTTGGTAATTCTGTAGCAGCTACAGAATTACCAACTCTAAAAATTAGTTATTCCCAGAGTGCAGGGCTGCTCTGCCTACCCCACTCTGGGAATGAATACGTGAAGGTATGTGTATGTATGGTATGTATATCACAAAAGTATAGTTACAGCTGTAATCGTTTTTATGACATCATTATTTGTTTTCAATATGTGTTTTGCCTGAATCTTATAATACTACTTAATTTAATTCACCTACTATAAAAATAGGGTATCATTAATCATCTAACATCACGCTATAACTATTGCCTTTGCATGGTAAAGTCTAGATAGGTGTTATTATATGGTAAAATAAAACACAATAACATACATACATACATACATAAACTCACGCCTTCATTCCCAGAGAGGGGTATTTAGAGCTACAGAATTACCTACAACTCTAAAAACTTGTTGCTACTTCTGTAACCAGATTTGGCACAAATATGTTTATCAGCATATTAGTGACAGGTTGCTAACCCATTGCCTAACAGTACTACAAGCCTTTATTCCCTAGTCGCCTCTTACGACATCCATGGCAAGACATAGAGTAGCACTGTTCTAACACAGTATACCATACGGTTAATACAATAATATTAAATTATTAAAATCGTATCTGCGAATCAATTCAGTCAAAGAATGTGGTTATTGTCAAACATTCTAAACATTCCGTTTTGCATATAGAAAGTAAAAGCAGTTTAATTATTTTGTTTTTAGTTCCATCAAATATGTCCATAAGTACAATAATTATTGTTTTTTGAATCAAATTTATTACGGATACAAATTTTTTCAAGTTAGTTTAGGAATAATGTTTGCATGAAATGTACAATTTCAATCTGTCACAGGCACAATAAGATATGAATAACATTGTAATTGTCATGTTATTTCTTAATACTAATGGAAGTTTATGATAGCTTTGATAATCAATTTATTTATAAATGGTTACCAATAGCACTGTACAGTGGTTGCCCTGTAGTAGAGTTCCACACTATGGTGGTTTCCCTTTGATTTGTAATGCCAATACCCACAATATCTTCTGGATTTATATCTAATTTTTTTAGATTATCAGCTGTTACCTGGAATAATAAACATAAAAATACAAAATTACCAACATCAACATGTCTTGAAAAAAGATACACGCAAAACCGGCGTAAGACCTTGAGTTGGTGAATTCCCATAAAAATGGAGGAACCGCTCCCTAACCGGTAAATTGATTTTGTACCCTGTTTACACTACGAGATTGAGATACCATTTAGAGCTATCTTCTTGGGAGCGAAACCTTTATTATAGGTTAGGCTCTCAAAATGTGTCTCTAACCGATATGGAAAATAAACCAGTTTTCAATCCCTGATTGCAAGGGAATATAGCAAGTTCACAAATAATAACAAATAGACAGTCCAACTGAGTCTAGGGGTTTAACGGGCATGAATGATCTGAAATAAGACAGAGAATGGTTGTTGTAGCATTAAGTCAAAAACCTAATTTGGTTCCTTTGTAACTTGAAAAAATATTTTAATAACCTTCTAGAAAGCATGCTTAATAATTAATATAATCATTTGTTATACCTCAATGCACTCCAGAACAGCGTTTAAAATTTCAAGTGCATCTTGTTCAACCCATCCTTCTTGAGGACTAAAACGTCTGAGGGGTGTTTGGTGATAAGTTAATACTTCCGAGGTGTTTGCTGCAAAAACCTACATAAAGTTGACAGTTAAACATTGCATAGTGTTAAGTCTGATATGATAGGATTTAAAACGGGGATAGACATTAACAAGGACACAAATATTTTTTTAGGTATATAATTACCAGAAACTTCACATTCGATGTTCCTTCATCTATGGCACCTATTAATGGCCCAAATTTACCAAATGCGCGCATAATACCGGTGGTTAAAATTAAAAGTCAGTGAATATTTACATATTGAATATTTGGTAATTATGTACTAAAATCGAATAACGTATTTGAATTGAGTGAGTGTTTATCAAAATCTAATAAATCAGCTGAGTAGCTTCAATGTCACAATGACAGTTACAGTTGTCCGAATTGGGTCGAGCTGATAACCACATCAGACAAGTAATCTTTCAAATACAAATTTTCGTTAAAAAAATCGTTGTTATTTGCAATGAAAAATACAGCGTAGCATATTTCTGGGCTATTCCCAGTAATCCGCACCCAGTAGTTCGCACTGCGAACTACTGGGATTTTTTTTCCCAGTAGTCCGCAGTGCGAACTACTGGGAATAAAAATTCCCACTAGTCCGCACCTCCGGCAAGTGGTGCGAACTACTGGGAATTTTTATTCCCAGTAGTTCGCACTGCGGACAAATGGGAAAATCAAAATCCCAGTAGTTCGCACTTTTTAATTCAACATAACTGTGTTCAATTTTATATGGTATGATAGGAGCAGGAATATAAAAAAGTAATTTTTAGTGGCCCGTTTCACGAAGCTACAAGTTACAAATTACAAGTTCACAAGTAACAAGAGCAAAAAGTTACAATTTACAAGTAGTTTTGTTGTTGTGTGTTTCTCGAACGCGGTTTCCATGGTAGAATAATAGGATCGTATGGTAATCTCGATTACAAGTGAATGACATCTCGATTTAACAAGTCCTTATTTAAAAAAAAGTTTGTTGATGTTTTGACGTTTCTAAATGTCAAATCTTGAATTATTTATATTTATAATCTGTAAATCCGATGATGTCTCCACTCCAGTCTCGCGGAGTCTTCAGAGTTGTCTCTCGCTATCGTTAAAATTTGAAAGTAGGTACGGGAGTTATTTTAGTTATTATGGAAAGCAACCGGAAAATTTTGAAGGCAACACTTCTAAGAAGTGTTGCATAAGAAATAAGAACTTTTTGAAGCAATTTCGGCAACCAAGACCGATGCGTGGAAAGTCATACACGAAAAGGCACAGGCTTTAGGACTTGTGCCAAATTCAAGGGATAATATTTCATATACCCGTGATGTACTTCAACATTCCACAAGCTTATGAAACTTCACTTAATATTTATAGACAAAATAACAATAACAACAAACTTTAGCAGAGAATTAAACTCAACAACTAACAATAACAAAATATACAATAACAACAAACTTTTTAACAGAAAATTAAACTCAACGACGGTACGACATGAGAGTGACGTTTAAAAACAAACGAGGTAGGTACTATAGTATGAATGATTTGACAGCGACTCTAACAAATTACAAGTTTACTTAGGGAGGAGAGGCCATTTGCAACGTAAAAAAAAAGATGGCGGACGTGAAATTTGTTTTAGACTTTAATTTTTGGGTAATTAGGTGTTCAAAGTTCTTTTCTGATAGTGATTTGTACTTTTTATGCCTTAGTGTCGCACAGTGATTGAAGACTTGGACTTATTTCGTGTATCTGGCATCTTTCTTCTCGTTTCAAGTGGACTCGCAGTGGTGCAGAGGTTAAAACTATCTTGACCTCTGACCTACAAATCACCGTACAACGTTGCCCCCAATCTTCCTAGAGAAGATTGGATTGTGTTTTATACTCATATAAACCTTGACACTGGCGAAATCACTTCACGTGGAAGCCATATCCCTGCGGTAGTAGCTGTTCAAGTCGCCGCGGGGGCAAAAAAAAAAAAAAAAGTTTACTTAGCTCGGAAGCTAGGTAGTTTTTTTACTAATTGACAAGTACAAGTTGACAATGTAACAAAATTTTCGAGAAACGTTAGTTCGATTGAAGCAATTTCTAACAATAAAATAAAAAAAATGTCTATGGTTCAAATTTTACACTTGTAACTTGAATTTTACAAATTGTAGAAAAGTAGCTTCGTGAAACGCTTGTAGTACCTTTTTTGACCAATGTTGCCAGTTTACACTTGTAAAATTGTAACTTGTAGCTTCGTGAAACGGGCCACAGGGCCCATTTGTTCTACCTACATGTTCAAAAAGTCGAGGCGGCTCCAGATTTAGGGACGGTACTACATCTGGTTTCATACGGACTTTTCTTACAAAAGAGGTAACAAGAGTTGGCGGTAACGTGGTTGATGGCAGCGTTAAGAGGATATGGCCAAATAGAGCGTCAATTAACTTTCATTCAGCTGAGGATGCAAATCAGTTTATTGAATCGCCGACGTTAGTCCAACATAAATACAAAGCATTCATGCCTTCTTTTAACGTAACTAGAATGGGCCATGAACATGTATATACTTACCTAAAACATCTGTAAAATGTGGAATGCAATAAATATATTGAGTATTGAGTATTGGGCCTTGTACGGGGCGTGCCGGCGGAATGGCCGCCAGAGGAGGTACTCGAAAATATTCAGGTGCCAGTAAATTCAGGTAGAGCGCGGCGGTACTATATTTTTCTTAATTGATTAAAAATCGTCATGACGCTGCTAATCAAACTGCCACAGCCTTAAAAAAAATGTCGCACTGACAGCTGCCAAAACGTGAGGAGAAAAAAAACATCTCTTTTCGTAAACAAACTGAAATAAAGGCGAATTGGTATCATAAAACAACTTAAAACTATACTCGACATTGACAAAATCACCTCTGAAAGCCACAAAGAAAAAGAAGAAAAAGGCGAATTGATTAACTTTATTATGTTGCTACTTAGTTTGGTTTGCAATTGTTGGAACTGTTGTCTTTTTTGCTATTAAGACTCACATTTTACTGAATAAGCCTAAGATCTGAACGAATATGGTTCCTGAAATGAAATTAGTAGTTACTGAGAACCATAAAATAATAAAGACAGTTCACAAAGAAATTAATACACAAGGGTCGCCCTTATTGAAATCACTACAGGAATTTCAACAATTAGTTAACGCTGCTATGACTCAAGTTATTGAAGATCGTGGTGGGAGTAATCTCAGTGATAATGAAGGTATAATTTTAAATATAGACATTTTATTGACAATATTGACTGATTTTTGTAGTGATCATTTACATGGTGATTTCTGTCCATAAACCGCTGTAATTACTTTACTTTAGGTCGCGTCTGGTTGTCTTACCTCATCTAGCTTAAAAAACGCATTTGATAAGGTCAACCACCAGATACTTCCGTACAAATTCACAAATCAAATTTGCACTTTGAAATTCAAAGCCTTATGAAGTGGTTAATGTCATATCTAGCTGCTAGATTCCAAGCAGTTGTTTCAAAGTTCTGCCTCATAGCTTCCCTTCTCAATACATGTTGAGTTCTACAGGGATCCCGCAGGATCCCATTTCTGCATTATTTGTATTAGTAAAGTTCCAAATTACCTACTTATAATATTATAACTTTGTACTTTTTGCTAGCGGTTTAAAATGCTAACGAAATTATTTGAATGGGGTCATCAATACACACTACTCTGCATACAAGTTATGTTGATTAATTATTTTATGAATTCATTCTTTTTTGCCACAAGCATTTGGTAGGGTGTGACATAATGCTTTCATCATCTGATTGATGCTGAATCACTTGTAGCTGCAAGTCCTGCATGTGTGTTGCCTAACTCACTCAAGCTCCTAAGGGGCCACAGTGGAGTAGTAAAGGCGGGTACCAAAAGGTTAAGGTTAGGTTTGTTCTATAACAATCCTGGAAAGTTAAATAGTTAGAAAAATGCATCTCTAGTTTAGCACTTTGGTAAAGGAAACAGTTGAGTAACTAAAGATAGGCAACCAGCAGTTTGTTACTTATATACAAAAAATCAACACAAATCAAAATGTGTTTGTGTTGCATTTAAATTTGGAATGCTATTTACTTTAAAATCAATATTTAATTTGAAATCAAACTATATTATTTATTATTGATTTGTGGCACTTTTATATTTCAGCAGAGAGTTGTTGCAACAGCAAATATATTTTGTGACTTTGTCATCTACAGATTTGAATGAGGAGAGCAGTGAAGAGGAAGATGATGCTATACCTGTCACTCCCAAGAAGAAGAAGAAATAGTTTATAGGTACAAATTTATATCCTAATTGTAGAAATCATTAGATTTTTCATTTCTGTTTTATTCCAGTTATCATTAGACCACTAAAGGTCTTATTTGTGTATATTTTCATGTAGAACCAATAATTTTTATTTATTGGATGAGGTTATTTTTAGATCATTTTTCCTGTATATTTTGTTTTACTTGAAAATATTGTGTGTTGAGATAATTTTATTTGATTTGAATGTTGTCTGGAATAAAGTTGGATTTCTATTAACAAACCATTGATAAGCAGCGATATGAGTGCGTGCAGTGCCATCTTTATTTTAATTTCATCTCTTAGTGGTATCTACACTCATTGCGATTATCCTTAGTGTGTTTGGGGTATTTCATTGATTATTAATTGCATAAATATGTGCCTCATAATTGGTTTACTCTTGAAATATTGAAACTCATTTCATAGAACATTTTATCAACAGGCATTTCCACATGTAGGAGCTTTATTTTTTTTGTGATCACAACTCCAAAGTAACCTATTCACGTAACAAATGCTTAAGATAACCTGAAAACTATAAGTTTTCAGCAGATATTAGCTTTCAATGAAAAAAAAATTGGTGAAATGATACATTTGATGAAATGTTTGTCTATATTTCTAGGGGAATTTAAAAATTCATGCAGAAAAAAGTTGTTAGTAGGTTATAATGACAATAGATTATAAATAAAACTATGAAGTATTTTCAGTATTCTTGGTATCATTTCTTATGCTTACAACAAAGGTAACATCTCATCAGGCAATTTATTTATTTACATCACTAAATATTTACAAAGATATGTACATACTGTTTTGTTCAAATATACCATGCTTGTACTTTTTTTAGGAAAGGAAGGTTTTCCTTTGAGGTAAAATTGTTAAATAGTATCATTACGATTTAAAACTGTTTAATTAATAGCTTACTGGGCCTCTATTCCACTTTATTTTAGTTTGGATCATGACGTTATGGTAGCTCTGTCAGGGTCAACAATATGATGGAAAGGCTAGTGTCTTATCTTATATTGTAATAGAAGCAAGAAGTTCTAAAATAAATTGGAGCAGTGCCCTGTAATAAAATAAAGCAAAATGAATTCATTATGTAATTCAATTCAATTTAGAATAACATGTATATTTTATGAGAAAACACCATAAGTATGAATAGGCAATTAAAGTGTCTTTCCATTAACAACCAGTTTCCTGCAGTCACATTAACTATTAATTATTTAAATTTGGGTGTAGGTACATTAAGTGTCTCTCCATGAGACATTGCCTATTGTGTTTGCTGAACACTTTGTTCATTTATTAATCAACACAACCATAGTCACTTACGGCTTTACCTAAGTATAAACGTGGGGTAACCGTGGAGTAGCTAAACCATGCTTTGTCCTTAATCTGTCATTGTGACATTTGAATTTGACACATAAGGACAAAGCATGGTTTAGCTACTCCACGGTTACTCCACGTAAATAAAGCCGTTTTATAAGTAAAGCCGTTCGTAATTAACAGTATAAATAGGTACTTGAATCATTACATTATAGATTTCTTTCTTACATCTAGATTTGACTTTATTCGAGTTAAGAAAATAAGAGCCCTAAAAATCTTAAACATATGTATTTTGTTGTTGGTCGTCACATTATTTTCTTAACGTGAACAAAGTGCTTGGAATGGTTACTATCACAAAGTTCTTAACATTGAGAATTTTAATAATAACATGTGTACCTAAAGGTCCATAAATAATTCACAGCAACTTGGAATGGAACATTATCTTTAGGCAATAGGTACCTGTAGGTACCTAGTGTTGCCCGTAAACATCATTTTGAACACAGCGGTGAGTGCGGATATGCCGATGCGTTATCGTGTGCAAGCAGCTGAAATAGTGATTAGTGTTAAGTTGTCCGTAATATTCCGTAGGTATTTTAATCATCGCTTCGTCTATATAAGTGCTAAGAAAATTGTGTCACTGTTAAACTTGATAGTGGTATTAGGTCGAGTGTTTCATACTTCACTTACTCGTTATAAATTAAAAGATAACGATATCATGGAAAATACATTATCTATTACTACTAAACTATTTCAGTGTCGACTTCTTTAGTGAAATATGTCTTTATTTAAAGGGACGACAATTTAATTAAATAACATTAACTAGGCTCTAAGAATAACTGAGAATTAACAAGACTAAAATACCTTACTTTATATATCTATTTATGAATCGTTATGGACTAGGAAACGTTGGTTGGTAGTAGGCGATGGCTGGCTTGTCATCGGGAGGTTCGGAATCGGAGCCACATACGTCACACTCGTTGACGCCACACTCGCACATAGATGTAGGGCGAATGGAATGCCGCAATTTCTGTAAGGAATATAAGTTGTTGAAATTTCAAAGATTTTCCTATCCACTTAAACAAACGCCTAGAAAAGTATTGGTACAAAAACTTCTACGTATATACAAGGATTTATTGGTCTACTGAGTCAAATAACGTCTTCTTTCAAGTGTATTTTTTTAATTCTTGTTACCATACACGAGAGTTTTTTGTACATTTATTTTATAATACCTCTCCTATAGTTTTTCCTGGCGCTCTTGCGACGACGATCACTGCGTAAACAGGTATACAAAGAAGAGAGAGAGAGGCGATGATCCAGCCGAGGATCTGAGCCCACGTAGGATACAGGTACTGGCGGTAGCTTGGTGGCGTGTAGTCTACCAAGCTTGCCACCCAAAGCGCCAGTAGTAACGCGGGTGACGCTACGAGCCAACAAGCTCGGAAGTACAGTGACGGGTAGCGGCCTGGAAGATACAAAAACTACTTTAGACGCATAATTAATTTAAGGAAATACTTTGTCCAGAATAGTAATCGTGCAAGATATAAATGTCGCTCCTTGCGGGATTTTGTTTCATAAGGGAATTAGGTACTAATTAAGGGTAAGCGATGATAAGTTGCCAATATGTATAATTTCCGTTAGGTTTGGACACTCTTGTTGGGATATATTATTAATATTATACCAAATTCACTACGAAAATACCTAAAACAACAATTCTAGGATAGTAAAATTCTTGGTCAACGGCCGATCCAACGGCCTTGCCCGTCTCCCGAACCCGTCAAGCTTTTTAGTTTATTAAAGATCACAAAGAAATTGATACGTGACCACACCCGAAAACATTTATCTTGGGCTGTCGGGTAAAAGGTGAAAATTTGACACCTGAATAGTGGGAAATGGAAAATGCTTCTTATCCCAGAAAAGTAAAACAAACGCGACCTACCTGTCATCTGCTTGATGTTCTGGGATAACTTGCTGCCACCATAAAACCAGGCTATTGCTACCACCTCGAAAAAGGCCAGATACGTTATACTGAGCGAAGCTGCGTAGTAGTCCATCAATTGGAAAACATAAATGCCACTGTGTATTATGTGCGGTAGTCCAAACAAGAATGACACCACACATACACACAATACCAGCAATTCATGATACACCAATTTTTTGCGTATCATATCCGGAAAACCGTCTTGTATTGACGTCACTACAACTTCAACGATGGCAAACTGAAATAAAAAGTAATTTAAGCGTTTGACAATTGGGCTCAAAAATATATATAAAACGTGTATACAGTAGAGCATCTTATTACACTAGCCAAAAACTGCCAGTATATTTGCCACTCGCGTGCAAAAAACGAAGATGGGCAATTGCTATTAGCGACCTGATAGTGATGCTGTGCCAGGGTTCGAAAAAATCCGATATTTATTATAAAAATCCGATTATTTGATACATATCCGATGTATATCGGATAAATACATACATACATAAACTCACGCCTTCATTCCCAAAGTGGGGTAGGCAGAGCTATAGAATTACCAACAACTTATATCTAATGAATAAATATCAATGCATAATATTTTTATTATATAAGTATTTCAAAATTGACTATTAGTAGGTACTAGAAAGCTGTAATTCGGCATGAATATACATATTAGTCACGCCAACAAAGTGGTAAAACAAATCGTGTTTTTTTTGTGTTCCCTATAGGTATACACGTAACGTGGAGATGTTTTTTTTTCCTCCTCTATCCCATAGTGTGGGTTTTCGTTGCATAGGTCTTTCAAAAATATTGCGGGTTTGTGATAACAATTTTTCTATTAAGGGATCCGTTTATGAAATATTAAGCTTTAAAACGCCTAACCGCCTACACTGAGCAGGGTCAGATATGCTCTTCCCCGGTTTTAAAATAAATATCCATTGATATACAGGGTGATTGGAAGGTAGAGGTAAACCTTTAAGCCATGGTTGTCTTAGACGAAGTCTCACATTTTTTTTTTATTGATAATTATGTGTTTTTAAGAAAATATCTCAAAATTTCACAACTAATTGCTAATAGTGGCTAATTTAAACAAATAATTGATAATTTTTTACTTAATTTCATTAGAGTAATGTGTAAGCAATCTAACAAAACAGGTTCCAAGTATCTTTGTCATCAGAATTTTGTTTTACAGACATTTGAATACCCGAAACATTTCTAAAGTTTAAGAAACCCTTTGCTTTAACGGCATTAAAAAAAAAACAGAGCGTGTGATAATTATTTAAACCTTTTTAAAAACATGTGTAGTTATTCGTCTTTCTTTTGAGGTATCATTTACGCGAATATCTAGGCAAATATGGAAATTGTATGGTCTGTACTAGCTTCACCTTAAAGGTTTACCTCTACCTTCCAATCACCCTGTATATCAACGTATCAATGGATATATATAATGATTTTCATGATATACATCGGCGAACCCTGTGCTGTGCATATACATATGTCACATAAAGAAACTGAATTACCTGGCTGTTTAATCCGAGGCAAAGGAACATGAAGAAAAATAAGACTGCCCATAGCTGGGATGCTGGCATTTTTGCTATAGCTTGAGGATATACAACAAACAGCAAACCAGGACCTGAAATTGATATAATACATGTTTTAGGAACTTCTCTTTTCTAAGTAGATATGCATTGCAAAAATAAAAAAGGTATAATTGTGCAAACTGGGTTACAAGTAAATACTCACTATCAGCGATGACATCCTTTACAGAGGTATTCTGCTCAAACGCTATGTTGCCAATAGTAGCGAAGGTGAATATACCCACAATCAAGCTAGTGACTGCGTTTACTAGCGAAACGGCCAGCGTGTCGTGCAGGAAGTTGTTGTCGAATCGGTTGTACGAGGCGAACATTATCATCGACCCGAACGCTATTCCTATTGAGTTAAAGATCTGTGACGCCGCGTTTACCCAGGGCCTCGATTGTTTTAGTAATTCCCACTCTGGTTTGAAGAAGAATCTTAAACCTTTATCAGCCCCTTCGAGAGTGAGTGAACGTCCCAGGAAGACTATAATCAGTAGAAATGGTAAAGTTGTGGTGATGTATCGCACTTTAGCCGATGATTTGATACTCTTCCATAGGGCGAAGTAGACTAACACCCAAGCACAAACTAAGCAAGCCGCCAACTCCCACCGCATGCCACCAGGATATTCAATACCGTCACTCATGTTTAATACCTTTTTCCTGGAAATATCAAATAATGTATTATGATAACAGTACCACACTACCAGTTTCTTAAATAGCGATCAAGAATATTCGTTTTTCTATGACACAAAAGTAATAAATATGGCAACGACTACTACCTATTGTCAGTTTGCGAATGTAAGTTTGATAGCGATAGCCAGTCGAACGCTATTAGGAAGCTGGGAGTGCAAGATGCATAACTCTTATTTGCCGATTTTAGAATATTGATAAAATGTAGGTATAGGTTGACGTACGAGTAAGCTGATGACAGATCGCGTCGACTGCTTATGTCAACTTGGCAACTCATACATTTCGAGTCGATAGAAAACAAACGTTAGCAGCGTTTACATCTCGGCTAGGCCCTAAGATAAGGTACTAATATACAATCAGGGTGGTTTATATAATGGTTTCCGCTATTCCATTTAGACACATTTTATACTGAATAGAATTAATATGATTTATTTAAAATCTTGGTAAAGCATAGCATGCCGATATTATTTTAGCAAAATTCATAACTTACTCGAAGAATTGTTCGGTGGGTGTTTGAGATCCATTTGGCTTGGTATGATTATGAAATGGAACCCAGCATTGAGCTGTGTTCCATCGGTTGGAGCAGCTTGCCCATGGGACTTCCGCTTTAAACGATGTGAAGAAGTAGTAAATTGCCCACGCTATTATAACTGCATAATACGTTGACATCAAAAACGAGATCACTACGCTTGCGATTCCAGCACCTAAAGTCCAGGAAAGAATAGACGTTTTAAACAAGTACTAGGCAAATAAGTATAAGTACATAATTATGCTTATTTTAAGATATTCAAGCGACTCACCCGTAAAGAGTGGGCATATCTGTGAGAGTGCTCCGATAGGCCCGTGCGCCGTGTACTGGCCTATCGCCAGTTCCATGAACAGCATGGGCACGCCACAAACGAGGAGTATTATAAAGTAAGGGATAAGAAATGCACCTGCAATAAACATGTTTATTTTAATATCTACCTACGTATACGTTTAAGCAGATCAATCATCAAACAATCTAAGCAGTTAGAAGATAATTTTGTAATGGATGAGGCATGAGTATAATGCGTTCCCGCAAGTGATTCGGTAAAATATCAATAACAGCTAAAACGGTTTAGCAGTATTGTTTTTTTTTCATTTTGTTTTAATTTCTTATTTTTTGTCGCATTTCACTGACTTAAGTGCAACATTTAATGTGAGGTACCTTATCCTCTTCTATTAGTTCACATGTAGGTAATGATTTTTCCGTCGTCCGGTTTAGCCAAGCCTAACATCGAGTTGACCTACAGGAACTGGCGTAATTAACCTGCTAATTTGCCCGCTGAGGCAAATTGAACCAACACCGAGTCGTCGCCTAGTCATCACTTTGGGAAAATGATTATTTTGAAATCTATAGACTTGAAAACCAGTAGGTAAGTAGATATAGGAGATTCGTGTAACGTATTTTGTGGCTATTTAAGGTGGATGGCATATTTAACAATAATAAAGGTAATGACTAGTAATCACTTGATATCTGGAGTCCGCGACGTGTGAAGTGTCAGTTTACCGAAGGCATCAACTGTAATTTACACTACATTGTCGTGTAGTTTTGTTTGTGTGGACGGCACTTTGGTGTCAAGTAGCCGCAGTTAGCGCGCGCGACACAAACAATCTCAGCCACGATCTCACGAGTTTTTGTACACATAAGACATTGTACTCATCTTATCGCGATTTATCTCTAATTCGATAACTTCCAAACATACTTACGTAGATTGATTACGATTATGACGTGTTTATTTTTAACTGGAATAATAAAGATAATATTTTTTTGGTACTAGTACAGTACCGAACGAAAGATTAAGGATTGCCAAAAACATTACTCATTCAAACAATATTTAGTTAACGCTAGGCCACCTAATGAAGCAATAAAAATAGAATAAATACATGCGATATGTATGCAAGTCCTATACAAGTGATTGGTTATTCGATATATTCCGTCCGTAGAGTTCATTTGGAAGTGTAAAGTTCCTTTAAGTTGATAGAATGCTGAATTACATACATACATACATACCTTCACGCCTTCATTCCCAGAGTGGGGTAGGCAGAGCTACAGAATTACCAACAACTCTAAAAACTTGTTGATAACTCTGTAACCACAATTTGCACAATTAGGCTAAGATGTTTAACAGTGTATATTCAGTGTGTATTGTGTGTTGTGTGTAATGCTGAATTCTCTCTCTTAAAATCATGCTAGGTATTAAATTTGGTTGGAATATTATTTACTCTCGAATTAACGTCTCGGTTTAAAGTATAATACCTTCATTAGTGGCGAAGTCCTCATGGTCATCGTAATTTATGATTTCATGACATCGTGTAAGGACAATTTTTACCCATGTGATAATAAAACGTTCGCGGAACATTCTACAGAACGTGGTGCAATGCCACCGAGATCACGATGTTTTTGTCGACTTAATGAGTGATTTAGAGCGTCGTCCGACGCGACGACGGCGGCACGCCTTGTTAGCATTAGCGTAGAATGAGCGCTAAATGGCCAGTGCAAAAATGGTTCTTTGCGCTAAAATTCGTACTGAAATGACTAATCTGCACGAATTAAACGGATTATTTGATTTGATTATTTTTTCATGCAGAAGGAAAGTTAATACCTGCTGAATTCCTATACACAATTAGCATGCAAACTAAAAGCTTTAGTGCCGAGAAAGTAAACAACAATTCATAAATTACTTATGCGATTAATATACGGCGATTATAATTATCTTTTAACTGTAAAATCTGTAGATACCAAATTTTAACACTAAGTATGCCATTCATGGTCTCTGAATTATAATGAGTGATACTTATGTATGACTTAACATTTACCTGCGGATCTTTCATATTTTTAATTTGAGAATACAATTTTTTGTCTCACCTCCTCCGCTTTTGTAACAGAGGTATGGAAAGCGCCACACGTTGCCCAAGCCGACGGAGTAGCCCACACACGCGAGAACAAATTGAATCTTGTTCGGCCAGAAGGGCCGGCGGGGTTTTAGGTGATCTGTCTCTGCATCCTCCTCTTCTTCGTCGCAATCGCTTTCATGCGAACCGGTGTCTTCATCTGGTGGCCTGTAAATTAAAAGCAGACTTTGACGTAAGCACTTATTAACCCGATACTTAATAACTAAAGTCTAAGACAAACGCTTTGTTTCATATATAGGTTTAAGAGTCTCTCGGATAGAGCTTGCGCAGTACTCTATTGTCAAAACCAATCCATTAACAGCAAGAAAGGAAGTCTTTGGGGCGTGTGCGACATGTTTCCAGTGTTTCAGTGTTCCAACCTATCGCTGTTGTATTATGCATTAAATCGAAATTACAGCCAACGTGGCCAGTTCTACGATCAGCACCTTTTATCACATCGAATGTGTATCTGCTTTAAGTTTAATGATGTTCTTAAACATAAGTAGGTACCTTAAGCAATAAACATTTGAGTACTACCTATTGCTTACTCATCTAAAGCTAACGCTTACGTTTGCCAGCATGCTAATGATATGAAAAGTTATTTTATACGTTTCTCCGAAGTAATGAAAAGCGCTTGCGATAATCTTAGGTAATAAATGAATAATAATATGGTTAAAGTATATACCTATGTGAAACGATATCCTATGCTCCCATTACACTACAGATTTTGTCTACGGTGAACTGGGCGAGTTGGATTGAATAGCTGTTGCGTTATATTTCTCTGCAGAGATTACGTAAGACTTCATTATATCTATGGTGCGTAGCCTAGCACCGTGCCAAATTGACGATAAGCGG
Source organism: Acleris emargana (assembly GCA_927399475.2). Taxonomy (NCBI): domain Eukaryota; kingdom Metazoa; phylum Arthropoda; class Insecta; order Lepidoptera; family Tortricidae; genus Acleris; species Acleris emargana. Next base: position 12,037,043 of record OV656837.1, read on the forward strand.
TACCGAAAAAGCATTTAGCAAATAATAAAAAAAGACATTTATTCAGTAGATAATTAGGCCGCACGGGCACTTTTACACGTCAATAGTCTACCAGCGCTTCCCGAGAGGAGACCACTGCTGAGAAGAAACGCCGCAAGAAACTCAGCAGTCAGTCATTTTTTAACCATATTTCCTACTACAACGATACTACTTACTCTAGCATTATATGAAGCTATAAATATTAAATTAAATATAACATCGAATATAATGCGTAGTCCAGCATGAAAATATGTCAAAAATATTACGAGAGAGATGGACAAAAAGGAAAAAGGAAAAACACAAGACGGCCACATAAAAGTTTCGACATGTTTTCCTACATCAACGTTTTCTTTCAATATTGTGTAGTGTGTGTCCACACACACAGTACACAAGATTCAACGTTTGCATTTGCACAAATTATTAATGACTAAACTTGTGGATACACCAAATAGTTCCTTGTTTTTCGGGGTTTCAAGGTCGAATTTTTGTAACTTTTAATAAAATAAAAAATTAATCGGTATTAATTAGCCCCTAGACAAATAAAGGGTCAAAGTACCTGAAATGGATAGCTAATGGCCTCTTCTATTCGCTTGTTTCTTTTAGACAACGCTCTACTAAACACCCTGTATACTTTACGGACGCGGAATTTTCGTAAAGCAATTTTATTTTTATTTCTAGTATTTAAATTACGTATATCAGAATTTTTGGTGAAATAATCTAAATTTTTAATAACATAAATAATATCCTCATAAATGAATTGAGCCGCTACAGTTAAGATATTAATTTCTTTAAAAAGTTATCTTACGGGAATTGTTATAAAAAGAACGAATGGTAATTTTTTGTAACAGAAATATAGTTTGTATTTCAGCTGCCTTGCCTCAAACCAGAATTCCGTACGACACGACACTATAGAAATAACTATAAAAAACTAAACGAGCTGTCTCAACATTAGTTAGGTGTCTAATTTTCCTAACGGCAGGCATAAGCCGCCGATCTTAGTTTACCTGTCAGTACAGCTATATGGAGACTCCATTGCAAATTTGTATCTATTGTTATGCCTAGAACAACTGCCTTATCTTCTACCTCTTGGGAAACGAGGATTTCCTGACTCGAATTTTATCTCGCCTCGCTATTGCTCAGCCTGCTAACTAGCTCGTCGGGAAATCTTTTACTTTCCGCGCTTAGGCAATAATGTACTATTAACGCACATGCACAAAAATAAATCACGTAAATAAGAATGGCCCATGTAATGTGTGTCTTATGTGCAACGGAGTCTGATCGAAAATGCTCCTTTTTCGCATAAATCAACAATTTCCTAATAAAAAAACAATCCCTGATGTAAAATCGGGAGAATGATGTGCAAAATGTAGGCTCTAGTTGATTTATTTACCAGAAAACGGCAGTTTTAACCAAAAACTATGCATTTTGAGGTTATAAAATGGTTTACTAAATTTAAGACAAGTCATATGTTATGGTCTTTATATAATTATACTTTGGCGTACTTTTAGTACCTACCAAAAACGTAATACTTAAATCTTTAATATCTCCGCTCCGATATTATTTAACGCATTAGATTTTGTACGTTTGTGTCTTTAGAGGTCCTCTATACCATTACAACAAAATCATGCAGGGCCGCTGAAAAAAATATGTCAATAATGTTCATACGAACTTACCCAATGCCCTTCGGATACAAGTTTTCATACAGAACTAATAGTTAGGGAGGCGAGGTAGCTAAATGGCGTAATTCAACGGCGCCGCCGTCGAGACCTATCAAAATCGAAAGATAAAATAATTTCGAAAAGAAAAGCTCGTATGGTAAAAACCATTTTAGCGGTGGGTTTGGCGTGTACGGTTTTTCAAAAATGTTAAAAATAACAGTTACTTGGGCATTCTCGAGCGCGTCAGATATTCATACTACGTTTGCCCCAAGTGCTTCTGATAACAACGGTATATCTGCCGGTTTGCGTGGTGGGGGTAGGCATATAAAGTAGTCAAAAATGCAAAAAAAATAAATTTACTCGAGCGCGTCAGATTTTCGGAAGGGGTGTTAAGTAGGCCCCAAGGAAGCTCCCTTTAAAAAACTGACGATCGCGCTCGAGAAGTTCGCGACCCTATAACTCGGCGGCGTCAAGGACTTATCGTCAGATTAGTTAAATTTAGTCTTAAAACACTAAAATCAACCCCCAATATCTTAATCTGACGCGCTCGAGTATTTCAGACTATCGTTTTTTTTTTACTAATCTGATCGTCTATCCTAGGCGCGCGTCACTACATATCTATAGAGCTAAATACTTTACAAGGTTGTTCTATTAGGTCTAAGGTATCTCTCATATCTTAAACTGCCACGCTCGAGTATTACCAAAAATTCCCCTATTCGCCTCCCTAACTATAAGCTATGCTTACATACGTACGACGGTGAAAATGCACGTATACGACAAGGTCTTTGATTTTTGTTAATTTTGTTACTTGCTGTGCTGGTACTTTAAAAATGCATCTGTTTACTTCGTAAGTGTGTTTGTGGTACGAATTCTAAATTAAAACGTGCACGATCTGCATTGGGCTTTTTTAATATTCCCAAAGGGAGCCATCGACCCGGGTGCCGGGACCCTATTACTTCGCCTCCGCTGATTGTCCGTCTGGCTGTCAGTGGGCTGTATGAGTATCTCATGTCATGAACCGTAATAGGTAGGCACTTGCAATTATCAGAGTTTGTATTTTTCTATTTCCCAACATAATCTTATCCATTAACCTACCGCCAAGCAGCAGTGTTCGCATCGTTGTGTTCTGGTTTGGGGATAAGACAGCCGGTGAAATGACTAGCATAGAGGCATTCCATCTTAGTCCTCAGGGTTGGCAACGCATTTGCAGTCTTGTGAATGCGAATGTCTATGGGTCACAGTTTCCACTTACCATCAGGTGGCCTGTATGCTCGTTTGCCTTCCCATGCTTTAAAAAAAAAAAAAAAATTAACGAAGCCCCAATACGAGAATGGTACGAAACCTTTCATGTGCGAGCCCGACTCGCCCTTGGCCGGATTTTAACTATGTATTTGGTTGTGTATAATTAACGTGAGATTTAATACTTAAGATATTTCTCGGTATGGGGTATTTGAGAGATTCGAGTTTAGTATTATCTTAAGGTGTATAATTACTAATAGTTCTTTAACTTACAAATATTTGTAAAATGTGATAGTAGAGATTTACTTGTCCGTAAGTAGGTATTAGGTTGTAGACGATGCTGGTTGTTGGTGTCAGGTTTTAATTTAACTGTGAGTGACATGTTTACGCAACTAATTAAATAGGTACCTGCTTGACTAGGTGTACTTAGATAACAAAGAAGACGTTAAGGTCACGCGTCTGAATTGTAAATCACCTACATACTCGTATCTACACTATGCAGTTATACTTAGTATTTTTGTTACTTTTATTTGCATTTACCTGTAAGAAGATTACATTTATTACAAGCTTTTAATTAACTTGCTCCGTTCGTTAGTCTGTCATTCGGGAACTTGCTTCGTTCATATTAGGCATGTTTGTCATTCTGGTTCAAATCTTGCAATTCAATTTTGAATCACTTCCCATTCATTTGGAATACATAATTAGATAAGTAATCCCAAAGAGCAATCGAAGGTTTTTAAGTTATTAAGTCTGTGAGTAAAACGATGGTAACGCAGATGGACAGTGAAATGTGAATCGGAAAAGGACATTTTGTAATTTTGTCAGGTTACATTTTCCTGGTTTATTGACAAGATTTTATTTTGTTATTACTTAGTTAGCTATTCTTGGTTTGCTCGTTTGTAGGGACCCGTAGTAAACAACCATACAAGTAAAGCAAAAGTTTTGTTTTATGAATATTATGACATCGAATGATATGATTGCTCTTAAATAAAATCATTATCTACATGTTATTATGAATTTTTAGATTAGGTTTAGGTTAGTAGTTTAGGAAATATTAAACTCTATAATTTTCGCCTCTACAGCCAAAACGATAATTAATAAAAATCTATAAAACATCTTAAATGTAAGAACATACTTATACTAAAAAAGGAAAAGTATCACGATAACGTAGACTTGATTGGTTCCACTTAGATACAGCCGGCTACAGTGTTTATACCCACTCGTACTAAAACCATCTAAGACAGCACCAAATAACTTTAAATAGAAAATTAATTCATACTTGTTGTTTTTTGACATATTTTTTTGTGTTTATAGTAACGATTGATACGACATGCTCATGTCCGGTTTTTAACGTTCTTTTACGTGTACGTTAGAGTCGTTGAAAATGATTGTGTTGGTCTTATTTGGTCTAAGCCTTGTTAGTAATTATTTAGCTTCGTAACGGCGATGCATGAATACTGGGGGCCCAGACTAGAGAGACTACGGCCAGGATGTCCGGCTCGTTACCTTCGTCATTGTTCAATGAGTGTCCGAGCCTAACTGCATGAGGGATTATTATTCGTTTTTAATGTTATTTTTTATGGAACATTAAGACCAATTTGTATGTGATACAAACCGGTAGGTATTCGAAATTGTTAAAAAATTGTTAATTGCGATGTAAAATGCATCTGGCCATTAGTATATAAAAACGAAATGTACTTTCATAGCGGATTGCCTAACAGGGATTGATTGATGATTGCTTATTATTATCAGTTGATCAATGTCTACAATCGTGGACATAATCGGCTCTTGGCATTTGCAATTCAACACCTTCGAGTATAGGTAAAGGTATTACATGGATAAATAAAGTGTATACTAGCAAAATATTTTGCTGCAATAAATTTTTTATACCAGGGTGCATTTCTGTAAGTAGCTAGTAGTAGTTTTGCACAATACAAAAAGTAAGTAAAAATGGCGAACTTAATGCCTTAAGGCATTCTCTACCAGTCAGCCACTAGGCCAAACAGAATCGTTGAGGTGGGTGCGAGTATTTCAGCAAGAGCCTTTACTGGCTTTCAAAATCGCAATCAAATACACTCGCGGTCAAATAATACGGGTCAGAATGCGTTTTTCATACTAAAGAGGCCATTTCGAAGCCTTGGTTCCTCGCCAGGGGATGCTTTTAGTGAAATCTGATGATGGATACCCCGAGCATTAATACAGGACTTCCAGAGTAACTAAGATACCTAACTGATTGAGTCTGCGGTTAACGCCGGAATCGTGCATGTTCAGAAAAACATCTAAAATGGCAATAAAATGTAAGGAAATACAAATACTCACCCAAACTCTCTCGCTGTGGTGTTAACTGATTGTGCGATCAGTAAGGTATCTTAAGCACTTTTGACCTCCTCTATTGAACCTCGGAGTATCCAATGTTAAACCTCACTCAAAACAACCCCTGGCCAGGAACCAAGGCTTCGAAATAGCCTCGTTTGTATGAAAAACGCACTCTGACCCGTATTATTTGACCGAGAGTGTAATACATATATAAAAATACACATAAACAATAATATTTATCGTTTTAGTTTCTATTTATTTAGTCGGCAACGAGTCCGTTTAAGTTAAACGATTTTTTTTCACATTTGCATATAAACGAATGGACTAAGTTTTAAAAGGCGGATCTTTCACGATTACCCGCTCTTCGTTTAACCTTGTCAGGTGTTTGGTTTTAAAGATGGATAACTCATACTGTAGATTTATTTGACGTCATATAGAGCTCAAGGGATTTTGTACTTAGACCGGTCAAGGCAATTGGCTTGATGATAGCTAATCCCCGTGAAGAAATTACCTTCGCGTGATAATTTCTTGAACCTCCTTACCTGTATTATGTGGTTTATAACAAGTGTGATGGTACAAACTAGAAAGCAAACAAGGATTCAAAAATAACTACTGGGCTCCATTGTCGACATTTGGGCGCGTCGCGAATACCTACCGAAGTACCAACAACACACAAAATAATGTGCAAACAGTCAAAATGTACATACGCAAAATCTACAGTACGTGAAATGTACAGTACGTAAAATGTACTTAGTTACGCTGAAAGCACATAATGCAAAATATGTAAAAAGAAAAATACACCTTTCGCGAATTGTTCAATACAAAATTTATAATCCGCAAAATATTACAAAAGCGAAATGCTCAATCGTATTGTTTATTTTGCGTGTTGTTCATTCTAACTTTGCACATTTAGCGACAATCGCGTTCTGTAATACAACAACCTAATTTCTTGAACGAAATGTTACGTGTTTGAGCCATGCCTTTCCAGCAAAAAACACTTGCAATTTTTAAATTTATTGACCAATAATCTATTCTTGTCAAGCCAGTACCTAGGAAGTACGAGCATGTGAACGTATTTTAATCATTATCAGGAAGGAGGTGATAAGAATGGGCGCACGATCATCGTTTATTGTTGCTTCCAAGATAAAACGCGGGAAGATATCAGAGTTGCAGTCTTATCATTTCCAGTCAATGAAGGTCATGTCGGCTAACACACCCCAGATGTAAATCTAATGGGATTTTATAGGATTGCCTCAAGATGTTTCAAATGACACTTGACGTAAGATAAACCCTAACAAGTACTTCAAAAAAATTGCATTCATACCTGTCACAGCGTCAAACAACGATATGTTTCACCAGTAGGTACAATGCGCACGTCAATCAACGAATAACGTGATAATTTTCCATTTCCGATTTGATTGCTCCATCACTCATTTGCACCTCGGAGTATTGCCTTAAACAGAGTCGATTGGGTGTACCCAAGCAAATTTGCATCGGTTGGGTTACTAATGTTAACCTAGGTTATCTTCGTTTTGTTAGTTTTAAGATAGACTTAGGAACGGGTGGTTTTGAACCTGATGTGCCTTTATAATGCATGTTTGATTCGGTCGGTAGAGTGGGTGTTGTTTACCACGCGGTCTAATCTGGAAGTGCAACAACATGATTTATTGGTATCTGTTCCATTTACTCTCTCTATTTATTACTGATAATGTGAACTAGTGAGTTGTAGTTTGTAGTAGGGAACACTAACTCTAATGATATGTACTCTGAATCCGTGAAGGCGCTCTCTACGAGTACTTGTCAAATATCACACTTGAATGCTATCAATAAACTTATTTTACTTCTCCGGTTATCTTACCCTTCCTCAAACCAGCATACTTTAGCTTTTCTTGCCAATTCTAAACACCCGAATCTTCTAATTTTGAATTCGGGAATATTTCTCCGCCAGATGCATTTGCCTATCTAAAATCTATTAATTCGAAGGCTGTTGGTGAAGATTACCTTAGCTTAGATATGCTTTTGCTCGCGGCGCGGCGGACTGAATTGCTCCTGTCTTGTACGGTATTATCAACTTCTCCTTCTCCACTGCCACCTTTCCGTTGTTATGGAAGCATGCCTACGTGATTCCACTTCCTAAAACATCAAATCCTTCAACGTTTGATCAATATCGTTAGATTTCCATTCTTCCAACCCTATCGAAGACCATGGGCATTTTGATAATCACCGTCTCCTTCTTCATCTCAACAGAAATATAATCTCCTTAATCCCTTTCAATCAGGTTTCCGTCCCGGGCATAGCACAGTCACTGCTTTGGTAAAGGTCACTGTCGACTAGTGTCTACATTCGTCTTAATATTGAGTGTAGAAAGCTTACTGTTTTAGTACTTATTGATTTCAGTAGCGCCTTTAACTCCGTGGAACTTGATATTCTGCTTGGAACGCTTAGTTCTCGTAATCTTTCTCCTTCTTCTCTCTCCTGGTTTCGAGCATACCTCTCTGGGAGGCGCCAGGGTGGGCTGAATGGTGTGAACTGTCTGCCGGTGACCCCAGGGTGGGGTGCTCCCTCCCCTTCTCAATTTTTATTAACGGTCTCACCGAGTCACTTGTTTCCAGTGTTTTCTACGATGGCACTCCCAATTCCTTTTTCCATGACTGTTAAAAACTTGGGCATCACTATGGATGGACCAGACAATCTCATGGTCAGCCCACATCAATGGTTTCAGCCGCAAATTCTTTGGGTCACTTCTTTCTATGAGGCACCTACCTTTATACCTTTCTTTCATTTACGATTCACGCCTGTAATCCCGGAGTGGGTTACGCAGAGCTACGAATTACCTACAACTTTAAAAACTTGTTGATAATTCAGTAACCACATTTAGCACAAATAGGTTAAGATGTTAACCAGTATATTAGTGACAGGCTGCAAGCCCATCGCCTAACAGTAGGTATTACAAGCCTATAGCCCACTTTAATTAAAGTACTTAATTGGTTTACTATAGTCGAGTCCGGAATTAGGCGAACTAACTTGACAGGCGAAAATGTTGCCAGACATAGGAAAAAATAAATAGTGATAGGTTTATGTCGACACAAATATGTCGATATAACCTTGTGCCTTCTATAAATCTGATTATATTTATATTTTATCAAGTAATTGTCATCGAAACTTTCACACTCATACATACTTGCCAAATAGGGAAAAACTACAGCAATTTTTACGATATAATATGATCTGAAGGATGTACGGTTTAAAGCGGATATTTACGATACTTACTCCTCAAATTAGGAATAAAATACAAAAATAATGCTGACATTACAACAGGCCATTGTGATCCTTTTAGGTGGCTTCCAAATTATTAGTTAGATTTCAAACACAATAATAATGATAAACTAGACTTTTTAAATATCGATATTAACATCACTAGCCAAACTGTGGCAACATTAGTGTACAATGAACTGTCAAGTTAGTTCGCCTAATTCCGGACTCGACTTTAGCAACATTTTGCTACTAAATGCTAAGAAGACTAAATGTGTTAGGTTCGCTTTGCCTAATGTTAAACCGTTAGATTCTAGTATTTTTATAAATGACGAGTGTTTGCAAATCGTAGAAAAGGCAGTTTTCCTAGGCATAACAATAGATAAAAATTTGCAATGGAGTCCCCATATAGCTGTACTGGCAGGTAAACTAAGTTCGGCAGCTTACGCCGTTAGGAAAATTAGACAGCTAACCAATATTGAGACAGCTCGCCTAGTTTATTATAGTTATTTCCATAGTGTCATGTCGTACGGTACCTATTCTGGTTTGGGGTAAGGCAGCTGACATACAAACTATATTTGTGTTACAAAAAAGGGCCATTCGTTCTATTTACAACTTAAATTCCCGTGACTCGCTGAGAGAACTTTTTAAGGAAATTAATATCTTAACTGTAGCGTTAAGTTATTAAAAATTTAGATCCTTTCACAAAAAATTCTGATGTACATAATTTCAATACTAGAAATAAAAATAAAATCGCTATTCGCAAATTCCGCGTCCGTAAAGTATATAAATCATTTGTTGGTCAATGCATTCATTTCTATAATAAATTACCTGACATAGCTTTAAAGCTACCCTTTCCAGCACTTAAAAATTACTTGAAAAAGTCGTTAATGTCTAAAGCGTATTATAGGATCGAGGACTATCTAATAGACAAAAATGCTTGGCCTAAACCCGAAACTTAATATATTTTATTTTTTTCAAATTCAGTAACTTTGTCTTGTCTAGGGGACACCGTTGATGTAGGAAAACATATCAATCTTATGTGGTCGTCTTGCACCGTCTTATATACTTACACCTAGGTAGGTGTTCTCTTTTTTTCTTCTCCCTCTATCTCTCTCGCAAGATTTTGGTGTGTTTTCCTGCTGAAACTACGCAGCTTATTTAATATATATTTTTAATTTAATATTTATAGATTTACAGGGCGAACGACATGAAGTGTTACCAAATTCACAAAATCGAGCCTGGTGTCAAAGTAAATGCGACTTACTATCGGGAAAATATTTTGGAAGCTGCGTTGGAGCCTTGGGTACGCAAACATTTCGGTAGTAGACCGTGGACATTACAACAAGACTCGGCCCCGGCTCATAAAGCTCGTGTGAACCAAGAATGGCTGAACAACGCGTGCCACAATTTATTTCGTCCACGCAATGTCTTTCGAATTCCCCAAACGCGAACCCGATGGACTTCTATTATCTGGTCCATTGTGGAGAGCAAGGTGAGGAGAAGAAAACATGCCAGTATGGATGCATTGAAGAAAGCGATCGTACGTAATTGCCATTGCATACCGCAGGATCACATTCGTGCAGCGTGCAACTCATTTTTCTACCGTCTGAAGGCCATCCATAGACAGCAGATGGTGGTCATATCGAGTTAAAATAAAGTAATCTTAAAAATTTGATATCTTTTTCTCATTTTTTTCTTAATAATGAATAATTTAAGACAACAAAAAAAAATCGTAGCCTTTTGAATTTGGTAACACTTCATGTCCGCCCTGTATATAATGCTAGACTAAGTATACCATTGTAACATTAAATATATTTAAAAAATGACTGACTGCCGAGTTTCTTGCGGCGTTTCTTCTCAGCAGTGGTCTCCACTTGTGAAGCGCTGGTAGATTCTTGACGTGTAAAAGTGCCCGTGTGGCCTACTTACTGAATAAATGTCTTTTATCTTTTTTATCTTTTATATTCCCTTAGACGCCTCTTACGACATCCGAACTGCAGAACTTTCTACCTTTAAATACCTACTAAAATAGGCTATTAATCCTAGCTCACTCTCTCTTACTTCCCTCCTTGATTACGATGACATAGCTTTTCTAGATCTTAGGGCGGAGCTGTTTGACAAGCTTGAACGTTTGCGGAATGTCTGTATCAGATACACACTTGGCCGCGTAAGTATGACCACGTGTCCCAGTTCCAAGCGCAGCTGTGCTGGCTACCCATCCGTCATCACAGGGATGCACATATTGCACATGTCTCGTCACTTCTTTTTAATATTCTTTTCCTTCCCTTCTCATCTCCTACATTTAAAAAAGATTCAGTTATTTAGCACAAGGTAGCGGGCACCACCGAGGTCAAGTGCTATCCTTTCTCTCGCTATCCCGTCAGATAAGGTGCGTCTATGCTAAATCTTTCTCGGTGCACTCTGTAAAATTGTGGAATGAGCTTTTGTTGAGTTTGAGACAGTCCCCTTCTGTTGGGTCGCTTAAAGGGAATCTTAAAAAAAATGTGGCTAAGTGAATGAATTTTATTATTCACTGTTTATACATTTTATAATCAAGGTTGAACACTCCAAAACTGCATGTAAAATCTGCTTTTGTTACGCAAAAACATGAGTTTTTTAGACACCTATCTGATCACAAGAAACTGTCCTATGACATGTCTATAGATTTTTTTTTGTAAATAGGGCAGGACTAAGAAATTATAAAGCCCAGGCCGCACCAGAGCGAGACTCGAAACAGAACTTATCCGCAAAGAAACATTTTCAACAACTTTATGTAAATTTCATTACGAAATTTGAATGCGTGGTCATGGACGACGAAACTTATACAGGGTGATTGGAAGGTAGAGGTAAACCTTTAAGGGGAAGCTAGTACAGACCATTTAGAACCATTTGAGCCATGGTTGTCATAGACGAAGTCTCACAAATTTTTTTTTATTGATCATTATGTGTTTTTAAGAAAATATCCCAAAATTTCATAATTAATTGCTAATAGTGACTAATTTAAACAAAAAACTGATAATTTTTTACTTAATTTCATTAGAGTAATGTGTAAGCATTCTAACAAAATAGGTTTCAAGTATCTTTGTCATCAGAATTTTGTTTTACAGACATTTGAATACCCGAAACATTTCTAAAGTTTAAGAAACCCTTTGCTTTAACGGCATTTAAAAAAAAAACAGAGCGTGTGATAATAATTTAAACCTTTTTAAAAACATGTGTAGTTATTCGTCTTTCTTTTGAGGTATCATTTACGCGAATATCTAGGCAAATATGGAAATTAGGACCTACAAACCAAATTAAGGGGGAAAATTTCAATATTTAGATTTCTTAGGCAGACTGACCAAAACAACATTTTTAATTAAAACCCTCATTTTTGATGTTCGAAATGACTACCGCCGTTTCTAATACAAGCACGAGCCCGTCTTCTCATTTCTACTGTTGTTGTTTTCAACATCATCTCTATCTTCATGGTTGCAAACGCTGAATGAATTCTCTCCACCAATTCTTCTCTTGTGTTTATTTCGACGCTTGAATACACTAATTCTTTGGCCCGACCCCACACGAAGAAGTCCATTGGGGTCAAGTCTGGTGACCGAGCGGGCCAAGAGATGGGTCCATCTCTGCCGATCCAGCTATCAGGGAAAGAATTATGTAGGTGCTCTCTTACAATTAATGTCCAATGAGCTGGACAGCCGTCTTGCTGAAACATGATTTCTCGCTCTGTTTCAAATATCGGGGCACCGGATTCCTCTAAAAGCACTGGAAGGTCATTTTGTAGAAATTGCAAATAATTATTGCCATTCAAAGTATCCGGTAAGATGTGGGGTCCAATCAATGTTCTGCCAATTACACCTGCCCACACATTGACAGAAAATTTCCTCTGGAATGACACCTGCTTTTTCCAGTGTGGATTGTTGTCTTTTTCGGTCCATTGATGGAGGTTATGAAAGTTTGTTATGCCCTCTCTAGAGAATTTGCATTCATCCGTCCACAAGATTGATTTTAGAAACCACGCATCATCAATGTCTCTATTGAGGAGAAAACGGCAGAATTCAATCCTTTTTTGGGGATCCCGCTCTTCCAGACCTTGCACACCCGTGCCATGGAATGGATACATGTGATTGTCATGCATTGTTTTCCAGACCTTCCATTGTGAAATGTTTAGATTTCGAGCTACAACTCTGGTACTGGTATGAGTATCGGCTTCAAACGCTGCTAAAATGTCTCCTTCCGTGGTAGGATCGTGTCTGCCCGTGTTGACTCCAGGTTCAAAGTGGTGTATTCCATTTTCAGCTAGCCGACGATATGCGTTGTAAAATACTCTAGCATTCGGTACCCTGCGATTCGGAAAACGCTCTTGGTACATTCGTCGTGCTAAAGATCCGTTGCCGTTTGCATTGCCATACATAAAAACAATATCCGCATATTCCTGATTAGAAAAACTAGCCATCACAATTAAATTGTGCGTGTACTTTAAAATTCAAAGTTAGGGTTAAGTCTACGACTTGACGCATCGTGACAAAAATGTCAATTCCTTCAATTAAAAAAAAGAACAATCGAAGTTAGGGTATCATCAAAGAGTATTAATTTACTTATTTGGATCAAAAAGTTTTCAATGTTGTTTCAAAATGTTCCCCCTTAATTTGGTTTGTAGGTCCTAATTTCCATATTTGCCTAGATATTCGCGTAAATGATACCTCAAAAGAAAGACGAATAACTACACATGTTTTTAAAAAGGTTTAAATTATTATCACACGCTCTGTTTTTTTTTAAATGCCGTTAAAGCAAAGGGTTTCTTAAACTTTAGAAATGTTTCGGGTATTCAAATGTCTGTAAAACAAAATTCTGATGACAAAGATACTTGAAACCTATTTTGTTAGAATGCTTACACATTACTCTAATGAAATTAAGTAAAAAATTATCATTTTTTTGTTTAAATTAGCCACTATTAGCAATTAATTGTGAAATTTTGCGATATTTTCTTAAAAACACGTAATGATCAATAAAAAAAATTTTGTGAGACTTCGTCTGACAACCATGGCTCAAATGGTTCTAAATGGTCTGTACTAGCTTCCCCTTAAAGGTTTACCTCTACCTTCCAATCACCCTGTATAAAAGCCGACTTTAAACAAATTGCTAGGCAGGAGTAACAGTTCTATACCAGCATAAGACAAACAAACGCTACTGAAGAGTGTAAATTAAAAAAACGGTATAAATTCCCAAAAGAATACCTCCTTTAGCAGGCAATGTAGTTGCGGAAAAAGAAGTCACTCGTTTATTACCTCCGGGACAATAAACGGCGATATTTATCAAAAAGGGTGTTTCCAGACGTTTGCTGCGTTTCATAAGGAAGCACGACTCCACCGCTGTTTTAGACAGATTTAGCCAGTTGCAATTACGCAAAACCAGTGATGGAATGATGCGACGCAAACGGGGTCGTGGTGGTACCCAAAGTATGCAACCCGCCAAATAGTCCAGAACTCCGGCCTGTTGAAGAGTACTGGAGTATTATGAAGGGTATTTTAAGAAAGAGAGGCCGAGAAGTAAAATCGGTCTCTGAGCTACAAAGAATATGGACATGGGCGTCAGAACGGTATCCTAATGAGATGGTGCACAGTCTTATGAGCCGTGTGCGTAAGATAGTCAGAAGTATGGCTTACTGTATAGACAATAACTACAATAGGAAATATTATTTTACTTTTGTAGTTATTGTCTACATTTAACTTAATTAATTTTGTCATTAAATGTGTAAAATATAATGTAGTTATTTATTGTTATTATGTATTAATCTTTGTATGCCCCAGTTTTGGCGTGTTCAACCTTTACTATCTGTTTTTAGGTAAGTTTGTTAGTTGATGTAAGTAAGTATATATTGTATCTATATTATTATTTTATTGATGTAGTTACTATATATTTAATATAATGTAATTGCGTTGTGTATATGAAGTAAAAATATAGCTTGTGTTTTTTGCCATCCTCATCCTCGTCCTCACCCAGTCATTACAAGGTTAGCTGGAAAAGATCCCTTAAAGGGATTTATTTTCAAATAAATGTTTTTTTATCAAATTATTTACTTTTGTGCAATAAAGCTTACTTACATATGCAGAATTGGCTCGCAACACCAACAGCCACCACCACGTAACGAAAACACGTATAAATGTAAAGGGTGTGCGCACTGTGGGTCAATCCCCAGTGCGTGCGCATGAAAGGAAATGTTGGGTCTTGCAACTCAATGTGTGTTTGGTTTTGATTGTAAATATGCAGTACAATTTTATTATATCGTTACTGTTCATACTTAATTATTTAAAGTATAGTCGAAAAAAAAACGTTTATTTAAAAACCAGTTTTTAAATATTCACTCACACGGTGCTGTTACAATAAATTGAAGATGGTTTAACCTTTACATGCACTTATGGGGAATAAGTGTTTTTACTCTTTCTCTAGCTAATTACGAGTTTCATTGTTGCTCGAAATAAAAATATCTTATTCTTGTTCTTATTAATTCCACATCAATTTGAGATACACACTAAAGGTTGACCGGAGGTTGCAGACGTTGGTTGCAGTGGACAGAGAGTTATGGATATCCAGGGTGGAGGAGGAAGGACGAGTTTGCCCAGCAATCGACACAATAATATATTTACACACTAAACATGACAGACACAAAACATATATCATGCGCTAAGCCTAGTTGGTAGTGAGCCTGCCTACTACGAAGCTAGCGGTTCTGGATTCGATTCCGATTCCGAGTTGTGTGACGTTTTCTATGTAGGTACTAAAGTAACGGGGTGATCTTGGGTTGATAATACAAAAGAGCACATACGGTCGGAGTGTACCAATAAAATATATAGGATAAGTATGTATTTTTAAATAAATATATTTATCTCGCATAGTACCCATAATACGAGCACAGAGCTTACTTTGGGATTGTCGGAGTCCCATAAAACTGTATAAAACACTTTGCAAAGAAATCAGGCACTTACGATAATTCGAGTAGTTTCAATATATAGGTAGTGTAAGAAAATGAGATTTCATGCTACGAAATTAAATTCATGTTATTTGTATATAATTACTAAAAACTACAACTGTTAATGGGAATAGGAAGGTATCGTTAAAAAGTAAATGTGTTTATGTCTGTAGCACATTGGCGTGACTGGAAAACAGAAGTAAACCGAAAGCCGAATCATACAGTGCATGCTCGATAAAGTTAAATTATGATAATGATAATAATACCTACCTAAGTTTGGTTAGCTTCCGTTACGCTACGCGGCTAGTGTGCTACAGGCGTTAGATACATTCGGTAAAAATTCACTTCATCTGCATAACATATTTTTAACGTTGGATTTACAATTTTTTTGTTTACATTACAGGTGATAAATATTATTTAAACTTATTATTTATTTCAGATCACATATATTAATTAGAGGGCCGCAGTGGTGATATAAGGGTAAGTTTTTTTGGAAATGATCTTTACATGTCTGGTTTCACAAAATTTGAGTATATTTTTTCGGCAAGAATTATTATTAGCCGTAAAAAAAGCTCCTTTACGTTACATTCATTTATGAATAAATACAAAATGTTTATAGTTTTAAAGCTTTGAATAAGGAAGACAACAACTAGGATATAGGGAAACTTGTTCTAAGTAACATGTCAAGAATTTTTGAATAGAGAAACCACTTAGGTACATAGATACTAAACTTTGAATAGATTTTTTTCTTTTTTCTATCGAATGTAATATTTACAGGTTCTGAGAAAACAATGCTTGTTTGTAATGGCTTATAATATGAAGTTTCGTTGAGCATAAGGATAATTTACCTACTCGAGTGTTACCAAATTATAAATTAGCTAATAATAAAATACACTGTATCTGTCTCATTAACATCGTTATTGTCTTGAATTGTTTAACCGAGCAGGAAATATCGTGAATGATGGCAAAGTATTTTTACATGGCTTATGTATTCATAGGCTTCATTGTTTCATCGCGGCTGTGCTTATTTGCTGTCAATACCGAATGGTAGTATTACTGGGTTACTCCTGTTTATAAGGGCTTTAAAATTTTAATAGTCTAAAGGGTGCGTATCGCACATATTGTTGTATTTTATTTATGACTAAGTATTACTAGTTTAAGAAAATATTAAAAGAACATCAGGCGTGGTATTATGATAAAGGTGTGTCAATCACAATGCACGTGATGTGTTTCAGAAAGATGGTTAAGATTATGGTCATTTAAGTACCTACAGTGATTTGATTTGATAATGATTAAATATCAATTTATAAGAAGCAAAATCTATTATTTGCCGTTTCACTCTTCAATACATAATTATCCACTTCATCATCTCACTGTACATCACAAGTCACTGTACACACATCTGGAAGGAATACTTTGGATTCCCGCTAAATACATTTATTTTATTCAAATTGTATACCGAAGTAGTTGATTATTCGCAAGCTGAGCTTCGTTGGTCGCGCGTACTATACACCTAAGACGCCCGCAAATTAGTTTCCCGGCCGATTAGATTTTTGTAAAATCCTTTCTTAGTGTACCCCTAGGGTACCCAAGGAATACTTCCTACAAATTTCAAGTCCCTGGGTGCAGCGGTTAAGGCTGTGCGTCTATATTACACTACTCTTTGCTGTGCGTGGTCTGTCAGTCAGTCATTCAGTCACGGTAATGTTTTATATATTTAGATATATAGGCAGCTACACTTGTGTACGTATCATATTTATTTAATCCTAATCCACTTATCATATTTTATGTGTACTTACTTACAGGAATGTGTTGCCTACAATAATAACAATAACCTTCAAATATTAATAACGAAAGGTGCATCAACAGATACTGCCCAACTGAACGCAATGCCACATAATGTTATAATAAGAATTTTACTTATAAGTAGGTAGGTACTATGTGTTATAGGTAATTTGTAGGTACAGGTCTGCTTACCTACTAGATCCACACACACAACATAACACACAACATATACCTGTAACATATAACTTACTGCCATGTCATAATCA
Source organism: Acleris emargana (assembly GCA_927399475.2). NCBI lineage: Eukaryota > Metazoa > Arthropoda > Insecta > Lepidoptera > Tortricidae > Acleris > Acleris emargana. The sequence continues at coordinate 12,054,544 of OV656837.1, forward strand.
TAAGTTATATTATTGTATGTTATATGTAGATTAATAGTCCACAGGTACACGCTTGAGGACATACTATCAAATCTAAAAGGCACCCTATAGATAATTCTACACGGTTACAATTACTATGTTACAAAAATAGGTATCAGGTCTTACGAGGCTATATAGATACACGTGAAAACACATGTTCAAGTTGAACTGACAACTCCTAATTGAATAATGACAAGTGTAAAGGATGTCTCTCTAAAGATACTCACGTAGGAGGACGTACTAGATGGAACAGTTCCGTAGGCGAAGTCGGTACTCGTCTTATAACCATTTTGCGACCATCGGTGCATCCCATTCCGATGGATGCCAGAGATCTAACTGACGGCGCTCCGTACTGGTTGGTGCCGCTGTCGGATCCCTCGGGATAAGGGGTCACCTGCTCGTAGGGGCGCAAACACCTGGCTGATGCTGCTCCTGAGGCGGTAGCCACATCGCGTATTCTGTGTGTATCGCTGAAGCTCTTTACTTTACGCATTTGTCCAGAGGGCGTTACTATCGGTGTTGGTGAGTTCGCATCGAGAAGCTTTGAGTGCTCCTCGTCCGGTTCGTCATACTGTATCACGTTGATGGCCACGCTGGGCGCGGCGGCTTCCGCTGAAGACTCGGCCTTACTCATAGTACGAGTATCATAATCACAGGGCCATACCGCGGTAACTGATGTGATGTCGCGTTCGCCGCTAGCGACGCGCGACGGCTGAATAATGAGCGGACGCAGGCGAACGAGGTCGCTCTTAGCGTTGCGAACACTGGACTGTATCCGTCCGTCAATCGTAGCAATTGGTGAATAACTGCGATTCTAGGTAGTGGGGAGACCACAGGAAGGGGGGCGGGTAGGGGGCCGCTCTGTGCGGCGACGACAGTTACGTCACGCCTGCGCCCGCGCTCATGCCACGCTACATTATATTTATAAGATTGATACTTTTAAAACAACCTTTTTTTTCACTCTTACTCGTATGGGTATCTTAATTCTAGTAATATAAAAATTGTTAACGTTTAGAAAGAATTCTTAATACCATGACAATTGTTAACTTAAATACCCTACTTAAGATAAATTGTCACCATGGTACCATGCAGAAAAGCAAGATTTATCGCGATTACGACAATGATAACGGTACAATATCAAAAACGAATTAAAGATGGGTAACATCCATGTTACTTTGAAAACTCCTTTTTGCCAGCTAATTTTTGGTAACAATAGCGACCACACTCCTATCAAAGGGTTATAAGACTTATACTATAAGGTCCTAAATGATGTAGCCCAGCGGTTTTACCTGAATGCAGTAGTTTTAACTAGTGACCCCAGTTTATATACTTACTCTAAAAAAAATACGAGTTCCGGGCACCCACATAGGTAAGGTACCCTAGACATAACTTAAATAATATTTATAAGCTTACAAAATATAAAAGGCTCTTTAAAAATAAAACAAGAAAATGTAGGTCCTAAGGAAATAACCTTTAAAGCAACATTTGTTGTGGCTCTATCTTTCCCAAGCACGAGTTAGGTCGGTAACTCGTAAAAACCGATAAACTTTAAACCGTGTTTTTTCTGGTTTTCGTCTGGATAAGAATTAAAATCCTTCATTTTTGACTCTTATAGGTATAAAAAAAGCATCATGTAATAATGCGTTATTGAATTCTCTCGGAAAAGGATGTTCACCAGAAAAATATACGTCTATTAAGTAATCATCATAATTTATAAAAACCGGTCAAAGGTATGTCTCGGTGTAGGGTTCCAAAGCCCTTACGTTACATTGTCCTACACAAAAATCTCAAAATGAAAAGTATGAACTACTTCTCTACTTATTTAAAGTTATAAACACTTCTTTAACCTCAAAATGCATCGTTTTTGGCTAAAACGGTCGTTTTCTGGTGAACAAAGCAACTAGAGACCACATTTTGCACTCTATTTCCCTGGTTTTACATCATGGATGGTGTTTTTATAACAAAATTGTAATTTTAGGTGAAAAGGGAGCATTTTGAGGTTGTAAAAGTGTTTACTAAATAAGACAAGTCAGATGGTAAGGAATATACGTATTGTAATTTTAGAGCTTTGGTGGCCTATAGTGGCTTAGAGAGTCTACTCGTGATCGCAAGGTACGAGTGCGATGTACGAGTAGATACAGTTTGATGCACGGGGCACAATAATACACCAGCAATATTTCGTTAAAAACAAATGGTAGTAATATCGAAATATCACTAAAACATGACCATACATAAGCTGGCTTGACAGCTGTAAACGCATCGCTAGGTGGTTGTTCTTTAACATTTCAAAAGTAAAAAAGGTTTTTATGTATAGAGCTTGAGTCATCTCATAACGATATCAAATGAGAAAGGCTTTGGACAGATTATAACACTGTATTCTGTGTTGCAGGCAATAATACGATTAGGCAAATAATATTCAACTTCTGTTTTTAAACAGTTTACTAGATGTCTTTGTATGACAGGCAGATCCGTTTGGCATAAACTAAACGTTTAGGGCAACCAAAAAACGACCACTTAACAAGTTAAAATATCGAATTTACTTGAATGAGCAAATATATTATTATGATAATGATAAAGCAGCAAAATACGCTATGTAAAGGAATTATTTGATATATTTTATTTTTCTTCATACTATTTTGGACCACCCTTACACCCTAATAATATACAGCGTAAGTAGAGTCAGTATTTTGTGTTCTTGGAAGTGCCTTCTATCTTATGCCACCTTTCGACTTCATCATCACATCACCACCATGCAAGATTTGATGTATACAAGATTGAACAAGACTTAAGATTTCAACTAAATACACTAAGAAATTAACATTAAAGTTAAACAAAAATCTATAAAATATGCGCACTTTGTCAAGTTCTTACTTGGCTGATATTTTCTTTGCAGGAATATTTGAAACTAAAGAATTAAAATCATGGTATTACAAAAATATAAAGTCAATTCATGACACCAGGGCGTTAGAGCAAACAATAATAGGTAGCTTAATTTATTATTATTATATACGACAAGTATACAAAATAAAGTAACTAAACTTTAAATTACAAGTTAATTGATTAGTACGATAAAACGGAATCAAAATTATCAGCATAAAAGTTTGCACGACATTACAAAATTATATTTGTAAGTACCTACGTACATGATAAACAGTTTTATTTAGTACCTACCTACAGATGAGTGCATATAAATATCAACTTACCAGATTCGGTCATATTTCTTTGGAGAGTCGAGAAGCACGGGCACACGAGACATCGGACTTACAAAAGTAATGGCTTTTGCAAAAGTTAGCGAATGATATATAACCTTCTGGCCGTACACGCCCCTTTTGTAAATAGCAGATGTTTGTCGCCATTCGTTACCTTTTCATTAACGCTTCTAATTTACAAGTCCACTTGTCGCTTACCATTTTTACATCTTCAAGTATGCGATAAGTAGTTAGTTAGTTAGTTACTGACAGTTACGTGTGTTAGGTTGTAGTCTAATGTCGTAATCGTTATTTTGATATAAATTTAGGGCAAAAAAAATGCTAATTTAATAATAAACTCAGATATGTATAATATGTTAACTAATATTATGAAATTTATGAAGAGGTAGAATTGTAATGTTGTTTGAATTTGAATTGAATTGTATGTTTTGTCAGTAATCCCTGGAACAACTTAACACAAAAAAACCGGGCAAGAGCATGTCTGACCATGCTCAGTGTAGGGTTCCGAAGTCGTTACGACACAAAAATCTCAAGAATGACGAGTATGAACTAATTGTTTTCACAAACCAACGACACCGCACTAACTAATGTATCTGTCTAACTATGGGGTAGACGAGAAAAAAAAATACAACCCCACGTTACGGGTAGGGAAGGAACATTAAAAAAATAAAAATCAAGATTTTATTTTACCACTTTGTTAGCGCGACTAATATGTATATTCATGCCAAATTACAGCTTTCTAGTACTAAGAGTGTCTGAGCTAGGCTGCGGTCGGACAGACGGACGGACGGACATAGCGAAACTATAAGGGCTCCTAGTTTGACTATGGAACCCTAAAAACGATGTAAGTAAAATAATAAAAAGCCGAAACGAAGCAAGAGCTTTGCCTCCACTCTACTCGGTAGAACCATTAAGAATCGTGGTGCCAACGTTACGATCGCTCTTTATTTGCTTGACAGTATCTAATAGCGGCCGAGTTAAAAGCTATACGATAACATATCAAAAGCAATATGGTTTTACCGAGTATCACTTTTAATTATAAAGGTATTTCATGTTGACTATCTGACTACTTTAACTAAATCAATCAGACTATCTATTGGTTAGCAGAAAACTGAATTTGGTCAGAAAAAAACATCTGATTAGTAGCTATTAAATTGATTGTGCAGCGTGTGTGCAGTTGAAAAATTAGTAATGTTCGAAAAATCTCCGTTAAATTAGTTGCGTGCCGTGCAGGCATTGTTGTTTAAGTTTAGGTAAAAGTAGCATTAATTAAACAATTTATTTTATATTTCAATATAACAGTCGTAGCTAGTTTAATGCCGACGTACATGAAACAATAGGCATGGCACCGAAACCGGGCAGATGGTTTGGTCTGTCGTAACCTATGGGCGTTTTTGGAAATAATTTGGCATAGTTATACATACATTAATCACGCTGACAAAGTCCTAATATATTTTACCAAACACATGTTACCCGAGGTTGTTTTTTTGAGTCGTCTATTTCATTGTGTCATTTGATAGCCTTTTCAAAATTAGTGACGAACATTTAAAAAAAAAAAATCGAGTCAAAGAACCGTTTGCGAAATATTAAGCTTAGTGGTAGTACTTAATCTGTTTTTGGATATGTGAAAAAGTTCACGGTAGGTAGTGGTATATACATGTAACGAGTTAAAAGATAAACTAATTATCCCAGGTAGGTAGGCTTTACAAGTTAACGAATGATAGTCGTCTATAAGTTCTAAATGATAGTGGCCCACACTGGCTCTTGGCCGGTTTTTTACTATTTGTTTCCAGATCCAAATTGTTGGTACTACATATTATAAAGCAAAGTCCCCCGCCGATTCTGTGTCTGTATGTTCGCGATGATCTCAAAAACAATAAACGGATTTTCATGCCGTTTTCACCATCAGTCAGATATTTTTTCATAGAGGGTCTGTATGTATAATATATTCTGTTATATGTACGACTGTTAAAGAAAATTCACATAATCCGAAACGAAGCCAGGGCGGGTTGCTAGTCTAAGCGTAAGCAAAGAATAACACAAAAAAAAACACCTGTTGTTTCACTTGCGCCACACAACAAGTACAGTTAATTAAACATACATATACATACATAAATACACTCACGCCTTCATTCCCAGAGTGGGGTAGGCAGAGCTACAGGATAACCAACAACTGTAAAAACTTGTTGTTAATTCTGTAACCATATTTCTTCATATCTTCATCATATCTGAATTAATAATCAATTAAACAAATCTAAAAAATATATGTAGGCCAGTCTAGCAAACGCGCATGTAACTACGATTTTTTAATACCTATGTTGTTAGGTCTCTTGAGAGTAGTTAACACCTAAGTTTGCAACCCGGTAAACCATGTGCTACCCCCTTTGCGAAATTTTGGCACTTGATTCAGTATTTAAAAAAAAAAGGGTCGTGCACTTGCAGAAAGCCTGGACTGGATCCAATGTTCCTTCGGTCACGGGTGAAATTGCAGCAACGCCATCCCTATCGTCCTGAACGAGGAGGACGAGGTTGTGGGCAACCCAACACCATATGCCTACCCGGCTCCACCTCCAGAAAACATTATCCCTCCTCCCCCACTCCCCCCCACTCCCCACTGATCTAGACTAGAGCAAATAGTATTTTTTTATATTTTAAATTTATGTTTATGTTTTTTTTCTTAATGTTTACTTTTATTTGTTTTGAAACCATTATGTTACATCTTAAAAGTCAAATTTACACTCTTGAGTTTTTAAGAAATACGTACATACATTATTCAGTACAATATATTTATCATTTACCGAAATCGGTGGTTCTATCTATACATATTTATATATACAGGGTTACTGGTTAAGTCGACCTAGATCCTTTAAGGGGTTGTAGTTTCTATGATTTCTGACCACTTTGACTAAGAAACACCATATCCTAAACTTAGCCAGCCCTAATGCAAGCTCGGCAGCGTTTCATGAACGACCTCTTGAGTTCGGAGGCATATTGTCGCTCACCAATTTGTCGGCTAGCTTCTGCGACGCATCTACGCAGCTCTTCCACTTTTTTGGGCTCCTCGTTCACTGGATTTGAACCCTCTAGACTATTTTTATTGGGGTTGTTTAAAAGAAAGAGTGTACGGCAAACCTATTGCCTCTTTGGAAGAGCTGCGTAGTCGCGTCGCAGAAGCTAGCCGACAAATTGGTGAGCGACGATATGCCTCCGAACTCAAGAGGTCGTTCATGAAACGCTGCCGAGCCTGCATTAGGGCTGGCGGCAAGCAATTCGAACACTTGCTTTAAATTTAAGAAAATGTATGTTATTACCTTTTATCATAGTGTCGTTGTATTTCACATTAATGTAAACTGTCTTTTAAAACATTTAGAACCAGCTAACCTGATTTTAAACGGAAGCAAAAGTCGTTTATTAAATTCGCTAGTTTGATAAAATTCAGTCTTTGTTGGACAAACTTAATAATAACTTCGCTGCTGTAATCAATAAACTCAATTGTTATATCATTTTAGAATCTCCATTAACCAGGCCAATTTTAAGGAAAGCAGCACTACAAGTCTTAGTACTTTCTTTTTAACCCCGTGCGATGTTAAACTTGCCGCAAGTTAAACTCAGATTCCTAAACTTTAAATTTGATTTGAAAAATTAAAAAAACTGCTATACTTTTATTAATTCCGTTAATAGGGTCTTATAGCAAATTTAAACAGCTATCTTTCACAGTAAACGAAACTGAAAAATTCACATAAATGTGGCCGCGGCATTGAAAATAGTGAACCAGGGTACCGCATTTCCAAAATTTTGAAAAGTTGAGATATCTCGTTTTTGGTGCGACTTTTACTAAACATAATTTATCATATTTTGGCCACTCCTGAGCTGAGCTATCCAGCCCTGTAAGGTAGTCCACTATTTACCGGACACCCTGTATATTACTTCGTATAGACTGGCCTCTAGTACAAAAATCCGGTCATTAATTTGGTGCTAAATCTAAGGCTCTAGCACCAACTCGTGAAAGTAACGTTTCGCACCAAGTCGGACGTAGGACCTACTATTAAATATCAAAAATGCCATGTTGTGTCACCAACCAACCAACCAACCAACCAACCAACCAACCAACCAACCAACCAACCAACCAACCAACCAACCAACCAACCAACCAACCAACCAACCAACCAACCAACCAACCAACCAACCAACCAACCAACCAACCAACCAACCAACCAACCAACCAACCAACCAACCAACCAACCAACCAACCAACCAACCAACCAACCAACCAACCAACCAACCAACCAACCAACCAACCAACCAACCAACCAACCAACCAACCAACCAACCAACCAACCAACCAACCAACCAACCAACCAACCAACCAACCAACCAACCAACCAACCAACCAACCAACCAACCAACCAACCAACCAACCAACCAACCAACCAACCAACCAACCAACCAACCAACCAACCAACCAACCAACCAACCAACCAACCAACCAACCAACCAACCAACCAACCAACCAACCAACCAACCAACCAACCAACCAACCAACCAACCAACCAACCAACCAACCAACCAACCAACCAACCAACCAACCAACCAACCAACCAACCAACCAACCAACCAACCAACCAACCAACCAACCAACCAACCAACCAACCAACCAACCAACCAACCAACCAACCAACCAACCAACCAACCAACCAACCAACCAACCAACCAACCAACCAACCAACCAACCAACCAACCAACCAACCAACCAACCAACCAACCAACCAACCAACCAACCAACCAACCAACCAACCAACCAACCAACCAACCAACCAACCAACCAACCAACCAACCAACCAACCAACCAACCAACCAACCAACCAACCAACCAACCAACCAACCAACCAACCAACCAACCAACCAACCAACCAACCAACCAACCAACCAACCAACCAACCAACCAACCAACCAACCAACCAACCAACCAACCAACCAACCAACCAACCAACCACCTATTTAGTAAAAACTAAAACTATTTAAAGTATTCGGTGCTACGCAATTATGCCACGTGAAATAAAGTTTTGGGGCGCGACTTCGTAGTTTAACCTACTGTGACCGTATTAGACGTATTAATCTTCGTTTTAAGAAACTAATTAGACTAATAAATGCGAGTATAATCTAAAAAATTAATAACAAAAACATTACTTTATCTTCCTTCCGTGTCTACTGTCTAACGTAAACCTAACCTACAAGGTTATATCGTGCGGATGTTAACGTTTTGTTAATATAATGTTAACCAGCCAAACTAGAAGTGCGTTGATTTAGTCAGCTAGACTCGCCTCGCTGTACTACGTAACGCGGTCGGGTAACCAAGCAACAGCAACACTAATATTAAGAATGCTTGAAAAAATGGTTTACTCGAGTAATTACTACTATTATATGGTTATCGGAAAAAAGAAACTCCATCCTCATTTTTCGATACTTTTGTGGTATAAAATTCTTGCACTTATTTATTGTCTCCACTACCCCCTATAGAGCTAATATGCAGAATACCGTTAATATATTTTTGCACCTTGAATAAATTTGACCTTTTAATCACAAGGTGGCTATTGGAAAAATATTTTTACTCCGTTCGGGAGTTCCTTGATGAAAAACGATCTGTATTATAAGTATTATAACATTGCGTGCCTAATTATGGTAGGGGTAGTAATATCGTTAATATTTGTTGTTATTTTGAGATGGTTTTTTGTGTTTAAAGTAACGGCGTCGATGGGCTTGCAACCTGTCACTAATACGCTGGTGAACATCTTTTTGCAAAATGTGGTTACAGAATTATCAACAAGTTTTTAAAGTTTAAGGTTATTCTGTAGCTCTGCCTACCCCACTCTGGGAATGAAGGCGTGAGTTTATGTATGTATGTAAGTAACGGCGTCGCGTTGGAATCCTACACTGAGCATGGCACGACATGTTCTTGCCCGGTTTTTTAGGGTTTTGGTGAGAATTCACACCAAAAGTTTACGATAAGTTCATCTCATGGAAAATGAACATACAAACCATATCCCACACTCTGTCAAATCATAGGCCGGCAACGCACTGACTACTCTTCTTGAGTTGCTGGTGTTTACGGTAGTTTTTACTTCCCATCAGGTAACCTGCATGCCTAAATATATATAAAAAAACACATCTATCAGATTATCACATAACCTAAAAACTCCTGTTAAGGCATTTTCAGAAACCCGTATGGGCCTTTGAAATGCATTTCAGTATATAGCGTATTTTCCTGTAAGAGTGAAAAAGGAAGCTTAATTAGAAAGAGAGAGCAATACTGGGAACCTTCCAGAAACGTGTGAAAGAGATAACACGGTCAGAAACGAGACATCAGTACGTAAGCCCAATAAGCAACAAGTGTGCCCTTTTTTTTTGTCAAAAACTCCCTGGCTTGTAGTGTTAGTTCGTGACGCAAAATTTATTTTCACATTTTTTCCTAATCTTAATTCTTTCACGACTCATATTTTCCTATATTTAAAGTTATCCCAATTGCCACTTATAATTAGGTCGCTATAGGTAGGGTATAGGGGGTAGGTCGCGGTAGGTTATTTATTACATTATACTATGTGTTTGTACTAAGAGTGTCTGAGATAAACCGCGGACAGACGGACAGATAGACAATACGGACATGGCGAAATTGTAAGGGCTAAAAAGCCAAGGTCGTACCAGCAAATTGAAAAGCTGTCTGAAGTTTGCCGAAAACATTTTATAGGGTCTGCGGGATAGGTACCTACTTCTCGGTACTGTTTGTATTTTAGGATTGTGCTGTTTAATTTCTAAAGTACATAATTATATTGAATTAGTATATTTTAGTTTCGAAGCGACGATTGTGCTGGTTAGCAATTGCAATATTATCGGTGTACAATAATTTCTCATTCAGCGTTTCCAACATCTCTCCGATCAAACAGGGACGGTAGGTTAAGGTAATCCATCCATATGTTAAACATTCTTATGCGGGATATTTTGTTACTATCGTTTAGTTAGAACGGTAACCACACGATTGACATGTATGACATTGATCAAACTCACAATCTTCTTACAGGGTAGTCTTTATCAGTTTTTGATAAGGCCTTGTGTCTACACGGTGTCGTAAACAGTCAGGTGGATGAGAGCAACAGTCTTCCGCATTTCTTTAAGTAAGGTTGGAAAATCTTCGATCATCAAAATAAATTGTGTGAGACGAAAAGTTACACATGACATGATGCTGGCTTTATGATTTTTGTGAGATTAAGGAGAAGTTGAAATATCAAACACATTTTTATTTATTAATTGTTTACTTAACCTATGTTTATTTTACATAAAAATCTGGTGATTTCTGTCAATGTATAGGTATTATGAATATCACAAAATTCGAAGGATTTGACGATTCCACGTTAATAAAGATACAATATAATCTAAACAGGGCGCTGCGAGCGCGAGCGAGGGGCGTGATCAGACACGCGGCGCTCCCGGCGCCCTAGCCCGGCGGTCCTCCGGCGGCACGCACAGATTAAAGCTAAGTGAGTAAGAGGAAAGGAGCCGACACCGCCCGGCGCCGGCGGAGGAGCGGGGCAAGGACTAGTGTAGTGTGCCTTAGCGCTGGAACAGCGGATTTGGGAAGTCAGGCGGGTGTGGTAGGGGCGCAGGCGGCGGGCGCGCGCGGCGCCACGCCACTAGCCAGCAGGCTACGGCTGCCGCCACTGCGACTAGAGCCAGGAGCGCCGTAAGAGCTAACGCCACCGCCAGCCCGGCCGCCGACACGCATACGTCGCCGGCACCGCCCGCTGCCTCCCCTCCGCCGCTGGACGCATCGCGCTGCCGGGCCACACGCGACGGGTCGCGCCGTTCTAACGTCAATATTTGATTCGATTCGACCTTAACTTCTTCTCGAATTTGGTCCTCTCTAGTCGACAGAGGACCTTCGTCATCGATCGCTTCTCGTTTTCTTCGTTTTCCGAAAGCATCGGCTCCGCGACAGTTAACCTGTAAACGTTTTAAAAGTAATGATTAATAAACAGTTTCATATGATAATATCAAATCCTAGTCTTACCAGTGAGCCGTGACACAAAAAAATTGTGGCAAATTTAAAACATCACTAGCTGGTAACACGAAATGCATAACGACTGGATAGGTGCTCATAATGTGACAGCTTGTTTCATAGGTAATTGTTGCCATGAGAAGAATTAGAAAAAAATGCTTGTGTCACGACACTCACGACTCGCTGGTCAAACTCTATGAATGATTTATTTTCTGTAGATCCAATGCGCGGTTTGTCCAAATGTCGTTTTAGAAGAGCGTTTGTCGTTTTCGCAAGATGGATCGAATGGGTGAATGAAAGTATACAAGTCATCCTACAGGTTTTTGATTTGAAATGCATCGACGCCGAGCAGCGGCAGCCGAGTCAAACGACGTCTTTTCCGCCCTTATTGCATGAATTTTGAATAGCCAGCAATTTATCTTTGAAACAAATGTAACGAGTAAGCGCTGCTTGGGTCATTGTTTACTATAGTGGAGATAATATGAATTCCTTGCGGTTCCATATTAGATCAAGTTTGGTTTAAATGAGTAACACATTACTTTGCACCTATTCTACCTAGTTGGTTACTAAGTTCTGTTACTAAGGTTGATGCAAATAAAACTAACTTATATTTAGTTTTTAATTTCAATGTGTATAAAAATTAAAAGCTTAATTAATATACATTATGAAAAACAATTAATAATTTTTCTTAGTTTCCGCAATTCCCGGTACGATCTTTTAACATTCACAGCCGGCATCGATGAAATTACGCATGACTTTTCTGTAAATTTAATTTTTTGAAATCGCCTTAAAAGTTAGTCTTTGTTTACCAAAGAACTTTTTTTGTATAATATTATAAAAAATCCGATCTCTGTATATGTTTAGAGACCAAAATTATATTTCTCAACATGACTTAATTCCAACTTATGAAGCAAGAGATTTGGTGTTTTCGTATTTCTGCAAAATCATGTGAAATCTTAAAGTCGATTTATGAGTCATCAAGATTGACCGGTGTCCAAGCGGATCTTTAGTTGCTTTGAATACATTCGTATCAGAATTTAAAGCTAGAAGTCTGTTCAATATGTCACGCAAATTTGAACTCTCTACAGGAACTCTTACAAAAGTTGGGGCCGTTATCAGTATCATTGTCGTGCGTGATTTTAACTATGATTTTATCGTCCGAAATGGGAATACTTCAAGCTCGTACATCAAATAATTGCAATAGTTTAGAATACATTATTTTTATTATTATTCTATATAAATCAAAGTTTTGATTAATATACAGGTTTATGCAAAACAGCTATAATTTTTTTAAAAATTGTAATTAATCTCAGTAACAGAACTTAGTAACCGACTAGGTATATCGAAACTGGATTTAAACAAATGGACTTACAAGATTTGACAATAAAACATTTAAAGTTATGTTCAATCCCACACCTTTATAAGAAAAAAATTACAAGTTCGAGAGGATGGTTGGACGTTTCACTTCAATCACGCAACAACGGCAAGTTTTGGATGTGGCCGATATGATTTTAAACGTACTCTGTTGTACAAACGGGAAAATAACAAATAGCAAAATAGACAGTAACACATAAAGTATGTAAAAAGATAAACTTATCCCTTTAAGGCATCTCTTCCAGATAACTTTTGAGCGATTGGGAAATGTTTGAAAACAGTATGTTATCGTCGGTCGAATAAATACGCGAATGAAGTTACGGACAAAAGTCATTAAAGGTGTTCAAATTACTTCGATGTTAGGTACCTAGGTAACGAAGCTAAGGCTAAGCTTCAGTACCTACTGTCCCAGCTGACGTAGGTACGATGACATAAGTCTAGTTTTAAGCTGATTTGTCTTACCGGTTGACATTTTCCAAAACAGACGCGTATGTTACATTGGAAGCGTATGTTGTCGCTGCTTGGGAATTTAAACGCATTAAAAGCGGCGCGCAGCGCGCTGCCGTCTTCGCTGCGTTCCCAGTCGCCGAAGATCGTGGCGTCCGTGGCACAACCGTCCGCGTCTGTCACTGTGTACTCGTTCTCTATATTCGTCGATGCTTCGCTCGTCTTTGCGATACAACTGCGCGCAAATCCGCCATAGATGCCTTAAGAGAAAACACGTTGCCATACAGTAATCACATTTATGAGCATATTCAATTAATAAAAAATCTTCTAAATCTAATTTAGCTTTTTAAACATTGTGGGAATACGTACTTGACGGTTGAACGTCGACTTGCAAGACGAGGTTCTCTCCAATCTCAGCGGAGCTAACCTCGTCTCCAGTTCGTGATACGATTCGCATTGAACAGGTAGGAGGGGGGCCGGTGTTGGCGATAGTACCGGCCGTAGTCAACATCGATACATTAAATGCCAGCGTCACATTCTTTTCACCTGTCTGATAGATGCATTTGATGTGGAACGCCTTGGCATTTAATGTTAGCAATGTTGGATGAATTTGCATCACTAGCACAAAGCTTGCTATACCCTGAAAAGGAGAAAAACTGTTATGCAAAAATTCTCTTGAACTTTTGAGCTCCAAAGCCGGGAATTGGCTACTTGACAGTTGTAACAATGAAATATAAAAAGTGTTGAATATGGTAGTTTACACTAAAAAAATAACTGCACATATTTTTATTTGCAATAAAAAATATGATAAGTACTTTATTTTTGGAAAATAACATCGTCGTTTTTTACCTGTGGCTCCAATGAACCCAAACGCTAACGGCCATGACTGATTTACGTGTGACGTCACTGCAGCCTAAATACAAAGTTGTCAAACATCTCCGTAGTCAAAATAAACGACTCGAAAGCTTACCATAATTGTATTCGTGAGAAGTTGCACTAAGTAAATGGAGGCGGGATATTTAAAGGCAGATAGTGCAAATCTGCCAAAAGTGGACAGATGTTAACTTCGAATCTCGACGTGCCAACTGCAACCACTTCTTTCGATGTTGAGGATTTTTAGGAACGTGTATAAATAATTTTTCAGGAGTTTTGATCGTTGTACTTCTACACATTGGTACGGCACACGTCTTATAATTAGACATTTTCACAAAATATATTTTTAAAACTTTATCCTTTCGCTTAAGTTGGTTGTTTTATGTGTAGTGACGTCACCAACGACAAAAGTCACGTGACCTACCGTTTACGCGCGTATTTCAAATTAATTTCGTTATAAACGTGTTTTTTCTAATTATTAACATTTTTTCTAGAAACAAAATAATGTGAGATGTATAAAATAAGCAAACGCACATTTTAAAATACTTTTCTGAAAACTGTCAAGTAGCCAATTCACGTCATCGGAAATTCGTGGCACTGACGCCAAACGTCGGTAATTGGGACACGTCGTATTACTTCGCTGCTTGACGTTCAAAAGGTTAAGTACTTTCAAAAAAGGATACCTACTTTTGTTGTAAGATACATAAATATCCACGACTTCTTATAAATACCTACATAAGACTAAATAAAAATGAATAACTTACATTAACGTGTACCAAGCCGCAATCTCCGAAGCGCACAGTAAAATCGATTCGATCGAATTTAAGGCTGTCCTCATGTTTAGGTATATGCACTGCGCGTCTACAACGTTCATCCTTACTGTAGCCTTTGACGTATAGTACGCCATCAAAGTCCTTGATCTTCAGGCTCACTTGCACTGCGGATGCGAGGCAGGATACCTAAAATTCAAGTTGAAGATTAACTAAACTGAACTTTTCTGAGTAAATACTTGGAATCGACCGGGCCATCTCGTTAGAATAAGTGAAAAAATTTTTTTTTTTGCGGATCGTTGAACTGAAAATTGGAGGCCCTGGTTTAATTAGTTTCTAATTACGTACCTCCATTTCTGGAAGAGGGAAGTCTGTACGATAGTTTGGCGTGGTAGCATTGCATTGTTCTCTCGGGTTTCCGGTGTATCCGTTAGCGCAGTTGCAAATGGATCGGTGACCCTGGGCAGTGCAGGTGGTATGCAAGCCGCAGGGCTCGGCCTTACAGGCGGGGACGCAGACGCTGTTGCGGCAGACGTCGCGGTCGTCGCAGTCGTCGTTGCGGCGGCAGCTGGCGGCGGGCATGCACTCGTCGCCGCGCGGTACTAGCCCGCGCGTCGCGTCGCACACGCAGCGTCCGCGGGAGTCCACGACACGCCCATCCGACGCACGACACGGTACGCATTCGCCATTTACGTCAACTGCTTGGCCTTCTATGCATACAGCGGTTGGTGCTGCAACAAATGTTATTACGAAATAGAAACAAAATCATATTCAAAAATATTTATTGCATCAATTAATGCGCTAACAACGCTTAACGAGAGTTTTAAATCATAAAAATAGGTCTATTTTATGTTTAAATGCAAAAAAAATTTACTACTTACGTTTATTTGGCGTGCATTCAATTAGGGCGTTTCCGCTGTATCCAGGCAAACATTCGCAAATCATTGTCCTTACTGGTAACGTGTCGGCCACTCTACATTCTGCCTTATTACCACAAGGAATGGTCTCAAGGCAAGGGTTGATGCACTTGGCGTTTAGACACGCTGTTCCTGCCGGGCATCCTGCATCAGAAATGCATTCTGGTCCTAGAGTTTTATTACATCCCTTCTCAGTACTCTGATAACCAGGCGGACATACGCAATGTACTTCGTGAAGGTGTACCCTGCATTCTGCAGGTTGTTCACAGGTGTTCTCTGTGCAGGGCTCAATACATTTAGAGTTAATACATAATCTATCCGATGGACAGTCAGAGGTAGCTCCGCATCCAATAGGTGTACATCCATTCGAAGGATTACCGGCAGTTCCGATTTGACAGCGACAAGAAGCACGATGGTTAGTTCCATAGCATTCAGCCGAAATACCGCATATTTCTCCATCGACAGAACATACTGGCACACATCGGTTATTTATACAAGTTTCATCGTCTGAGCATTGAGAATCTGAACGGCATAGTACATCATAACAGCCAGTTCGTGCGTCGCCAATAAACCCTGGTCGACAAGCACAGACTGGCTTATGATTCTTTATTTGACAATCAGCATTTGGCCCGCATTCACATGGATTTTGGCAAACTGAAGATATGCAAGCATGGTTTGACGAGCAATTTGTATCGATTTCGCAAACATTGTCTGATATTGTTGGAATGGGACGGCATAAGCCTCCACCGCTGCTTATGTATCCTGGTGGACAAGTACAAATCATTGTGCGGACAGGTAATGTAGGCGAAACATCACATTGAGCTGGCTTGGCGCATGGTTTTAGTACTGTACAAGGGTCAACGCATTTAGACGATAAACAGGCTGATTTAGATGGGCAATCTGCATCAATGTAGCATTCTACTGTAATTTCCGGTTTACATTCCACATAAGGACTTCCAGAAAATCCTGGCTCACATTTACAAATAGCTATGTGATTTCGCACGAGGCAAACTGCGTATGTGCCGCAATTTGTGTTTCTATAGCATGGGTTGATGCACCTGTGGGCGTGACATTCTTTATCCAAAGGACAATCGCCATTTGATCTACATTCGATTGCGTTGCATGCCTCATATGCGTCTCCTTCGAATCCAGAACGACAACGGCAAAGTGGTTGGTTCCTTTCTACATAACAATCAGCATTAGGACCACAATGATTGTTTAATAAACATGGGCTTACACAATTGTCATTGACGCATGCTTGATGTGACTCGCATTCTGTGTCCGCGCGGCAGCCAACTATGCGACAAGTTTGATATGGGTTGCCATCAAAACCTTCACGGCATGAACATACTGGACGATGGTTTCGCACAAAACATTCTGCGTTCTCACCACAGTTACAAGGGTTTCGGCAAATTCTGTTGACACAAGATTCGTGATCGGTACAATCATCGTCAGTTGAACAGCTCGGGGGTGGTAATTGTGCAGGTTTGCAAGCTCCACCGACACCGGGAATGTATCCCTCAGCACAGCGGCATATTAATGTGCGGAATGGTACACTATCCGAAACGGAACAACGTGCGTTGTTTTGGCATGGCTGTAATTCGGTACAAGCTTCACGACACTGATCTCTAAGGCATGCGTGGCTACTGGAACAGTCGCTGTCCAATTGACATTCTGGTCCTATTGGGACCTTCTGGCAGTAAGTAAGAGGGTCACCCATGGGAAGCGCGGGCGGGCATCTGCAGGACGCGGCGTGATTTCGTGCGAAGCACTCAGCATTGCCCGCACAGGGATTTCGACCATCTGTTGAACATGCGTGGCGGCAAACTCCTTTAGTGCACACGCTGTCATCGTTGCAATCCGCATTTATTTCGCACTCTACTGGTTGGCATCTTGTGAATGGGTTCCCGCTAGTGCCGACTGGACAGCGGCAATTTGCTCGATGGGATCTGCCAAAGCATTCAGCACTGATAGAGCAAGGCGCTTCCAATGTGCAGGGATTAATGCAGGCGCCGTTGTAACATGTGTCGCTGTCAAGGCACTCTGAGTCCGATGTACATCCAACTGCCAAAAAAAAAGTGAGTAGTAAGTAAGTTGACGAAGCGTTGGCCTAGTTGGTAGTGACCCTGCCTACGAAGCTAGCGGTCCTGGGTTCGAATTCCGGTAAGGGTATATATTTGTGTGATGAGCCTGAATATTTGTTCCTGAGTAATGGATGTTTAATATCTATTTAATTATATATTTCTCTATACAAGTATTTAGTAAGAGATACGGTTTTAGAAATATATACCCTCATCAGTTATCTATTAATGATAATCAAAATATGCTAGATAACATATAGAATAGATTGATCGCAAATAGGTCGCTGAGCTAAATTAGGTTCTGACAATGTTAAATATTTAATGATAATAGTACCCCTACCAAGAAGCCCAGCGACACAAGCTAAAGATCGATCGTAATATTTCCATGGCGCGTTTAATATAGGCAGGCCCTACAAATTTTGCAACTAAAGTAGGCAATGTATCATGAACATGAAGTATACCCACAGTCCTATTATTCATAGTAAAAAATAAAATAATAAAAATTAATAAATATCAGGACAATGTCACACCAATTGACCTTGTCCCAAACTAAGCTCTAGGATTGTACTATGGGTACTAAACAACGATATAAATACTTATATAGAGAAATACGCCGTGGCCCACTAATTAAGAACAGCCTTTGTATTACATATAGATCTTATAAAATTGCTATGATTCGCATCCGTAGTGAAACTTTTATTCATATCGTCGGTGATACTGCAAAACCACGTAACTAACAAATTTATGATAGAGCAAAATAAAACTTACTGTCTTAATAAAAAGGTGCATTTTTCTCCTTATTTTAAATGTTACTTACGCGGTTTTGCAGTTTCATCGACGATATATGTTATTTATTTTTCAATTAAAGTATTTATAAAGTTAATTTAAACAAGTTTTAGCAGCTAACATGTTATTGATAATAAAATAAAAATAATTGATCCTAACAATGTTGATGTATTCAATGTCCCATGACATAGAGTGAATTACGAAAGAATATACTAATGTTACATTAATATTTGCTAGGAAACCCCTTGTTTTGTGGCACTGCTTAACATCTTTTCGACATAGACTTCACTAGGACTCGGCATCGTTCTACAGATATAGAATTTCAGTTCGTTCAGATTTCTATTATCTTTTTGGCAAGACTTTTTTTGACGTCGTTCCAGAGATCCTCTATAGGGTTGAGATCTGGACTGCAGAAAGGCCAAGTCATTACAGAAACGGAATTATGACGGAGCGAGTCCTTTGTAAAATTCAAAATACAAAATATTTATTCAGTAAATTGGCCACATGAGGGCTCTTTTACACGTCGGTAACATGGAGTGAATCTACTAGCGCTTCGGACAAGACCATCATTGCGGAGAAGAAGCGCCATTGCCTTGTTGAAACTCCCAAGCTATGGCAAATTTAACTAAAGTATGAGTATAGAATCATTCTACTGGTTCCTGGATTCATGACAAAGCTTCTATGAATAATAATTTCCTTATATTGTGCTGCATTATTCAAATTATAGCTGTCTATACTTTATCTAGTTATATGAAATGAGCTAGTTCTTAATTAGTGGGCAACGACTGTACCACAGATAACAGAATACAAGTACAGATCTCAATGTAATTTCGTATTTTTTGACATGCAATGCAATTTATATTGTAATATTACATTGATGAATAAATAAACTAAACTAAACTAAACTAACCAATCTCATAGAGCAAAAGCGTGCCGTCCTAATGTAGACAATTCGGTAGGCAATTTTAGTCCCGTAGTTACACCAGTAGATGCCGTATCTGAGCCGCCACTGGATGCTGGCAGCCTACCTAATAGTTTTAGTAACGTATCACCAGATGGAATTGACTTCTAGAATAAGACGTCAAGAAAATTGTTGACTTAAAATTGTGTAAAATGTAATGGCTATAATCCTACCGGTGACATTGTGGTAGCGTTTTATTAATTCATAGGAACATCTGCCCTGATTAATGATGTCCAGGACAAAATAGGAATGTTTAATGACATGTTCGGGAAGTTTTTTGCTGACAATAAATAAAAGCAATAAGTAAAAATAACTGGTTTATTAGGTTTAAAGAATAAATTCTTTAAACCTAATAAACCAGTTATTTTTCTCATAAGAATTTTACAATTCACTTACCTACATGAGAATTAAGAATAAGTTAAAAATAGTTTGGTGAGCGTATTTAAGCGTGCGTATTTACATTCACGCAAAACAAATACTTATAAAAGAAAAAAAAATAGTTAGTAGGTACTTACCTTAAATTAATTACATACATTTTAACATACCTATAAGATTTTAATTTTAATTTACTACTAAGACAATATGTATTATGTTTTTACGTGGTAGGTGGGTAGACTTAAATTAGTAGGTAGACAAAGTCGAGGCTGAGCGCCCGCGTAGTTGCAGCGATAAGGTGGACACAGATTAAGGTTGAATGGATGTGGCTTAAAGCGCGTTGCGGATATCAGAGCGCACTTGCTCAGTTACATAGAATTTAAGTAATCTTTTGAAATTTTGCATGGTCTTAGCATCTTTTATGCTTTCAGGAAGCTTATTTATTATATAAGTAAGCACCTTCATAGATATTTTTTTCCGTAATTAGTACTACGAGTACGAAGTACTAGATTATTACAATTTCTCCATTTTATTTTTCGTACGACTTGTTTCTGTTTAAATGACTTAAAAAGAGGTCATACTTTACTATATTTCATGAGATCTGGAAATATCCCTTCTGAAATGGAATTATTGTAAATTAATGCTAGATGGGGTGCAATTACATCTTTGATATGAAAAACCACACTAACTGATGTGCCCTACAAATCCTCAGTCTTTTTTAAACTAAGCGATTTAAATACTTTGACTATTGAATCTGAATTTACAGGGCTGAATTCAAAGTTTATATTACATTTACTGATATTGCAAAGTAATGATTGAGCTTGAACCGCGGATGATTTAAGACATTTCGTGGTCTTAATGGCTATGTTGGAAAAATAATATTCGAATGCTAAGACAACTTCTTTATTTGACTTGATTTGTTTGTCACCTGTGTTTAGGGTGACCTGATTATCACGAGTTTTAGATTTTCCCGTTTCTCTGTTTATAATATTCCATACAGTTTTTACCTTATTGTCAGATGATTTGAGTTTAAGACTATGAAAATTTTCCTTAGCAGTTAAAAAAACTTGCTTAAAGGTCCTTCAATAACCCTTAACATAATTTAGAAAGTCAGTGTTCTTATTGTTCATTGGTTGGGTACAATAAATAAGTTAAGAGCTTTATTCGCTTGAAGTCAAAATTTCAAAAGGTGCGATTTTTTTGACGCCGAGTGTAGTTTAAATGTTTGTACACAAACTGTCAGCGCGTTTTGATACTTCAATGGTTAAAGATAGTACGTTGTTCGTTCCGTGTTTGTACTAACATTTTAATACACCGAAACCGCCAAAAATAGTATTTTGTAATATTCATTTATATTCGTCAAGACATTATTTTCTCTATTGTTTTTTTGTTTTTAATATAAAAGAAGTATATTGAGTATTGATTTTACGCATCTAACAAGAATTTGTAAAAACGAAACGCTTGGGGCCTGCGAGTGCATAGTAGTTTCGCGATCCGTGATGGCACCATCTAGTGACAGTACCTAATAAGGCGTAGCAAGCTTGAAAGCTTATAAGTTTTTTATGAGTTAGATGGAGTTAATATAAAATTTATTGCATTTATTAAACTTATAAAATATACCCTACTTTATGTAGAGAAGGATGTTTTTGATGTAATTAAGGTACGTTGAATTTATTAAGGTGCAAAAATCATTCAATCTTCACGATTACTGGTTCAAATGTTTCGCTCGATACCTGTGACGCCATCTATGAGTTAATTAAAGTAATAATTATACGTTGTCCGAGTTGGGAGGCCATGACTGTACATACTTAAATACTTTCATGAAAAACATCCATGACTCAGGAACAAATATTCGCGCTCATCACACAAATACATATCTGTCCTTACCGGGATTTGAACGCAGGACCGCTAGCTTCGTACAAGGCCACCGCATTTATTTTTTATTTTTTACTACGAAAATTAAGACTGTGGGTAAACTTCATATTCATGATACATTTCCTACTTTAGTTGCAAAGTTTATAGGGCCTGCTTATATTAAACGCGCAATTGAAATATAAAAACTCATAAACTCACGCCTTCATTTCCAACGTGGGGTAGGAAATATAACGATCGATATTTAGCTTGTGTCGCTCGGCTTCTTCGTAGGGATCCTATTATCATTTAATATTAAACCTAATTAAGGATCAAATTTAGCTCAGTATTTTATTTGCGATATATCAATCGCAAGGGTATATATTTCTAATACCGTATCTTAGACTAATTTATATCTTTATCTAGTATCCATAATACACGCCTTGAGCTTACTTTGGCAAAACAGCCAATTTGGTGTGACATTGTACCCTGATATTCTTTTATTTATTTTTATGAGAACGCTATTAGTACGGTCATTTGGTTCGAAAAATAGTGGTTACCTGGAAAGTTATCCGGGAGTTTTGAAAATTGGTAATATTATAGATATTGATCACAGATCACAGAAACAAGGGAGATATGTTATGGGGGCGTGGTTCGTGTCGCCTCGATATGGTCAAATTGACCATATCGGCACGAGGCGTGTCAAGCGTTGACATAGTCACTCACTGAACGCTGTCAGTATAGAAGCTCCGTTTAAATGATAAAATGACTGTATGTAGCGTGAAAGTGTGCAGAAATCGAAATACAAACGTTAATATAAAATCAAAGGGCATAACTTACCACCGGTAAATTTTGTTTTTAAGCATTATTTATATTTTTAAATGAATATTTTATATTTGAATGGATTTCAGAGCGTAAGGTTGTGAAAGTTGTGTTGACGTGATTTCTATCGACTATCGATAAATGGCTTATTCTACAGCTATCAATAGAATTCAATGTGTTAATAGTTCTAGTTATTTATCACTACCACGACACGCTTAAAACAGAAGAAAAATAATTTTAACAAATTTTCACGTTATACAAAATTTGATTTTCTTTACAATATTAACGAACGACGAAGGACTAGCAATTCAAATATAAGTAGGCAAATCATACAATTAAGATAAAAATAAATTAACCAACCACAAAGGCAAAGGGCTCTGGCTCAGTATTGAGCTGTGTTTGCACACAGCGCTGATTGACAGCTCGCGCCGACTCACTCTTAAAAGGATTCAAGCCTAAAGGTTGGATGGTAGAGATTGCCCCAAGTATTAAGTCTATCTTTCTGTTTTAAGTAATTTGTACCATTTATGAAATAAAGTTTACATAATCAAGTCGGTAAACTACTGGTTTGTCCCAAACTGAGATCTTGTGACGTGACACTCAACCGAACCCATTTTATTAGTATATTTCGTCATGATCGTAGAACAACGGCGGTTTTGCAAAAATTCGACAATTTGATCGATTACGAAATTATGACATTAAATACTGTCTTAATTCTTTAAACTGCCGAACTGTAAAGTTGGCAATTTGCAGATCCGTCATTGTTCTACGATCATGACGATTTGTATTAACATCATAAAGTCCAAGTTTACAATTTAGACTTTTATGTACTAATCAAAACGAAAATCTTAAACAGCTCCAGAAAATTTAACCAAAGAAATTCGGCCATTTTTTTGTTACGTTCTAATATAGGTATCGTTCCAAATTTAAAATCTTATGTATCAATTTTACGCAAACCGTATTCTTGCTAATAAAATATTATTCTATTCTAACAATAATATATTAAGTTTAAATGATGTAATTGTATTAACCTAGTAGTAAAATAATAAAAATAGTACTTATTGCCTGTAAATTGAACAGTACCTATATTAACGTTGCAAACAAATTTGAATTGTTTATCGATATATTTTGAAACATTCCTTGTGGCATCCCTAAGTGGACGACAGGAGAGAAACGCACACCTCTTGAAAAAAGTATAACTAGATGTCGCTGTGTGTGGGTAGACCTTAACCTGCTGAACATAGGGACTACTATCTTGGCGCCATCTAGCTCTGAGGAACTAATTAATTACTCGTCGCATAGATGGCAGCTAAGTGACGAGTAAGCGCTACCTTACGTTCAGTGACTGAACTACGATGGAAAAAAAACGATCTTTCAGCATTTTTCAACCTTGAGAACTTAGTATAAAGCTTAATTTTCTGCTACTATCAAAACTATGTTACGACGTTTTTAGTTCGTAAGCTGTAACCAATTACGAGTATGAGGAGGTTGTTTTTGTAGTAGTTAATAGAGCGTAAGCGTAAGACGCACACATGTTTAAAAGTGGCGACACCGGGTCTTGTACGAATTGGCGTTCATGACATATCTCCCTTGTTTCTGTGATCTGTGATATTGATAATCCCAGTTTTTGGAGTTGTTGGTGATTCTGTAGCTCTGCCTACCCCACTCTGGGATTGAAGGCGTGAAGGTATGTATGTATGTATGTATGTATGATAATCCCATCGCGGATGATGTAGATGAAGTTCCGGTCTGTGACGTTTCGATTGGAACTACAGACAATGGATTCTGGACCTGGTCCATCAAGAACAGCGAAGCGAAGGAGAATGCCATCAATTTCAGGATTTTGAATTGCATTATTTGGTGATACCACTTTAAAAAAAAAAAAAATCCTCAATGTTGGTTGGAAATTAGTTTTTGACCAAAACGCGTGTTGGAGTAAACTTTGCGGCGCTCGTAAGCCGACAATATTATCTTTATGAAAAAAAAATAAAAAATACATGTAATTGTAGGCAATTGTCTCTTGTTTCTTTTTGTGACTGTTTCTATAGTAAAATGAGTCAGAAAGGAGATATTGTCAAAAAACTGCTTTTAGGCGCCATTTTTCCAATATTTCGGAAAGAGCACATCAAAATCTATAAAATTAGTAATTACCAATTTTCAAAACTCCCGGAAAACTTTCCAGGTAAAACTACCAAATGACTGTATTATATTGGATATAAAAATAAATTATAATATAATAAATTATATTTGAAGACAACAAACCTTTGGTGCAACCAACATACGGGTTGCCTGAAAATCCGTTTTCACAATAACATACGGGATGGTGTCTCACAACTGTGCAATCAGCATGTGATCCGCACGCGCATGGCTCGGCACAAACATTGTTTATGCATGCTTGGGATAATGGACATTCCGAATTTGCTTTGCAACCTACTGGAACCACCGATTCTGAAATTATATAATTATGGAGTTACTATAATTCACCTACATTTAAGATAGCAAGTGGGTACTGAATATGATGTTTTAGAGCCTATTATGATTTATTATGTAATAAATAACTTACGAGATATACACCGGTCCAGAGCATTGCCTTCAAATCCGTTAGGGCAAGAACATTGAGGTTTGTGGTCGATAACCCGGCACAAAGCGCCAACTCCACAGGCAACATTGCATGGGTTAATGCACCGGCGATCCTCACAGGTTCGCTCAGGGCCGCATTCTTCATCGTTATAGCATTCCAATATTGATGGCTGTTTGGGTTCTATAAAAACATCCAGCAGGTTATATACTATTTCTAATGCACTACCTAGATTATGAAGATTGTAGTGGAAAATCAAAAAAAATATTACCTAAGCTACATTCGATTCTTGGATTTCCAGTATATTCCGCTGGGCATGAGCACCGGGAGGCATGGTCTCCTGATTCGCAAAGAGCATTGAGTCCACACGGGTCTGCTCTACAGGCTTCGACGCAGCTGCCACGGCGGCAAGATTGACTATTGGCGCAATCGGCATCTACGGAGCACTCGGCGTCTGGGGGCGCCCGACAACCGCTGTCCGGGGCCACGCGGCCGCCGTCAGGGCAGACGCACGCCACGGCGCGCAACGGTAGTACGTCAACAGTCTTACAAACAAGGCCCGCCTCGCAGGGGTTACCCGCACACAGATCAACGCAGCGAGCGTTTAAGCACGCCAGAGGAGCTGAACATTCAGAGTCGCTCGTGCACTCGGGGCGGTCATCTTGTAAGGAACAGCCGCGTAAATACGCATCGCCAGATCGACCTGGTGGACACGAGCAGACGGGTCGATGCTTCAGGGCCGTACATAATGCTCCTGGCGCACAAGCATTGTCGGAACAAGCGGGCCGGCACACGCGGTTGAGGCGGTCGCAGACCTGCGCGTCGTCGCAGTCGTCGTTATAGTGGCAGACGGCGGAGATGCAAGTACGCCGCGGGTCGCCCTGCGTGCCTGGTGGACAGCGGCACGTTGCTACGTGTGCGATCGCTTCGCATACCGCATCTCGAGCGCAAGGTGACCCCAGAATGCATGGGTCTTGGCAATATCCATGTATACACGTCTTATCGAATGGACAGTTGTCATCGTTTGTGCATTCGGCTGAAAATTAAAAATTTAGTTTAGGCACTAAAATCATTGGTAAGGTAATTATTACATTACAATGATCAATATAAATTATTACGTGTGTAGCAAGTGCGCGCGGGGTCTCCGGCGGTGCCGGGCGGGCAGTGGCAACGTGCGCGGTGCTGGATGGCTTCGCACTGCGCGCCGGCGCCGCACGCGCCCGCGCATGCCGGCACGCATTGACGAGCCACGCACGCTTCCGCAGAGCCGCACTCGGAATCCGATGTACATTGAACATCAGGTACACCTGTATTATTGACAGTATTTATTACTTATTGGAAGGTTTTGAATGCAGGGCTAAGCATCATTATCATGTCAGCCGAAAGACGTCCACTGCTGGACATAGGCCTCCCCCAAGGCTCTCCACTCAGACCGGTCTTGTGCTTTTCGCATCCACCGCGTTCCAGGGCTAAGCGGCAAGAATCATTGGTTTTGTGGCTTGACCATTTGTACTGCCCGTAATTAAATAGCGTAATAAAGGTGGGAGGACCTTGTGCAGGGTCCGTCCGGGTTGGTACCACCATCTTATCCATTAACCTACCGCCAAGCAGCAGTGTTCGCATTGTTGTGTTCCGGTTTGGGGATAAGACAGCCGGTGAAATGACTAGCATAGAGGCATTCCATCTTCGGCCTCAGGGTTGGCAACGCATTTGCAGTCTTAGGATTGCGGTCTTGTGAATGCGAATGTCTATGGGTCACAGTTTCCACTTCCCATCAGGTGGCCTGTGTGCTTGTTTGCCTTCCTATGATATAAAAAAAAAAAAAAAAAAGACCTAGTCGTGAGTGCATATACGGGCTGATGCATGGATAGACTACAGTGATGCAGTGTTACTATTTGACTTACTGACGTTACTGTTACTACTAACCGGGCGAGCAGGCGACCCGGGCGTCTCCCTGCAGCGGCGGCACGCAGGTGCAGGAAGCGCGATGGTCGCGCCCGCGGCACTCGGCGCCGACACCGCACGCGCCTCTCACACAAACCGGCACGCAGCGTTTCTCCGAGCATTGCTCCTCGGTGCCACATTCTGAGTCCTCGTTACATTCTCCCCCTATAATGTGCGTTTATCTTTTATGTACATCATTTGTTACATAGTCAAATTGATAACTGAAGGAGACTTTACCCAAATCATAAGTATCATGCATATTGAATAACACAAGAAATATGTTATTGATTAGATACAGTATTTTTATTTTATATTATTGGTTCAGGAGACGTATCGCGAACTTTATGTGACAGAAGAGAAGTATATAAAAGTGTAGGTAATTTTTACAGTGTTAAGTTTTACCTAAATCCTATTTAATCCCTAGGCCACTTTAGAACCGTGTGACATGGACAGTGACATTGGTCCCAAAAAAACAAAATAATTATTTTACGTGCAGGTTCATATATACAAAAGTGCACTGATATAAACTTGTAGATATCTACATTATACCCACATATTATTTGCACTCTTATTTTACAACAAGCCTCGTCGATGTTGAAAGAAATTGGACCTGGTTTTTAAACAATAACATAAAATCACAGGTTACTTTGTATACAATACATTGTTGGTAAGCTGTTTAATGTTGGTTATTTATTATTATATCTAGCTTACTTGGGTTGCATTGCACAGAGGCGTCGCCTGTGAGTGGTTTGGGGCATTCGCATACGAGCGTACGGAAAGGCAGGGTGTTGGCCACACGGCACACGGCACGGGTGCCGCATGATGTTGCGTCGCATGGGTTTCTACATTTGCCTTGCAGACACGCCAGATCCGATCCACATCCAGCGTCGTTCTCACATTCCACATCCATCGTTACTGTAAAGATAACAAATATAAGTAGGTATAGCGACAAGGGCTCAAACCAAAGACAACAATACAATATGAGGGACCGATCGATTCAACTACGAATTTATAACAAAAGCCGATAGGGTCAACAAGATTTATAAAGATATGATCCTTATCGTGGACCCGATTGGTTGGTACAATAAAATGGAAAGTACGTAATTTTTGTATTTTTAGTCGAGTTGATTACCGGTTGAGGATGCAGTTATTCTTATTTCTAAAACCAGGCTAGAGCATGCCTGACCATGCTCAGTGTAGGGTTCTGACTTCCGAAGCCGTTACTACACAAAAGTTATATCAAAAAACAACAAATATGATGTATTCCTCCATTTAAAGTTATTTGGCTGTCTTAGATGATTATAGTAGGTAAACCCTTTAGTCGCCGTTTCTCAGGAACTGATCAACATGTAGGTATATATGTACCGTCACACAAGGTATTTTTCAGATTTTATGTATTTCTAAATTAGGCTGTTTGATATAATATTTCACAAACGGACGGACGGAGGGAAACCTATCTAAAAACACCACACACCATGGGGTAGACGACGAAAAAAAAATCCCCTCGTTACGTGTAGGGGAGGTAGGTACCCTGAAAATCTTGTTTTCAAGATTTTTTTTTATCACTTCCTCGGCGAGACCAATATGTATATTATAGAGTAAGAATGATTGAAAATGTCGGAATCTACTTGGAAGTTTCCCAAGTGAATTCCCACATTTTAAAAAAACTTACTAGGAGGGACGAACATGGCAAAACTATATGGGTTCCTAGTTTGACTACAGAACTCGAAAAAATAAGGAGTATTTCCTTTGAGTACAATTTGATATCCTAAGTATTAAGGGTTCTTTCCACAATAATCTCGATCACCTGACAGGTAAAATGCCTCACCGAAATGAGCTGTCGTTTTGAGAATATTTTTTTTTAGTTGCCAGCAATTGCTTCGTTGAAATTTCAACGTGATCCAATTACATTATTAGATTTTTCGACAAATGGTTTTGTAATCCCCTGGCTCGGTTTTAGGCCCGACAAAATAATCTGGCTCAATTATTGTTCAACTTCTTAAATACTAAATATTAA
The DNA here is from genome assembly GCA_927399475.2 of Acleris emargana. Classification (NCBI taxonomy): domain Eukaryota; kingdom Metazoa; phylum Arthropoda; class Insecta; order Lepidoptera; family Tortricidae; genus Acleris; species Acleris emargana. The sequence goes on from OV656837.1 coordinate 12,083,614, forward strand.
ATAGGTATCCAAATGTCTCAAGAAACTTTTAGCGAAAAAATTATCACTAATTTATAAATTCAAGGGTCGGTTTAGTGTCATTTCCCTTTAGCCAGGTCTGCCTTTTCGTATTTAAATATCATACAATAAGTATTGTACAAGCTTTTACAACGCCTCTAACACCTACCCAAAAATGCTTAAGAGCCGTTGGGACTATTTCAACAGCAACATACATACATACACCACATTATTTTAAACGTCAACCATTTTATTGCCCTCTACAACCCAAGGTCATACGCCATTGCAACAGTTTTTGCTACAACAAGGTCGAATATATATATATAATATATACCTCGTCGACATTCAATGTTGGGGTTGCCCTGGGTGCCACGAGGGCATTCGCAGACGGGAGCATGGCGCGCTACGGTACAGAGCGCTCCTTGGGCGCAGGCTCCCGGGCAGGGGTTCTGGCATGTGCCACTGCGGCAGGCTAGCCACGCTGCGCAGTCGTCGTCGGCGGCGCACTCGGAGCGGCGGCATGCGGTCCAGGGGTTGCCGCGCGCGCCACTGTCGCACTCGCACGTAGCTACATGTCCGCGCGCCACGCAGTGCGCTTCCACTCCGCAACGCACGCGAGGACACACCTTCACGCATGACCCTCCTTCACAGCTCTCGTCATTCGGACAGTCATTGTTACTATGACATTGCACTATAAATTAACATAAATGTAAGGTTAACAAATAATAAAACTATATTTCAAACTTAATAAAAAAAGTCACAATCTTACCTGAATAACAACCGGTGTCAGCGTCGCCTTCGTATCCAGGTAAACAAGCACACCGTGCTCTATGTTGTCTGGCTAAGCAGCGAGCGTTAAGCCCGCAGTTACTAGGTCCGCAAACAGGTGAACAGCGAGAGTCGATGCAGGCAGCGTTGTCGGGGCACTGCTCGTCACTAACGCATTCCGGCTTCGGCGGCGGGACTATTATACGTTCGCAGCTCACAAATGGAGAGCCTGTATATCCGTTGGGGCATGAGCATACGGCCGAGTGTCTTACTCCGGAGCAAATTGCGTTTAGACCACAAGCTCCAACGCATGGATCTGTACATTTCCGATTAATGCAAGCTCTGTCTCCGGGACAATCGTCATTGACAATACATTCTGGGTATGAGCAAAATCCATTACGACATGACCCGTGAGGTCCGCACGGGTTAGGATTGCAAGGATCATCCTCGTGTCGTTCTGAAAAAGTAAATATTATTAAATAGTATTTTTTTAAATAAAAACATACAAATAGGTAGACTTGTATAGCTAGTTAAAATATTGTGACCTATTGACCTAAATAACTAAAATAATAGTTGCAATCGGACTTACTACAAAATAGTAGTCGTAACTTCTGAGTTTTAAGCGATAGTTATCCATTAAAATACCATTGCTGTGGGGTCTGGAATCTTAAATTGAATTTCTATGATAATAATACATTAACTTCAGACGATTTCACTTTGAATGGTTTTATTATTTATATTACCAATAGTCATGGGAAGACAGAAATTCTTCTGACCAGCGATACTTTAATTAAACCGAATCAATTATAAATATATAATATATAATTAAAACAAAATTACCTTCCGGTGTACAGCCTTGGAACGGATCACCAGCCGTTGATGGTGGGCAGGAGCAAATAGGTGCGTGGTCAAATACGCGGCATTCTGCGCCCGTCCCACAAGTACCGCCGCAGGGGTCGATGCAGCGGTTGCGAACGCAGGCGCGATCACGCGGGCACTCCGAGCTCACGACGCACTCGGGCCGGCAGCCGGCTGCAGCCGCGTCACCGCTTGTGCCGGCCGGGCACGAGCATACCGCACTCTCGCCCACCGCCCGGCACAAGGCGCCCGGGCCGCACGGAGACGGATCACACGGCGGCACTGCAGCAGAATACGGTTGATTATTATTTAGGACCTAGTTTGTAATCTCACCACACTTAAAAAAAAAACATGAACATTACCTGGTTTTATTACTTCTTCACATCTCACTAAAGCATTTCCCTTAGTACCAAGAGGACAAGAACAAAGTGGTAAATGATTGACGGTTTCACAATCTGCTCCGATGCCGCAACTACCGACACATGGATCGCGACAGTGCGAGCGCATGCATGCCCGTGTTGGCGAGCAGTCTGAGTCAGCCAGACATTCAGGTCTGCATCCGGTGTAAGGGTCGCCATGCATACCCGGCTCACATTCACAAGATGCTCCGGTACCTCTAGACCGACAAATTGCTCCGGGGCCGCAAGGTGATGGATGACACGGGTTTGGAGGCATTTCTGAAACATTAAGTCAGTATGTGAGCAAAGAAATTCAAGCACGTACCATTTATCACGGAGAAGCAAAGATATTTAAAGCGCTTTCCGTAAAGCAGTCGCCTAATATGTAGTAAATAATGACGAAAGTTTTTGACAGAACGGCTCACTCCGTTTCACTAGTAAAACCCATGCCTAAGTTTTAAAAGCGAAAACAAAGGTTGCCATCTATCACACCTCACTATAATATCTAGCAACACATTCGTAAATTTATACTAGACAAAGCTGTTTTATTTGAGTCTGTCTTACTAGTGTCATCAAAGTGTCGACAAGCAACGAGAGGGTTTCCAGTAGTGGAAGGGGGACAATCGCAGCGCGGTTGGTGTGCGACGGGTGAGCAGAGCGCACCGCGACCGCACGCGCCGAGGCAGGGATCTACGCAGCGGCGGTTCACACAAGTGAAACGCCACTCGCAGTCGCTGGAACTAAGACATTCGGGCCGGCAGAATGGAGCTTCTCCGAAGTTATTCGATTTGCATCGACATTGTCCATCGATGCACTCTGCATTGGGCCCGCAGTCACCACATCGCGAGACAACCTTGGGCTCCGTAATTGGCGCTGAAACATAACACACTTGTATTATAGATGTGAATGTGATGTGACTGTCATAGCACTAGGAACTCGTGCAATTATTACAAAAACACCAAAGAGACCGAGAAATATCCTAAATAAAAAAACCTAAGTTAACATTAATTAATTTAATTGAGGTAAACGGGCAAAGTATTGATTTTCATATGAAAGATTAAATGAAATAAACTACCTGACGAACAACGGATAAATGGATCTCCAATAAAATTGATTGGGCAAGCGCAAATAGGAGAGTGCATTCTCGTTTGACAGATTGCGCTGGTGCTACATGCGCCAGGACAGGGGTCTTGGCATTTGGAGTTCCGACAGGCTCGGTCAGCGGGGCAGTCGCTGTTGACGCGGCACTCTAGTTGACAGCTGGGTGGCTCTGCGAGCGCAGGTGGCCGGCATGAACAGTGTGCCACGGTACCCTCTGCACGGCATATGCTGTTTTGACCACATGGGTGTGGTGTGCAGGGGTCACTTACGGTAGGAGCTATAAAAATACAGTGTGTTTAATGTAATACTGTCGTCAATTGAAGTACAAAATTATCGCGCAGATTCGTAATACGTCAGAATTTAAAAAACTTAAAACTCACCTACTGCAGGGCGACAAGCTATAAAAGGGTCTCCTATTAAAGGAGCAGGACAGTCGCAAATTGCAATATGGTTGTAAACATTGCAAATTGCATCTAACCCACATGCATTCTTACACGGGTTGATGCATTTATAGTTGACACAGGCTTGTTGCTTTTGACATTCATTATTGTTTGTGCATTCCGGGCGACATTCAATGAAAGGATTTCCTTGATAGCCGGAAATGCAGAAGCATGAACCGTTACTACATATTGCGTTGATTCCACATGGTGATTGTGCGCAGGGATCATTTAAAAGATCTTTTGGAGGCTCTGCAATCAATAATACAAGATGCGAATTGTTAGGATTATAGAAAAAAACGAAAACATATATATCAAAAAAAGTTTTTAAGAAACTGGTTTTGAACATGTACCTCGATCTGGATAGCAGTTGACGAATGGATTCCCGATATAGCCAATTGGACAAGTACATATAGCCAAATGGTTCATTGCCCGACAATCGGCGTATATTCCACAAGAGCCGCGACATGGGTCGAGACATTTTTCTCGAATACATGCTTTATTATTTGGACAGTCTTCATTGATTGTACACTCAGGACCGCAGTTTGGTGGGACACCAATATAGCCATGTCTGCAACTGCATATGGCTGATCCACTAACGTCTTTACAGGTAGCAAATTGACCGCAGGGATTCGGTTCGCAAGGTATTTTTTTGTTAGGTGGATTTGCATTTTGTTTTGTGCATTTAGTGAATGGATCTCCTTCAAATCCACTTAAACATGTACAGTAAGGACTATGATTATAAACCTGGCATTGGGAGTTTTCACCACACGATCCAACGCAGGGATCAGCACATTTTTGCTTAATGCAAGCTTTATTGGGAGGACATTCTGGGCTAGTTAAACATTCTGGTCGACAATTGGGTGGGCTCCCAAAATATTGTGGCATACATGTGCATATAGCCTTGCCATTTAAAACTCTGCACGTGCTATAAGGTCCACATGGAGATGGATTGCATGGGTCAGAAGATTCATCTGAAAAAGAAAAATAAAACAGGGTAAAACTACGTTTATTTATTTGTTTAATTATGAAAATACACTTTTAACCAAGTTAAGCTGATTTAGCTTACGATAAGGTAATGCAGTACTTACCTTTTTGTAGAACGCAACTGTTGTACGGATTTCCTATGTATCTATCGAAGCATACACACATAGGGTAATGATTAACCATTTGACAATGAGCGTTGGAGCCGCACAAGCCTGGACATGGATTTAAGCACTTCTTATTCATGCAAGCTAGATTTTCTGGACAGTCTGAATTAAGTAGACATTCTGGCCTGCAACCTTCATATGGATTACCAAAGAATCCATTTAGACATGTGCAGCTGCCTACATCATTACGTTCTTGGCAGATTGCATTTATGCCGCATGGATTTGGCGAGCATGGTTTTTGGGTGATGCTGATGACTGGTTTTGGATCTAGAATGTAACATTTTTTTTATAAGATTTAGTTCATACTTTGGCATACTTATAAATAATCAATGAATTGTCGTCGTAAAATTTATGTAGATTTCGATACCTTTGATCGGTAGACATTGATCAAACGAGTTCCATTCATATCCCGACTGGCAAACACATTGAGGCGAGTGACTGATGACACGACATATAGTATTATGTCCGCAGGCTCCAGGGCAGGGATCAGCACATTTGTTTCTAATACACGCTTTATCAAAGCTACACTCGCTATTTGTTATGCATTCCGGACGACAGTATGGAGGTGTTCCAATGAAACCAACTGAGCACGAACACGATGGCGAGTCGCCCACAGCTTGGCAAATTGAATTAGGACCGCAGGGAGTAGGCTCGCATGGGGATTTGGTTGTAGTATGATCGCCTGTGGATATTGTAATTTTGTAAGTATTCAATATAAAACGAATATTTTGCGATTTCGATTCAACGTACAACTACTTCTGATACTTACGATCGAAGTTTATTAGACATCTGGAAAAGGGGTCACCAGTAAATCCATTTCGGCAATAACATATCGGTTTGTGATTGTGAACTCTACATTCAGCATCGAGACCGCATGATCCTACGCATGGATCATTGCATTTCTGATTTAAGCACGCCATAAGATTTGAGCAATCGGACTCTACTACGCATTCTGGCCTACACGACGGTGGCATACCGATGTAACCAAGCAGGCACGAGCAAACCGCTTGTTCATTTATTGTACGGCACACACTATAAGGGCCGCAAGGTGATGGTGAGCAAGGATTCCTTCTTTGTGGTATAACTGTAACAAAAGTATTTTGATGTACGTCATTTAATGTGCCCATTTTTGTGATATAGTTAGGTACTATCAGCACAATGGAACCCTGACCCACTATAGAACGGTGTCACAGTGGTTAGTTCCCGATTCGCCGGATTCCTGTTTCGTCGGATTCTTGTTTCGCCGGATTCTTGAGGGAAAAGTTCAGACTGGCACATATTTTATATATGAAATTCCGGCAAATCGGGAATCCGACGAAACAAGAATCCGGCGAATCGGGAACTAACCGTCACAGTGACATTATAGAGATAAAACAATATTTTTGACACTTGTTACACCTTGAATCATAACGTCACTGTGACACAGTTCTATAGTGGGCCAGGGTAAATGCGAAAGTTTGCGACTGTGAGTAATATATTTGTTAGTCCTTCACGCTGAATCGGCTGGACAAATTTGAATGAAATTTGGAATGCTTGGGCCTTGAATTAACACATAGGCTACCTTTTATTGTGAAAACTGTTCCTGCGGGTTAGTTAACGCAGAAGAACTCACTGGTAGAAGCGAGAGATTCAGATTATATATATATATATACCTTTATACAAAAATTTGCTCATTTACAGGTATTAGATATTACTGATCTCCTTTGAAGGACAACAGATGGTTTACAACTCAATAGATACTGTGGTATACACGGATGATGTAGAGTTAATGTAGAGTTCTTAAACACATTGAACCCACCGAGTCTGCCATATCACAGACTTTTACTATGTACTATCAGCCCATTGGAACTCTGACCCACCATAGAACTCTGTCACAGTGACGTTATGATTCAAGTCATAAGAAGTGTCAAACGAATTGTTTTATAATGTCACTATGACACCGTTCTATGGTGGGTCAGGGTTCCCATGGGCTGACGGTACATGTGTTATGTTACATACTTAGAGGTATCAGACTTGCAATCACAAATTCACAACAAAGTTTGAGCTTAGGTAAATAGGAACATGACGAGCGTATCCAAACGTGGTGGTAGGTACAATCTTGTGATATGGTATGTGATATGAAAACAGTTGCGTCATATTCAAAGTGTTTAAGTACTCTACTGGATGATTTACTTATTGCATCGACTGTGTTTTAGCTTTTATAACCTCTGCTTGGTCGTTATCTACTGTTGTTACTGTAGTGCACATATACTTTTACTAAGGGTTATTTAAGTGACGCTTTTATCTCATCGGCACGTTAACTTCGGAAAAGTATCAAGAAAGTTTTCGATCCTTATTTTTACCTAAATCTAATGAAATTAAAGAGTTTTGCCGGGTCAAAATGTATACTGACTTCAATTTATCTGTTTATGAATCACAATAATTATCACTACTAATACTGACCAACCTCTCTAAAGCTATCAAATCGTTAAGTAATCTTTTTAGCGGCCATAGTACTTCCATCGCAGACAATAATGTTAGGTTTACGTTACGTATATTTTTTAAATTTAGCTGGATCTTGAATTGTACTCAAAGTTGTGGGCAGGGAGCGTCCCGCTTTTTTTAACTTAAAACTACCTCGAATTAGACGAGAGCGAAGCCGCGGGTAAAAGCTAGTGGTATTGGTACTATATAAATTGGTTTACCTGTGATAGGTGTGCATGAGAAAAATGCGTTTCCAGATGTATTTGTTGGGCAACTGCACATTGGGATGTGGTTGTGGACCTCGCACAAAGCACCCTGGCCGCATATGTTCACGCATGGGTCAGAACACTCGTTGTTGATGCAAGCGAGACGCGCGGAGCAGTCGGAATTGTCCGTGCACTCGGGCCGGCAGCTCATGTAGGGGTTACCAAAGAATTTTGGTTTACACGTGCATTGGCCATCTTTACAGTTTGCGTTCGCTCCACAGGGGCTTGGATTGCACTTATCATAAACAGTAGGTTGAGGATCTGCAATAAAATGGTCATAGCAAGGATAACACGGTATTCACTTTTTTGGTATCGAAATTCTGTCAAAAATAATAACTAAGTAACTACTTATGTTAATATTTTTAACGTCAAATTATATTATGTTTATTACGGATTAGGGCATTCATTACGTCCTTACCGATATGTTCTTGAATAAAGCAACTCTGGAAGGGATTTCCTGTGAATCCTTCAATGCAGCTACAAACTGCTGCATGCTGGTAGACCTGGCACACCGTCATCAGACCGCAGGAACCGGGACAAGGGTCATGGCACTTTTGATTTATGCAGGCCAACGTACTGGGACAGTCTGAGTTAACGGTGCACTCTGGTCTACAGTTAGTTGGCGATCCAATGATATTGCTCATACAAGTGCACACGGGTTCTCGATTAATAATTTGACAAAGTGCGTTTGGTCCGCATGGTGATGGTAAACACGGGTTCTGTTCAGAATTCGGTATTTCTGGAAAAAAAACATCAGTGCTTAAAAGTGGATTAACTGAACTTTACTTCGGATCGCGACGAAGATACGATACGCAGAAATGTGATCCCGGTCCAAATAGTGTTTTATTAATTTATTTGACGGTCCTTGTGCAAAGTATAAATTTTTGTGTGTAAAAAAAAGTTTAGTGACTTTGACAGTTTCCGAGAAAAAGTGACTATGACATACAAACAGACAGACATGGCGACAAAGTTCCTCAACTGTTACGAAACCGTTAACCGTCATAATCTGACGTTTGACTGGGGTGCAAAAGACACTTCATTTTACTGTTTATCAAAAGATAATTTTCACAACTTATTTTAAGATTAAGATGCAAATCCCTCAGTGCTCGATTCAAACTAGGAACCCTTATAGTTTCGTAATGTCCGTCTGTCTGTTTGACTGTCCGTATGTATATCAAACTAACTTTTTCTCAAAAACTATCAGTTACAAAACTTATATTTTGCACTCATATGGGTGAATGTTTATACTGCACACTAAGATAAATGATGAAATAAGTAAAACCCAATGGATGGTTCCATTGGGCTAATAGTACATGTAAATCAAGGGTAAAATATGTGTTTTAAAAAACATACATACATACATACATACCTTCACGCCTTCATTCCCAGAGTGGGGTAGGCAGAGCTACAGAATTACCAACAACTCCAAAAACTTGTTGATAACTCTGTAACCACAATTTGCACAATTAGGCTAAGATGTTTAACAGCGAATTAGTGACAGGTTGCAAGCCCATCGCCTAACAGTACTACAAGCCTATATTCCCTTAGTCGCCTCTTACGACATCCACGGGAAGACATGGAGTTAAAATTAAAAAAACATTTTCTTTACAATATCGTGTAACCATTATTCTTCTTCTTCAGCCTGTTACCTCCCAATGCTGAGTGTAGGTCTCTTCCATTGCACTTCATTCTTTACGATCTTGGGTCTTCCTTATCCAGTTAATAACGTATCGTGTAACAATTATGTGTATGTTATTATGTCATTATCAAAGTGCCATTTTCCCTACGTGTTCCTACCCCCTACAGTCAAAACTACCAATACAAAATCCAGAAAATATCTTAAATGAAAGCACATAAAACGAATTTAAAAGGAAAACTATCAGGACTAACTAAATAAATAGACTTGATTGGTTCTTGAGATAGTTTTATGAGATTATTGTGTTTGTAGTAACGTTTTCGGAAAATGCCCTTACCCGATTTATATATTTATGGGATACGGAACTAGGGTAATTTTTTACATTCTGCGTTTAAATAACCAAATATTATATACTTACTGTTAACAACCACGCAACTGATAAATGGATCTCCTTGAAAACCTGACTGACAAGAGCAGATTGGTGCATGGTTCACTACTCTGCACTCGGCATTTTGCCCACAAGTGCCAATGCAAGGGTCGACACACTTCCGCCTGGAGCAACTTTTCGTTGGTTGGCACTCAGAATTAACCGTGCATTCTGGCCGGCAATAAGGAGGAGATCCTATGAACTCCGGGGCGCAGGAGCATGCCGCTATACCACTGTTGTCATGGCAGATAGAATTGCTTCCACATGGGTTTGGTTCGCAGGGAGTAGTTACGGTCGGTTCTGTAAAAAGCATTTTTTAGAGGGTATACTTAATTGAATATTTTTTGAAAGTAGAATATTCATCCTTCACAGTTTCAAGCAATAGGTATTATATTATCCAGCATTGTGCTCAAAATATCTGACATTCTTGTATGCCTCTGGTACAGTCAAGAGCACCAATAAATAAAAATAAATAAATAAATATCAGGGGACAATGTCACACCAATTGACCTAGTCCCAATTTAAGCTCTAGGCTTGTATTATGGGTAATACAATATAACAACGATATAAATACTTATATAGAGAAATATATACTTAAATACATAGTAAACATCCATGACTCGGGAACAAATATTCGCGCTCATCACACAAATATCTGCCCTTACCGGGATTTGAACCCAGTACGGCTAGCTTCGTAGGCAGGGTCACTACCAACTAGGCCAGCGCGTCGTCAATATTTATTAATACATCACAAAGTTTAAAACATCTACACAGACCTTATTATTATGGCAATAAAGTTGATGTACACATATTTTTGCAAAGTTGTGCGTTTATTATAAGCCGTTTCAGATATTTCTGAGATCAATGTTGGATAGTATATTATTGCTGATGACTGTACAGTTGTTTTGTGTTACTTTATGAACAATAATAATCAGGTAATGCACAAAACACAACTAAGGTTAGTAAGTATTTGTTTCTAAAGCACCTAAATAATATTTATTCCTGAATTGAGGTATGTGTTCCTAGCAAAAGCGTAATTAAAGGCTGCGCAATCCGCCAGTTTGGGTAATTGGGCTACGAAATATTAAATTAATAAATAAATAATAGCGGACTATTTTTACTTAAATTAACCTAGTCCCAAATAAGGTCCAGGTTTGAATAAACAACGGTAAACGTTATTGTATAGATAAAAACATACTTAAATACGTACATAGCAATCATATCATAATTAGGACCAACAACTTGCGCTTATCTTACAAATATTTGCCCTTATCGGGAATGAAACCCGTCACCGCTAGCTTTGTAGGCAAGATCACAACCAACTAGGTTGACCGCGATGTTCAAATCATGTGGTTAACTCTTGAACTTACTTGGTGTGTTTATTACAACGTGGCAATACTCGTACGGGTTTCCAGTGTAACCAGATGTACAACTACACGATGGCACGTGGTTGATAACTTGACAAATAGCTGATACGCCGCATGTTCCTGGGCAAGGATCTATACATTTATTCTTTAAACAAGCTTTATTATATGCGCAATCTGATTGCACTACACATTCAGGTCTACAAGATTCGTAAGGGTTTCCGTAGTACCCGGGTTCGCACATGCAGGCCGCGACGTTGTTCCTTGATGTTCTGCACTGAGCATTGGCACCACAGGGCGTCGGGTTACACGGGTCTATTGGCACAGCTAGTGGTCTCTTGTAGCATGTAGTAAATGGATCCCCTGTGTAGCCTTCTTGGCAGGAACACATGGGAGTATGGAGATGCGCAACACAAACTGTATTGATTCCACAAGACCCTAAACAAGGATCTTTACATTTGTAATTGATACACGTTTTATCCATTGAACAATCATCGCTCGTTGTGCATTCCCGACTACATTGCGGCGAGATACCTTCAAATGTGGGCTGGCATGTGCACGCATAGGAGCTACCACCCGCTGTGGGTGTGCAAACACTATTCGGTCCACACGGAGATGGCACGCACGGGTTAGGTGCATCATCAATCGGAATAACTAAAAACAAAAAAGTTTTACGAAACATCTTTTACAAATACATAGGCGCCCAAAAGTATAATTATGTTTAGTAACGTACCAGAACATTGTGAGAATGGAGATCCAGTGAACCTGGAGGGACAGCTACAGATCGGATTGTGATTAATGACGTTGCACATGGCATTAACTCCACAAGATCCAGGACAGGGATCTTGACATTTTCGATTAATGCATGCTCGAGATGGCGAACAGTCAGTACTTTGAATACACTCTGGACGACAATTGGGTGGATTCCCAATAAAACTTTCAACGCACGCGCAGATGGGTTGTCCATTGACTTCTCTGCAGATGCTGTTGGGTCCGCACGGTGATCGTAAACATGGACTGTTTATCGGTTCTATAAAAAACAATTCACGTTAAATTATATGAACGTTTTTCATGTACAGGACCGGATCGACTATAATCCCGTACACTCTATCATGCGATAAACGAATCAAGATAAATATCCTTTTATCCGCCGTTGTCTGGCTGATTTATTAGACATCAGACATCCAGCTCTTTTCGTCAACGTTTAAAGGGGACCTACTTATGCTAAAATTGGGGACCTATATCGATCTGGATCTCTACAACCCTAGTTGCTACGTGCTACGTATCTCACCTTTGGATATATTAAACTTGAACCTTTTACCTTAAGACTACAGAACGTGAAAATACGATTAGTAAAAAATCCTCGATAGTATTATTTTTCAAACATAACCTCTTTTTCTCATATTTTTGGTTGAATCTTCAAAACCCTACGGTCTTTAACAATTATTTTTAGTTTAATATTTGAGTACTACCAAATTTTTGAAACTGACCTAGGTTTTTTTTTTATGTTGTAGTTTTGTAGTATTAGCAATTAAATCATTCAGCGCTTACGACTTTCTATTCGGGCCGCGCGCGAACTATCTTCATCTCGACTCTAACGTGCGAAAGTGACTAAGTAGAGCTATCCCTTTTGATTATTACAATCAGTCTTCGCTGACCACGTTACACGACGGACCTGTGCCAGTTGCTTGTCTCCCGTTCCAAAATGGCAGCAAATATAACTTTTCAAAAAAAAGGTTTTAAACCTACTTAAACTTACATACATACATACATACCTTTACGCTTTCATTCCCAGAGTGGGGTAGGCAGAGCTACAGAATTACCAACAATTCAGAAACTTGTTGATAACTCCTGTAACCACAATTTGATTATTACAGAGATTTGAGACGATTGACCGTTTTCATTGATGCAATAAAAGAAGAAATATTCATATTTTGTATTTCTAGTAGGTACGATTCCCGGCACAGGTAGGTTTTTTAAATTTGCGAATTATGATTTTTTATACTTATAACAATCATAATAAGACGGCCTTTGAGTACAATTAGCTATCTTATTTTATTTTATTATTCAATATAGTATACATACCTACATATACGACACGATGATCATTTAACAGATATCAAACTAATTCTATAGGACGCAGTCAAAAAATCTTACGCTTAAAAATACACGACACGTCTCAACAAATTCTATGCTCTAAGGCCGCACGGAAATAACTTGCGGAAAAAAGTCCCAATATTGTCGACTGTAGTACAGGTTTGAATGTTGTTTGAGATTTCAAAAAGCCTTTTATTTCCCTATAGTACCGTTTGGTAACCAAAATTTCGTAACCACCTACAGAATTAGTTTAAATTTAAAGCTGGTTACGACATTTTGGTCACCAAACGGTAATAAAGGTTTATTTCTGGGGTTTTTTGAATTTAAGATAAGCGTTTTTGTTTGAAGAATTCACTCAATTCATCACCTATTAGAAAAATGCATTTTATGTTGACTGAAGTATGTTTTTACAACTAACAGTTTTGGATCAAAAGACGGAAATTTAAAAAAAAAAACTAAAAAGTTACATAACTCGAAAACCATTGACATCTACTAAGTATGTGTCTGTCGCCCTGTATGTGTTCAGCATGTTATACGAGTATGGTAAGCATTACCATGGTTTTATATGGCAACAATAACAATAGTCACAGGCATGTCCGATGGGAATATCTGAGCTTTTAACGATATCAACGTGTATAGAGTAATTTATAGTTAAACTACAAGATAACTCGGCGAATACTGCTAACTCGACTAAAACCGAAGCCCTTAGCTACTAGGCTATCGGAAATCAGGATGCTCTGTAATTGCCTGTTTTGTATACTAAATAAATTGTATTTAGCTCGTATGAGTATGTTTGCTTTACTTACTTGTAATTTTGTTGCATTGAGTGAAAGCATCCCCAGTCATTCCTGATGGACAACTACATATTGCAACATGGTTGAAAACGTTGCACTCAGCATTGACCCCACACATGTTACGGCAAGGGTCGATGCACTTGGAGCGTAAGCAAGCCAGATTCAACGGGCAATCAGAGCTTAGCACACACTCTGGCCGGCAACCGAAATACGGATCGCCGGAATACTCAGACAGACACGTGCACTCGCCGTTATTGCATAGCGTATTAGCACCACATGGCGATGGATTACAAGGGTCTACACTTTGTGGTAGTTCTGAAATAAAGGAATTCGTTGTCATAGCATTCAACACGTTATTTTCTATAAACAGTTTTAATACGATTTACAGGGTCGATTGTTGATCTGTAGTTAACTGAACTAATGGTGACATATTTTATTCAGATTTAACAATTGAAGATCACAAATCGGCCCTGAATATAAAATGTAATGTTTACATGAATGCTTACCTAAGGGTTTGTAGTTACAGAGGGCAAACGGATCACCGTGATATCCTTCTGGGCATGAACACATAGGAACATGGTTGATAACGTTGCATAAGGCGTTTATACCGCATGAACCTAAACACGGATTTTCACACTTCATGTTTATGCATGCCTTGTCATTATTACAGTCAGAATTCAAAACGCACTCTGATTTACAATTCGGTGGGCTACCGAAATATCCAGGATTGCATGAGCATGACGATATACCCCCAATATCACGACAAATAGCGTTCAATCCACAAGGGGAGGGAAGGCATGGATTAACGGGTTGTAAAGATGTATTTTGTTGAGTTGTCACCGCGTAACATTGAGAGAATGGATCACCAGTATAACCTTGCTTACACGTGCAGATAGCATTATGTTTAATTACTCTGCAATCTATGTTTGTACCGCAACCTTTTGGACACGGGCTAATACATTTGAAGTTCTCACAAGCCTTGTCCAATGGGCATTCCGAATTTGTCATACATTCTGGTCGACACATTGGAGGTGATCCCTGGTAGCCATCCAAACAAGTGCAAATAGCTAATTCATTTTGAGATTGGCATCTACTGTTAGGCCCGCATGGTGATGGGTTACATGGTTGCATTTTTTCAGCTGCAATAAAAAAAATGTTATAAATAAACAATTATATTCGTCAAAGATGTTTAAATAAGGGTACGTATGGTATACCAGTATACTTACTTTTAGGTTTAAATGTACAGATTTTGTACGGATCACCGTAGTACTGATCTTGGCAGGAACAGCTCGGATTGTGGTTGACAACATTGCACAGGGCATTTAAGCCACAAGTACCAGGACAGGGATCATAACATTTATTAAATTGGCATGCTAAATTTGAAGGACAGTCTGAGTTAAGTAAACATTCTGGTTTACATGCCTCATAAGGGTTACCAAAGTAGCTTGGTAAACAGGTACAAGATCCTGCGTTGTATTGTTCTCGGCATACAGCATTCGCGCCGCACGGCGAAGGAACACATGGGGTGGGACGTTCTTGTTCCGTAGGAAGATTTTCAATAGAACAAGATAGGAATGGATCACCCGTATAGCCATTTTGGCATAAGCATATAGGTGTATGGCTTACGACTCTACATTCTGCATTGACACCGCAAGAACCTACGCACGGGTCTACACATTTCTTATTGATACATGCCATATTGATAGTGCATTCTGTGTTACTAGTACATTCGGGTCGGCAGTTGGGTGGTGCACCAATAAATTCGGCTAAGCACGTGCAAACGTAATTTTCATTCCTCTCAATGCATTGCGAGTTCGGTCCACAGGGTGATGGAAGACATGGATTAATTTTAACCAACGGTGTCAAAGCTAAAAAAGAAAATAGTGATTAAGAATTAGATTATTAGGTACCTAGGGTGACGGCACCAATGATGGACACTTTTAGCTGACAGGCACCAGTAATGGACACTTCAGTCTTAAATCAAATTTCATACGGTCCTAAATTGATTGTTGCAAAACAAATGAATAACCCTTATCTTCTGTAAAAGAAGAATCAAGTGTCCATTATTGGTGCCTTGTCCATTACTGGTTCCGTCACCCTACGCGTATTCTTTTTGGTCATAAGCAGTGGGCGGCTGACGGATGCAAAATAGGGACGTAAACAGAACATGGATAAGACTTTTATTAAATTTCGAGAAATATTTATGAATACAAAATTATGCAGTTTTTATCTTTATCATACATTATTAGTAAATACATAATAAGCTATCCTCTATTGTACGTAGATTGTATATTAAGAAGATACTGGCCACTTATTATTTTATCACCTCTTGAGACTGATGAGCGTTTATGTCTATTACGTCTTAGACTTGTGAATTAAATTTGCTTAGTTTTCAATATTCATATTTAAGATGGCAAAGGAAACCACAATTCGTAAGTGGATAATTGATAAACGTGATCTAATTTACGATACTTCTAAAGGCTCGATCTTTTGTACAAAATGTCAAGTAAGTTTATTTGCGAAACGAAAAAGCGTGATTGATAGACATGTTAAATCTAATACGCATCGCCGTCAAGAATTTTGCACGAAACAGAATCAAGGAGATTTTAATATTGATTTGATAAACTTTTTAGTTTTATGCAATATTCCGTGGAAACGTGTTAACAGTGCCGCTTTTCGACAGTTACAACAATACAATTATATAACTATTTTACAATTTCGTTCTTTTTATTAAACCCCTTGCAGTCATATCCATATTACGTATAACGTTCGACATTATTTTGACGTAATTTGCATCTGTCAGCCGCCCATTGGTCATAAGATAATAACTCATATATAGGTATGCCATTATTTTATTATACTTACGTGTAAATTGACAAGATGAAAACGGATCGCCTGAATATCCCGCTAAACAAGTACACACTGGATTGTGGTTAACAACAAGGCAATGCGTATTAAGACCACAAGCTCCTGGGCAAGGATCAATGCATTTTTGATTTGAACAAGCCTGATTTAATGCACATTCGGAACTTATTGTGCATTCTGGCCGACAGTTTGGAGGACTGCCTATAAAACCTTGAATACAAACGCACACAGCATGTCCGTTAACTTCTCTACATTGGCTGTTGGGACCACATGTTGACGGGTGACATAAGTTGGCTGGTGTTGTAGTTTCTGTAAATATAATTTTCCAAATAATCGTTGTTTGGGTTTTTAAATATTTCAAAAAAGTTTTCGATTCACTTACCGGCAACCTTATTACAGTCATAAAATGAGGAACCAGTGAAACCCGGTGGACAAGAGCACATAGGAATATGATTAAATACTTCACAAATGGCTCCATTTCCACATGTTCCCACGCAAGGATCCTTGCATCTGTTATTTATACAGGCTTTATCTCTCGGACATTCATTGTTTAGCACGCATTCGGGCTTGCATCCGAAATAAGGATCCCCTTGATATTGTGGTAGACATGTACACGTCCCACTCTGGCATATAGCGTTGGAACCACACGGTGAGGGGTAACAAGGGTCCACAGGTTCTGAAATATTTTTTTTAGGATTACATTTAGGGTTTCTGGTACTATCTTGAAATGTAAGGTAATGTCGTAATGTAAAGATAAAAAGTAATGTCAAGAAATCAAGTTGCTGGTGGGGTATTTTTTTTAACTTGGTTTATAAATTATGCTGTTTAAAGCGAATAAAGTCTTGAAATGAGTGAAGATTAACAGATATCCTCGGTGTACCTTGCAACGCTACGTAACAAACAGCAAATGGATCTCCTGTTGATCCCGGGGTACACGAGCAGATCGGCAGGTGGTTCACAACGCTGCACTGCGCGCGCAGCCCGCAGGCGCCGGGGCATGGGTCTTGGCATCGGCTGTTGATACATGCGGCTACGGCACTGCATTCCGCGCTAGTCACGCATTCGGGGCGGCATCGTGGTGGGGAACTGACGTAATTTGGCAAACATGTACAACGGGCGTTGTTTCCATATACTTGACATTCTGAATTTGGACCGCATGGAGACGGAATGCACGGATTTACGTCTGCTGGGGTAGGTGCGACAGGTACTGGAACTGTGAATTAATATTAAAGGTTAAAAATAACGTATGTGTTATTTCTAGGTGCCCTTATTAAATGAAAGGCAGTAATATAAAAAAATATACTTCGGAAATAACTTACTTTGAACACAGTTAGTGAAAGGATCTCCCGTAAATCGTTCTTGACAAGAACATATAGGATTATGAGCTACTACTCTGCAAATTGCGTTTCTAGCGCATTGGCCAACGCAGGGATTCACACATCTGCGTTGAATACAGGCCTTTTCCGTAGAGCATTCACTATTGATAGTGCACTCTGGTCGGCAATTAGGCGGGCTGCCAATAAATTCTGGTTGACAGCTACAAACCGCTTGCGAGTTTACCTCGCGGCATTGACTGTTAGCTCCGCACGGCGACGGTGTGCATAGTGATAGTTTAACATCATCTGGAAAAATAGTAGGTATCTAGAAGTTGTCAAATACATCTAAAACGAGTTTGTAAGTATAGATAAAGTTTTAATTACCTTTAATTGCTTCAACACAATGTGAATATGGATCACCAGTGAGGCCTGGTGGACAAAAGCATGAAGGTAAATGGTTCACAACTTGGCAAATTCCATTTAAACCACATGTACCAGGGCAAGGATCATTGCATTTGTTTTGATTACAAGCTAGCACTGGTGGGCAGTCAGTATTTATTACACATTCCGGTCGACATCCTTCATACGGATTTCCGAGGTAAGAATCGAAGCATTTACATGCCCCAACTCCATTTCTTTCTGAACACTCTGCGTTAAGTCCGCAAGGTGATGGTTCGCACGGAGAATTGTAAACGATGGGATCTAAAAGAGACGGTTAAGTATTCAATTGAATGTAAAAGAAAATTGTTATAAAAACTTTTCACTTTTATTTAAATCACGGTAGGCGTTACCTGAGATTGGATTGCATGATATAAGAGGATTTCCCGTTAGACCAAACGGGCACGAGCACACCATAGCATGGCTGACAATTTTACAGTCAGCATTGTATCCACAGCTCCCAGGACATGGATCCTTGCATTTTTGATTTATACAAGATAAATCGCTTCGGCATTCAGAGTTACTAATGCATTCTGGGCGACAATTAGGAGGGGAACCTATGTATTCTGCTTGACAGGTGCATGACGGTGAATCTCCAATTACTTTACAAACAGAATACGGGCCACAAGGTGATGGTGAGCACGGATTGCCCGGTGGCAATGGGGTTGGCGCTGGAATGTATACATTAAATTGAATGAACAACGAAATACCTAATACCAAAAAACACATACTAATTGTTAAATGTTTACCTAATGGTGTGCATTGTGTGAATGGGTTTCCAGTGTATTGATTGGGACATGAACATATCGGGTTATGATTTATAACTTCACATTTAGCCCCATACCCACAGGTACCAATACACGGTTTGATACATTTGTGGTTATTACAAGCTTCGTTCAGCGGGCATTCTGCACTAATTGTACATTCTGGACGGCATGATGGTGGGCTTCCAATAAATGTTGGTAAACATGAACACACTGCTTGGCTATTAATTTCACGGCATTGGCTATTAGGTCCGCATGGACTAGGACTACAAAGATGAGTCGGAGCAACTGAAAATAATAAACAATACCTTAGCGTTTCCACAGCACTAGGACGATCATGTTCGTGAACAATAAAAAATGTCAAACACGGTGAACAATGATGAGATACACACCAGCATTTGTATGACATCCAATAAACGCATTTCCTGAAGTCCCTTTTGGACAAGAACAAATTGGAATGTGATTATATACATTGCATTCAGCTGTAGAGGCGCAAATTCCCGGGCATGGATTCATGCACTTATTTATGGAGCAAACTTTATCCGGAGGGCAATCAGTACTTGATATACATTCGGGCCTGCAACCGAAGTACGGATCACCTTGGTAATCATTAATGCACTCGCATATACCATCTTTACATTGTGCATTTACACCACATGGTGATGGATTGCAAGGGTCGATCGGCAACGGTTCTGAAATAATATAAGTTATGATAAGTTAAAAATCCTTTGAATCCTTACCTAGCTCTAAACAAAGGGCTGCCACAATAGATCAGCAATGGACGCGGCGGCACGAAAGGCCCTTCCATATCAACCCTCCAATAATTAATGTCTATTGTTTCCTTTACACATGCTGCGACGACATATTTTTTTAAAGAATCAATAAAAACATTTAAGTCATATCCATAATTTATATTATAAATGTGAAAGTAACTTGGTCTGTCTGTTTATTACGCTTTCATGGCTAAACCGCTAAGCCGATTTCAAGGAAATTTGGTGTGAAGATAGATTGGACCCCGGAGAAAAGACACACGGTACTTTTTAAACGACTGACTGACTTCTACGCGGACGGAGTCGCAGGCAACAGATAGTATATTAATATTACAGATAATCGTACCGATTTCTGGTGGGATTAGGAAACAAGCTAGAAATGAATCTCCACTGTAGCCTTGAGAGCATGTGCAAGCCGGTGAATGATTAAATACTGTGCATATTGCGTTTTGCCCACAGCTCCCGAGACACGGATCTCGGCACTTCATGTTTATACAGGCCTTATCAGAAGGACAATCCTGATTTATAACACACTCAGGCCGGCAATTAGGAGGTTTTCCTTGATATTCAGCCATGCAACTACAAGATGGTCCACCATTCACATCACGGCAAACGGCATTTTCTCCACAAGGGTTTGGAACACATGGATTCCGTACAGGTTCCGGTGGGAGCTGCGATGGTTCTAATAAAATCAAAGAAATGGTTATTATATCATTTCACATAGGAATATTTTTATTTCAGTGTACGTAAACTTTAATTTACTTACGGTTTTTGAAGCAACGAGTAAATGGATCGCCTGAAAAACCTGGCAAACACGAGCATAATGGACTATGGTTAATGACTCTGCAGTTCGCGTTTAAGCCGCAGCGCCCCGGGCATGGATCGGTACATTTTTGATTAATACATGCTTTGCTATTCATGCATTCTGAGCTGACGGTGCATTCTGGTCTACAACCAGGAGGTGAACCAATGTAGTTAGCCATACATGAACATACACTCTGACCATTTACTACACGGCAAACACTATTCGATCCACAAGGATTTGGAATGCATGGTGTAGTTATCTCTGGTGTACTATCTGGAAATCAAAAATTATAACATGCAATAAAATAATAATTACTTATTTAAAAAAATAACAAATTGTACTTTAATAAATTACCTTTCTGAACATCGCATCTCTGGTACGGGTCTCCAGTAAACTTGGGTAAGCATGTACAGGACGGCAAATGATTTACAACCACGCACGAAGCCATAATTCCACATGTTCCTGGACAAGGATCTTGGCATTTGTTTCGAATACAAGCTTTATTGGAGACACAGTCAGTGTTAACCGTGCATTCCGGTCGACAGCCTTCATAAGGATTTCCAAGATAGTCTGGTAAACATGAACATGATCCGGCAGATCCGAGCTCTTTGCACACTGCGTTTGGACCGCATGGTGTTGGGTTACATGGCTTAGTAATTTCTAAATCGGATTGAGGCTGCATGTAACAATTAGAAAATGCATCACCAGTAAATCCGTTTTCACAGAAGCACATGGGAGAATGACTTATGGTTCTGCACTGAGCATTAGTGCCGCAAGTATTTATACAAGGGTCAGCACACTTTGAATTAATGCACGCTTTATTGGATGGGCATTCACTGTTACTAGAGCACTCAGGTCTGCAGTATGGCGGCGATCCGAAGAAATCAGGCATACAAGTACAGGTAGGCGTTCCTGAAGAATCTTTGCAGAAGGAATTCGGCCCACAAGGTGAAGGTGTGCATGGTGTTCCAACTTCATCTTGTGTTGGAGCTAAGAAAAAAAGAAACAAAATAAAACCTTGCGCGAATTGTATCATAAAAAAAGTATTAAGTAGGTATGCTTTTAACTTTATTGTGGAATTTGGATGGATGTGATGAAATCTCTTGGGACCGTAATTAAAGTCGCGCTTAGAGCATATAATTTCTTTTTTTATCATTTAATACTATTTAATAATTCATAATTGTTAATAACTCAATATTTATGACACAGGACATAACTAGGTACTTACCATAAGGTATGCATCGCAAAAAAGGATTTCCCGTGAACATGGGTGGGCATGTGCATATTGGACTGTGTTTTACCACTACACACTTTGCATTAACCCCACATGACCCAGCACATGGATTAATGCATTTTTGATTGCTACACGCTGTATTTGCTGAACAATCTGAACTAACAGTGCATTCAGGACGACACGAAGGAGGACTGCCTCTAAAGCCTGGTATACAAGTGCAAACAGCTTGCCCATTAATTTCTCGACATTGGCTGTTCGGACCACACGGTGTTGGTCGACAAGGATTGGTCACTATAGGTACTGTAAAGAAATTTTAAATAATATAATTGAATATATTCTGAATAATTTGTCAATAATGACGTTACAACTGTGATATTACCTTTTATTGGTGTACATTCATAAAAAGCATTGCCCGTCATTCCTTGGGTACAACTGCACATGGGAACGTGGTTAATGACATCGCACGTTGCACTTGGTGCACAAGTACCTTTGCATGGATCATCGCATTTATTCTGGACGCATGCTTTGTTTCTTGGGCAATCAGAGCTTAGCACACATTCGGGTCGACAACTCACGTAAGGGTCCCCCTGGTGTTCAGGTATGCAAGTGCATATTCCGTTTGTGCAGATTGCGTTCGATCCGCATGGAGATGGGTTGCACTTATCGTTTAAATCGATGATAGCATCTGTACCACATAAACATTATAAATTAGTTTTAATTTAAATAAAACATATTTTTTTACATTAATAGGTAATTAATAATACGTACTAGATGGTTTAAGGATGCATGATGTAAAAGCATCACCGGTGAATCCTTCGGGACATGTGCACATAGGTGTGTGTCGAGACACGGTGCACAAAGTGTTTATTCCGCAAGAGCCAGGACAAGGGTCACGACATTTCTGTTGGATGCACGCTTCAGAAGATGGGCACTCCGAATTTATAGTACATTCTGGTCTGCAGTTTGGTGGGTTCCCAATATAAGTAGGCATACATGCGCATGAGGGTACATTCCCAATATCCTGGCAAATTGCATTAGGCCCACATGGCGACGGTACACAAGGATTCCTGTACGGTTCTAACTCTGAATTTGGGTAAGGCGCTGCAAATAAATGCTTCTTTTAAAAATAGTAGTAGGTAATGCTCAGTAATATTATGAGCGCCAATGCACCTATGCATTATGCGTACATTTTCTCTTTTTTTTCAAAGTTTAGAAACCGATATATATTTTGGGCAAAAGCAGGTGCCTAGTAGAATAGTATATTTCTTTAAAGATATTGAATTTATATTATTTATATGAATAGCGATAGACAGGAAGAGGGAACCTATTTATTATTATGAAATGAAATACTGTCACTGTAAATATTTTTTGAGTACTTACGTGGTAAAGGAGAACACCTAGTAAAAGGGTCACCAGTGTACTGAACTTTGCATTGGCATATAGGACTATGATTTATAACTCTACATTCAGAGTTCATGCCACATGCATCAACGCAAGGATCTTGACATCTTTGATTAATGCAAGCCCTATCTTGTGAACATTCGGAGCTAGTGGTGCATTCCGGTCGGCATCCTGGAGGTATTCCTATGTAATCAGTTAAACAAGAACATACAGCCTGTTTGTTAACCTCTCGGCAGCGACTGTTAGGTCCACATGGTGAGGGTCGGCATACATCTATTGGTGTATCGGCTATTGCTGGAAAACAAGGTATTCTCAGTATTGCTGTCAACAGTGAACAGGTTTTAAAAAAATAAAAAAAATATTTACGTTTAGGTGCACAAAAGCGGAACGGATCGCCAGTAAAATCTTGAGGGCATGAGCATTGTGGAGCGTGGTTTACTACTTGGCACATAGCGTTCGGTGCGCATGCACCTGGGCAAGGGTCCCGACATTTGTTCTGTAAGCAGGCTCTGTTTGACGCACAGTCGGTGTTTATTGTACATTCAGGTCTGCACCCTTCATATGGGTTTCCGTAATATTCTGTCAGACAAGTGCAAGATCCAGCGCCTCTTAATTCATTGCAAATAGCGTTAGCGCCACAGGGAGATGGTTGGCACGGAGACGCAATAACTGATTCAATTATCGCTAAATGGCACTCAAAGAATGGATTGCCAGTGAAACCAGTTAAACAAGAACATGAGGGAGAATGACTGATCACGTGACATTCCGCATTAACACCGCATGATCCCACGCACGGGTCTTCGCATTTTTGGTTGATACAGGCTTGGTGGATAAGGCATTCAGAATTGCTGATACATTCTGGCCTGCAGTAAGGAGGAGATCCTCTATATCCAGAAAGACACGAACATGAAGGACCACCTGAGATTTCCTTGCATATTGAATTAGGTCCACATGGTGATGGTTTACAAGGGTTGGCCGAGCCCGGTTCGATAAACTCGGGTACGTTTATACATCTGATAAACGGATTCCCCGTGTTAGATTTGGGACAAGAACATATTGGGCTATGGTTTATAACTTGACATATTGCTTCGACTCCACACGCTCCTTTGCAAGGATTGACACATTTTCTGTTATTACACGCCTCGTTGGGTAAGCAATCCGAGCTAACAGTACACTCAGGTCTACATGAAGGGGGGCTTCCAATAAATCCGATCAAGCATGAACATACCGGTTGCCCATTAATATTTCGACATTGGCTGTTAGGTCCACATGGACTAGGTTGGCATGGTTCGGGCCTGATAACTGAAATTTAAAAAAATATACAAATGTAGCGGTGCCTACGAAATCAAAACGTGAGTGCTTTGTGAAAATAATGATATTCGCGTTTTTAAAACAAATTTACTGAAAAATCTACAAAAAAAAATTGTTACCTTGCATCGGGATGCAATTGACAAAAGCATTCCCAGTCATAGCATCAGGGCAACGACACATCGCAATATGGCCAATGACTTCGCAGTTGGCGTTGACTGCGCACACGCCACTGTTACATGGGTTGACGCATTTATTGCGAAGACATGCTTTATTTTGAGGACAATCTGAGCTTAGAACGCACTCAGGGCGACATTCAAAGTAGGGATCTCCGTGATATTCTTGAATGCATGTGCACTCTCCATTATTACATACAGCATTTGCTGCGCAAGGTGATGGATTACATGGATCAATTTCATTATTGGACGTTTCTGTAAAAATAAGGTTAAACTTGGATTCTACATTTGTCAACGCTGCTATTATTTCCAATTTAATCAAATTACTGTATTCTAATTACAATTTAAAGTATAAATAATGTAAGATTTGAATAAAACTGACTGGGCAACATTCAGATTCATTTTCCGTACAAAGATTTTTCGCGGATTTTAGTGTATCTACAAATCAATAAACTGTAATCATTGTTAATCTCGTTATTTTATAACCATTATAGTTAAATTTGTACTCTATCATTTCATTGTTCATTATGTATAAATTCGGGACCCACCCGAGGTCCAAAGTCAATCTGACATTATACAACAATAAAGTTCAGTAAATTAGCCACATGCCCAGGCGCTCTTTTACAAATCGGTAATAAACGGTGAATCTAGCAGCGCCTCGGACCTACTGTTTATAGTAACTGCCTCAGCCATTCTTAAAGTGTGCTGCGCGGAGCCCTAGGGCTCCGCAAGGCCTCTTCAAGGGCTCCGTCGAAAAACAATCATAATGTAATTCAAAGAAACATTTTATTTTATTTTCACAAAGAAAATAGGTTAGCCTGATTTGGTAAAAAACTATAGTGGTTAAAAGGGTTCCGTCTCTGAAAAAGTTTGACCTTATCTTAGTACTTTTGTGGTAGTAAAATAAAATGATCAGCTTAATACATCTGTATTTATAAAACAAAGTCGGGTTATTCAAGAATGGCTGGACCAATTTTAATGATATTTTGATTTGTTGGATTTGCCTGTGCTCCAATTAGCAAAATAACTAATACAACATCGGAAAAAAATACGAGAAAAACATTCTGAGGCGGTACTAATTGTAAATTCGCCGGGTCGGAAAGTTAGTAATAAAACCTAACTATTTTGAAGAAAATATATGTATGAAAAAATGTACGAAAATAAACAAAGCCTTCAAAATTAATGCCTATAAGCACACTTGGCGCGACTGGAAAGTGGAAGCGAGAAGAAACTGAATCAGTACAGTCGACTACAAAGAGATACGCACCTTTTTCAATAAAAGTGGAATAAGGTGAAAAAGTGGATGGACGTGTCTTTGTAGTTGACTGTAGGTACATTGCGATTAAGTGCCATTTTAAAATATCTCAGTTCGGTTCGCATCGGTTTCGCTTACGAGGCCAGTGAGCTAAAGGCGTACTTAAGTGAAACCAATAACAAAATGCTAATGGCCCCTCCAAAAGATGGCCCATCATGGGCCAGTGTAAGAGACGGAGTAATGCGTACAAGGGTGTAAATACGTCCGACGCTGGCCCATGATGTAGTCCGGCGGCGCTGACAAATTTTGAGATCATAAAATTCATGTTACAAGAACTGTAAAGTCCCTTATTTTTTTCATGTGGGTGAATACAGTGTGTACTTGTAAAGCTTACATTGCGTTTTGTGTCACAGCTTGCCATTGCATTTTCAGAAATTCGATGTTTTACGGCACATTTTTTTTTAAATTGAAATGAAAAGTACAAAACTCAAAATAAAATTAACGTTAAAAAAATTATCATGATCCTATCTAGGATAACTTGCGTATTGTGCAAACCGATTTTGTGTCATCTTCGTCCAGTGCAAACTGACATAGCGCCAGTATGTAACCACGAGGATATCATGGATAAAAACGACGAAAATTATGAATAGTGTTTCGTTACACCATAGTTACACCCAATGTAGATGTAAACTCTAATAACTTGAATTTACTTTTGTGTCATTTATAGGCAGTTGAAAGAAAAAAAAACAAGCTTCAAATGTCATGGATGAGTTTGACACCAATTGTTTTGATTAACTAAAAGCGTAACACCCACCGATTGTAAAACTCTTTCAGAGCTATTAGGGTGACGTGGTTAGGTATAGATAAAATATCAATATCCCAGGGGATGAAGATGACACAGAATGCGTATGTACTAACTTAGGTTACTGTTTCATTATTACCGTGAAAGATACATTTTCATCTCGAATTTTATTTATTGTTGATACCGTTAAAAAGAACGCTGATATGTAAGTTTCTACTTATGCAAACACCTACTTAACTCAGGCATTACATTGGGTAAACGGTCCGGAAACTAAGTATATGCCTAAAACAACTTTAATATTTTTGTAACCTCAAAACTCAGTGCCGCCGGACACCGCCTTCGTGTAGAGGGGCAAATAACATTTTAAAATAATCGTAATTGACATAGTAAGATGCAAACATAGATAAAAAAGACATGCCAACTATCGGAAGAAGCCTTCCCTAAAAGGTAATGAACGGGAATTAAGTAAAGGTTTAAAATCACTAAGATGACTAGAAGATGGTTAAGCTATTAAGTTAGATATTAAATCAATTTACCTTGTAATTTACATTCCATAAAGGCATCGCCTGAATAATTGTCAATGCATGTACAGATAGGTGTGTGATTTTTCATCGTGCATCGCGCGTTTAGCCCACATGAACCTGGACATGGGTCTCTACATTTTTGATTCATGCAAGCTTTATCGCTAGGACAATCGGAGTTAATAGTACACTCCGGGCGGCACTCAGGTGGAGCGCCGATGTAACTGGGTAAACAAGAACACGAGGGTATTCCACCTATGTCTCTACATTCGCTAAAAGGTCCGCAGGGGGAAGGCAAACACGGATATTGAGGTTTTTCAAACTCAACAGGGTTAATTATTAAATAGCAGCGATTAAAGGGATCTCCAGTAAATCTATCTATACAAGAACATATTGGACTGTGATTTATAACACGGCATAAGGCATTCTGTCCGCATTGCCCCTCGCAAGGATTGCTGCACTTTTGAGCTATACAAGCTTTGTTTGTCGGACATTCGGCACTGACAATGCATTCCGGCCTGCAACTAGGTGGGACTCCCTTGTATCCAGGCGTACATGAGCAGACGGCTTGGTCGTTTATCACTTTACATGCGCTATTTGGTCCACACGGCGATGGAGAACAAGGGTCTCTAGTTGGCTCCAAGTCTGAAATGGTTAAATTCATTATTAGAATACATTATTTAGATACAGGGCGTATAGTTTTTTAAGCAAAGCCCCCTGGCTTATAACAAAGCTAAGCGATATGAAAAATGTCCGGAAACAATACTGTTTACCCATTCGGTACTTACGTAAGATAGTTATGCAGTTTTGATACGGACTTCCTGTAAAGCCTCGAAGGCATGTACACATTGGTGTATGATTAATCGTCTGGCATTGAGCGTTCAGTCCGCAAGTGCCCCTACAAGGATCTTGACATTTGTTTTGCTGACATACTCTATTAGACGGGCAATCGGTGTTAACCGAGCATTCCGGCCTGCATCCTTCGTAAGGGTTTCCAAAATAACCAGGGAAACAACTACACGACGCTGCGTTGTTATGTTCTTTGCAAATAGCATTACTTCCGCATGGCGAGGGTGTGCAGGGGTGTTGAGTTGGCTCAGTATCGAATGCGATATGACAGTTAACGAAAGGATCACCCTTGTATCCCTGCGGGCAGACACAATTAGGCGTGTGACTGACAACTCGACATTGCGCCAGTGTGCCACAAGCTCCGACGCATGGATCGTCACACTTATTGTCAATACACGCCAATTGATTAGAGCATTCGCTGTTGCTGGAGCATTCGGGGCGGCAGTTAGGTGGTGCTCCAATATATTCTGGTGTACAAGAACATGACGGCAAATCATTTATAACTTGGCAAACTGAATACGGACCACAAGGTGACGGCGTACATGGATTAACATGTGGTGGAATTTCAACCGCTGAAAAGAAAATACCGACAGTTTTAATTAATCTTGATTACGGATTCAATAAGAATTTATCCTTAACATAAACATTAATGTGTATTGCTGTCTTTATTGTAATTGGTTATAGATACTCACGCTTTTGTGTGCATCTAGTGAACGGATTCCCTATGAAATCATTGGGGCAGGAACAAATTGGACTATGGTTTACAACTTCACATTGAGCACCGATACCGCAAGCTCCGTTACATGGATTTATACATTTGTAGTTGTTGCAGGCTTTGTTCAATGAACATTCTGCGCTCGTCATGCACTCGGGCCTACATGTCGGTGGGTTTCCTGAATAGCCCGGTAAACATGAACATACTGCAACGTTTTTCACTTCTCGGCACTGACTGTTAGGTCCACAAGGACTTGGATTACACGGCGCGGTGGGAGAGGGTGCTGCAAGTTTAAAAATAATAGTACATGAGAGCATAAAATAATTCTTAATTTAATACAACTGGGATCTGTCAATACATACCTGGAATAGTATTACAGAAAACAAAGGAATTGCCTGTGAATCCAGCTGGGCAGCTGCACATAGGCACATGATTTACAACTTCGCAAAGAGCGTTATTGCCGCAAGTGTCCGGGCATGGATTTACACATTTTTTATTTATGCATATTTGGTTTCTTAGGCAATCTGTACTCATTGTACATTCTGGCCGACAACCTAGGTAAGGGTCACCGCGGTAGTCGAAAAGACATTTACAATCTCCATTGTTACACTCAGTATTAGGGCCACATGGGGACGGGTTGCATAGATCTGTTGGTGTAGGATCTGGAAAATACATTTATTTATGTTAAAATGTATACTTTAGGTTTTTATTACTTATAGTGGTAAAATATTTTAAAATATTTATGACTACTTGATAAGGCTATGCAAGCCATAAACTCGAAAATGTTTTATTAAATCGGGTATTACTACGTAGCTCAAATTTTATTTAAATGGTTAATGAAGATTTTGTATCCATTAGTATAATGGCAAACGTTTACGCGACAGCCTCAATACATTATAGTTGACATAGTTGTGGCTTTTCATAGTAAATAATAAATTATTTATTTCGCACACAAGTTGTTACACAATTGCCAGTGCGCAGTGGTTTAATTACCTTGTTGTACGAAAGTGCATGCAGCAAACGGGTCCCCTCGGTACCCCTCAATACAGGTGCACATAGAAACGTGATTAATGACAGAGCATCGTGCATTTTGTCCACATGATCCGGGACACGGGTCCGTGCACTTTTCATTTATACATGCCAGAGAACTAACACAGTCCTGGTTTGTCACACATTCCGGTCGACAGTTGGGTGGGCTTCCAAGGTAACCAGCTGAACATGAACAGGAGGCATGCCCTCTGATGTTACGACACATTGCGAATATGCCACAAGGTGATGGAACGCATGGATCATTTTCTAGAAGCGATGGTTCGGGTACTAAAATAAGGAAAAAAAAGTTAAAAGGCGTTCTAATTGCGACGTTATAAACCTTAAAATATATGTAAAAGTACTTACTTGGCCTAGGATAACATCTTGTAAATGGATCTCCTGTAAAACCTGATGTACAGCTACAAATTGGATTATGATTGAATACTCGGCACTCTGCTCCTTGGCCACAAGGTCCTGGGCAAGGATTTAGGCATTTTTGATTTATACACGACTTATCCATTGCACAATCAGAATTCAGTAAGCACTCTGGTTTGCAAGATGGAGGTTCACCAACGTAGTTGTGTAAACAACTGCACACAGCTTGGTCGTTCACTATGCGGCATTGACTGTTCGGCCCACACGGAGAGCAATCATTTGTAGGAATTCCGTTTGCTGCTACAAGTAGAAATAATACCAAAATTATTTCAGTATTTAAAAAAAGTCCTAAATTAATATTTTGTTAAAGTTGACTTACGGGGAATATCATTACATCTTCTAAAGGCATCACCGGTGAAACCCGAAATACAGTTGCAAGTTGGATAATGGTTAATCACATTACATTCTGCATTAATTCCACACGTGCCAGGGCACGGATCTTGGCACTTATTTCCAATGCAAGCCCTATTTCCTGGACAATCTGAATTTGAAATGCATTCTGGGTGACACCCTTCATATGGATTTCCAAAATAACCCTCGTTACATGTACACGATCCCACGTTGTTCTGTTCCTTGCACAAAGCGTTAGAGCCGCAAGGTGATGGAGTACAGGGGGTAAGTAGTTCGGAGTGAAGTTGCAATAAGCATCCAGTGAAGGGGTCACCAATGTAGCCTTGAGGGCAGGCACACATAGCAGAGTGGCTGACTACTCGACATTCAGCACTAGGTCCACATGCTCCAATGCATGGGTCTTTACATTTTCTATTGACACAAGCCAAATGAGAGGCGCATTCACTGTTGCTGATGCATTCAGGTTTGCAGTAAGGTGGTTGACCGTTAAAATCAGGCAAACAGGAACACGACGGACTTTCATTGATTTCTTTACAAATAGAATTCGGTCCGCATGGAGATGGTTCACAGGGGTTGACAAAAACTGGTGTATCTATAACATATTCAAAGTAATTTTTAACATATTAGTTTTAGTTATTATTCACCCATATTTTTATTATTATACTGTATTAATAAGGAACTTACTCGGTAATGGAGTACAATGAGCGAATGGGTCGCCAGTATAAGTCGGCGGGCACGTGCAGACAGGATTGTGATTTATAACTTTGCAAGTTGCCCTCAATCCGCATGCTCCTACGCAAGGATCAACACATTTTTGCCTTATACAGGCCCGGTTTTGTGAACACTCTGCGCTGACCACACACTCGGGCCGGCACGCCGGCGGAATCCCGATGTACGAGGGTAAGCACGAACATACAGCTTGGTTATTTATTTCACGACATTGACTATTTGGTCCACACACTGCTGAACTGCACGGGTTTTCGTTTGATGGTCCTGTTGAAGTTCATGATACGATAGATGAGTTAACAGATAATTAATACATGGTACTACTAACTCCATACAATCAGGTTTACACACATTCATGTCTGAAGTAACAACATAATGGACAGAAATTATACATACCTTAATCAATTTTAAAACGGGACTTAATAGCAAAAAAAACATATCATAATTACTTAGACGTTTTGATCGTGGCTACGAGCAACCTGGAGAAGGCTGGTGCTTATTTACGTAGTAAACTGATCGTATGGAGTTTGTTTGTTTGTTTATTTGTTTATTTGTTTTTAGGAAGACTTACAGACTAATACAGGAAAGTAAGAATAAGGTATATATATATGACAACTGTAAATTGCTGACGACAAGTCTCCGCATATTACAGAGTTTCGGAGTTAGTGGTACGGTCAGCGTCATAAATATATATACGTTAACAAGGTTTCAGAAATATATATACACCCTTATTCCCTCGCAGTAGAGTCGTGTTTACATATTTTTGGAAGTTTTACTGTGTCTATATATTTGATGCTGACTGTACTATGTATTAATTATCTGTTAAATCAGAACTTTGACAAAATCGTAATACGTCTTTACGTGTTAGTGTGTTTTAACATAGTGAAAGTTTAAAACAAACCTATAAGCAATGAGGAAAGTATAGACAAATAATCTACATCGACTGATGAACAACTTTCAAACAAATTAATGCAATTTATGTGTTTCTCAGTTTTAATATATGTGTTCATAATTATAATAAATTTACCTCTTATTTGGTTGCACAATACGAACGCATTTCCACTGAAACCATTATTACAGCTACACATTGGAATATGGTTAACAACATTGCATATTGCATTTTGTCCGCAAGCTCCAACGCAAGGGTCGACGCATTTTCTTTGAACGCAGGCTTTGCCTTGGTCACAGTCAGTGCTATAAACACATTCCGGACGACAGTTGAAGTAAGGGTCACCATGGAATTCCGGTAAACATTGGCATTGACCGTTGACACACTCTGCATTTGAAGCGCAACGTACATTGGCGCATGAATTGCTGATAAGAGGTATATCTGAAATGCATAGTTATATTACAGTTCTCCAAGCTATTACGGTTATTATTCATGATACTTATATGTAGAAATAGAAATAATTTATTCAACGCATACACACATTTGAAAAAACAGATGACAAGCAGAACCAAACGGTTAGTTCCCGATTCGCCGGATTCTTGTTTCGTCGGATTCCCGATTTGCCGGAATTTCATATATAAAATATGTGCCAGTCTGAACTTTTCCCTCAAGAATCCGGCGAAACAAGAATCCGACGAAACAGGAATCCGGCGAATCGGGAACTAACCAACCAAACATGTAACATTGCGGATTATATAGGGTGTCCCAGAAATCGACGTCAACCCGCCTACGGCTGATAGAGCTGCTAAAAAGCTATCGATTTAACCCCTATGTATGTTCAGCCATTTTTACTAGTTTGGGAGATATTGATCATTTTAATCTGAATTTTTGTAAATTTTTCTTATGTCCATGTCACGGAAAAACATTAGTGTCATGTTTCATTTCATACATTTTTCAAAGGTATCTTACATAATTAGAATCATTACGAAGCAGATAAGTTTTTAAACCTATTTGCCCGTTTTATTTAAATATATATTTTAAGTAATCATAAAATGTTTTTTCCATACAAAGTGAAAAGCAAACACTACTGGGACACCTAGAAATAAAACGGCTACCGCGCTTATAATATTTAGCATTTACAGGTTTTAAAATTTAATTGAGCTATACACACAATATAGTATAAATGGCGGGCTTAATACATCGTACACTTGTTTTGTAATTTTGAAAGAAACGGTGCACTACGCGATATCCGTTGGTCTGTCAATAGTAAAGATATAATAAACCATAAGTATAAGTCGTATTAACCAAACACAGACACATTAACGAAATGTAAAGCACATAGGATTCTGGAACTAAAATATTTACCTTCCTGATGTTTAAATTTACAACTCGTGAAAGGATCGCCAATATATCCCTCATCACATGTACAGATGGGTATGTGATTTAAAACTTGACATGTTGCAAAAACTCCGCAAGATCCCGGACAAGGATCTTGACATCTTGAGTTCATACAAGCTCGATCACTTTGACAATCAGAATGGATTGAGCATTCAGGTCTGCAGTTTGGCGGACTGCCAATAAAATTGGCCATACACGAACAAGTCGGTGAGCCTCGTAAGTTACTACATTGAGCATTAGGGCCGCAAGGGGACGGGGTGCAAGGGTCCTCAATAATAACAGTTGGTTGTGTATCGACTGAAACATAAATTTCCTTTAGAAACTCAATAACTTATTATTTTCAAAAAATATTAAATGATTATACCTAATCAGTTACTTACATTGAGTGAAAGAGCAAATAGTAAATGGATCTCCAGTGTACGATATTTTGCAGGAGCATATTGGACTGTGGTTTATTACTTTACAATTTGCATTCAGGCCGCATGGCTTCGGGCATGGGTTCTCGCACTTGTTGTTGACACACGCTTTATCATGAGGGCACTCCGTACTTATTACGCATTCAGGTCGGCAATTGGGCGGCGAGCCGATGTATTCAAGCATACAAGAACATACCGCTTGATTATTAACCGATTTACATTGACTATTTGGACCGCAAGGGGATGGGTAGCAAACATCAATCATAGTTGGAGGCGGATGCGGCTCTGAAATAATAAGAACAAGTTTGATATTTATGCTTCATAAGTATATTTATATTATGTTGAACACTTATGTAAAGCATAACTTAGTAATATTTAAAATTACATTTAGTAATATAGGAAACTTTAGGCCTTATTAAAGTAATATTTGTTTTACGTAATTTTACTCTAAATGGCTGTTTGTTTCCTGAATAATAACAAACTTTTAACTTACCCTGATAAACGCAATATCTAAATGGATCCCCGGTATAGCTTTCTGTGCACGAGCATAGTGGGGAATGGTTCACCGCTTGGCATGCTGCGTTAGCCCCGCAGCTGCCCGGGCATGGATCTGCGCATTTATTATTTAAGCACGCCTTGTTTAATGCGCAGTCTGAATTGACCACGCATTCTGGCCGACAGCCTTCGTATGGGTTGCCGATATAACCATCCAAGCAAGAACATGAACCGGCTTTACTTTTTTCTTTGCATATTGCATTAGTTCCACAAGGTGTTGGAGAACAAGGTGTCGATGGTTCTATTTGCAATGGAGCCGGCGAGCATGCAACGAATGGATTGCCAGTGTACCCAAACGGACACACACAATTTGGGGAATGACTGACTATTTTACACTCAGCGTTTGCACCGCACGCATTAATGCATGGATTCATGCATTTATTATTTATGCACGCTAAATGCAACGAGCATTCCTCGCTGCTGATACATTCTGGCTTACAGTATGGGGCCGTGCCCTGGAATCCGTCCAAACAGGTGCAAGATGGGGCTCCATTCGTTTCTCTACACAAAGAGTTGGGTCCACAGGGTGATGGTAGACATGCACTGACGGGTGCTGGCAATCGTTCAGCTAAAATCATTAAATATATTAAACTAGTTTCTGTTGCATAAACGTAATAGTTGTTTTAAAGTGTTAATTATGATAAACGGAAATGTAATTTTTATTTTTTTAGTTTTTGACATATTGGGTAATTGACATGTACCGCATTACATTGAACATCACCCTTTATTTCAGAAAGTACCTACCTACTGTACAATACAAAACAATACAAATACTCTTTATTGAACACCAAAAAAAACAAAACACGGAATAGTACATTTTAACTATAGGTATACAACAGGCGGTCTTACCGCTAAATAGCGATCTCTTCCAGTCAACCTTGGACAGAGAAATAATAAAGACAAAAATACATGGCAGGCGGTACATAGAAATCTAATAGTAAAAATTAAAAAGTTGCTCCAGAACTTGTTTTTTTAGAAAAAAGTTTTTATTTTCACAAGGCTAACTTTGTAATGCGGTTGATAAAGTAATACTCAATACCTACCTACCTACTCAATATTTTATTGCAATTATAATGTATCGGCAAAGAAGCAAAAAGTACAACAGTGGCGGTTAGGATGGCTAGATACAACAACACAAATCGTGGATCGACCGATTGACCTTGCAATATTAATCGATCGATGATCGGTTGTTGTGGTAGCGCCCGGGCCGACGGCTTCTGTTTACCAAGGAGAGCAGGGTGATTGTGCCCCTGTAACGTGATTTCTAAGAAATAATGACACCAAGCACCAGGCGTACTTTATTAGATTTCTAATATTACATACTAATAAGACATAGATACTATGTAATTTTGAGCGGTTTTACTTTAAATTTTAGATAGGTGCTTTTTAACTACGTTAATTTAAGGAAGCACATTATTTATATATTACTCAGTTTTGAAAATGTTTACCAATAATAAGTAATTTACTTACGAAGTTTAGAGCACCGCGAGAAAGGATTTCCAGTATATGACGAAGGGCATGAGCAGATGGGACTGTGGTTAACGACTTTGCATTCAGCATTCACTCCACAAGAACCTTGACAAGGATCCACACAACGCTGGTTGGAACACGCTTTGTTGAGAGAACACTCCGCGCTAATGGTACATTCAGGACGACAAGTAGGAGGCGATCCTATATTATTTGGTGCACATGAGCAAGTAGCTTGCCCGTTAATCTCTCTACATACACTGTTAGGGCCGCACGGTGATGGTTGGCAGGGATTGGTTATAATGGGCTCTGAAATTAAGAAATTATGAGCAATTAAGGTATACTGCATTTACGAGCAGGTGATACTTACACCATGATAAGTCTTTTTGTTAACTTACCTGTAATAGGAGAGCATCCTATAAATGCATTTCCAGTCATACGCTCGGGGCAACTACACATCGGGATATGATTTACTACAATGCATATTGCGGTAGCAGCGCAAGTGCCGGGACAAGGGTCCTTGCATTTATTTTTTAGGCAAGCCAAATTGCGATCACAGTCCGAGCTCTGCACGCATTCGGGTCTACAACCGAAATGAGGGTCCCCGCGGAATTCAGCGATACAAGTACATTGTCCATTCAAACACGCCGCATTGGCACCACAGGGTGAAGGGTTGCATGGGTCGTCCAGTTCTGAAAAAACATATATTAGTGCTCTCCTGATATTGCCGTCGCTGAAATTATTTATTTATATTGCATTGATAATACATATATTTTTCTACCTACAAATTTAATTTGATCTTACCTGCAGGTGGCATTTGATTACATTGTGTAAACGCATTTCCCGTAAATCCTTCATTGCATGTACAGACTGAAATGTGATGCGTGACCTGGCATATTGCGTTTATTCCACATGATCCGGGACAAGGGTCTTTACATTTTTGGTCGATACACGCTAGATTACTGGGGCATTCCTCATTTATTGTACACATTGGCCTGCAGTTGGGCGGACTGCCTTCAAAGTTCGGTAGACATGAACAGGATGGAATGTTACCTAAATCTCTACACACAGAGTTGGGCCCACATGGTGATGGAGTGCATGGATCTGGTGCAGCACTGAATATCGGTGGAACTAGAAGAAAAATATTAATTAATTAATTTTGGGAAATCTAGATAAAGTTGCGGTTTATGTGATTTTATTATAATTGCGACATGGGGTTTAAAAAAAATATAATATCAACTGTAAAAATTTAGTTAAACAGGAAATAATTTCATAAATGTACGAACGAATAAATTTCCATTGTTACAATTCTGACGATACCTACTGTAAACGTATATCTAAAACTAACGCTGATTTCCGCACAAAAAATTACCCTCATATTTTTCATTATTTTATTTATTTCGTCACAAAAAAAATTAAAACAATCAAATGTTCTGTGGTTGAGTTTTTAAGTATTTTTTCTCAAATATATTTAATGTACTGATTTCTCTTTCTACTGTTTAATTATATTTATCGATGTATTGATTTTTACCCCTGTGGGCTATGGTATGGCTGCGCCTATATCGCATGTCAAATGTGGATAAAGCATCCGTCCCTCTCGTACTTATGTAGGCACGCGGCAGAAGGTGACGGATGCCTTATCCACACTTTGTCGCGCGATACACGCAGCCATGTTAGGCCCCACGGAGTTTTGTTTGAACTGACATTTTAGAATAGTAACAAAGTAAATAACGATTACCTAAGAAGCTGTACTGTAAAAATGATTAAATTGGCTTGCCGAAGTCTTGAAAGTGGCGGAAAAATATATAAAATAAAAATAGAATAATCTGACACCGCATCGCCCCTTTTGGCATAGACTAACAAAATAGAATGTCCTGTCACACTAGGTGGCAGAACCCATAGGAGATAAATTAATCAATTGTACTATTTTGTCAAATAATAACTAATATAAAATAAGATTTTATGTTACTAACAATTTATGAAACTCCATGATCCTAATACATTAATTTAAAAAAAGTTTGCTGTATTAAAGTTAGTTTATTCAGTAGGTACCTACTGGTTTTTTTTACTACTAACGATTTTTTTAAATTTCATAATCTGATTGATAAACAACTGACACCCAAAAAAACATTGGTATTTGTTATAGACGGTCGTGACGAAATTGTAAGGTTTCTCTTTTCACTATAATGCTGCGGAACCCAAAGATAATAAATAATTAATTCATGATCGAAATTGTAAAACCCAAGCTAAGTTAAAAATAGGAATTTCGTTATTCAAATATTATCTTTGCTTAAAGTCAATTTTGTTTATTCGGTAGACTAAAATGAGAGCTTCAAATGTCAAACGTAAAAATAATCTGGCTAGCTTTTAAGAAACAGTGCTGCTCTTTGTTTCGGTTCGTGGTGTAATTATTAATAACCGATGTAATAAAAATTATTATGTAGGTACGTTAAAAAATATATTTTTAGGTACAACTATCGAAAATTAGTAACAAATAAAATCTATAATGTAGTTAACCTTTAAGGTCACAGCTCTTTAGAACCACCCGGCACCCGCCCCGCTGCGCCCGGCCTCGAGGCGGTTTGTATTATTTATATGGTGGGCCGGGTGGGTCT
This sequence comes from Acleris emargana, assembly GCA_927399475.2. Lineage (NCBI taxonomy): Eukaryota > Metazoa > Arthropoda > Insecta > Lepidoptera > Tortricidae > Acleris > Acleris emargana. The sequence goes on from OV656837.1 coordinate 12,122,471, forward strand.
AATGAGCTGTGACCTTTAACCTACTATGGGACAATCCGAGCCAAAATAAAAAAAATACACTGACGTGACGCCCGACGCATCGCCATTTGTGTTTCGTATTTGTTACTTTCTTCGTAAAATGATCGGATGTGTTCAGTGCGATTTTTCGGGTTATTGTTGCTGTTAACTTTATTTGTTACACTTGTTGAGTTTAATAAAAATAATAAAGCGAGTGGTTTGGTGTATTTTTAAGGTTTTATGATAAGTATTTATACACCGTGTTTTTATTGATTTACGATAACTTCGGCATATTAAATTTTTCTCTATGGAGCAAAGTAACTAAATGAACTTAGCTCCATAGAAAATTTTTTTATTTTTTTTTGCAATATAAAAAAAAAGAATCTACCACTTAGTTTCTATGGATGTACCTAGTAATATGCCGAAGTTATCGTAAATCAATAAAAACACGGTGTAGAGATTCGAATCGAATAAAATTTACCTTTCAATATTACAAATAGGTATGTTGTATTTAAGAAAAAAAAAAAATCTACAAAAGGGTGGGATTTTACCTAAAGTATTGTATCATTTTGGAACTTCACGGACTATATAGACTCATTCCGTTACAGACACTTTTACGTCACTAAACATAAGTACCTACCAATATTTTTGTCGGTAAGTACCGGTTGTATCACATCACTATTCATGAGTTGTAAAAAACAAGCAACACATGAAATGTAATTTAAGTCTACGGAACAAATAAATAAGACTTTCAATATGTATACGAACTTTAACTCTCGATATTGCGCATTAAAACAATGTTTCCAAGTATCAACGTCGCTTCTGTAACATGGTTTAAGATATTTATTTCTCATAAGATTTACATAAATCACTTACTGAGAAACAATATTATTTAACTTAAATCTAAGTAAGAGAGGGTAGCATGCAAGAACGGTAGACCAAATGCCAACCAACAAAAGCATAAAAACGGGTAGTCGGAGACAATGAGTGCTATGCAACAATTATTTAGCTTGTAGTTTTACAGGCCAGTTAAACCATGATACTTTGTTACATCAGTTAACTATTGGTTACATACGAGCGGTTTAACTTTCAATGCTGAGATAATAATTATTAACTTAAATACATATTAAGTACATTTTATATTAATATTATGTCGACCTTTTTAGGGGAAACCCTTAAAGATGGTTTAGTGGTCTATTAGTACCACTAATATTAAAATTGTGAGAATTGATAGTTGATTTAAGTATTTTAATTTACTCCTTATAATAAAATAAGCACATGCTTTTAATATATTTTTATATATTATTTTTATTTATGTTATTATTATTATTATATGTTTTTTGTGTGCTCTGTATTTTATTTTAATTATGATTTTATGGAATACTGGTGCATTTATTTATTTAGAATATGTTGTTTTAGTGCTTTTTTAAATACCACGATTGATTTTGCATCTTTTACATGTTTTGGCAATTTATTATACAGCTGCGCTCCTTCGTATACTATATTCCTTTTCCCATATAATGTTCTGGGTGGACGAAGTACAATATTGTTCGCTTGTCGAGTGAGTCGTTTTTGAACTTGTGATCTTTTCGTAAATGTTATGTGGCTGTGAATGTCTTTATTTATTATTTTTCTTATTAGAATGCATGTGTTATATATATATATGTTTGTGAGATGTTTAAGTTTAGTTAGTTGGGGTTAGATACTTGTAATTGAATAATAGTTTTATTATTTTATTTTGTGAGATTTGTAGATTTTTTAGGTTAGATTTAGCAGCAGAGCCCCATATTTCTACCAAGTAGTCCAGGTGAGGTTTAACGAGTGAATTATAAATGGTGTAACGAACTTTAATTGGCAGGCAACGAACGGTCCCCCGCAACGCACCCGTCAGTGATGTGATTTTAGATCGGAATCAGTATGTGATTTCCACGTTAACTTTTCGTCAAGAGTCAGACCCAGATATTTTTCATGTTTAACATTTTGCAGAGTGACACCATTTATAGTTAAGGGTTCGTAGTTTGGTATAGTTTTATTTTTTGCGGAAAATATGATATATTTGGTTTTAGATTCATTAATTGTTAGTAGGTTGCAAAGGAGCCATCTATGGAGTGTATTTAGATCATTTTGCGCCTGTTCTATCAGAGTTTCCATTTTTGGCCCGAAGTAGAATAAGCAGGTATCGTCGGCATATAGTGTTAAGTGTGCCTTTAAGCCTATGTTATGCATATCATTTATATAAATGAGGAACAACAACGGTCCCAAAATAGATCCCTGTGGGATGCCGTAAGCGATTTTTTGGGCATTGCTCTTTATTTTACCTATTTTAGTGATTTGTATTCTATTTGTTAAGTATGATTTTAAAATATTTAATGCGTTTCCAGTGATACCTAAAGAATTTATTTTTGTTAATAATAGAGAGTGACTTACCGTGTCGAAAGCCTTTTTCAAATCGATAAATATACCAAGTGCAATATTTTTGCTATCTATGTTAACTTTTATTTCTGTAAGTAGGTCAGCGGTAGCCGATAAGGTATTTGATCTAGGACGAAAGCCATATTGTTTGTCAGAAAGGAAATTGATTGAAACAAGGTGTTCTGACAGCTGCTGATGGAGAATCTTTTCAAAAATTTTTGATATCACTGGGAGAACTGATATGGGTCGGTAATTTCCGGGGTCTAATTTATCACCAGATTTAAATATGGGTCTTACTTTAGCATCCTTGAGAGAGTCAGGAAATGTACCGTCCTGCATACATTTATTGATACATCTTGTAAGGTCAGCACTAATTAGATTTTTAACGCATTTTAATGTTTTTGTTGTGATACCATCTATTCCTGAGCCTGTGTTAGGGTTAAGGTGATCGATTATTTTTATAATTTCGTTGGTAGTTGCAGTTTTAAATTCAGTGAGACCTTTGCTTTTAGTTACACTCTCATAGATTTGGTTATTATGATATTCCTGAGGTATTTGATTTGCTAGTATAGTCCCTATATTAGCAAAGTAGTTATTAAAACATTCGCAAACATCTTGATCGTCTGAAATTATGTCCGTTCCAATTTTCAGTTTGAGATGAGTATAGTCCGATTTTGTTTTGCTATTTGAAAGATTATTGATTAATTCCCACATCTTCAATGGCTTCCCCTTGCACAATTTAAATTATTTTAAGTAATATTGTCATTGGCATTGTTTTTAATCTCGGCGATCTCTGCTTTCAGTATTTCATGTTCTAGTACAAGTTGATCAGTTCTAATTTGGATGTTATTTATTTGGTCCTTTATTGTGGAGATGTCTCCTGCAATTTTTTCCATATTTTTAGTCTGATTTTGGGTGAAATCTTTAAACAAAGAGAGGATTTCTTGGCGAAAATCTTGTAGATCAGCTCTCAGGTGGTCCTCATTGGATGAGCGTTTCCTTTTCCGGATGGTTATTTGTTCCATATCTGTTGCAGGCAGATTTATTTTTGACAGATCAGGTTGCGATTGCGATTGCTCGGGTAAATTTCTCAGTGGTGGACTTCTGTGAAGACTCGTCATTGCGTATAACGAGTCACGGAGCAGAACACTAATTAACTGTTGGTTTATTGTCTTGTTTAACCGGACCGCTACTTACTTGCGCGCTGATAAGCGACCGCCGTCCGCAGAGATTGTCTCAGTTGTAGAATAAAGAAACACTCACTTTACTTGCAGTCTAAAATAGCTTCTGTGTTAGTGGCTTTTGGTTCTAGTTTAATTACACAAGAAAATAATATTTTTAAATAATTTGGGCACACGTCTGGACTGTACGCTCTCTCACCGCTTTTTTCAAACATTAATCTATGATCGCGTGCTTTTTTTGTCTTGATCGCTCCAGTTATGTGAGGGATATTGTTGTTTTTTCACGTCATCATGGCGTCTCATTTGTTACAACAACGTATTGGAATAATTTATTTTGCCTTTTTATAACATTTTGTACATTGTTTTTTTGAAAATCCTTGAGTCAAGTTTCTATGTAAAATAAACGGAGAATAAAATTTAGATATCGAAGACGCGGTAGCATAGTCGGTAGTAACCCAGCCTACGTAGCTAGCGGTCGCGGGTTCGATCCCTGGTACGGGCTAATATTTGTGTGATAAGCAAGAATATTTGTTCCTGAGTCTTGGGAGTTTCTATGTATTTAAGTATGTATTTATCTATATAAGTAAGTTTGTCGTTGCCTAGTACCCATAGTACAAGCCTAGAGCTTAGTTTGGGGCTAGGTCAATTTGTTTGAGATTGTCCCCTGATACTTATATATTATTTATTTTGTTTATTTGTAATCACGATAAATAATCGACGGCCCTCGAATACAGTTGTAAAGAAATACCTATAACTGGCCTAATTTGATAACTTCTTTGATGTTTTAATTCTAATCGAGAAGTCCTGAAACAGGTATACCGTAAAACGGGGCTATTTGGGAATCACGAGGCTATTTGGAACTAAGTAATTATAAGCTTTTAGTTGATATATTTTTTGTCATGGCTATGATAAAACTGTAAAGTTTGCTGTCAGGCTAAGTTTTTAGGTTCTACCATAGCCATGACAAAAAATATATCAACTAAAAGCTTATTATTACTGAGTTCCAAATAGCCTCGTGATTCCCAAATAGCCCCCTTTTACGGTAGTTTAATTTGTTACGAAGAGTAATTATATAAAGTTTCAAGTAACCAGCTTAATCCGGTAACTTTTGTTCCATACTAACTTTGAACCCTCTTCCCCCTCCCCCTTTTATTATCATATCTTATATCTTTGTCATAACAAACCTGGTCACAGTTTATTGAAACGTTTTAGTGAAAACCGCCTTAACATTAGTTCAGTCGTTTCAATTGATACGAGAAGAAACAAAATTAAACAGACAAACAGACACAACTCTAAAAGTTTTAGAAACGTGTTCTACTGCTCATTCTGAGGGCTCCTATAATATTATTAAGTTCATATCTCAAATGTACATTTTTTTTGCCTTCTACATCTTAATTATATGTTTAGAAGATACAGATCGGAAGAGCGATACACTCGTATATCTATTGGCTTTTGAACAGGCCTATAATCTATAGGCCTGTTAAATTCAATACATTTTTGCATATTTACTCATCGTAATATGGAGCAATAAAAAAAATATATGTAGAAGAATAAGAAATACAAGGAAATTATAATAGTACTTAGGTATTATTGAAGTTACCTGAGTTCATGTAACACCTGGAAAAGGGATCACCCGTGTATTTGTTTTGACATGTGCATATCGGGCTGTGGTTAATAACTCTGCATTCGGCATTTAGGCCACATGGTCCAGGACAAGGTGATTCACATTTCTGATTTCTACAGGTCTTATCTGAAGAGCATTCCGCGTTCACAATACACTCTGGCCTGCAGTTTGGTGGAATACCTTTGTATTCAGGTAAACAAGAACAAACGCTTTGGCCATTCGATATACGACATTGACTATTAGGGCCACATGGAGAAGGTTGACATGGATCCAATGATATTTCTAGCAACGCTGTAAAAAATAATTATATATAAATATCAAGCACAACGATGAACCATGGCTGTCTAGTTAAAATAGCGCATTGACAGTAGAAGTGTACTCACGGTGTTTAAAACACTGGCGGAATGGATCGCCTGTATAACCATGTGAACACGTACACATAGGTAGGTGATTCACCACTTGACAGAAAGCATTTGATGCGCATGTACCAGGACAAGGGTCAATACATTTATTTCTAGTGCAAGCCTTATTACTCGGACAGTCCGTGCTTACTAAACATTCGGGACGACATTCTTCATATGGATTACCGAAGTATCCGTCGATGCAGACACAAGCTCCGGCACCGGACCTCTCTTTACACTCAGCGTTCGGACCGCATGGTGATGGTGAGCAAGGTGATAATTGAACTGGTATTAATGCTTGCAAATGACACTCTATTGCCGCATCGCCTGTATAACTTTCTGGACATCTACATATGGCAGTATGACTCACAACTTGACATTCTGCATTTAATCCACAAACGTTTGCGCAAGGATTTTGACATTTCTTATTAATACATGCCATTTGAGGTGAACATTCACTATTGGCTATGCATTCCGGACGGCAGTTAGGAGGTGCTCCAATAAATTCCGGCATACATTGACAAGATGGAAGATCGCCACCAGTTTGCTGACAAATTGAATTGGGGCCACACGGAGATGGCTGACAAGGATTGGCAGGCTGTGACGGTGGATCTTTGACTGTAAATAAATCAATAATAATTAAATACTTACTTTACTTGATGGAACTTTAAGTTATGAAATATTGAACATTAGGTAATTGTAATTCAATCAATCTAGTTCAAAATTTGATCGTCCAAGCGATTTAGAAAGAATTATACGAACCTATTGCTATACATCTTGTAAAAGCATCCCCTGTTAAGTGCAAGGGGCAGGAGCAGATTGGATTGTGGTTTATTACTTGACACAATGCCGCCACGCCGCAAGTTCCTTGGCAAGGGTTTATACATTTCAGGTTGCTGCACGCCTTGTCCAGCGGGCAGTCAGAGCTAGCAACACACTCTGGGCGGCAGGAAGGTGGCGCGCCGCGGTACCCATTTAAACATGAACACACTGCTTGATCATTAAATACCCTGCATTGACTGTTGGGTCCGCACGGGGTCGGCTGACATGGCTGTCTGGGTAGATCCACTGTAAAGACGAAATTAGAAGCATTTACGTACTAAATGGATGACATTTTTTAATTAATTTTAGCTTTTAAATTATATTATTGCACAACGTAGGTAATTAATTTAAGTTTAAAGCTATAAACCGACCTAATGTTAAAATTAAAAAAACATGTATTTTCTACTTACGTTTAATAGGATTGCATTGAATGAAAGCATTGCCCGTAGTTTTGGGAGGACATGTACAGACTGCCATATGTGTAACTACTTCGCAAAGAGCATTTCCTCCACATGTATTTGTACATGGGTTAATGCAACGGTTTCTGACACAAGTTTTATCCATTGGACAATCTGAGCTCACGGTACATTCAGGTCGACATCCAAAGTAGGGGTCACCATTATAGTCTGGTGTACAAGTACATACTCCATTTCTGCAGATAGCATTTGAGCCACATGGAGATGGGTTACATGGGTCATGAAGCGTGACATCTGATAACAAACGTTAAAACAGTATTTATATTAAAGTTACTATTTTGTAATTTTGATGTTTCGTTTAGTGCTTCTTTGGGGCTTAATGTTGTTTTTTATTGTTATTAAGTGAGTAATTTACTGAAGGATTTACCTGTCTGTTCTTTCGGAGAGCACCGAATAAAAGGATCGCCTGAGAAGTTGTCGATACAAGTACAAAGGGCTAAATGAGTTTGCACTCTGCAAATTGCATTTATACCACAAGACCCACGACACGGATCAACACATCTCTCGTTGATGCATGCTTTATCAGTAGGACAATCAGAATTGATGGCACATTCAGGGCGACAATTTGGAGGACTGCCAGAGTATTGGGGTAAACAAACACATGAAGGCGAGCCACCAATATCGCGGCACTCAGAAAATGGTCCACATGGTGAAGGCAGACAAGGGTTACTTGGGACTGCCACGACGTCAAAAACTGAAACAGTAGATCAGTTAAAATGTGTTGTAATATTTTTATTCTCATGAAATATGGTGTTATGTACTTTTCCTTACTTGGTAGTTGGTAGCATCGACTGAATGGATCACCAGTATACTGTGGCTGGCACGTACAAATTGGACTATGATTGATGACTTTGCATTCTGTATTTATTCCACAAACATCAGTGCAAGGGTTTTTGCACTTCTGTTGTATGCAAGCTTGACGTTGGCTGCACTCAGCGCTAATAACACATTCTGGTCTACATGCAGGTGGTGTCCCCAAATACCCTGCATTACATGTACACACTGCCTGATTATTCACTACCTTACATGCACTATTTGGGCCACATGGTGATGGTACGCAGGGATCTCTTTGTACAGCTGGAGTATCTGTCAAAAAAAAGCATGTCAAATACAAATGAGCGTTTGTAATTACTTTTTATGAAAAAAAAGTCGGTTACTAGTAACAACATCACTAACCTTGAATTTTTTCATAACATTGCTGATAGGGATTGCCAATAAAGTCATGAATACATTCACAGTTAGGAGTATGGTTCACGACAAAACACTCTGCGTTAGTGCCACAAATGTTGTTGCAAGGATTTTTGCATTTGTTCTGTATGCATGCCAAGTTGGTAGAACAATCGGAATTAACAACGCATTCAGGACGACACCCTTCGTATGGATTTCCTAAATATTCGGGTAAGCAGATACATGCACCTGCACCTCTTTGTTCTTTACAGACAGCATTGGGTCCGCATGGCGATGGTGAACATGGCGTCAGAGGAGTATCCTGAATCCTGCACGCCATAAAAGCGTCTCCAGTAAAACCTGCAGGACACATACATTGCGGAGCATGGCTGATGACTCTACATTCAGCACCAGTTCCACACGATCCGGGGCAGGGGTCAGTGCATTTGGTATTAATACACGCTAATTCAGTTGAACACTCAGAATTAGAGACACATTCAGGACGGCAGTTAGGAGGCGTGCCCTTGAATTCATCCCGGCAAGCGCATGATGGGGAACCACTTATTTCCTTACAAATAGAATTAGGGCCGCATGGCGAAGGTAAACAAGGATTTACAAACACTGGTGGTTTTTCATCTGAAAAGTAATGTTCAAAAGTCATATTACCAGAACAAGTGGACCAACTTAGAGTTTCTTAAAACAAAAAAGACCCGGGCTAGAGCATGTCGACCCATGCTCAGTGCAGGGTTCCGAAGCCGTTTCGACACTAAAACTATCTCAAAAAACAACAAGTATGAACTAATTCTCTGTTTAAAGCTATTAGATGTTTTTAGTAGGTATAAACACTTTAGGCACATGTATCTCAGGAACCAATCAAGTCTACTTAGTCCGTATAGTTTTCTTTTAAAATTCATTACAATTTTATGCATTAATTTAAGATAATTTTCAGACTTTTAGTATTTGTGGTTTGGAGGGGGGATACTTAACTCTAACAAAAATTTGCACTTTAAATCTTAATATTTCACCAAAATTCCCTTGATCGACAGACAGACGGACGTTAGACGGACGGACGGACGGACGGACGGACGGACATGGCGAAACTATAAGGGTTTCTAGTTTGACTCCGGAACCCTAAAAAGGTAATATTTATAAAGTAAAATCATTTGAAGAAACTGAATGATCAAATTGGGTAGGTACCTTGTAGGTACTCAAACTTAAAACAAATGTTTGAAACATTCAGCGTCCGGGTTTATTTTATTTTATTGGAGTTATCATAAACAATTACTCAATGTCCTGTAATGGACGTCTTTCGGTTGGGATAGTGTCGGTGTACTTACAAATATAATATATCTATCAGAGGCGTACCTTGTATGAAACACCTGGCAAATGGATTACCGCTTAAACCAGGTGGGCATGTGCAGATAGGGTTATGATTTATAACTTGACATTGCGCTGAAACTCCACATGCTCCTTTGCATGGGTCAATACAACGCTGACTGGAGCAAGCTTGGTTGAGGGCACATTCCGCGCTAGTAACACATTCCGGTCTACACGTCGGCGGCGCGCCTCGATATCCCAGAAGGCAAGAACAGATGGCTTGACCGTTAATTTGTCGGCATTGGCTGTTGGGACCACAAGGTGATGGGCTACACGGGTTTAGTAACTCGGTGTGTTTTATAGGCCTGCACTCCATAAATGCATTTCCAGATAAGCCTTGCGGGCAACTGCACATTGGTATATGATTATAAACATTGCATATTGCACCACGGCCGCAAGTGTTAACGCATGGATCCTCACATTTATTTCTCACACATGCTCTGGCCTGTGGGCAATCGTTGCTCACCAAACATTCTGGACGACAACCGAGATATGGGTCACCCCGATAATCTGGTACGCATGTGCATATGCCATTGCTGCATTCTGCATTTGCTCCGCATGGCGATGGGTTGCATGGTGTTGTTTCTAGTGAACTGTCTGTAACATAAATAAAAACATTTTTAGTGTTTAATGTGTTCATAACACTTTTAGTTCTCAGGTATTTATTAAATGCATGTAATATACCGTCATTCTCAGGCATTGGTTGGCACTGCGTAAATGGATCACCGGAGTAGCGTTCGAAACAGCTACACTGAGCAACGTGATTATAAACAGTACATTCTGCGTTCAAGCCACAAGCTCCAGGGCATGGATCACGACACTTTTCATTAATACAAGCTTGGCTACTAGAGCACTCAGAATTTATTGTGCATTCAGGTCTACAATTGGGTGGGTTTCCAATGTAGTTAAGTTGGCAGGCGCAAGATGGGGCCCCGCGAATATTTCGGCACTCTGCGTAGAGACCACAAGGCGATGATAAACACGGGTCAGGATTTGCTACTTGCGATGGTGGTTGTATAACTGAAATAAACAAACAATTTTAGTGTGAATATAACTAGAGTCAAAATTCCAAAACCATTATAATAGGTTCTCTTTAAATTTACAGAAACTTTGCTCAGAGTTAGGACAGAAAATTAAGGATTAGGTAGTTACATAAACTCTTGTGTGCAATAAAGTCGCTCTTACACTTACCTTTCCATGGGTAGCACCTCGTAAAGGGATTCCCAGTTAACCCTTGCTTACAGACGCATATAGGACTGTGATTGATCACATTACAATCAGCATTGTCACCGCAAGAAGTAACACATGGATTGGAGCATTTTTGATTTTCACACGCCAAATGCGTTGGGCACTCTGAGCTCACGACACATTCAGGCCTACAATTTGGTGGCGCTCCCATAAAGTTTGGTAAACAAGAGCACACTGCCTGTCCCGTAATTTCCTTGCATTGACTGTTCGCTCCGCACGGTGAAGGATTGCATGGATTTATATCAGCTATTGCTGCAAAAAATAAATATTTTTAAATGTGTATGTGTAGTTCGTTCGTACATAGATACGTAATAATATTTATACTTACGTTCTTGCGTGATGGTGCAATAAGAAAATGGATTGCCACTGTAGCCTTGTTGGCACGTACAGATTGGCATGTGATTAACTACATGACATAGACTATTCTGGCCGCATGTTCCCGGACAAGGGTCTGTACATTTCATTCTAGAGCAAGCTTTGTTTAGTGGGCAATCCGAATTTACTACGCACTCTGGCCGACACCCTTCGTATGGATTTCCGGAATACCCTTCTAAGCATTGGCAAGCCCCGACATTGTTCTGTTCTCTGCAACGGGCGTTAGGTCCGCAAGGACTTGGGCTGCATGGAGTTAAAATTTCTTGGTTCTCCGGAAATTGTTCTGGACTACAGTGTGAAAATGGATCCCCAATATAACCCACTTGACAAATACACATAGGTGCATGGCTTACAGTCCTGCATTCTGCATTCGATCCGCATGCTCCGATACACGGGTCAACACATTTTTTATTTTGACAAGCAAGATTGTAGTTGCATTCGCTATTACTGATACATTCTGGCCGGCAATTTGGAGGAGTTCCTTGGTACTGCGGTAAACAAGCACATATATAACTGTTCGCATTTATTTTACAAATCGAATGAGGTCCGCAAGGTGATGGTTCACATGGATTAACTTCCACTTCAGTTGCAACTGTAAATAAATGTAAATAATTTAGAAAAAATACAATACATGAAGTATTATATCCAATTCAAATTAGAATTTAAAGCAAGTAAATTTTTATATTTGATAGAAGCAAATAATATCTTTTAATACGTTTTGTCAAGAAGTGGTATCTGCCTACCCCTCTGGAAAACAGGCGTTATTTAATGTATGTATGTGTGTCAATATGTATGTTTTTTTTTTAGAGATCTAACTACCTATACATACAATAGAGCAAATTTTACAATAGAGCACAAAAGCGGATATTGTTTTATTTGAAACCAGGGGCTCTATTTCCGGCAGTTATAACGATATCGTCATTGACCTGGGGCCCCAGACAAGATGCATTACGCCAACTCGCTTTTCTATTCGTTTCGTTTTTAAACCAATCGCTTCACTTGTAGATGACGTGATACGAAAAGTCACGTGATTTAGCAGTGACGCGATTGGTTTAAAAACGAAACGAATAGAAAAGCGAGTTGGCGTAATGCTTGTTGTCTGGGGCCCCTGTTGTGGTATTGTTTTGACGTCAGCCGCAATTACTTTCAAGAAAATAAGAGCTATCAAAATGTTGACAATACGATAATATATCAAAGACGATATTGTTTTCACCACCTAGAACACCGGGCCTGGGCCAATTTATTCTACCACCAAACTGCCTAGATATTTACTGTTCGAAAATATGTTCTGAACCTACAGACTTACGTTTTCATACATTATTTTATATAAAGGTCACCTTTAATACTCGATGACTTTACGAAAGTCAACGTCAATGTGCTGGATTTGCTATGGAATCATAATGGGAAATACGGATACCGGTAGCTGATACTAATTCTCATACACATTTTCTCGTTACGTTACGATAAGTTATCGTTACTGAGCCGATAGAAGGTAAAAGTTCATGCTCGGGATACTGGGGTATTTTTACGTATTTCAATGTTTAATACTTACGGCGAATAGTACATCTTATGAATGGATCGCCTTCAAATTGCGGTGGGCATGTACATATTGGACTGTGATTTACAACGTCACAGACAGCAGCTATTCCGCAAGCTCCGGCGCATGGGTTAATACATTTCTGATTATTGCAAGCTTCCCTTAATGAGCAGTCTGAGCTTACTACACATTCAGGTCTACAAGTTGGTGGGCTTCCTCGGAAACCAGGTACACAAGAGCATACTGATTGACCATTCGATTGACGACATTGGCTGTTAGGCCCACATGGAGACGGATTACATGGGGTCGTAGTGGATACTGTAATAAATTATTATTTATATACAAAAACATTGGTTTAATGAGGGCACTTTTATACTTAGTCGGTCCTAAAGTTCTGTCACTGGCACATAATTTTTTAATTTAGAACATAATTTTAAGAAAATGTTTTTGTATTCCATTTTTGAATGTTTAACAATTTTTTTAAAACAAAAAACAGTCATTTGCTGCGATTTCTCACGATGGAGTGGACATTGAAAGAAAACCGCTGTTTTAGCGTTGCACCGCTGTGGGCACTCGCCAAGTACCGTTTTCGAGTTGCTCAAAAAATTAAATATAACGCTTAGGTTTGTGTACCGTACTATTGATAGGTACAATGAAGTCTCTAGTGTTGAGGACAAAAAAAGAACTGGCCGTCCACGCTCCGTAAGAACACCAGCAGTGATCAAAGCGATCAAGGCCCGTATAGCAAGAAATCCTGTCCGAAAACAGAAGTTGATGGCTTTGCAGATGGGTGTCAGTAGGAATACCGTCAAAAAGATTTTAAACGAAGATCTTAGTCTACGAGCATACAAAAAAAAGTGTGGACACATGCTTAATGCCCGTCTAAAAACAATCAGGCTTAAAAGATCCCGAAAGTTGTTAAAACAGTACGCGAAAAATCGACACCGCGATATCCTATTTACAGACGAAAAAATTTTCGATATTGAAGAAAAGTATAATAAACAGAATGATAGAGTGTACGCTCAGAGCTCTGAAGAAGCAAAAAAATCCGCTCCGCGGGTGCAACATGGGCATCATCCATCATCAGTGATGGTTTGGTTGGGAGTATCTTATTACGGGCCAACTGAGGTTCATTTTTGCGAAAAAGGGGTCAAAATCAGTGCAAAAGTGTACCAAGAGACGGTTTTGGATCAGGTTGTCAAAGATCTGCCCAACACGCTATTTTCAGGACATCATTTTGTGTTCCAGCAGGATTCGGCACCTGCACACAAAGCCAAGACCACTCAAGCCTGGTTTGAGCGTCAAAAAATCGACTTTATAAGACACGAAGATTGGCCTTCCTCCAGTCCGGACCTTAATCCTTTGGACTACAAAATTTGGCAGGTCTTAGAGGAGAAGGTCTGTGCTAAACCACATACAAATTTGGAGAGCCTGAAGTCATCTATTAGAAAAGCAGTCGCTGAAATAGACATGAATATGGTGCGTGCTGCGATAGACGACTGGCCGCGGCATTTATTGGCCTGTATTAAAAACAAGGGAAGTCATTTTGAATAATTTTAAGTTATATTAATTTTCTATTAAATGTACTTTAAATTGGTATATAAATTATTAAAAACTGATTGGTACTTTTGTTTTTATCATTATTCTTATTTGTGACAGAACTTTAGGACCGACTAGGTAAGTAAAATCGAAATAATTTAGAGTTTTACCTAATGATGGTCTACATTCCACAAATGCGTTGCCGGATCGTCCCATAGGACACGTGCACATAGGTATATGGTTGAAGACTTCGCAAACAGCATTCAAACCACAAGTACCAACACAGGGATCAACACATTTGTTTCGCTGACATCCTTTATCATGGGGACAATCCGTATTATAAACACATTCTGGTCTACAACCAAAGTTTGCATCACCATGATAACCAGATATACACGAGCAGAATCCGTTGTTGCATACCGTATTGGGGCCGCATGGACTAGGTTCACACGGATTAAATGGAGCAGCCGAAGTCTCATCTGAAAGAGAAAATTGTGTTATGAACCACGTAGCAAAACAAGAATTTCAAGGAATAATTATTAAATAAATGTGTTCACGCAATACCTTGAATTGGTTTTGATATACATTGTTTGAAAGGATCACCAGTAAATCCATCGGGACACAAACATACTGGTACATGATTGTTCACAAAGCAATCCGCATAGAGCCCACATGAGCCATCGCACGGATTGCGACATTTCGCTGTTACGCAAGCTTGGTCACTAGGGCAATCAGAGTGAACAATGCATTCCGGTTTACAGAAAGGCGGCGATCCCGAGTAAGAACGCAAACAAGAGCATGACGCTAAGCCCCCGATATTGCGACACTCAGCGTAAAGACCGCAAGGTGAAGGTAGACATGGGTCCGATGGAGTAGGTATACTCGGTAAGTTGACTGAAATAAGTTAACTAACTTTACTATACGTGCCATGTAAAACAGACAGTAGGTACTTGCACTATGATTAATACTTATATGAAAATTTAAAATGCTCAAATAACAAATATACTAGACTTAATTATTATGAGGTTTAGAATCTGTAAACATGATTTTTATAAATGAACAACCGAAAACAACAGAACGTGTTAAAATTCTTTAGATCGAATGCAAAGAGAAAGGTACTTACAAATAACGGCTAAGCACATCGTGAATGGATTTCCTGAATATCCAGGACGGCAAGAACACACCGGACTGTGATTTATGACTTTACATTCGGTGTTTTGTCCACACGGTGTCGGACAAGGATTGGCACATCTCTGATTAACGCAAGCTCTATTTTTTTTACATTCTGAATTGATTACGCATTCGGGTCTGCAATTCGGTGGATTTCCAATGTAATTAGACATACAAGAGCAAACAGGCTGTCCATTGACTTCCTTGCAGACTGCATTGGAACCGCACGGCGACGGGTTGCATGTATTTATTACTATAACATCACGATCTGTAACACATTATTAATCTTACTACACATTAATAAATTACGTATTATTCGACTAACCGAAGTGAAGTCTTTGAGTCAATTGAGTGGGTAATTGCTTCTTGGACGATTACGGTATTGTTAAATCGATCTTTATGAAATTTTAATGAAAAATAATTAAGGTTTACCTTAAAAAAAGTAGTTCGAACAAGAGCAGGATCAGTCAGGGTGTTGCGGAGTTAGGGGAAAAATTATGAGGTCTCTGTTCGAAGCAACTACTAGTTGTAGGTGTTTGTGATACTCTTGAAAGCAATATGTATACAATACGGCGGTATATGTACACAAGGACAGCTACAAATTAACATACCTACTAAAGATTGTTACATAAAGGATTGACTGCATGCTTACCAGTTATTGAGGAACACATTAATAACGGATTCCCCGTAAAGCCTGAATTGCAATTGCATATTGGTTGGTGATTCGCCACATAACAGTTTGCGTTGTACCCACACACTCCTGGACACGGGTCTCTACATTTGTTTTTAAAACAGGCAGCCGTCAGTGGACAATCAGAGTCGACAATGCATTCGGGTCTGCAACCTTGATATGGGTCTCCCATATAGTCAAGCAGACATGTACATGACCCTGCATTTCCTTGCACCTTACACTCTGCATTCGTACCGCAGGGTGAAGGTTCACAAGGATTAAGGTATTCATTCAAAGATGGAGCTGAAATATGTTTAAATTTATGAATTGACTTACCAATAAACAGCCTGACACCGTAGAAGCACTTCCTCGGTCAGAAGCGTTAGTCGAAGCTTGCTGGGCTCGGCGACGTTTAGTGTTCTCCACTCTCCGGCGACGGCATCACTATCTCTAGCGGCACCATCGGAAAGCGGCCGTCGTGACAACGGCCAAGCTTACTGTAAGTGCTAGGTTATCTCCGCGTGCTCCGGTCTTAAGCAAAGCCATTAATATCCTACACATATAGTTAAATCAAAATGTTACTACCCTTCGAAAGCTTTTTCGTAATCCATTGATTAACGGAACTGTCCTGTCTTCGCGATCCTGCTTTAATGATGATTTATAAGCACATATTATATAGTAACGGCATCGATGAAATCACTCGCAAACTAAGCGATGGGCATGGTCATCACACAATTCTAGATTAAAATCAAATATACCGAACTATATCCTTTTACATTAGTACCTAGACCGTGTGAGGCGTGACAATATACTAACCACTTAAATAAGCACTTTTTCCAAGCATGAATTATCACGCTTAGCAAAGCAGAGGGTTACATGCATTTTGTATTTATACGTTTAATACTGCACATCAGTTAACTTCACCACGGAAAAACAATTTAATAAGTAAACTATAGGTACCTTATATTTGAATTCAAATGCATTTTTACACATATTTAATGTTTTGTAAGTTCGAGTTTACTGCGTATTGACAAACTTTATGTGACTTCCCATTTATACAAAATAACTTGATTCCACTGAGGTCTTGTAACGCAGTATTACAAATCAAAGGATTTTTTTGTACCAGCGTAGTGTCTATACCTATTCCAGCGGTCTATACTATTTGTAAAGATAGCAGGTATAGGTAGACAAAACGTAGCGTTCAAAGTTAGGGTACTGTAGGTTTAATTTCTTACCTCTGGGCGGTGTACAACCCTGGAACGGGTCGCCTTCCAGGCCGGGTTCGCAGGCGCAAGAAGCGCGGTGGTCAACGACCGAGCATTGAGCACGCGGCCCGCACGCTTGTGCACACGGGTCTTTGCATCGTCTTCCAATGCAAGCTAGAGCGGCTGGACATTCGGCGCTTATCGTACACTCCGGACGACAATTTGGAGGAGTTCCTATGAATCCGGGTTGGCAACTACATGCGGGTGTGTCTCCTGAGTTTATGCATAACGAGTTTGGCCCACAGGGTGATGGCTGGCATGGATCCAACGGCGGCATGGGATTGACTAAATAAATTACGATCGAGTTAAAAGTTAAGCTTACTTTTAAAACAATGCAAACGTACGTAAATTATAGTCGTGACAAAACAATAGAAGTAGTTACCTGGTAAAGCATAGCAATACGCGAACGGATCACCAGTGAAACCGTCATTGCAGGTGCATATCGGTGAGTGCGCTACGACTTGGCAACGAGCGCCGCGGCCACACGCGCCCTCGCAAGGGTCGCGACATCGGCGGTCGACGCACGCCAGCTGCAGCTTGCACTCGGCACTGACGAGGCACTCCGGCCGGCAGGCAGGCGGGGAACCCACGTGCCCGGCGCGACAAGAACACGCGGCGGCGCCATTTGCGCTTACTGAGCATTCGCTGTATGGGCCACACGGTGAAGGCGAACAAGCAGACCGTGGAGGTTCTGAAAATAAAGACTAATGTTTAAAGTGTCTTAATTAGTTCTCACAATTTATGTGCAACACATTTAAGTAATAATTATTTCTGTAAAACGTAAGTGTAAAACTAAGGGCCGAGTTCACCAACCAATTTAACAGAAGGTTAAGTCTTAATCAGCTGTTAGTCAATACACTTGACAACCGTTAAACCTCTAACCATCCGTTTAATTGTTGGTGAACACTGCACTAAGGCTCAAATATTGATATCTTCATGCAATAGATAATTAACAATTCCAATTATTAAAAAAATATATATATATATAATATCGATATTTTACAAAGAAAAAAAATGGTACCTGATTGTTTTGATTCGGAGCAGAATGAAAATGGATCCCCAGAGGTGCCGGGTGGGCAGGAGCAGGAGGGAATGTGATTGTTTATGGAGCAAACGGCCCCCGTCCCACAGGCTCCGGGACACGGGTCTACACATTTTCCTCCCTGGCAGGTACGCGTAGGCGAACATTCTCCATTAGTACTACATTCCAAACGACATCCTACATATGGATCTCCGAAATATCCGGAGAAGCAAGTACAGGTGCCTGCATTACAAATTGCATTGCTACCACAAGGGGATGGATTGCAGAGGTCCGGTGCGGGTGTGGGATTAACTGCAAAGATAAAGTAAATTTAAGAAATCGGTTTGTTTTTATAAATTTACTATCCTGTTTGTAACTATAGGATGCTAAAAGTAATCGACTACACGTATTGATGTTAACGTGATTTAATAGCTATTAAATATTATTTATCAGTAGTTTAGCAAAATTATACATTTTACCTTGAAAAAGGTCGGGTAGTATCCGTAATTTTTGGATATGTTGTCCAATAACCGTTCGAAATTCTAACTGCCCATACTTAAAAATGTCGTATCTCAGAAACTATTAGGTAGGTATATAAAAAGGATTTTTTTTGTCGTATGCATTTAGTCTTGTTAACTTGTTTGGAAAACATATTGGTTGGCGTACTTAAAATGTATAACTTTGCCAAATTACAGCTTTGTAGTACCAAGAACGAAAGGCGGAAAGAAGGATAGACGGACATGGCGAAACTATAAGGGTTCCTAGTTTGACTTCGGAACTTCGGGTCTAAATTGTGGTGATTTTATAGACATGGGAGA
The DNA here is from genome assembly GCA_927399475.2 of Acleris emargana. NCBI lineage: Eukaryota > Metazoa > Arthropoda > Insecta > Lepidoptera > Tortricidae > Acleris > Acleris emargana. The sequence continues at coordinate 12,141,571 of OV656837.1, forward strand.
GCCCGTGGCGGCTTCCCAAGATCGAAAAGTAGAATTTTTAATACCTGAATAACCTACCCGATTATAGCAGATACCTACAACCCTTACAAAATAGCGGATACCCAACCCTTAATTCATACAGATATACTGAACAATAACGACCGCACGCAGAGACAGTTAATGACGATTAAGATGTTATTTTCCTTAGTCATGCACGATTTAGAATATCTATACAATTTTGAAAAAGGGAACGTGTTAATTGTCTATAAAAAGTTTTAAGTACGGCGGTAAATCTATATTTTTATGATCCAAGAGCTCTTAAGCAAATTCAGGTTGTAGTTTATGGCACAATGGGAACTTGTATAGTACTTCTTTAATGATATTTAAATTCAAAGAGGTGACCCTCGCTGAAAGGTATTGGGACTAAAACGAGTTTAGTTTTTAAGTAGTCTTTATTTTTCACAAAAGGGTTCTTGTGTTATTTTAAAACAATTTAAAACGTTAAATTAAACATTTAAGAAGTTTATAAAATAAGAGAGCCAGATCATGTAGTCAAGTGATTGCAAAAGTATTTTCAAATAATGGACATAATGTATTTGAGGCATGTATTTTAACAGAGCAATATGTAGGCAACAAAAAAAAATATACTCAAAAAGATTTGCCTGAAGCCCTAGCCGAGATGCATTTAAGCTAACTAGCGTTACTATTAATTTCGTTTTTAAACTAATCGCGTCACTGGTAGATCACGCGACTCTTCGTATCACGTCACCTACCAGTGACGCGATGGAGCATGTTGAACTTTGAACCTGGAGGAAATGCACCCTAAACATTTAAGATAGTAGAATTTTACACAAGGGCAAGGGATTTTTAGGAATAAGAACAACTGCATTCACAGATTTAGAAGATTTGGTTTCCTTAACCGGTAATCGAACTCATGACTGGTGCCACCATATTGCCATATTGCAAAACAGCCGAACGAATTATTTGTATTGATCTTTTCTTAATTATTGTCTTATAGAGCTCCTGTTTACGGTAATAAATAAAATATTTTTCGTAATTTTACACTTTTAAATGGTTGTAAAAACAGTTTTTGTCAAGGATAATATAAAAATTGTGATGTCAGTTCAACGTAAAACTATCACTGACATTGCCCAACCGCGTAACCATGGTAATACTAATGCTTTAACAATTATGAAAGAACTCTTCATACTATGGCAACGCTCAATATAGAACTGTTTTCACGCTTCGGTTACGGTATAGGTGGTATTCTGAATCCGTTAACGATATCAATAGCAGCGGTTTATAGTACGCGAGTAGAACAATATATATATATGAGGACATATGTATTTTAAACTGACTTCGTTCCACTTACCGAATTCCGAACATTGTATAAACGGATCCCCAGAGAAACCAGTTGGACAACTGCATATAGGTATATGGTCATGGACTCTGCATTCAGCTCTAAATCCACAGGAGCCTTCACAGGGATTCGTGCATTTTTCAGCGATGCAGGACTGGTGGGAGGGGCAATCAGTATTTACTAAACATTCCGGCCGGCAATTAGGTGGACCTCCTATGTACCCTTGGATACACGAGCACGACGGGTTGTCATTGATTGCACGACATTCGCTGTATGGCCCGCAAGGATTTGGTTGACATGGTTGTACTGGTACCGGTTTATCGGATTCATCAGGTAGAATGAATTCTACACATCTGAAGAATGCATCGCCACTAGTTCCCGCTGGACAGCTGCATAATGGGCTATGATTGATTACCTGGCAATGTGCTCCTATACCACAAGTGCCACGGCAAGGATCGGAGCACTTTAATTTATGACAAGCTTTATCTGATGGGCATTCATTACTAACTGTGCATTCTGGTCGACAATCTGGTGGTGCGCCTCTATACTCAGGAAGACACTCACAAGATGCGAGGTTACCGTTTTCTTTGCAAATACTGTTGGGACCGCATGGTGATGGTTGGCACGGTCTAATGGGCCCAATTTCATTTTTCGCACACTGATCAAATGGATCCCCAGCGAATCCTTTAACACACGCACATGAGGGAACATGATTAATTACGGTGCACTCGGCGTTAGACCCACAAATTCCTGGGCATGGGTCTGCGCATTTATTTCTTATACAAGCCTTATCAGCGGTGCAATCGGAACTCAAAACACATTCAGGTCGACAACCTTCATATGGATTGCCATGATAGCCTTCCAGACACGAACAAGCTCCAGCACCATCGCGTTGCGTGCATATTGCGTTAGCCCCGCACGGCGAAGGATCGCAGGGCTGTGGGTCGTTTTCTGTAATAATTATAAAAGTTAAAATTTATATTCGTGTGAGTAAAGTTTTAAGCTATAAATATTTACCTTATATGTTTTTTTATTACTAGAACAAATAGAGTCGATATTATTATTTACCTTTTACGGGCACACATTGCAAGAACGGATTGCCAGTATATTTTTCTTTACAACTGCATGAGACAGTGTGGCCCACAACATTACATTCGGCATTGACACCGCATGATCCAGGACAAGGATCTAAGCATTTGTTTTGGACACAGGCTTGATTCGAAGGACAATCTGGATTGATGATACATTCAGGTCTACAATTCGGTGCCTGTCCTATATAATTGTCAATACATCTGCAGTTGGCTTTGCCATTTCTATCCGTACATAATGCATTCGGACCACACGGAGTTGGATTACACACATCATCCGAAACGGGTGGTGGAATAGAAATTTCGTAGCAGCCCTTAAATGGATCTCCAGTTTGGCCGGGGTTGCAGCTACATATAGGACTGTGATTAATTACCTCGCATCTGGCAGCATGACCACATGCATTTATGCAAGGATTAATACATTTCTGGTTGACACATGCTTTAGTAGAGGCGCACTCCGAGCTTATTATACATTCTGGTCTGCATGTCGGTGGAGATCCTTGAAACCCTTCAAGGCATGCACAGACAGCTGTATTATCTACATTTCTGCAGTTACTATTAGGACCACATGGTGATGGATGACATGGGTCTTTAAAAATGTCCTTAGAAATTGGTCGGCATTGGGTGAAAGGATTTCCTGTAAAGTCAGCAATACATGAACATGATGGGATATGATTTATGACATCACACTTGGAATTTTGACCACAAACACCGGGGCACGGGTCGCGACACTTATTTCTGAAGCAGGCCTTATCCCGGGGACATTCTTGACTTCCAGTACATTCTGGTCTACATGATTCATATGGATTTCCACCGTATTCGGGCAAACATGTGCAGAAACCATTATTGCACTGAGCGTTTGGTCCACAAGGTGACGGATTGCACGAATCAACAGGTGACGGAGTAGTGGGTTCTGCAAAAATAGGGTTGATTTAGTTAAATATTCAAACTAACCACTGCATGTACACTTGACATGACTTTGAGAAATTAGCAGAAAGCCGCCTGTCATCGTCAGTGTTGCTTAGATATTATTTTCACTGTTGCCTAGATATTATTATAAATTTTATTTTTGTTTAACACGTTCACTGTCCCCATACAAAACGATCTGACAATGTCTTAAGTCAAACTGTGCTTTAGTATGGGGATGTGACCCCATAGTGGAAGCACGGACTCCTGAAAAAAAGCTTTAGTAAACCACATTGGGGGCACCTGGACAGGGAACGTGTTAAATCGGGTACCTTCCGATTATTCTCTAATAGTAAATATGAACTATTTTAAGGATGTAAATACCTTCGAAAATTGGGAAGCATCTCGAAAATGGATCGCCTGTAAGTCTATCGTTGCATACACAGACTGCTACATGATTTAAAACGTGGCAGTTAGCATCTATCCCACAAGATCCCGGACAAGGATCTTCACATTTTTGGCGTACGCATGCCAATTCAGCTGGGCACTCCGAATTAATTGTGCATTCTGGGCGACAATATGGTGGTGACCCAACGTAACCTGGTGAGCATGAACATGCGGGTCCACTGGCCAACAACTGACAGCGGGAATGGGGCCCGCAAGGCGAAGGTGTGCAACTGGGTGGACGTTCTGTTACCACTGGGATTTCTAAAACAAAAGATGATTATACAGTGTAACTATTCTATAAAGACTATTCAATTGAAAATAGGCTTGTAGTACTGTTAGGCGATGGGCTTGCAACCTGTCACTGACACTCTGGTAAACATCTAAGCCTAATTGTGCAAAATGTGGTAACAGAATTATCAACATTTTTTTTGAGGCGTGAGTTTATGTATGTATGTAATTGAAAATAACGCCTCTACAAAAACTACCATCTCAGGGCCTATATTCTAGGCGGTAAAACCAAGTCGTGTTTGATCTGTTATGGTAGTCTTTAACTCGGCCGCCATTACCCTCAAGTAAATAAGAGTTATCAAAATGTTGACAATACGATAACAGGTTAAAGATGATATGATTTTTACCGCCCAGAATCTCGGCCCGGTACAAGAGTTATTATTTTTATACGTCATTGAAGCAAAATGCTAAAATCGTAGAAATAATAGATAAAATCACATAAACTTATGATCGGTACCTACTTTGATCAAATTCAAAGTGTAACACGAGTTTTTATAGAAACTAAAAATAAAATAATAAAAAAAATGAGCAATAATCGGTTTTTCTTGTTTTTTCGACTTGATTAATTAGAAAAAACTGAGACTTTTATTTTCCCGTAAACAAAACAAAAACACTATGGTCAAAGTTAAACTACGAATGGGGTATTGGTGTTTTGAAACCATTAAATATTTGAATGAATATCTCAAGTAAACCAAAGCTGGGCTGGGGGTTTGGAGGTGGGAGGACCTTGTGCAGGGTCCGTCCGGGTTGGTACCACCATCTTATCCATTAACCTACCGCCAAGCAGCAGTGTTCGCATTGTTGTGTTCCGGTTTGGTTATAAGACAGCCGGTGAAATGACTAGCATAGAGGCATTCCATCTTCGGCCTCAGGGTTGGCAACGCATTTGCAGTCTTAGGATTGTGGTCTTGTGAATGCGAATGTCTATGGGTCACAGTTTCCACTTACCATCAGGTGGCCTGTGTGCTCGTTTGCCTTCCTATGATATAAAAAAAAAAAAAAAAAAAAAAAGCTGAAAAGCACGTAAAATCTGAAAAAATATAGAATGGACGTTGTTCTTTTTCGATATCACCAATTAGATTTCCTTAACATAAGATACCATTCAAATAACATGAGTTTTTGCATAACATAGGTACATTTGAAATTTATTACCTCAAAAATCAAGACAAATAACACACTGATCATTCATATTTTTTTCTATATGAAAAAAGACGCACACTACTCTAACTTTCTTAAGGAGCAACTAACTATCGCCGTTACTAGTGGCGAAAATAAAATATGGAGGCGTATTCCAACTCCTCAAAAAATACATGTTTGTGTGGAATGGTAGTTGCAATCAAAATTACCCCGTAAATCAAAGTAAACCCGGTTTACGGTACTTATAATACTTACGATAACATTGAGTGAATGGATCGCCGGTCATCCCAGCTGCACATGTACATATAGGATTGTGATTTTTAACTTGACATTGAGCTCTCAAACCACAAGTATTAGGGCAGGGGTCATCACATTTTTGGTTGATACAGGCTTTAGAAGTATCACATTCGCTGTTAACCACGCACTCAGGTCTGCACGATGGAGGTGATCCGACGTAGCTCGGAAGACAAGAGCAAACTGCTTGCATGTTGGCTTGCCTACACTGACTGTTAGGTCCACATGGTGAAGGCTCGCATGGGTTAAGCGCTGGAGGTGCTGTAACATTAAGTACGGTGTCAACAAAATTAATTGATAAAAAATACCGGCGAACTGCATATGCTATGCTCAGTATAGGGTTCCGTCGCCGTAACAAACACAAAAACTAAATATATTAGACAGTATCAGTAGTGTTATTATTTAGATTACGTGTAACATAAGAACCAAAGAAGTATTAGTCTATATAATTTTATAAGTACCTACCTAATTGTAGTTTTGTAGGAGGTGGGGAGACGTAAATCGATCAAAAATTCAATATTTCCTGATTTAGATGACATAATTATCGAATAATAGACAATAATGACAATAGATGACATAATTATCGAGTAATAGATAATAATTTACACATACTGTTTTTTTAAGATCTATCCACCTATAAATATCTAACACGATATTATACAAACATACATACATTAAATCACGCCTGTTTCCCAGAGGGGTAGGCAGAGACCACTTATTTCCACTTGCTACGATCTTGACAAATTTCTTTCGCTTCTTCAACATTCATACATCGAGTCATGCACGCACGTCGGTTTCGGGTACTTAAGATTTGGCCCTTTTCCAGTATTTCTCCGATTTGATTCGAAAAAGTACGCCTAGGGCGGCCCCTTCCGGCCCTTCCACTCACTTTCGATCTGTATATCTCTTTCGTCAATCTTCTTTCATCCATCCTTTCCAAATGACCGAACCATCGAAGCATGCCCTTTTCAATCTTATAAGATAACAACATATAACACATTCCTTTACATGTACGGGAGGTAACTAGGTACCATACATATTTATGTGTACAGCTTTATTAATTTTTCTTCATCTACCTGAATTAGTTTTCAATTATACCTACATATTTACTTTACTTGTATGGTGTGTGATGTGTCAGTAACAATAATACACAGAAACCTATAATTTCATATGGACAGTGCTTACCTACAAAACAATATTTTCAATACTTACGAATAAATGGCAACTCTTTGCATTGATAGAATGGATCACCAGTATATCCTTTTGGACAGGTACAAACTGGCACATGGTTTTCAACTAAACACTGAGCCATCTGGCCGCAAGTTCCTGGGCAGGGATCTATGCACTTAAAACGAGTGCACGCCAACTGTGGAGCACAGTCATCGTTGAATTCGCATTCTCGCCGGCAGCCGTGTGTGCTGTATGGGTCTCCATCGTAGCCTGCCGAGCAAACACAGGCACCAGCCCCGTTGCGTTCGCGGCATACTGCATTTGGCCCACATGGGGAAGGTGTGCATGGGCTCGATGTTGGTGTCATTTCCGTCGCTAAAATGTATTACAAAGTCAATTAAATGCTGTTGCTATCAAATATGAATAATTGCTTTTGATATGATTATATATACTCACATGAAAAAACAATCTGTCTACAGTTACTAGATGCATCCTCAGTAAAGCCTTGTTGACAACTGCATATTGGCCTGTGATTAACAGTCATACATATAGCATTTAAACCGCAGGCACCCTGACACGGGTCTTTACACCGTTCATTGACGCAAGCTGTATTGCTAGGACATTCGGCATCAATAGTACATTCTGGCCTGCAATTTGGTACTCTTCCAATATAATTAGGCATACAGGAACAAGCAGCTTGATCGCCTATGACACGACAGTCTGAGTTCGGTCCACAGGGTGACGGTTCACATGGATTCACAGGTGTTGTTACTTCTGGAATAAGGCAAGACGATTCAAAAAAGATACTCATAAAGGACTTAAAACTTTAATTTAATACATTGTTGATTATAATCAATTTACTTACTTTATTTATTTTACTTATTTATTTTACTTACTTTCTTGCGGTTGACATTTCGAAAATGGATCGCCAGTGAATCCAGGTGTGCAGCTACAGATAGGGTTATGAGTAACGACTTGACAACGTGCATTGAATCCACAAGCATTAGGGCATGGATCTATGCATTTTTTGTTGACACATGCTTTGTCTTGCGGGCACTCCGAGCTAACGATACATTCGGGACGGCAAGTAGGAGGAGTGCCGATGTAGCCACTCTCGCAGGTGCAAACGCTGTGACCATTGACTTCGCGACATAAACTATTAGGTCCGCATGGCGACGGTTGACATGGCTTTATTGGAGATGTTACCTCTCGCCCTGGAAGTTCTGTAAATAAATAAATTATTGAAATTTAACTCTAACTTCATTCTGTCGTGACAAAGTCAAAAATAAAAACAACGAATGAGAACAACTAATTGTTATAATAAATCTACCTTTATGGATACATTGAACAAGTGGATTTCCGGTATACCCAGACATGCAAGTACAAGTAGGTGAATGATTGACTGTTCTACATTCAGCGTTTACTCCACATGCTCCTGGGCAAGGATCTTTGCATCTGTTATTTGAGCAAGCTTTATTTCGGTCGCAATCAGAATTTGACACACATTCTGGCCTGCAGCCCGTATATGGATCTCCAAAATATTCTGGCAAGCAAGAACATGATCCTACTCCATTACGCTCTTTGCATATCGCATTTGCACCACAAGGTGATGGATTGCATGGGTTTGGTGGAGGTTCAGGTACATCTGTAATTATATAAAATAATAAAGGATTGTTTTACACGCATCTACTGACATTATTACGTAAGAGTATACACTAATCACTTACATTGAACTTGTGAACATCCACTGAAAGGATCACCTGTATACCCCGATACACAATTACATAATGCTACGTGATTTGCTACAGAACATTCCGCATACAAGCCGCATGATCCCGGACATGGATCTATACACCGTTCGTTTTGACATGCAAGATTACCAGTGCATTCCGCATTGATAGAACATTCTGGTCTACAGTTGGGCGCAATACCAATGTAGTTTGGTAAGCAAGAACATGCAGGCGCTTCTCCCACTACTTTACATTGAGAGTATGGACCACACGGTGAAGGTACGCAAGGGTCGCCCTTAGGTCCCTCAAACATATGTGCTAAGAAAGAAAAAACAGATTAAGGTTGAAACAGCAAATACGATAGATATGAAAAATATAAAGTATATAATTAGGATTTATAGAAAGTAGAAAAATCATGCAAAGTGGAAAAAAAGTAAAATTCAATTTAAATACTGGGTTTCTCTTGAATTAAAATACAAATAAAACTTCTTTTTTTAATATTACTTTATTGTTTATGCATTTCTTACTTGGTTCTAACTGGCAACTAATGAATGGGTCACCAGTAAATCCTGCTTTGCACGTGCAAATCGGATTGTGATTAATAACTTGGCATTTTGCATTAACACCACAAGTTCCTGAGCATGGATCTTTGCACTTCTGTCGAATACAAGCCTGATTTTGAGCGCAATCTGTACTGGACACGCATTCGGGTCTACAAGTTGGAGGTGAGCCAACATACCCTTCCTGGCAAGAACAAACACCATGCCCATCGACCACTTTGCAGTGGCTATAAATTCCACAAGGTGATGGCATACATGGGTTTAAATCAGCAGCAGGAGCTGTAATAATGTTTTCGGTTGAAGTAGGGATTCAAATTTATTTTTAGTTGTAAGGTTTTATGGTTAAACGAATTATTATACTAACATATCGGTCGAAGGTGACAAGAGACAACGGGATTGCCGTCATAACCTTCTTTGCACAAACATACAGGATTGTGATGGGCAACTGTGCACTGCGCATTGAGACCACATGCTCCTTTGCAGGGATCCTCGCATTTGTTGTTAGAGCAAGCTTTATCCCACGAGCAGTCGTTGTTTGTCACACATTCTGGTCGACATCCAAGATAAGGATCTCCGAAATAACCAGTTATGCAAGTACAAGCTCCAGCAGAGTGTCTTTCCGTACAAACAGCATTCGGGCCACACGGCGATTGGGAGCACGGATTTATTTCTTCTTCGGTTGCAACGATAACTGAATACGTAATAAACGATAATAACTAAATAAATCACACCGAAAACTAATATACTCATACTAATAATGAAACGATTAAAGTATTTTTTGCACAATAGGATTAACGATCTCTTACCAAAGTGGCAACCTCCATATGGATCTCCAGCGTAACCCTCGCTACAATGGCACACCGCTTTATGATTAATAACTGTGCATTCTGCATAGGCACCGCAAGAGCCTTCACACGGGTTGACACATTTTTCCCGAACGCATGCAAGGTTGCTTGAACACTCTTCGTCGTATATACATTCTGGCCGGCAATTTGGTGCTCTGCCGATATATCCCGCTAAACAGGAACATGCTGGAGTGTCTCTTATTACACGACACTGAGAGTTCGGCCCACAAGGCGAAGGTATACAAGCATTTCCCGATGGCTTTGGTTGTGGGTCTAAAATTGTGGTTACCAATTAGAGTGTTTCGGATAGTAATGTTAATTTGAGTTAATATATTTATTAAGCGATTAACATTTTTAATGAATTATATGGTTAAGTATATATTTTTTTAAATGCAAAAAATATTTAAAATATTTAAAAGAGCTCACGTGGTGCTTCCCTGCACTGCACAAATGCGTCACCAATGTAACCTGGTGGACAACTACATAAGGCGTTGTGATTAACGACAGTACATTTTGCAGTAAGTCCACAAGCTCCAACGCAAGGATCTGTGCATTTTTGATTTTTGCATGCTTTATTTGGCATGCATTCACTGCTAACCATACACTCTGGGCGACAAGAGGGCGGCGAACCAAAATATTGTTCTTGGCAAGAACATATGGCATGTCCACCGTTAACGCGACAAATGCTATACGGTCCGCATGGGGAAGGAGAACAAGGGTCGACTGGTTCATTGTAGCCTAAAAAAATAAACATTTGTTATTTCCGACTCTATACACTACCTATGTCCATTATTGTAAATAACAATAAAATACCATACCAATGTAACATGTCGTGAATGGATTTCCTTCATATCCTGGTAAACACGCACAAGAAGGAGCGTGATTGTTTACACGACATTCTGCGTTCATCCCGCAGACTCCTGGGCATGGATCTTTGCATTTATTATTGAAACAAGCTTTATCTTTAGGGCAATCCGAATTTAATACACACTCAGGTCTACATTCGAAATACGGATCACCGTAATATTCGGGAAGGCATGAACACGACCCGACGCTGTGCCTTTCTTTACAGATCGCGTTAACTCCACATGGCGAACGAGAACATGGGCTTTCGACTTGAGGTTCAATATCTAAAAATATATTGAAATTTGAATGATAATATTGAAGCAAGCATTATCGGATACTGTATTAAAAAACGGGAAAAAGCATATCGGACCATGCTCAGTGTAGGGTTCCGAAGCCGTTGCAACAAACACAAAAATCCATCTTAAAAAGCAACGTGAACTAAATTCTTATAAAGTTATTTGGTGCTGTCTTAGATGATTTTAAGAAGGTACTTAGGTAAAAACACTTTAGCCGTCTGTCTTTCATATATTTTTTTTAGCTTTGCTTTACTTGGACCCGAAAAAAACATTTTTTATATTTTACAACTTTGTGGGCGTATAACTAACGGCTTTTTAGTACCAAGAGTCTCTAAGTTAAAGCGCGGACAGACGGACATGGCGAAACTTTAAGGGTTCTTTATTGACTACGGAACCCTAATAAGCAATTTATCATTGTAAACTTTAGATATGAGATTCTTACTTGGAATGAATGAGCACCCTGAGAACGGATCTCCTGTATATTGTTGTTCACAAGAACATACTGGAACATGTTTAACTACGGTACACGTCGCATGGAATCCACAGGATCCTGGACAGGGATCCCTACATTTTTCTGTAATGCATGCTAAGTTTCCTGCGCATTCCGCGTCGATTACACATTCTGGTCTACAATTAGGAGGTCGACCAATGTAGTCTTTTGAACACGAGCATACAGCTCGGCCATTAATATCCTTACATTCGGAATGTGGTCCGCATGGATTTGGAATGCAATTATTTATTGGTGGTGCGGGAGGTCCTGGTAATATTTAAATAGTCACTAATCATTTCTCTTTATAAGATAAAATGTAATTGGTATTGGATTATAATTATAACTAAACAATACTTACTGTCTTCAATGTAACACCTCGAGAAAGGATCGCCAGTAAAACCGCTCAAGCAACTACATATTGGATTATGGTTTACTACCTGGCATTGAGCATTGATACCACACATACCAGGACATGGGTCTTGGCACTTTTGATTAATACACGCTTTGTTAGGTCGACAGTCCGATGTCACAATACATTCGGGTCGGCAATTAGGTGGAGAGCCAATACATTTCTCAACACATGTACAAACGGCATGTCCGTTAAAAGTACGACAGGTACTATACGGACCGCAAGGTGAAGGGTGGCATGGATCCACAGGTTCTGGTAGAACTAAAGTACAAGTGAAGGACAGAAAAATAATATAATATAAAATAACGATATAAGTCAGAAATATACCAAGAAAAGAAAATAAAGAAGAAGTCTTACTCGTAACAGGAGAACATGCATAAAGAGGATTTCCATTATATCCAGTCAAGCAATAACATGACGGTGCATGGTTGGCCACTCTACATTCAGCGTTCTGTCCACAAGTACCGGGGCATGGGTCCACGCACTTGTTATGTAAACAGGCTTTGTCTCTGGCACAGTCAGTATTCATAACACATTCTGGGCGACAACCAAGGTACGGATCGCCGTAAAATTCATTTAGACAAGTGCATGAACCAGCACCATTTCTTTCACGACAAATAGCGTTTGGCCCGCATGGTGATGGGTTGCAAGGATGACGTGGTACTTCTTTCGCAACTGAAATTACGTGTACACAAAACATGCTATCACAAACTACACCATAATACCGTGCAGAAGGTTGAAAAAATATTGTGTAAAAAAATCGTATAATAACCTAAGCATGCTTATTTCCACTCACCTTCATTAGGACTACAGCCTGCAAAAGGATCACCGGAGTATCCTTCGTCACACGAACAAAGCGGCTGATGATTCTGGACGACGCAACGGGCGTTGAATCCGCATGAGCCAACGCAAGGATTGACGCAAGTACCAGCAAGACAGGCAAGTGCAAGAGGGCAGTCTTGATTAATGATACATTGCGGGCGGCACGACGGTGGAGCACCCAAAGTACCTGGCTCACATGCACATACAGCGCGTCCTCTATCACCGACGCATGTCGAATGAGGACCACACGGGGAAGGCAAACATGGATCCGGATTTTCTGGGATTGGATCGGAAGTACCTTTAAAGAAAAAGATAATCATAATCACATAATTCCTTGGAATTCCTAGTCAGTTGTTGAAAATATAAGTGGCACAAATATCACAATACGAGTATTATCAAAAGTGTATATCCACTTACTTTTCCAATAACATCTTATAAATGGGTCGCCTTCAGGTAGGTTTTCTGGACATGTACAAATTGGGTTGTGTCCTACAACATGGCAGCGGGCGTCAAGCCCACAGCTATGAATGCAGGGGTCTTTACATTTTTTGTTGATGCAAGCTCGTGTGGTTGGGCAGTCAGAGTTAACGGAACATTCCGGACGGCACCCGGGTGGTGCTCCTAGGTAGCCAGCCCGACATGAACATGCTGCTCGTTGATTTACTATGTGGCATTCACTATTAGGACCGCATGGCGAAGGTTCACAAGGATTAATCGGGATTGCTGTAAAAAAAAAGGATACTGCCTTACTCAATAATTACCCATCTTATGTTTTCACTTCATATTTTCAAATTAACGAAGCGGAATCAATATTTAAGAAAATTACTTACGTTTTGAAATAATCAGGCGACAAGATGAAAATGGATCGCCTTCATAATTATTAAAGCATGTGCAAACTGGGACATGATTAGTGACAGTACATTCAGCGTTCAATCCACACAAATCTTTGCAAGGATCTCTGCAGTGGTTCGACAAACAAGCTAAGTTGTTAGGACAGTCTGGATTCATAGTGCACTCTGGTCGACAACCGCCTGCGTAAGGATTTCCGATGTTGGGTGGTATACAAGAACATCGAGCTGCATCATTGACTACCGTGCACATGGTATTTTCTCCACATGGCGAAGGATTGCACGGAGTAAGTGGTTCGGGTTTTGTTATGACACATCCAATGAAGGCATCTCCTTTGTATCCCTCTAAACAGCTACATAAAGGAGTATGATTGATGGAGTCACACCTAGCATTGTTTCCACAAGCTCCGATACAAGGATCTACGCATTTTTCGTTAATGCAAGCTTTGTCTGATGAACATTCCTGACTAATGACACATTCCGGCCTGCAGTAAGGAGGAGTTCCCACATAATTCGACCGACATGAACAAACGGGGTGATTAGATTTGATTTCACAAATAGAATTAGGTCCACATGGCGATGGCACACATGGGTTTTTAGGCGTAGGCTCAGGATACTCGGCTTCCCCACAGGCTACAAATGGATCTCCAGTCTTACCCCGGCCACAAGAGCATAATGGGTTATGATTTACGACGATACAATCTGCACCTACACCGCAGCTGCCAAGGCACGGGTTGACACACTTTTGATTTACACAAGTTTCTGTTTGTTGGCAGTCTGAATTACTGACACATTCTGGTTGACACATTGGTGCAACCCCTCTGTACCCAGGCAAACATGAGCAGACTGGAAAACCTGTAGGTGATACAAGGCAACGGCTATACGGACCACAAGGCGACGGATCGCATACGTGATGGGCTGGCTGAGGCACAGAAACTGGTTGACATCTTATATACGGATCGCCTGACTCTCCGGGTGCACAGTAACATATAGCATGGTGGTTAGCTGTCTCACATTGTGCTCCAAGTCCACATACACCCTTGCATGGATTTTCACATTTGTTATTAAGACAAGCTAAGTGATTAGCGCAATCGCTATTTACGACACACTCTGGGCGACATGATAACTGAGGATTGCCGTAAAAATTTGGTAGACATTGACATCTAAGCATGCCGTCTGAGTCTTCACAAATCGCGTTAGCTCCACATTGGATGTTGTCACAAGTTTCGGTCACAGAAGCTGCAACAAGATAATAACATATTTTAACGAACCACAAAATTGTAAGTTCAAATATTGAGAAACATTGATTTCAGGTAAACGGGTCGGGTTTAGGTTCCATATTTTATACATACATACATACATTAAATCACGCCTGTTTCCCAGAGGGGTAGGCAGAGACCACTTCTTTCCACTTGCTACGATCTTGACAAATTTCTTTTATAAATATTTTATAAATACAATTAAAGACGTGGGGGAGGCTAATGTCCAACAGTGGACGTCTTTCGGCTGACATGATGATGATGATTAAAGACGTAGTCAAGATGCATGTTGCGACTGCAAAAATCTGTCAAAATTAATGATCATTACATGATCTTGGATTTGGCAGTCGTTAACACTCTTAAAATGCAACCTGTCCAGGCAAACTGTAGTTAGTTACTGACCATCCATGATAGCTTTTATTTAACTGTTTATTGAATAGTGTAAATGACCGTAAATACTAAAAGACTTACGTTTAGTTGTCGGTTTGCAATACTCATAAGGGTTTCCTTCAAAATTTTTGATACATCGGCATATTGGGTCATGTCGATAAACTGTGCACTCTGTGTTCATTCCACATGATCCAGGGCAAGGATTAACACATTTATTTTTTAAGCAAGCTTTGTCAAAGGCACAGTCTGAGTTCAGGACACATTCTGGCCTACACGATGGATTGTTTGCTGCATTCGGTCCCAAGCAAACATCACAAATTGCAAATTCATTTCCGTATGTATCACATGGAGCGTTTGGATCGCAAGGATTCGGCGAACACGGTTGTGAGGTAGCGTTGTCAGAGGGGATAATTATTGCTGAAAAAAAAAACAAAATTGAATATGAAACTAAAGTTTTGTACCTACACTTTACGTGAGACTTTTTGCAAGGATTAGTTACTAATTTTAATTACTTACGTCGGTAAATACATTGAACTAATGGATTTCCAATGTATCCTTCTGGACATATACACGACACCGTGTGTTCCGAGCATAAACAAACTGCATTGATTCCGCAAACATTATTTGCTGAACAGGGATCTGAACATTTGTTATTGGCGCAAGCTTCATTTGATGGACAGTCTGAATTCATTGTGCATTCAAATTTACATTCAATAATTGGATCGCCAATAAAATCGATTGGGCAGTAACAGTGAGCTTGATCTCCAACATCTTGACAAATTGCATTAATTCCGCACTGTACTTTGCTGCATGGCGATATCGATTTCTGAGATTCGGGAGGTAGACAACATATTAAAGGATTACCAATCAGTCCATCTTTGCATACGCAAACTGGACGGTGAGATTCGGTATGACATTCAGTATTTAATCCGCAAGCACCTGGACAAGGGTCGCGACACGTGTAACCGATGCATGCCTTATCACGGGAGCACTCATCATCTACTTCACATTCTCGAGAAAGGCAGCCATCTCCGCCATAAGGATTTCCGGTGCTACCGTCGGCACATGTACACAAAGCTTGGCCTTCGTAGTTAACATTGCAGATAGCTTGCGGGCCGCATGGATTAGGAGTACATGGATTGTGTTGTGGACGACAACCAAAGTATGGATCCCCAGTAAAACCAGTTTTGCAGAAGCACATTTCTCTATTACTGCTTACATAACAGTCAGCATTTTCGCCACATGAGTTTGGTTCGCATAAAGATGGCAAATAACCTGGGGGCTGACAGGACTTGTAGGGGTTACCCAATGTATTTTCGGGACAATAACAAGCAGGAGCCCGGTTTGGATCGCACCGCGCGCCTGTGCCGCACGTGTTAGGTTCGCAAGGATTACGAGCCTCTGTGCAACCCCTGATCGTGTTGGGGCTTTCGACGAACCCTTGCAAACACGTACACTTAGCGAAGCCGTTCGACGATACAGTACATTGTGTGTTTGGCCCACATGGCGATGGGTGACATGGATTACTTGGTAACCTACACAACTGCCTAGGAGGATTTCCTTCGTAATTAGGAAGGCAGAAACAAGCTGGTTTGTTGTCGATTATACGACAACCGGAATTGGGTCCACACGGATTCGGCTCACATTCGTTGCCATCTGGTACTGAAATAAACAATTACTTTACTTTCTTCGCCAAATTGAATGTTGTTATGAATGTTATGATAGATATTTTAAAAAAGTAACTTTATTTAATGATGACTATTTTACGAAGATATATTTAACTTACTGCAGTTCTTAAAGGGATTGCCGGTTAATCCTTTAGGACAATGACAGATTGGGTTTCCGTTGTCTATTTCACATAGCGCGTTAATTCCACAAGGATTAGGAATGCAAGGGTTTATTGGAGGCTCACAGCCTAGCATGGGGTTGCCATTGTACCCTGGTAAACATTTGCAGGACGCCCGGTGGTTAATAACGTCGCAGATGGCATTCATGCCGCATCGACAAGGCGAGTCACATTTGCCATTAATACAAGCCTCGGAATTAGCGCATTCGTTGTCGGATCTACATCCTTGTACTGGAACAAACACTCCGTGAATTCAGCGTCTTTAAGCACTTTTTCCAGTAAACTTGCATTGATATTCTTCGTATGTAGGGTGTTAGGTAGAGCGTTGTCAAAAAGAAACAGGCGAGTAGAAAAGGCCATTTGCTATCCATTTCGGGTACCTTAACCCTTAATTTGTCAAAGGGCTATTTACTTAATACCGATTTTGTAATAAAATTATTAAAAGAAACCGAAATTTGACCTTTAAACCCTGAAAAAAAGGAACTACCTATATGGTGTATTCACAAAATTATAATTTTGTGAGAAAGTTAATTGTTGTGGCGTGTAATTAAAAGTGTTATTGGAAGCGCAACATGAAAAAAAATGAGGGCTCTCAGAGTTTCAGAAATCAATAAAGATATGTTTCACAATGAATTGGAAAGAAAAAAAAGTCATTACAAATTCAAGTCGGCCCTTACATCAAATGGGCTCGGGGATTTTTTTGTTAGTACCTCTTGTAATGAAGAATATTTTAGCCGAGTATGAACATCCTACTTGTAATAAAATATAAGTTTGTGACTTATGTTATGATTTTTTCAAGATTTTTTTAATGTTTGTTTTTTCTGCATGTATTCAAGCGATTTGCTTCAAATTTTGAAATGACTTTCTTTAGATAGATTTGCATCGCCACCCAAAAAACGAATACTAGTTATCATATAAAAAAAAGACCAATTTAAAATAAACATTTTTTTATGTGGTTGTGAAGTAGTGACACCCCTAGTTTTTTTTCTCAAAATAGGCCATACATTGGCCTACTACTTGCCTAAATATCAAAATTTCCCAGGCGGTACTTCCTACAAAAAATCAGCAGAATGTGAGACCAAGTTGTGTATTCAATCGGTGTTTTTCAATGTAGTATTCAAACTCTTCGATTATGTTTGAGTTTTCTTATCAGTTTGTCGTATTTAAGAGTAAAATGCTAATGACAATTTAATGTCATCGTGATGCAAGATGTTTATCGCATTATTTATCTGCCATTTGGGCCATTCCATATGATTTCAACAAATTTGAATTAAAAAGTGTGCCGCATGACTTTTGATTTGAATAAAAAAAAATGAGGATATACTTTATGGTGAGAGAAGTGCTGAACCACCACCATTTATTTTTTAAATATTTTTATTTCCGAGTTTTACCCATTCGAAGTAAATAGTGGGGTCAAATTCCTGCTTGTATATAATACGCTCTAACTTTTTTTTTTGAAAAGATAACGAAATAATTGTTGCTGTGTTTGATTAGGTAAGAAATGTGAATGTCATACTGTATAATAAAAGTTATCTAAATTAACTACAAAAAAAATTATGTCCATTTGAAATGTTCAAGTAACTGGTAATTTTTTGCAATTTTAATTCATTTTTGTGCAAACCCTGATGCATATTAGGGATAACTTTTTTCAGAAATATAAAGTACTAGTTTTGTTCATTCTGTAAAATAAATATTATCGTTTTAGAATTATAATTCTAACAGAAAAATAGTAGTGAAAATTGAGAATTCCGAAAAATGCTTATGTTTGACCCCCAAAAAACCCATGTGGAAGAATAATTAAAAATTTGAATTTATTCAGAAAATATAGTCCATGTCTTTGTTAATTAGATTCAGTTTAAAAAGTTTTGTTATTTTCACTATTTTTGGATATATGATTTTTTTAAACTGCTTATCTCGTGAATTTTCTCTCATTGTTTTTATATATGCATATTAAAATATTTTTGACTATAACTTTTAAATGTATGGTAATCAATTACCATACACTGAAAAATCAATAAATAAAAGCCAGACGGTTCAAATTTACTAAATATATTTAATAATACTTATATATAAAACGAAAAAAAACATTACTTGCCAACCTTTGCTACTTAACCCTAATATGCATCAGGGTTTGCACAAAAATGAATTAAAATTGCAAAAAATTACCAGTTACTTGAACATTTCAAATGGACACCATTTTTTTTGTAGTTAATTTAGATAACTTTTATCATACAGATGACATTCACATTTCTTACCTAATCAAACACAGCAACAATTATTTCGTTATCTTTTCAAAAAAAAAAGTTAGAGCGTATTATATACAAGCAGGAATTTGACCCCACTATTTACTTCGAATGGGTAAAACTCGGAAATAAAAATATTTAAAAAAAAATGGTGGTGGTTCAGCACTTCTCTCACCATAAAGTATATCCTCAATTTTTTTTATTCAAATCAAAAGTCATGCGGCACACTCGATTTGTTGAAATCACATGGAATGGCCCATTTATGATTTTAACTAAGGTAACGGCGCCTATTATCGTGGTACTTAAAGAAGTTTATAAATGAATTTAAAAAAATAAGGTTATTAAAGCTCCTTAACGACCGAGCATTTTATTTTTTTAAGAGTTTTTATTGAACTATCAGCGTCGTTAGTTTTTGGACTCATTGTAGTTTATTATATTTTATGAACTAATTATTGAAATCAACATAGGTACCCAGTCTTCTATTACGGTGGCAATGGGCAGGCTGTGATTCAATTACCGCGAATTCAGTTTCCATTACCGAGGGTATTAAAAGCAGCAAATTTCTGCCATCGGTAATAGGAACCGGTATCATGATTCGTAACTCATTACAGATGGTTAAAAAAATGATAACGGCTTTGGTTCTGAATATTATTTTTGTGCATCAAGGTTTTTAAAAAAAAGTTTTAGAAACGTTAAAATATGATTATACCAACTTAGGATTTATATTCGGTTTGTCAAATTATTAAATAAAAATTATTAAATGTAAGTATAAAACATTTTCATGGTATTAGTATTCACAGCATAAAATGGCGCCTATTCACCGCTGTAATTTAATTTCCAGTTTAAACGTATTTTCAGGCTAAAAAATGTATAAAGTGCAGAAAATAGTTCAATTGCCACAACTAAATATTATGTAAAATACTAAATAAGATTCGAGTTCCCTTACATACATACATACGGCGTCCCGCGTTACTACTGCTGGATCTCTCTGTGCTGCCGTCGCGGAAACTGATGAACACTTTTATTTGAACACCACAACATTTAACTTTTTAACAAAAAGTTCCCTTTTTTTCGGGGTTTACAGGTTGAATTTCGGTATCTTAAAATATTAAAAAAAAAAACTATATTAAATAGCCCTTAGACATATTAAGGATTAAAGTACCTGAAATGGATAGCTAATAGCCTCTTCTACCCGCCTGTTTCTTTTTGACAACGCTGTATAAATTTCTTGTGTTCTTACCTTGGTAACATTCCAGATAGGCGTTACCCGTGTATCCAGGATAACACTTGCACTGAATCCCGCGGTTTGACGGAATGCATTCTGCGTTATCGCCGCATTTGTCAACAGAACATGGGTTCATGCATACTCTATTTAATCTATTACACAAAAGGTCTGGCGGGCAATCTTCGTTATATTGACATACTGAATGAGGTGGAATGACTAAAAAAATACAATTAGTTAGATAATAAGTGAAAAACGGTTGATACGACGATTGATATTTTAATTGGGTGCCTATGATATATAGTAGACAAGCTTACCTGGTACACATCCGACATATCCATTTCCTTGATAGCCTTCAGCGCAGCTGCAATCCGAGCCATGATTTGTGTTTGTACAGACGGCGTTGGGTGCACATGGGTTGTGTATGGCACATGGGTGCTGGCATGCATTATTTATACAAGCTTCAGTCACGATACAGTCTTCGTTTCTAGTGCAACCGGCTGAGCGTAATATAAAATACTTGTTGTATTATACAAAAGATAGATAAAGATTGCAGTGCAGTAAGATTATATATTACATATTTCCATATTGATCAAAATCATATCGTCCGCGATACTTCTCAAATGAATTAGTACCAAAATGTGTAGATATTATTTTATTAATATTATTAGACGTTCCTGTTAAGTACGAGTGCGAGTAAAAGGTGGTTCCAAATAAGGCGCAGCGAGATTTAAATCCCGATTAAACTTAATCATTGTTACGAGTAGGTACACTATGCGGGACAATTAGAGATAAGGATGTGACGAGTCAATATTTTGAGGTTAATGATCTACTTCTTTCTTGGGAAACGTAATAATTATCTTCCCATGTTTATTATTTAGTTACATACGAGGGTGGATTGAAAAGTTCTGAGCCTGGTAAAAAAAAGTAACGGGCTCACTTTTTATAACAATTTTATTTTTCGACATATTCTCCATGAAGGTCAATGCACTTACTTAGTCCGCCTCGCCTCCGACTTCATTATCCCATCAAAAAAAAAAGAATCGCTGAGGTCGTTAAAATATGAGTGTACTGCTTCTTGTACCTCCATATTTGTCGAAAATATTTGTCCTCCCAAGTGTTTTTTGAGGTTTGGGAAGAGATGATAATCGGGAGGAGCTAGATCCGGCGAGTAAGGGGCATGCGGCAGCACTACAAATCCACAATCATATATTTGTGCCATTGATTTCGCCGAAGTGTGAACGCGAGCGTTGTCTTGGTGAAACAGTACTTTTTTCGAAAGCATTCCAGGTCTCTTTATTTTAATTTCCTCACGCAGACGACGTAAAAGAGCACAATAGTAGTCCGAATTTATTGCTTTGCCCTTTTCGAGATAGTCTATCATGATATTCATGATAACCCCCCTGCAATCCCAGAAAACTGAGGTCATTACCTGATTAGCTGACAAAATGACCTTGGCTTTTTTGGGTGGTGGTGAACCTGGTCTTTTCCATTGCCTGGATTGTTCTTTCGATTCTGGTGTACTGTGGTGGACCCATGTCTCGTCCATAGTTATAAAACGATTGAAAAAATCGTCGGAGTCACGTTGAAACATACATAAACAATCTTGGGAAATTGTAACACGTACTCGTTTGTTCTCGACTGAAAGCAGTCTAGGCACCCACCTGGTTGACACCTTAGAAAATCCAAGAACATCGGTGATGATGTTCTGTGCCCGCTCATAAGAAATACCCATTGCTTCCGCTATCTCCACAATCTTCAATCGCCTATCCTTCATTATCGCATCTAATATATTATTGACATTTTCGTCCGTAGTAGCCGTCAACGGCCGCCCACTCCTAGGCTCGTCTTGAACAGTCTCCCGGCCACGTTTGAAACCAGCTACCCATCTTTTTATGGTAGGATACGATGGAGCAGATTGCCCTTATGTTTGATTCATATCTTCAAATATTTGTTTTGGTGTAAACCCCTTCTTTTGCAAATATTTTATGACAGAACGGTGCTCAATTTTATCCATTACTTGAAAAATCAGTGACCTTATGTAGCAAAATTGTGACAGAAAAAAACAAAAGATAGTGCATAATGGCGACTAAATATGGCACTTTGACCTGCCAGTTTTTTTTTTTTTTATTATATTCAACCTTAGGCTCAGAACTTTTCAATGCACCCTCGTATATACAGTCCTTGAAATGTATGCACCTTATTTAGAATTCCTTTAAAAGTACTACATTATATATCTAAAAGTAAATTGTTAAAGACTTCATTAAAAATAATTACTGTGTTACCGACCTTGAAAGCCTATTTTTGTGATGGTTCCATACCTTGCTTTAAGAACGGAACCCTTACGAAAAGACATTATTGTCCGTCTGTCAGGGGATACTTTTTACTTTTAAGGTACGCAACCCTATTACTTAAGGCAGTAATTTTATAGGAGCATACCACTGCCCGCTTTTCCTCATACAGTTTTCAAGTTCGGAAGCCAGTTCAGCGATTAAACTATTTTAAGTTATTGCCATTAACTATCGACTTTTAGATATTGCCATAAGTATTATAATGGTTATTAGTTGGAGTTAGGCTTACATATTTTAGGTGCACATTTAACCGCTGGGTCTCCGTCTTGTCCAGCAGGACATGAACACATTGGTCTTTGCTTTATCGGCTGGCAATTGGCTCCAATGCCACACACATTGTCAAACTCGCAAGGGTTTTGACACAAACCCATAAAGCAGGCTTCAGTCTCTATACAGTCCCGGTCGGAATGACATGGTTCTGGTGCCTTAAGTGTCCCGGGCGATTCTAGTGTGTTATATGGTAAATTAGTGGTAAGAATATGTTACATTGAAATTAAGTTAATACCCAATGCTTTATTTACAAATTGTACATACAAGTAATAAGTACTGTTCACATTTGTCCGATAATATAAAACCATTTAAGTACCGTAAGTTGTGCCTAAGATACGCGAAGGGAATCATTTGAATAATAAAACAATACAATCGTTTACATGTATCTATGCAAAATATCTAAGTAGCATACCTCTTGCACAGTAGTTCCCAGCCGCTTCGTCACACATGCATATAGGCACATGGTCGACAACGATACATGGCGTGTTCTTTGGACATTGACTCCACATCGGGCACGGATTCTGGCACACTCCGTTTAAGCAGGCTTTGTCCGTCGAGCAGTTAGAGTTCGTTTTACAATTAGTGTTTATTAAAGTGTCAATGTTGGAGTTAGTGGTTTCCGTTGAGGTAAAGTCAGTAAAAGGAGTTGAGTCAGTCCAAGCAGGTATATCTACATCTTTCCTGCGCGAGGATAAATTTGCGTTAGATGTTGTTGAATGAGGTGAAGCCGACACTGTGTTACTGGTCATTTCAATTTCCGTGGTAGTATCAATAAATGATAAATGCGTAGTTGTTTCTGCTATATTATTAGTATTTTGAAAGGGGTTCTTTGTCACATAATTGTCTGATACAGCGCTCGACGTAGACAATGATTCAGATGGTTCATTACCGGTAGCTGTGGTATCAGTCTTCGTATTGATATTATTAATTGTAGTCAATTCAGGTAATGTGGTTATTATTTCATTTATTTCAGTACCGAAAGTTGCGGGGATTTCTGTAGTACCTTTGTTATCCAAATTATTTACTAAATGTTCTTTATCGGTGACAATACTTTCGTTTAATAAATCAGTGGTTTTATTTAAAACTGCATTTTGTGTTCTTTTATCAGTTACATCAATAAAATATGCAGTGCTGGTTGGATTTTGACCATCTTCGATGGTTAATGTTGGATCTGTACGTGAATTATAGTTATTATTTGTAGTTGGATCTTTATTCGAGGTTGTACTTTCATAATTGGTGGACTTCGATTGATGCGTTGTATATAAGTACACCGATTCATTTTCTGTTGACTCAGTTAGAACATTGTTTGTATTGTATGTTTTTTTTGTAGAATCTTTATCGTAAACATAATGCTTAGTCACTGTATCGCTAGATTCACTAGTCGAAGTAAATTCTGTGTAAATATTCATAGCAGTACGTTCCGTCTGCATGTTCAATCCTTTTTCTGTCGTTATTTGTGGATTTTCCATTATGTCCTCAGTTTCAATAAAAGTATATATTTGGTTACCTGGGGTTGTATTTGGCAATACGTCTGACGGGTTAGTTTCGGAATTCGTAGTGTCAGTTTCGGTAAATACTGTGGTAGTTGGTAGAGATTGCTCATGAAATTCAACAGAAGAATATTCGTTATTATCGAATGTGCTAGATCGTTTTGGTGTTTCCGTAGTTACTGAATAAATTGTTTTGGTAGATTCAGAAAACAAAGAACTTGTATTTTTACGTAAACCTGTAGTTATTTTACGATTTGTTAATAAATCTATCGATTCTGTTTGGTGTAGATTATGTGTTTCCTTTGTATTTGGTGACAGTGTAGTCTCATGTTTATTTATTACACTCGATATAGCGTCTGATGATGTAACCTGATAATCATTCAAATCGTTATCCTGAGTCATTTCTGTGTCCTGAGTTAAAGTTGTGCCAATATTGTCTGTTACTGAGGAATCACTAGGTTCAGTTATTACTAAAGTTGTACGTTTACTATTTTCAGAAGGAATAAATTGATCTGTACTAGTTGTTTGTTTATTATCTGTGTTCATGTTACTGTAGTTAGTGCCCGGCATGGGAGATGTATTTATTAATTGATTTGACTGAGTTGTAGTAACTGACGTTAAGTATGAAGCCTCCGGTGCTTCTGTAACTTTTGTAACTTCGCCTAACGGTCTGGGTACTTCAAAACTAGTCGTTTCTGTAGATGTTTCTGTGTAGGGCGCAGTAGAAGCTTCAAAGGCTTGATTATCGGTTGAATTTCGTTGTTGCGAGACAGTTGTAAGAATACTATGTTTTGGAGCTAAAGTTAATTGTTCGTCAACATCATTCGACTTTGTCACTCCATCTTTAGAATCCGACGTTATGAGTGTCGAAAAGTCAATATTATCAGAATAAAATGTTGTACCTGTTGTATCAATATCAGGTAAACTAGTTGTCCCATGGTGCTGTGTCTCCTCACTAAGTGGAGATTTATCCGTTTTCGTAGTTATTGTGCGTACGTCCGGTTCTCTTAATTGTGGTGTTGTTACTTCATTATTTACTTCATATCTTGAAGTAGAAGACTCTGTCTCTGTCTCTGTGGTTGTTAACTCAGAATAATCCCATTTATTGTTAGCAGTCGGAATAGTATTTTCTACGCTAAGAAATTTACCTACAGTATTGTCGGTCGCGGGTGTAGTAATGTATCCGATATCTTCTGTCACAAATGTTTCAGAATTTTCTACTGTTACTGTGTTTGTAAAAACATTTTGTTCAGTTTCTTCATTTAAATAATGTGCATATAACTCTGTCGATGTCATAATAGGGTCTGAAGAGTCTTTATTATTGCTGACTGTATTATGTTCAGTAGTAGTATCTGTATATTTTTCTTGTGTTGCTAGTTCTTCAGTAGCACCCAATGCACTTTGAGTTGTCGTTACTGAGTTATAAAAATAATCTGACCAATCTGTAAAATCTGTTGGCAAGTCGTAATTCGTTATTTTCAAAGTGGAAGAAGTAGCACTTTCAGTAATAATAGGTTCAGTCATATTAATTTCGACCACTTCATTAAATTGGTTACTTTCAGTTGGAACTATGTCGCTTGGATTGCTTTTATTTGTATATATTTCACCTGCTTCACTCGAATCTGAACCAGTATCTACTTTGGTAGTACCATTATCGTATTGTTTGTCATAGTGATTGTAATCCTTACTTTCTATATTGCTGGAGGCTCTCTGAGTTGTGCTCGTTACAAGATATGTCAAAGTTGTTTGAGAAAGTGCTATATGGGATTCTGTAACAGTTGATTGTTTATTGCTAATGTTATACTTATCAATGAAAGAGTCAGTAAAATTACTACCCAACTTTCGTTGGTTGTCAGGTGTTTTGGTATTTTTGTTATCACTGTGAGATGTAGTTACTTTTTTCCCTTCATCATTTTTTACGGGAGGCCTTACAGTACTTTCAAAATGAATAGTACTGCTGCTTTCGACAAGCTCATCAACATCTAAAGTTGAAGGATAATTACTTATGGTTTCAGTAAAAAGAGCAGTCATTTCCGTAACACTATCTTCTATTTGTCGTGTAGGTGATTGGACATTATTCGTCATCGATATTATCGTAGTCGCTGACTCAGTCGTCAAAGTATCGTTTACGGTTTTAGGAGAAGTTTGAATGTTGTCCGTTGAATTAAACTCCGTCGTAATTGCACTGTTAGTAACTGTTGTCACCTCACTGTTCGTCGTTGATTCCATACTATCAACATTAGTGATTTCGAAAATACTGTTTTTTGCTGTGGCAGTGTAAATACTTGCAGTATTTTCTGTTATTTGTGAATTTTCAGTAAACGGCTCAATTTTCACACCTATTTCTCTATATTCTATTGTAGGTTTCGTTACTTCTGGCAATTGAGTTGTAGGTTGATGAGTCACATCATTAGCCGATACAATAGTTTGCGTATAGACAGTTTCAAAAGTGGGTGTAGTATCGTCAGTAACGTCAGTTTCGGTTTCTGTTCCCAAGTTTATGTTTGTAGTTGTAATGTCAACGTTTGTTTCGGTTAGTGAGACATTTTTAGGTGGAGCATCTGTTAATGGGAATCGAATAACAAATTCGTTAATAAATTGGACGTTTTAAGTGTAGTAAGTATACAAAACACAGCCCAGATGGTAAATATTGCCCGAAAGCTCTAATGGTTCAAAATTACAAAATTAAAAAAACGCAATGTATGCATTAAATGAATTCATTCAATTTGGTGTTTTTGGATCAAAACATTAGATAACAGTTTAAAACACGATAAAAATAACGTAATATTTTGCAAAATTTAATATATTTAAGTAGAGATAAAACTAAAATAATCGTATATTAACGATGTTTATTTACTGAGAAATCACATCAGATTAGTTATTTATTACTTAAGATGGTTCCGATGCTTGTTTGTAAGTTATCTCGATTAACCTTTCTTGTGTTGCACTGCAACTTATTCGATGGGCTTTAACGAAATAACAGTAAGTCACAGTCTTTTGTATTGCCTTATTTGTTTATTTACAGTATAAAGTTATTGGCAAGAAAATCGTAAGATAAAGTAGCATTTAATTATAAAAATGTCTTCTGTCCATTTACTAAATACGCATACCTACGTGTCGCGAAAGTATTTCTACATAGGATTTTTTATTTAGCTTAATGAATCGATACAAGTGGTAAAAGGCGCACAGGTAAGTATACCAAACTGGGCTGCACCTTGTAAATTAGCTTAAATAACATGTAAATATGAGTATTGAGTGCTGACGAGTAAGTTTTATAAAGAAAGTTTTATCATTATGAAATAAAAGTAAATATTTAATTAAAATTAAAGTAGGAAAGAGATTTTGAAAAAGGTTGCCAGTTAGGTCATGCAAGAAACCAAGCTCAAACGAAAGTTTCGACAAAGGAAGGTAAAGTCAGGAGAAGTTGGTACGTGTGATTTGGCTAAAGAGACTTGAGTTGAAACTTATAGAAGGTAGTTATGTTTATTCAAAAGTAATAAGAAATTAAGTTTTATTAAATATAGGAAGAGACAAATTCTAAAATTTAGAAGTCAAGTCTTTTAAACAGCCACACGTTAAAGATGAAGAAAACAAAATACGACAAGACAATAAATACAACCAGTAAAGATATCCTATGAAACTATATCTACCCCAAAGTTTCGAGAGCCTCGCTGGGTCTGCCGTGATAGTGTAGCCAGTACTTTGTGGCGTTTTATCGGACAAATGTAAACAGTTATAGCAATTACCAGTTTATCTGGAGTTAGTTTTGCTATTCATATAGCTGGTAAGAATAGCCACAGACTAGCTAGCATTATAGTAGAAGTCCACGATACGTCTATTGTTTCTAATGGCATGTACATAATACGGATGAATAAGTGGTAATGTTTTGATAATGCTTAGTAGTTGATTATTTTGTTAAAAATAAGTCACAATCTTAATCATTACAAATAACATCATAAAAATGAAAGGCTTAAGATAAGCTGTTATCAAATGTACTTACTTTCCATGCACGCCCCTGAAAATGGATCGCAAGGTACCCCAGGCCGACAGTGTGCACAGTTCGTAACAGGACCTAATAAATAAAAGAGGGGTATTCAGTCCAGGCACATGAGGACATTGTACCTAAGTAAGTACTTGTTGGTTTTAAAATGCCATTCAGATATAGATACAGTTCTAAATAACTACTAAACATAACAAGAAGTATTGAGACAATAATATAAAAAAGGTTATGTTGAAGATTATGAGGCGTGGGCCTCTATTCAACACGGTAAAAGTCATATCGTGTTTGAGCTGTTATCGTATTGTCATCGTTTAGATAGCTCTTATTTACTTGATAGTAATGGCGGCTGTCGTCATAACAATACCATATCAGGTCAAAGACGATATCGTTATAACCGCCGGGAACAGAGGCCCTGGTTAACTGCGATATCGTTTTCACCGCCTCGAATACCGGCCCTGATCAGAGTGATCAGTGATCAAACATTCACGCGTCTGTAGTTGAGCGATGTATGAGCGATTAAGCGTACCTCTCGAGCAAACTGGTTGATGGTTGGTGACGGCACAGTGCTGCCCGGAGCCGCAGGGGCCGCCGCGCGCGCATGGGTCGGCGCAGCGCCCCTCTGCGCACGCTAGCGTCGGCGCGCATTGCTCGTCCGAACTGCATTCTAAAGCTGCGCGCACCCAATAATGAATCGTTAGGTACTTAAAATTATTAAAATAACAAAAAAAAAAGGTTAGAGAAAATGATAACTGAAAAAAACAATTTAACTAAGTGTCTACTGAATTCAGAGTCAGTGAAAGACAACAAATCCGCTGGTGTAAAATTCGTTTACCTCTGGCATATCTCAGGATATAAGTTTTGCAGTAATCAATTTTAATCGTAATAAAAAAGGAGTAACCTATCGCAAGTCCGATCCAAGTCATAGTTAAAAATGCATTTTTTTCTAAATCCATCCATTATTTTAAAAAACCGGCCAAGTGCGAGTCGAACTCGCGTGAAGAGGGTTCCGTAAATAGGTTTTTTTATATAGCTTTCTTGTAGGTTTTCCTGTAATCTACAAGCAATGAACAATTTTTTTTTGTTTCTAAATTTCAGGCTCAGTAGTTTCGGAGATCAGAGGGGGGGGGGGGGGTATAGTTTCGTCTTCTTTGATGAATAAAATCAATACTATTTATTTTAAAATAATAATAAAAAAACATGCGAACCTCATAACGAGCCCTTTTATTTGATATATGACACAGTAAGGTTTGCAATAGTTTTTATTTAAATCTCCTAATTTGTGACCCGAAAATGAACCTTTAAAAATATATATATTTACTTTGCACATTTGTGTTTGAGATCACACCATGCTATCAAATTTCACCTGATTTGGTCCAATAGATTCGGAGTAAATTGGATGTGACAGACGGACGGACAGACAGTGATCCTATAAGGGTTCCATTTTTCATTTTTTGTGCGGAACCCTAACAAGAGAAAAACCCATAGAATGTATGTAACATTTATCTTATAACAATCCTGCAGTTTCAGAAAAAAAGCATTTCTATCTTATTAAATTTCGGACAAATAAAAAAACAAAAAGGGGTAAACATACTGACAAAACGATGAAAGCGCTTTCGCGATTATAACATAAGCACATTCTCTGTAGAAAAGTCGTTTGGCGGTCATTCTTATTTATACTTTTATTGAGATTTATCAAAAGTGTAAAATTACATCAAAAGTACAATTAAGTATAAATTACATTTACGTTTGAGGAGATATTATAAATAATACTTATGATACTAACCCCGATTTAATAAAATATATTAATCTTTAAAAGTGGGATTTATTGAGATCAACTTATAATTCACGATACTCGCGATATTCTATATCAAACCAAGATCAAACGTATTATATTTTGTTAAGGTCAGGGTTTCCAAAACAACAAGTAAGCAGTCAGGTTTAAAACTATTGCATACTCTGTCTCGTGGCAGCTTTATTGCATTCATCCCAAAGCGTAAGAAGCGTTAAAAAGATTAAAGTTAATTTGCGCGACCGACACCAAAATGTTCAAGTGGAAGTTATATGATAAATGTATGTGTATGTATAAGTATATTTACACAAATATATTTCACGTGCTTGCAAACTACCTGATACAGAAGAATTTCAAACTGTGGAAAAATATAACAAGAACATGCTAGAAAAAAAGAAAAGAAACAGACAATGAAGTCATAAAGTAGAAACTATCAACATTTCCTGCAATATGAAGACAAAAAAGATTATTAAGATTCGTACAAGATGCTAATATACTAATGTTCGCTAAAGAAAATTTACAAACACTTAGTTTCATTTAAATTACCTTTAATGCAGCCATGTTTTTCATCGTGTGTGAATCCTGTAGGGCAAAACTTGCAAACTGGGTGGTGGTCTTCCACTGAGCACGGAGCACCACCACAAGCACCAATACAGGGGTCTTTGCATTCGAAATCTCTGCACGCCAAGTTGCGCGGACACCCATTGTCTCGCAAGCATATCGACACTGCGGTGTGGCAGTCTTTGAGACACAGACAGATGGCGTTGTGCTCTACTACTTCACATTGTTTTCCTTTGGGACACATGGGTTCCTTTGACGCTAAGCATGGATTCACACACTTGGAATTACGGCAGGCCGCATTGGAAGAACATTGATCATCCCGTGTACATTCTGCGTCTTCCGGTGCACAGGTCAATTCCCCTCTCTCATTTAATGCAAATCCATTACGACAAACACATACAGGCTCGTGATTTCTAACTTCGCATTTCTGGTTTCTACGGCAGTTCTGATAGGTTAGACAGGGGTTGCGACACTGGCCGGCATCAAGGTCGCACGCCAGGCGTGGCGGGCAAAGCTTAGTAAGCGAGCATGTCAATGTGGTGTTGGGGTCAGCGGACGGTGTGCAAGCGGGGTCGGGCCGGCATGCCAGGCGCGGCTGCCCAACGTAGCACTGCGGGCACGAGCACTGCGGGCGGTGTGCCAGCGACTCGCACAGCGCGTCCTCGCCGCAAGCGCCGCGGACGGTGCATGGGTCCACGCAATGCAGGCTCAGACACGCCTTGTCCAGCGGACACTCCTTGTCGCTCGTGCATTCAATACCTAGGAAGATGTGAAAGAAGGAAGCAAAGTCGAAAGAGCGGTACCTTCAGCCGCGAAGAGGAAACTTTCTCACGAGACAGTGCATGCTTCGAAACTGATAGTTTATAATCAGAAATATGTATAAAACGGCATATTATAATACAAGCGATATGTACATGAAGCCGAACATAATGTTACCGACTGTTTGATATTTCAAGCACGAACGGTGAGAATGCTTCCACTCAGTTAACATGTTATAGTAAGTACAGATATCGTCCATAGAATCCAACCAATCATTTGTGTACTTAACCGTGAGGTTAATCCTACTTTTTCTTAAAATAACTTATCAAATAGTGTTTTCGTCTGTATCCAAAGATGTATATATTCAAGGTGTACATTATGATTACAACACTTACAAGTATAAAGTTATCAATAAGCTTCTAAATAGGTACATCTTTTGACACTCGAACTAGTAATTGCCCCATATAACCATTTGTATTTACATTATAGTGTAGGGTACCCATAAGACATTTTTTTGGTTCAGATATTAGATTTTATACTGATTTTGAACTATTTATTATAAAACTAACAAGTGTACTGAACTTTAAGTCTGATCTAATGATATTTTATTTTTATTTTACGTGCCTCAATTTGCAGACGGTTCTAATCGTGCATTTTTACAAGTGGTCGTAGGTATGTGTTATAAGTGTCTAAGTTTGTTTACTCACTAGTATGACATTCTATATCAGCTTGTCCTTCTGTGCCAGGAACGCAATGACATACAAATTCCGCACCTTCCCTTAAACATTCCCCGTTGATACCACACCCAGTCGTGCGACAATCCACCACGCTGCGCTCTTGAGAACCTGTATAATATATTTCATCAGTCATCGGTGTTATCACTGTCATCAGTCCTAACTCGCCTCAGTGGTCCTTGCATCTTGCATTGCGAGATCGTTATCGTTATAGAAAATGTAAAGGATTGACGTAAGCTGCCGGATGGTCGCGTTAAGCCCTTACGTCAATTTCATGGAAACAACTTAAAATCTCGAATTATTATATATATTATTATATATTAATTCCGAATTTCATACTTAAGAGTATTTACAATGCCGAAAAAATATAAGGACGAATTATCAAAATTTGGAATTTAATATTACCGAGTATTAAAATCACAAAAACGTTTTTCCGAATATTGTATTTACGAATGTTGAAAACTCCGAATTTTCTTTGTACGAAAATTATAATTCCGAATAGTTGAATTCCGAAAATTCAATCCAAATCAGTACCTAATGTAAAATTCAGCATTATGAAACTAACCAATTGAATTGAATTGAAGTAATTACTTGAAACAAAAGTTAGATGAAATGACGAGCACATTACTAAATTAGGTCAATCTCAGTTGTATCAAGGCGCGAAACGCCTTAGCTCCGTCAACTTTGTCGGATATTTCATACAGTTTTTGAGCACTATGCATGTTAAACATTATTAAATTTAAATTTAAATTAATTAAGAATTCGGACTGCAAAAATTTCGGATTAATGAATATTCGAGATCCTGAATAGGAATATTTGGAAATACAAAATTAGTTGCTCCGTTTTGTCGGGAGTGTGATACCTATTCGGAAAAATATTTTTCGTGTTTTTCATTAGTCGGAAATGTGATTAATCGGAATTTGAAAAAAATGCCATTGTGATGCTTCGTGATAGATACCACAATTCGGAATAGTGATGAATCGGAGATTTCAAATTCATAAACTCGTGTATCAAACTAGGTTTTGTCTCGGAACAAAGATTTTTGTTTTCATTTGTGAAATGCAATCTAAATATTTATCTACATATATATGTATATATCTAAAGATCAATTGACCTGCGTTAGTCTTGCAAAAAGCCGAGAACGTCTCGACCGCTTTGTTTATTTTTGTAGCATGTGTCAGGACGAGGTTAGTATGAAAAAACCGGGCGACGCCGGGTACTAACGACTAATACTTTAAAAATAAAATCACAGTTTCTTTATAAAAGTAATAAATAAATATACATTTAGAGAAGAAATCACGATTGAATTATTTCCAATACAGACAGGTAACTATAATAAATAATACTACACGTAAATATAATAAATAAAGATTACATAAAAACGGAAATAAAACCAATGTGATGAATCGAATGACTTGTTTGCCTGAACTACTATATGAGATTTTTTAATATCTCTGAAATGCAACTGACATCAGTTTAATTTTCTTTATAAAAAAATAATTATATTAGTAAATGAAATAAAATCCACATTTTTTGTGTTGTTAATATTTTTGATTGAAGTTGAAAGTGAAATTATAAGATTTCTCAAAAAAAAAGTTGCTGCGCGGACTAAAAATGTTTATTTTACTGACCTACTGGTAATACTTAAACTCTCTTCTACAAATAACCTTTACATTGTGACATAATATTTTTTCTATCAATTAAAATTGATAAACATAATTTCTTTCAAAAAACGCATGCGCGTACACATTTAATTTAAAAAAATACTTTTATTAATTCATGCAAGGTTGTCCTATTTTTATGTCCTAATTTTGGATATATATTTTAAAATGTTTTCGTAACTATGTTATCTTTCATACCAACCCACAGAATTAATAAGATTTACACAAACAATAGCGGTTACTTACATTCTATATTTGGGTCACCGTTAGGATAGTTACGTGGGCAATAGCATTGAGTTTCCTTTTTATGTCCAATGCGGCATTGAGCGTTGGTCCCACACGATTTGTACGCACAGGGTTCCATGACACCGCAGTAACATTGTTTATAAGAATCTCCGGCGCAGCCAGGTGGGCACGTACATTCGTAACTGCCGTCGTCAAAGTCTCGGCAGCGCGCGTTCAGTCCACAAGGATTACGCAGACAACTGCCTGCAGCGGGTTTAGAGCATTCTACTTTTGGATTTCCTAAATAATTTGGTGGGCATGAACATTGTGGAGCTCTGTTTACAGCGCGACATATGGCATTGGCCCCACATGTGCCAGCGCATACATTTTTACATTTTCCTCCTTCTTGGCATACTTCATCGACACCGCACTCTTGATCGTGTTGACATTCGTACGCTATACATTCAGTCAATGCATCACCTGAATAGCCGCTAGGGCAGCTACACACTGCGCGATGTCGGGTTGCCAAACAAGCTGCGTTTTTACCACATGATCGTTCGTGGCATGCTAACTTACACAGCTTTGAGGAACATTCCATGTCGTCTCCACAATCTCTGTCATTATTGCATCCAGGAACGCAAACACCTTGTAAACATATTTGTCTCTCGGGACATTTGTTTCTAGCAGAGCACGTAGACCGACAACCACCGTTAACACAGTTTTCGCCACACGAACAATCCGCGCTGTCCTCGCAAAGTGATATACAGTATCCGCTGTCGTCGCATGGACAATATCCATCACATTGTAACCTCTTCTTTTTACATTCTACTAATGGATTCCCGGTAAAATTACTGGAGCAACTACACTGTGCCCGATGATTTAAAACATCGCATTTCGAACAAATACCGCATAAACCGCTTTCCTTGCAGGGATCTAAAAATAACGAGTAGTTTGAAATAATCATTGAAAAAATAAAGTATTTTTAAACCGCTGCTGACTGATCTTAAAAACATGTTTTTTTATTGTAATTTTTGTCCCAACCTTACAGTTTCGAATACAACTAAACGTAAATGATAAATAAAATTAACAACATAATGCATAAGTCATACATAATTCGTACGGACGGACGGACGGATGACCGCACATGATAAATTTATGACAATTCCATTTTTGCCACGGAATCCTAATACCATAAAATAATGATATTACCTTTACATTGACCATTTAAACAGGCTTGAGTTTCGGCGCAAGCATTATCGTCTCGACAGCCTTGTTTACATATTCTGTTTTCACAAATTTGCCCATCGCTACACGTCTCGTCGCTGTTACACACAACTCTACATATTCCACGTATACATTTTTCGTTAGATAAACAAATAACGTCACTGAAAAAATATTAGTTTATTAGATACACTTCATTTTAAGATATTACCCTGTTTTTCTAAAATAAGATAGTAGTACTACGTACCTTCTACAGGATGGATGACAGTTGTCTCCGTAACAGCTAAATCCATTCATGCAGTTTTTATTACGGTCACATGGTGTAGTTTCCCTCCTACACACAGCTGTCGGATCTCCTACTAATGACGGTGGACAACTACACGAAGGACGGTGATCTTTGGTCGTGCATAATGCGTTAGAGCCACATGTAGCTGGTTCTGTACAAGGGTCACTACATTGTCCAGATATGCATGCGAGATTATTTGCGCAATGAGAATCCGTTTTACATCCAGTGACACATAGTCGTCCCACGCACACTTCATCGTCAGAACATTGATCATCAGAAGTGCACGCGTACCGACAAACCCCGGTATCGCATCGTTCTCCCTGCAAGCACTCGGCGCCGTCGACCGTGCAGGCGGGTCGGCAGCGGTCGTCCTCGCATCTCCAACCGGGCGCACAATCCGTGTGTACTCGACACTGCAGCGTAGGTGTCCGAACACATCCAATATTAGGAGTTGGATTAGGTATTAGACCCTCTGGGCAAGAACAGAGAGCTTTTCGGTCCACTGCAGAACAAACTGCATTCGGGCCGCACGGATTGACATCGGTTGCGCAAGGGTTATCACAAAAATTGTTCTTGCAGAACTCATTAGGGCCACAGTCTTCGTCGTGCCTGCATCCATATTGACAGGTATTTGCCAAACAAATGTGCCCCAGGAAACAGTCGTTGTCTACCCTGCATGTCACTG
Source organism: Acleris emargana (assembly GCA_927399475.2). Taxonomy (NCBI): domain Eukaryota; kingdom Metazoa; phylum Arthropoda; class Insecta; order Lepidoptera; family Tortricidae; genus Acleris; species Acleris emargana. The sequence goes on from OV656837.1 coordinate 12,178,078, forward strand.
TGAAATATTATTTTAAATATTAGTTTAAAGGGCATGGCCGTGAGTGTGGTAGTGTGGTTAGTTTGTATGAATATTATTGTACCATTTTCTGCAGCTGTGGATGATTTTCTTATATAGTTTAGAGGTCCCCCAAATACACATAAATATATTTAAAAAATGCGTTTAATAATGTTCTCACCCGAGATATTAAATATTTACGTATTCAGTTTTTGGTACTAAAAGGCCACCCAGGTATCTATTTAATATTTAAATATCGTCATATAAATCTTAAGGAAACAGGCGTAAGTAGTACTTATGTCCTGCATTGCAAGTGTTTTAGTTAACATACGGTAATGATGATGATGACATTTTGCGTAAATTACTTACACAAGCAAGCTCCTTTCGAACACCGTTCATTGAGAGCACATTGTTCGTCTGATTCACATGGAGGGACGCACATAGAATCGTGACACATATGTCCATTTTGGCATTCGCCTGCACCACCGCATAACCTTGGAACTAAAATATAAAGTCGGACAAAATATCAATATAAATAATCTTTACTTAAATATTTATTACTTTAAAATTATACATATAATAAATCTCAATTGATTTTGAATGAATCATCATTTAAAACTTACTTCGGACACATTCTACATCTTGGTTTCCCGTAAATTCATATGGACAGCTACATTGTACTATGTGACTTTCAGAACGGCATATAGCATTTAAACCGCATGTTTTATCTACTTGACAAGGATTGAGACATTGTCCGATAACGCATTTCTCAGATGATTCACATTCTTCGTCCTGGACGCAAAGGGCTACAATAATACAAATACATTTTTAAATTTTGTTTGTCTCATATACTTTACGTTAACATTTTAATACCTAAGGCAAGTTTACCTTTACAAATGCTTTTATGACAATATTTATCATCAGGGCAATCTGTTTTGCCGACACAAGAAACTTCACGGAGGCTACATCCCGTTGTAGTGCTAGCATTTCCTATATATCCAGCCTTACATTTACATTGTCCTGTATGTCTTGAAGCAATACATTCAGCATTTGGTCCGCATTTGATATTTTCACATGCATCTGTAAGATTTCCAAATAGTTTAAAATTGGTAAACATTACTTAAAATTGGGTAAAAAAACCAATTTTTCGACTAAGTTCCTATATACAAAAATATTAGTACCTTTGTTTGTATACTTATGATCTACATATTTATAATGGTTTATAGTACAGTCGAGTTCATAAATATGTTTACACTTTAGTACCTACCTTGTCTATTTAATGTCATGTTTAAACTGGCATACATGAATTGTCACAGCGATTAAAGTGACAAGGTGCTAAAGTTTATTAAATCTATGAACACGACTGTACGTATGTGTTGGTAGGTATAATATACGTTACGAATAAGCTTATTTTTTATGGCATGGTGAAAGTGAACGAGCGCACAGGCCACCTTACGGTAAGAGGGATATAGGTCACATATCCCTCTTACCGTAAGGTGTCCTGTAATAGACATTTACATTCTTAAGACCACAATCTAAAAACTGACTGACTGAGATGGAACGCCTCTATGGTAGTTCACTGGTTGTTTTATCCCCACACTGGAACACAATGCGAACACTGCTGCTTAGAGCTTGTTTTAAGGATAAGATGCTAGTAGCGATCCGGATGGATCTTTGCACAAGGTACCAATAATATCTTAGCTAATAATTAAGTTTTATTTGTATTCTTTCCTGAATTTGGTAGCGTATGTATCAAGGATTCTACAAACAAGTAAAATAAATAAAATGTGTTTCCAATTCCAAAAACAAACATTAAAATTGAACGAAAGTTAGTACTAAAATATCATAAGAAATGAAGCTGAGCTTATACTAAAACCATTTGTGAGTAGCATACCTGTACATTTACTAATGGTTCCGATTACAGTACAACGGGCAACTGCCGGACAGTCTCTGTTATACCGACATTCTTGTGCTTTCCGGCAACCTTCCCCATAAGCGTCACCAACAGTTCCCGCAGGACAGCTGCACTGCGCCCGATCTCTTGTATTTTTACATTCAGCCCCACTGCCGCAGGTATTTGACTCACACCAATTAATTTCTACACATCCCTTCACGGGATTACCGGTGTATCCGGGTTGACAATAACATGCATGTCTATGATTTTCTGATGAACAAATTGAATTTTCACCGCATTTATTATCCATCAAACACGCTATTTTACACATATTTTTGTCGCACAGCTTGTCGTCCGTGCAGTCATTATCAGTATCACATTCTTTCCTTTTGCAATTTTGCTGCGGATCCCCAAAATATCCAGGTTTACACGAACATATAGGCTGATGAGATTGACCTTTACAATTGGCTTGTCGCCCACAAGGATGACCATCGCAAACTTTCACACATTGTGGAATTCCATTTCTACTAACTGTACATTTTTCGTCCGTAGCGCAGTCTGTATTGGCTTTGCATTGGACTTCTTTCGTGCAAACCCTATTTAGACAAAATTGAAAATCTGGGCAAGTGATATTTGAATTACAAGTTAGTCTACAGGTCCCTTGAATACACACTTGGTCACTTAAACATTCCCTTGAACTTCTGCATAAACCTAAAACGAAACGCAAAATTGAAATACATGTTACCATATAAGAAAGAAGGAGGCAGAATATTTATGTACATAGAAGTGACAAAACAGAAAGCATACATACCGGCACACAAATTGTCAACACACTTTGTACCAGTGGAACATCTGTTATCGTCAGTACAGTATTGAACTGGCGTACAACCAAGCACAGGGTCACCAGTGTAACCTGGTGAACACGAACAATGTCCAATATGACTTCGAGAAAGACAGTCTGCATTTCTGCCACACGCACGTGGGATGCTACATGAGTTTAAACACTTATTGTTGACGCATGCCTCCTCCGATGTACAGTCGGTATCCTTTGTGCATTCGAATTTTGTACATTCTTTATAGGGATCTCCTTGGCTATTTAGTAAGCATTCGCAGACTGCATTATGCGATTCAACAATGCACTGTGCGTTTTTGCCACATGGTGATGACGTTTGGCATGGGTTGACGCACTGGTTGTTAAGACACGTGGTTTTTTCTGAGCAGTCGTCATTTGTAAAGCAGTCTCCAGGTAATTTACAAGTTCCCTTGGTAGCATCTAATATCGTTCCATTAATACATCTACATGCAAATGAGCCAGGTATATTTTCACAATCAGCATTTGTAGGACATGGGTTATATAAACATTCGTTAATATCTTCACACATGTTGTTATTAAAATCAAAACCAGTTGAGCAAATGCATGTGGGCTTGTGATTCTCAATTTTGCATGATCCGCCTTGGCACGCGGAACTGTCACATTTATCTGCAAGTAAAAATACGATCATCTTTAATTATTTTCTGATTGATCTGAGTTCAAGACACCAACAAAAAATACAATAAGTGTGTAATAAAATAATAATTGTGTTAGTGTAAGTGAAAATAACCTTGCAGGAATCGAACCCACGGTTTTCATATGAAGTGGTCAAATTAGGGCAACAGAAAGAATCATCAGCGAAGTAACTTTGAACGAACAATACACACACGACAGCGGTACGGTCATCTACGTAAAAGTATAGGAATCTCAGTTGTAAAGGGTATCAGTAACAATTTGAACCACAGAGTGTCTTTCATTTACTCGAGTTCTCATCTGATCCACTGTTTCCTTGCTTGACTATTTTTACATTAGAACAGTCATTGTGCATAATCAAGTTAAAAGTAATGAGCATCTTACCTGAACACTTATTATTTCTTGGGCTGCAATATTTGTCGTTAGAGCAATCTGTACTATCAACGCATTCGACCTTGAAGCACCCAATGTTTTTATCAAATGGATTGCCAAGATGTCCTTTTTTGCATACACAGGAAACTCGATGGTTTATAACAGAGCACATCGCGTTCAATCCACATGTTTTAGTTTGACAAGGATTCAAACATTTTCCCCGCACACAAGCAAGGGAGCTATCACATTGTTCATCTCGCCTGCACTGATTTGGCAATAAACAGCCAGTTTTGTAAGGATCACCGATTGCTCCAGTTGGGCAGATACATTTAAAGGATCCTAATGTATCTTCACAGTGGGCTGAGGGGTGGCATGGATTTTCTAAACATTCATTTATATTTGTACATTCGTTAATATCTAATCTAAAGCCAGGTAAGCAATGGCATACTGAAGAATCACAAAATTGATTATTGAGACAATCTGAATCTGATTTACAGCCGGGTATACACACTCCAGAACTGCAGTGTTCTCCATGCAAACAGTTGCTGCTCGAATGACATACTTTGTGACACTTGTTATCACTACATTTCTCGCCAATTGCACACCCTGAACTATCTCGACACGGTACTTGGCACAACAATCCAATACACATGTGATCCGGTGGACATTCTGATGTCCTAATGCAGTTATTTGGTTTTCGAACGCATCCTTGTTGCGGAGTAGGTGTTCCTTCAAATCCAAGAGGACATTCGCATTTTGTGCTGTGGTTTATTCGCGAACAAATAGCATTTGGACCACAAACTCTTGATGCTAGACACGGATTAATACATTTGTTGTTAATACAGGATTCATCGCTCGAACAATCTTCATTAGCTCTGCATCCAATTAGACACTGACCGCCTACGCACGCTTGTCCAATGCCGCATTGTGAATGCTTAGAACATTGCGTCATACAAAAATTCTTGAGGCAAATGTCACCCTGATCACATTGACTGGAATTTTTACAAGCAGTTAAACACTGCCCATTAAAACATACATCGCCATTGCAGCTAGAATCGTCGTTACAAATCAGCAATTTCTTTTTACAAGCATTACCACCTTTCATACTTTCGTAGCCCTCAGGACATAGGCAGATCGGCTGTCTACTGACAACTTTACACAGCGAATTTAAGCCACATGCTCCATCACAAGGGTTAACACATCGTCCACTAACACAGTTTGCTTCCAACGGGCAGTCACCATCGCCGTTTGGGCATTCACTTTGCGTTGCGCAACCTCCCTTTAATGGGTCTCCCGTTAATCCGACAGGGCATTTACATGTGTATGATGAAAGATGAGGTTCACAAATGGCAGTTGGATGGCATGGATGAGGATTGCATAGTTCAACTTTTTTGCAATTCACATCTGGTATTGGATCAGCCTTATAACCACTTGGGCACTGACAGCTAGTTTTGTGATTTTCAGATATGCATACAGCATTTTCGCCACAGGAATCGTCAGCACAGGCATTCATACATGTATGTGTCATACGGTTACATAACTGGTGTGATAAGCAATCCGTATTGTAAATACAAGGAACTGATTGACAACCCTTTTCTCGATCATCGGGATTACCAGTGTAAGGTCCAGACGGGCATTGACATTTAGCTACGTGGTTATTAGTTACGCAAATAGCGTTAGGGCCACAGATGACTTGCTGACAAGCAGGTATACATTTTTTAACGGGGCCAAAGTGTTTACAAATTTCATTTTCACGACACTGAGCATCATCGGTACATTGATTTTTATTAATTGGTAAACACCCGTTACGGTCGTTTGAGTTTCCTATAAAACCAGATAAACATTCGCACTGACTCTTGTGATTTCTGGTTGTACACTTAGAATTTTGCGGACAGCTAAACGCCAAACAGGATTCTACACATTTATTTACTCCTAGTTCATCTTTCTGGCACGCTTTATTATCGTCACAATCGTCATCTCCTTGACAGCTTGGAGTAGACGGCTGCTCACATGACGAACTAACGGGATTCCAACGGAATTCATCCTTACAGTCACAACGTGCGCTGTTACCAACCACTTTACACACTTCGTTAGCACTACACGCAATAGTTGAACATAAATCCAAACATCTACTGGTCGAACCCGCTCCTAGTATACAAACCTGTGGTTCAGCGCAGTCATTGTTTTCATTACATTCGACCCTGGGTTCTTCATGGTGCAAATAACATCCAGATTTGACATCATTTGCTTTACCTATGTATCCTTCAACACATAAGCAGTGAGATTGATGATTGGAGCTTACACATATTGAATTAGGCCCACACTGTAACTTACTGCACGAGTCAACACATTTTCTTGCATTCTTAGCTACTTGGAAACATATTTCAGAATCCTTACAATCCTCGTCGGTCTTGCAATTATTATCTGGAAGGCATCCGAGGTGCAAATTATTCGGATTACCTGTATGTCCTGGCAGACAGTGACAATTACCTTCTTCACAAATGGTCTGAGGGCCACAAGAAATCTTTCGACATGCGTCGACACACCTTGATCTTTCACAAACATAGCCATCTGGGCAAATAGCGTTGTGGGTGCAAGTGCAACTATTCCCTTCTGTGCATTTTGAAATCGATACATGTGAACAAAGCTCATAAGGGTTACCAACAAAGCGACTCTTGCAAATACAGCTGAAACTTCCAGGGGTATTAATACAAATCGCATTTTCTCCACAAGGTTTGGAACTGCATTCATCTATATCAATGCATTGTAAATTAGGATTCCCAATATATCCCGGTGGGCAAAGACATTCGACATGAGTTCTAGTCTGCTGGCAAACCGCGTTGTGTCCACAAGACGCTTTGGCGCAGGTAATTTGCCTTCGGGAAAGACATTTAGTATACGGGTTTCCTGTAAAACCTTTATCACATTTACAAGCGTTTGAATGTCCATAAACACAGTGTGCATTTTCACCACATCCTGGTTCGCAATTTGGTGGAGATATAGCTAAAACAAAATAAATATATTACTAATAAAATATAAATAAACAGCACTTTTGATGTAGATAATGAAAGTTATTTTACACTTACGTGGCATACATAACAAATCAGGGTTTCCCACAAAGAAAGCATTACAAACACATTTGCCGCTTTCTTCGTTACACGAGGCGCCCACCCCACACACGACGCCGTCGCAGCGCTGCCGACACCGGCCGGCCACGCAGGACAGCGGCTCGTCGCACGGCGCGCCCGGCCCGCACACGTCTCTCTTACAGGCTCCCCCAGGGAACGGGTTACCGACCATTCCCTCAGGGCAGACGCATGTGGGCCCTGACTTTGATATTATACATTGAGCACGAGCAGCGCATGAAAATGAATCGCAACCTATGAACAAATTTAAATACCAAATTATGAATACACGTCATTAACAAATAAACGTTTTATTTATACGCGATTAAAAGCTTAGTCACCACAACCTACCAGAAATGCACTTTCCACCTTCAGGTTTGGTGTAACCAGGGTTGCAACGACACCATGACGCGTGATTGTCAACCTCGCACAAGGCATTAGGTCCACAGGAAACGCTAGCACACGGCGATATACAGGTTCGATTCAAACATGCCAGGGTGTTAGGGCACTCATCATCCGAACTACACAGCTGTTTTTGAGACGGACCCACATCATCAGTACCTAAAATTGCAAAAATATAAATCTATTATGTATAATCAATACCATTAAAATCTCCAGAGTAATCTAAGGATAGTTAGGTAATATCTGAATTATATCTAATATCAAATTTTTTAACAATAAAAGCATAATTTATTATAGTAATCGTCGTAAGTGATAATTATTAACTCACATCCGTTTTTATATGGATCTCCAATCATATTTAGGGGACATTCGCATTGAAAACCTCCCTTTTTGTCATGACATATTGCACCATACGCACAAGGAGCGCTATGACATTCATTTCTATTAGTACAGCCAGTGTAAGGATCTCCCTCAAATCCTGCCATACACATGCACCTCGGAGGATCGCTTGGTGTGCACTTTGCATTTATACCACAAGTAAATCTTTCGCATGGGCTTTTGCATTTCTGGCCATCTGTAACATCTAAATAAAACGGTGGTGGACAAACACATTGGCCGGGCTCAATGCATTTTTCATTAGAAAAGCAATCTGAATCACTAATGCAACGTTTTTGATTCAAGCTGCAATGACCAGTAGTTATATCTTGTCCATAACCTGGAGGACATTTGCAGAGAAAAGTACCAATGGTGTTGATACATTCTGCGCCAATGCCGCACACTGGCTGGCCAGCAGCACATTCATTTATGTCTTCGCATGGACCATCCACAACTTGAGAATAACCTGCCGGACAAGCACAGTAACTGACGCTGTCAGAGATGATTATACATTCTGCTCCTTTACCGCACTTATTATTTTTCGAGCAGCCAGATAAAACGCATTCTCCATTTACAATTTTGTATGGTGGTTGGCATTGACAACTGATATCAGTGCAAATTTCACATAAGTTATATGGGTTGCCGCTATATTCTGAAGGACATTTACATTCATAACTTCCGGGCAAATTTTTACAAATAGCATTAATTCCACATGGCGATCGCCCATGTTGAACACATTCGTTAATATCTTCACATAAACCCGATTCTTTGCTCCGTGTGTACCCTTGTGGACATATACACACGTATTCACTATCGTGTAATATACACTGTTCTCCTAAAGGACAAGGATTAGTTTCGCTGCATTCACTTGGCATTTTTCCCGGTACACAACCATCAACGTACGGATCACCGTGGAAACTACCGGGACATTCGCACTGAAAGTTTCCTGGCAAATTCTTGCATACAGCTCCAATGCTGCACGGACTCGAAATACATTCATTGATGTCTTGACAACCGCTTAGTGATGATGGATTGCCAGTAAATCCACTACGACATGTACATTGAGCCAATTGATCGGTCAAAAGACACTCTGAATTACTGCCACAGTGCAAGGTCTCGCAAGGATCTACAAAAAAGAAATGAAAGTATTAATTTTAATATACGTTATGCAAGCAAAATTTAGAAATACGACAGCTTGTGTTTTGATATTTACGTTAATAGTTTACTAATAACAGTCTTAAGGTAAAAACCAAACTGACCCCACAGTCCATAATCTGTTAAACAGTTGTAACCCCACGGAAGGTCACAAAAACACATACATACATATATACTTGAAAACATAACCCTTATTTGTGGGTACTCGGGTAAAAACACAAATCGAACTCGAAATTGAACTACTTACGTCTACATTCATTGCCCACGTTAGGTTCTGGACAGACACATCTTGAGTTTGAGTCACATATCGAATTACCAGGGCAATCTTCATTGTTATGACATAAAAGAATTTCGGCACAACGCACCCGGGGGTCAGGATCGGGTATGGTGCCTTCTGCACATTCACAGCTGAATGAACCGTCTTTATTAATGCATTCTGCCCCTATACCACATGTTCCCTCAATAAGACATTCGTCTATATCACTGCACTGTTTGTATGCATCCCCGGTGTATCCTTCTGGGCATTGACAGGAAAACCCGCCGAGCGTGTTAGAACATCGCGCGTTAATACCACAACGACCAACAGGGCCAACCGATGTGTCACATTCATTTATATCAATGCAACCTGCCGCTATATCTGTTGGGTCAAAAGTCCAACCGTCGTTGCACACACAGTATGCTTCTGCGCCGTTCGGTTTACAAAATGCATGATCTCCGCACTTGACATCGTCACATGGTGCACGGCACCTTACTTTTGGTGGAGAACCGACAAATCCTGTTGCACATTCGCATTCATACGATCCAAATGTGTTGACACATAAAGCATTTTCACCACATGAAGACTTTCGGGTTTCGCATTCGTCAATATCGATACAAATAGAACCTTTGGCGTCAAATCCTTCTTTACAGAAACATTGCTTTTCTATACATTCTGCATTATTGGTACAATCGAAATTAGATTTGCATAACGTGTTGACGTCGATCTGAAAAGAACCACAAATTATTAATCAGGATTGCATTAACACAATAAACAAATTGTAGAAAATAATATCGTTAAAGTATGAAAAGGGTATTCGGATTCGCTGCCACATTAAAACATTCGTTATTTCAGTACGTTTGACGATTAATAAAATTTAAAATATCGTGTTTTATTACCTGTTCACATGCTATTTGTGGGTCAGGTTTAGCTCTATACCCTTGCGGACAGAGACAGTTGAACCCAGGCGCAGCATTCTCGCAGATGGCGTGCGTGCCGCAGGGCCGCTCGAGGGCCGCGCACTCGTCAACGTCACGGCAGCCGTCCGGCGCGCGCGCGTCGCCCGTGTACTCGGGCTCGCACGTGCACACAAAGCTGCCCTCCGTGTTGGTGCACACGGCGTGCGCGCTGCATACCCTCTCGCTACTCTTACACTCATCCACGTCTGGTGCAACAAACAACTTTCGTCTAATTACATCTACCGCCGACGCGCCTCCTCTATCGACATACGCACGCTATAGAAACGCCGACGGCCACTACGAAGAGCAAGAGACAGGATAACAGACCACTGAACGTATAACAGTGTTAGAGAAGTCGACGAAAGTCATGAAGAAGAAACTGAAAGGAAAAACTTTTAGCTAATACAAATCGTGTGTCACGAAGCAGGATCCTTCGACAAGGAAGACTTCAATGCCTTGTGTTGCTAAAACACAGTTTTGACCGCAGATGTGTGCGGACTGGAGTCTTTCGATTGCCGATGCTACATCTACACCAACTTGCTGAAAATTGGTTCATTACATTTGTCAATAAATGTTTCGAATGAAGTGATAATTAGTAAAAGCGTGAAGCTACCGCGCGTCCGGATGCGGTAGTGTTCAGCGCGTTACGTTCCACGCGACCGTTTTAACACCACAAAGCGTTAGACCACACAAGTGTAGATGTTAGCGTTTCTCAAAGACTTTTCGAGCTGCGTTTCTCACCAGTGCATCCGATGTCAGGGTCGCCTTGGAAGCCGGGCGGGCAGACGCAGCGATATCCGTCAAGCAGGTTCTGGCAAAGTGCACCGCGGCCGCAGGCGGCGCGCGCGCACGCGTCCGCCTCGCGGCAGGCGACGCGCGGGTCGCCCTCACTGCCGGCAGGGCAGCTGCACTCGTACCCGCCGTCGACATTGCGGCAGGTCGCGCCGGCGCCGCACGCCGACCCACTCGCGCACTCGTCCACGTCCACGCACTGAGTCCAATAAACAAGACTCTTTACCACTTAGAGCCCGTTGTTTGATCAGTAGTTAAACATACCTATCTACTATTAGTAAAATTGACAAATCTCAACCAAATATGTCCGACATTTTGATTAGATTTTACGAATTTTAATTATAATTTCGAAGACAGCTAATAATTAGATCGGTTAAATACGGTCAAACAACTCGCAACTCCTTATAATAATAACTACAGATTTATTTTATGTTATAAATTATAATTGATGAAATATTTTGAAGATCTTTCTTATCTGAATAAAGTAAAATTGAGGATTAATTCAAATTTAATTATTTAGTAGATTGAAGTGAATTGTGAAGAAATGACTTACGCCGTCGAACGGATTTCCAGTGTAGCCAATTTGACAGGCGCATGTGTAATTTCCCGGATGATTCCGGCATATGGCGTTGATTCCACAAGCGCCAGGACGATGACATTCGTCGATATCTACAAATAGAAATATATCAATATAATAGAGCTCATCTTTAAAGTAAATGGAAATAAAATGTAAAGATATCCAGTGAAAATTATTGAAGAAACAAAGAATATTTATATGAACCAGTGGCATGCGATATCTGCTTTCTCCCGCTACTCTTAAACCATTTTCCACCGAACGTTAATAAGATCCAATAAAAACAATAAACATGTTTTTGCAGTTGGGTTTGGGTTTTTTAAACGATTTAGTTAATTCAAAACTTTTTAGTTTTATTTTACTAAAAACAAATTATCTGAGTGAATTTTGTTGAATGGTCAAGAGCAAACTTACAGCTAGACCTGAGACAGGTCAGTCTAGAGCTTGACACCTTGGAGGTAAAAGTAGAATGGTTCAAATAATAGATTCATTTTGCAATTTGCCTTACCAAATACATATATATATATATATATCATATACATATATAAATTCACGCCTTCATTCCCAGAGTGGGGGAGGCAGAGCTAAATAATTACCAACAAGTCTTAAAACTTCTTGATAATTCTGTAACCACATTGAAACCACCAACTGATAAGTTTTTATATTTCTGTAATCTCTTTTTAATGTTCTTTATTTTGATACCCTATTGAATTAATTAAGAAAAAAAAAAACAGCTACACGTTATGGAACCTAAAATCCAATACTTCTTTTTTTCTGACATCACCTATCCTAAGACACTTGGGTTGCCGAAATAAATCCAACGATCCAGTCTAGCCGTTAAGATGACACGAGATAATAAAGAATATAACATAAATACATAGATACGCGCAAAAAACCTAACCGATCTTGACAGACGGGTAATTAAGTAGGTACTAAACAAAAATATCCATCTATGATATACCTCGGCACTCTTCCTCGCCATCGCCTTCGAACCCGCGGTTGCACTTGCAAATGAAATGAGCTGGAAGATTGCAACACTCAGCGTTCTCAACGCATCGCGATGCCACCGTGAGGTCTTCGCATTCGTTAATATCTAAAGAACACAAAACAACATATTTATTCAATACTGCCTTCTTTTCACACTAAACACAATGCAGTGATGCAAGTTTTTACTAACCTCTGCAAGTAAAACCATCGCCTTCATACCCTGGGAAACAGGAACATTGGAAACTACCCACCGTATTCGTACAGTGGGCAAAAACATCGCATGGCCGATCCTTACATTCGTTTATATCTGAAAAAGCAAGTGAACGTGTAGTATTTATAGTGGTAATGTAGCACAAGAAACGAATAAAATGTTAATAAATGAAACGATTTGGTATTAATGTGGTTGGGAAAGTTGCAACTAATGTTTGCTTTATGTATTTAACAATATTGATTATGAAATTTACCTAGTATAAAATCAAAATAAAAAAAAACAAATCAAAATGTATTCACTTGAGATGCCCAGATAAGATAAGTATACCCAGATTACCCAGTGTATTTTTCTCTAAGTACCTACCTTAGTTATTTAATTTGTTACTTTTAATACATAATTTATCTTCGTAGATGAAGTATTTACAAATCTTTTAACTTACCGGCGTCTTGGCAATTACATCCGCCGTAGCCGTCATTACAATGGCACACACCGTTCAGACAAGCGCCGTTTATACATTGCGCGCCATCTTCTTTGGTACAATCATCTGTAATAAAATATAAACATATTTTACAAGCCCATGCTTCCTATCCTAAAGTACCTATGTAGTTTTAAAATATAAATAGAAAATAGGATGTTTTCGGTTGTCACTGCTTAAATTATGCTAACTTGGCCGCAGAGTAAATACCATTTTGGCCTAAAATGTTTTTATTACCATTTTATTACCATGTCTATGTTTTTTTTCTTCTAAAAAATGTTACCTTATGTATATCCACTTACCAGGTTTTCACTCTACGGCGACGATAAATAATTGTAAAAATACATGAAAAATTAATGACGTTTATTACTGCATTTGCGCGACATATTAAAAAATAAAAAAACTCTTACCTGTGCACTTGAGTTCTGATCTAAGCTCGTCGGAAGCCTTATAACAGTCCGGCACACCGTCGCATAATTTCGATAATTCATATAATTGTAATAGTTGTGTTGATTCGTTTACTTGACAGCCAAAATAGCCGTCTTCTAAATTTAAGAAAAATACTTCTCGTTTTATTCCTAAACCTATTCCATATTGGCCTTGTGTCGCTACCTGCAAAACAATTGAAATCATTTTCACACGCCGCGTGAGTAACTATGGATACAACTAGAATGCACATGTATTATTTATTCGGTTAATGAACACTGGGCATAAAATATTCAACATCTTAAGAAAAGTCTGATTTCCCTAAGAATTAAACAATGTTTCAGTACACATACACACACATGATCACATGATGTGATGAAGTGAAAATTGCAGTACCTTGGGTGCTGGCACGGGCTCTAGTACAGTCAGCTGCAGAGAAAAGGATACCCCCCCTCCTGGTAAGGATCGATTTGTTTCAAAAACCTGTAGTTAAATATATATAATTTTTAGGTGAATTGAAGATTTTACTATTGTCACATACATAAACTTAAAATCACTTAAATCTAACCACGGGTTTTCGAAGAAAAACAATCCTTACCAGGAGGGGGGGTATCCTTTTCTCTGCAGCTGACTATATCCTACTGTACTATACTGTACTGTGAGTATGTACTATATCCTTAAACAACGAAAGTTCTTCAATTAACAAGACTAAGTTTGCTAAAATGTTTAGTTTTTAAATAATTTCTATGTAGGCTTCACTTAATAGTTACCTAGATACGACACTTTATTGGCAATTCAGGACTTTGTTGGGGTGTAGTAGTTTTTTTAGCGTTACATGGTGATGGTGGTTACGACTCATTCTTTCAAAATTCAATCTCCTTATAGTACATGTAATAAACTGTTTATGCGAGGGGCCTGAGAAGCTCAGGCAATGAAGTAGCGTCGCCACAGCTCAAGAGAGGTCCTGAGGTCGAGGCCCAGCTTCGGCATTAAAACTTTACTTCGTACATTTTGTGTCTCCCATTGTACTTAGATACAATAGACATAAATTGCAAAGTTAAACATAGTCTGTACCCGTTATAAAAGTGCTGCATTTTGTATGCTAACTCTTGGGTACACCATGTGTCGACAAACTACCTAACCCAGATTTTGTGATTAAACCCGCGAAGGCGCGCCCCGCCGCCGTTTACATTGACGTTGCACGTTTGCGTTATTATTACATGAAATTAAGTAGCTTAAGGCGGTTGTCACACTGCCGCCGCATCCCGTTGCGGCGTGCGGAGCGACGAATTCGCGTGCGGTGACGATGCACAACCATACGGATTTGCTCCGTATCTCCGTCTGGAACTGCGGTGCACGACGAGCCGCATTGACTATGGAGCGGTGTGGATTTACTATGGAGCTCGGTGTGACACACCGTGCGGTGTTTGCGTACAAATCAAGATTCTGTTCTGTAAAAAACCGCATTACCGGACGCCGCGCCGCTGCGATGTGCGGAGCAATGTGACAACCGCCTTACTTTGTGGATAGACCGTACATGGAAATCACTACATCAATATCGATGTTACCGACTCATAAATCTTGCGGTGTATCGAAATTGTGTTGATCCAAAATTGTTAAATATGGGACATTTTATGTAATAAGACTAAGCTACACGACAAGGAGATGTAAGCTTATCCCGTTGTTGCCGTAAGTGCGCCTGTTGTCAAAATAGTTATTTTAATATATGTACAGTGTTCCCAGCTTCTTGATAGCTTTCGGCTGGCTATCGCTATCACGCTTGCACTCGCAACTGACAGTATACAGGGTGTAAGGGACGGCTCACCGAAAACTGAAACCATAGCTTCAGACCATTGTACTGAACTGAAATTCAGTGGAAATTTTCCCGGGAAAACGAAAATTTTCTCGTTTTTTCTTTCCATGTTTTTGCATATAAACCGATCTAGGACAACATATTATGACATACTGAAGCTCATTATGTAAAAAAAACTGTGAAAACGGCATTTTCACGTAAAAAACGAGAAAATTTTCGTTTTCCCGGGAAAATTTCCACTGGATTTCAGTTCAGTACAATGGTCTGAAGCTATGGTTTCAGTTTTCGGTGAGCCGTCCCTTACACCCTGTATTTGTCACCCTTGTGTCATAGAAAAAAGAAGATTGCCGGTCGCTATTAAGAAAATGGTAGCACTGTAATGGTATTTTATACTTACATGTGTCGTTGTGACTAAAAGCGTCCAAACCACTAGCGGTAAGGTGTCTATATACATGGTCTCTGGAACAAAACAAAAAAGGGGATTTAATATACGTATACCCGGATAGGTAGCAAAATATTAAGATTATCATTAATAAGAGAAGTTCAAAGTAATGTGAAATTTATTTTAGAAGTGGCTGTATGAAAATGTTTTTATACTTTAAATGTTTTTTTATGTACTAAACTTTTTATGTATAATTATAAATAGTCAATCCAAGCAAGTTTATGTGTATTCATAACGTTTCAACTGAAATGTACGCCTAAATGATATTGTATACCTGCAATGGGCGACTGGTAGAACTATATATAATATTTTTTGCTAACCATACATTTGTACATAGTTCACAATAAATATTTTCTAATTCTTATTCTAAATTGACTAGAGTAAATGTCCTCGAAAGTACGAGTTTAATTCAGTTTTACCAAGATTTTTAATTCGTAATCATGAGTAAGAAGTTCATACATTTATTATTATTATTTTTCCCGATACAAAGCCCGATATTTGACTATCTTCAAAGCTAAATTCTTGCATTTAAAGTTTAATTTTTGTTTTATTTGTAATTTAGAGTCTTTTTGTCCCCTAACATTTATTTATTTAAGCCTAAGCCCAGACAAAATAATTTAAGTTTTTGTTGTGTTATTTTTAGAAACACGAAGGCTGCTAATAACCGTTTGTTAGAGTTTCCTATACTCACTGTACAATCGAAACGAGATTATATTCGTTACAAGCGATAGTGTTTCCGTTAATAATTATAAGTGGCGACAAAGGCGAAGGCCGCGGCGAGGTCGCGAAACTGTGAGCGGTATTCGTTCGGCTACTTGCCTTATATCTGGTCAATGAGTTTCCAAGAGTACTAAATAAGTTTTACATCCGTCTTACCGCCTGTTTCACATTCATATTTACAAGTATATTTGACACATTAATTTAGCTCTTTCTCTTTTTTGCACTTTAAAATAGACAAGCAGAGAGGCAACTTTAAGTGGCAGATAAATTTACTTGTCGATTGTGAAACAGGCAGATAATAAATGTGCTGACCGAACATGACTATTTCTATTTCCATGCCGTAATCCGATGCCAAGTGCATAGCGGCGCATCGGCGTATGGCGTGCGATTGCCCTTTATTCAGCTGCTGTCATGCTGCTGTAAATCAATGTCGTTGTCCTAGTTGTCGCGCTCGTCAGCCGTTAATTGTACTCACAGCTGTTGATCTGTTACATAACCACCACTGGATATAGGCAGGTACTTTTTCCGTCAACAGTTGCCTATGTTTATTGACTAAGGACACAATTGGTTCAGTCAGTGTTTATCGGCGATTGACTATCAATATTTGATCCTATTTCCTCGTGATACAAAAACAGTATGGGACTAATAAGTTATATATATAGTTATATGATCAAAATTATTGATTTTTATCATATTTCCTGATTGTAGGTAAACAGTAGAAATCCTTTTTAAATATTTTTTATTTGCTCACATAAAATAAGGCAAAGAGCGGAGATAGCGTTGAATCCCTTAGTTGGTCCAACGTGTCCGGTATTCATATCACCCATAAAATGTATTAGACATTTACATATTAATTCAAATTATAACTTTTAGTTTGTAAGCATTAATACCACATATATAAAATAAATAACTAAATATCGGGGGACTGTTCTACCTTGATAGAACGATGGTTTTCAGCCAAATGAACTTCAAGGTACGGATTCATTTTTGACAGAATATTTCGTGCACTAGACGCACCATACATAATAAAACCAAAGTATTGAGGTCGCTCCTGCTTATCTTCAGGCACAAAAGTCCACGTCCGCGTATGTATGTGCTTGTAGAAACATTATTTTTTTTGCAAACTACTGATGCTCTAAAAATGTTACTTTAGTGTCTGCGTATCCGGACTAAAGTTCCTTATTAATCGCTAGGGATCAAAGTTTTTTTTATTAACGTTGGAAACCCCTAAACATCTAATTACGGTGTTTGTGAATGGAAGATTATCGCAATTTTCAGTGATTTTGCATAGACAATTTTTAGGGCGTGGAAATAAACTCAATATGACTGTGCAAAAACATAATTAAAAATGATTTAATTTCGTGAAAAACGATTAATGATTACGAATATGACTCTATGTTATATAAAGGATGAATTCATTTTATAATGCATGGTGCAATTAGTTTTAAAATAGTTTTCAAATTTGAACCTGTTGGCTAAATATGCAAGCATTTAAAGAAGCACGTCATACAAAAAAAAGAACAAACCGCGGCGGTACAAATTCCGCCTTCATTCCTAAAGTGGGGTAGACAGAGCTAAATAATTACCAACAACTTTTAAAACTTGTTGATAATTCTGTAACCACATTTTGCACAATTAGGCTAAGATGTTTACCAGCGTATTAGTGACAGGTTGCAAGCCCATCGCCTAACAGTACTACATGCCTTTATTCCCTTAGTCGCCTCTTACGCCATCCACGGGAAGAAATGGAGTGGTACTATTCTAACCCGGCAACCACACGGGCTGAAGAATATCGACTGGATAATTCATCCTATCGTCAACACTGATGGATATGAGTACACTCATACTGGAGTAAGTACCAAAACCGGAGAATGTTTGCCAGACTTTGACCAGACCAGCATTTTAGAGGTTAGACGTGGGTGCGCGGGGCCACCCAATGCGCGGGGCGGAATTATAGCTACCCGCGTTTCGCTTGGGTGGCTAAACATCTCGTGCCATTATGGCTTGTTTTAGTCCCTTGTTGAACAAAGAACTATTAACTCAAGAAACCATGAAGTTTACTTAGTCCTGTCGTGATAGGTTTCCTTTTTAATTTGTAACATGTGCAGTGTGCTTTTATTTAGGATATTTTCTTTATTTTTTGGAGGTATTACTGCAAAGACCAGTGCGAGCCTTCCGGACGATATGAGTTTTACTTTTTTATATATGAGTCCAGGATGGCTCACAAATTCATAATGGTCGATGCATATACAGGGTTCCTCTGACCTTGGGGCTTTAAATGCATGGATCGTTTCTACTCCTGAAAGAGTTCGAGTCATGGTTGTTCCCTACTCCGGTTTGATATGGCAGTCACACTGATGTTGCCCATTTTTAGCTGAAGGCACAAATAATGAACACTTCACTATTAATCCAAAGATCATACCTACTGGTATAAAAATTGATTGATGCAAAATAAATGGAAAACCCTTATATTGTAAAATTTGTTAAAGTTAAACATTCGATGAAAAATTTTGCATTTAATCAACACCTGTATATATATTTGTATGCACGTTCTCGAAAACAGCTCTAACGATTTTGATTTTTTTGTAATGGGGCAAAAAATCTAAAGGAAAATTCTATTTCAATCCTCGCTCGCTCTTACAGTTACAAAAATTTCATAATAAGTATCTAGCATTCGTGGAATCGACCAATAAGCGTAGCTCTGTTAAAGCGAAGTATTTACGTATTGATGACAAGGTTTCTTACACGGATGACACAGCCGCGATTACGTAAGATCCTAAGGTCGCGACTCACAAACACACGACAATTTTCAAACTAAGGCACCTTGACACACTTGTGTAAAGGTGCCAAAAAATCCCACTGGCCGGGATGTAATTAATAGCGTAAATGTCACAACAACATCGATCGTTATCAAAAACGAATGTCGGCTGATTATTCCATCTCTAGATCCTAGCACTATCTGTCAGATAACTAAAATTACTTATAATTTTAATTGACAGATAATTTAATCTAGATTTTAGAAAAATCGGTCCTAAGTAATGGTTGTAGAGTTTTTTACGTTGTTGTCTTTCGGTGTGGGGCAAAAACATAAAATACAAAGTGAAACAGAAGAAAGCAATGATCCAGCTAGAACCTAAATAAAAAATCGTACAAAATGTAACATGTTAGAGTCGACGGCAAGGACCTAAGAACGGGATCTATAAATTGCGTAAGTCAATATTGCTTCTACAAATGTTTAACTGCGACCTTTAAGATTTACTTTGGTTTGCAAACTTTGCCTGCAATAGTCAATTATTGACTAATGGCCCCAAAAGTTGGAGCTTAAATTGGATGTACAGGATTGATGACTTCTTTCTGGTAATCTTTTTGACCGTTACGTTAATTAAGCCTGACAATTGCAATACCTACACAAAGCCAGGATGGCAGCTGTAATGGTTCGTAAGGGCGGGCTTTACTTCGGCGAAATATGTTTGCAAAATATATCGTTTAGCAACTTTTCATTTGCACACCCGCTTTTCGGTAATATTTCAGGATTTTATAAAAACTAACCTAACCTATTCTATAGGGTTTTACACGGTGGTACTGAAGTAAATTCTGAAAATTTATATTACTTTGTGTGGGCAAATAAAAACGTTGGGAAATGATACATTTGGCAATCAAATTTTTGCCAAACGGCAGGCTCCCGGTTTGGGTACACTTCATTCGTACATTCATATTAAATTGGAGCTGTACTTGGAATTATCTGTTTCATGTATCTGAAGTTAAAAATCCTACCCCACTCTGGGAATGAAGACGTAGGTTTATGTATGTACGAGTATGTCTGTATGTATAATATACCGTAAAATCTTAACTTCGCACCCGTTAGTAAGTATTCTTCCAATAAAGAAATCTAACATTATGAAAGTTTTAAACTCGACTACCTAGCCCTGCAGCATTAGGACTAAGTAGTTTCTATTATATAGCATATGGCACTCCTTGGGTGAATACCAGTCCAACGGTACCTACCCCGCACTTTGAAATGAGTGATGGATGAAGTTAAAGCTGCAGGAGGTCCCAAAGAGACATGGATATACACATAGAGGTACATAATAGACAGACTCGAAAAACATTACCCCTTCTTTTTAGTTAGTTGGGTACAAAGAGCATCCGATAAAAGTTTCTCAGTAATACAAATTAATTCAATCACAATCACTATATGTATGTATGTGTTACGTCACAAGTTGTGGGCGCGCGGATATGCATTCGCATTCGCGTGAGCGTAATGTAATGTAGTATCAAATCGAGCGTGAAACGCGTCCGGGCGCCTGCAGACTCTGCGCTTGCGCCATTCACTTTCTCGCGCCGCGCGCTCGCCGGCTCGGGCGGCGAGGCTCGGCACAGAAAGTGGGCTGCGAACAATGCCTTTACACCAGTTTCTCTCTTGAGAAAATACTGTGTGTCACATCTTATCAATGTCCGCTAGTCGGTCCGCATGAGACAAAACACCGCTTTGTTCGATGCTTTTTTTTGTTTACTAGACGTGTATGTTAGTGTGTTTTCCATTCAAGTAGGGTTGTCTTTGTTTAAATTGAATTTTAAAAATACATTTAAGGGGTTTATTGTACCAGTATGATTTGGTAAAAAAATTATAACCCATATTGTTATTTACATACAAGTATATGTAATATAATTAGTTTTTTTTTTGTTCAAACGAACGATAGCAAGAAGCACATCTAGATAACCTGCAGTTTCTCTTATGTACCTACAACTGAAATAGTTTCTTTAAATTTGCTGACACTAAGAGTGTAGTTTATACAGATCGATCGATTTGGCGTTAAAACCATAGAAAGATGAAAGGAGCCCGGACAGGATAGGCGTGGCTAAGATAAGAATAGGTTGCCACACTTGTAACTGGCCTTAAGGCAGTTCGTGTGAGGTAACGGACCTTACTTCTGTCTGAGGGACTTACGCACGTAATTTCGAACCGGTTTCAATATTCTCAATTATGACAATGACTATTATGGTTAACACAAGCACGCATGAACTTTTTATAAATGTTTACGCACAGCATGTTTTGCTGGAAGATCAAATGGTATGACCACAACCTTATTAGAAGGAAAGAAAGAAATAAATATTACTATTTGTGGGAGGACCTTGTGCAGGGTCCGTCCGTCCGGGTTGGTACCACCATCTTATCCATTAAACTACCGCCAAACAGCAGTGTTCGCATTGTTGTGTTCCGGTTTGGGGATAAGACAGCCGGTGAAATGACTAGCATAGAGGCATTCCATCTTAGTCGTCAGGGTTGGCAACTCATTAGCAATCTTAGGATTGCGGTCTTGTGAATGCGAATGTCTATGGGTGTATTTCTCAAATACTGTAAGTAATGAACAATTCGTTTTATTTTTACATAAAACTTAAGTAATTATCTATTTGATTAATAAACTTTGGAGATCAGGGTTAACGGTCATTATTTGTACATTTTTGGCTATAAATAAAAAAATTAAAAAAAAATGTTTTGAAATGTGCAGATTAATAAGCCCTTTCATATGACACCCGATTTGCAAACCACATTAATTTTTCAACCCTCCATTATAGACCTCTTTTCAATTTATAAAAAAAAATATTTTTCTAAAAACAGATGTGGGCTACAAGTTGTACAACTATGCCAAATTTCAAGTTGATAGCATTTGTAGTTGTTAAGAAAACCTGCTGTGACATACAAACAGACAGACTACGACGTTTCACCATAAGGGTTCCTGGGGCCCTAGACAAGATGCATTACGCCGAGTCGCTTTTCTATTCGTTTCGTTTTTAAACCAATCGCGTCACTGCTAGATCACGTGACTTTTCGTATTACGTGATCTAGCAGTGACGCGATTGGTTTAAAAACGTAGCGGTAGGTACTATCCGATCTAGACACGCGGCACTGACTGACTGACTGTCTGACTGACTGACTGACTGACTGATTCTTAAATTTAAGAAGAGAGAAGAAGTGTTATTAGTCGTGTCACGCCGGGTAATTACATAACACGGCTAGTTTACGTGATACGTCAAACTGTTTAACAATCTATTTCCTTGACTATACAATAAAGAAGTGTTTATAAAAAAAAAAAAAGCTCCACAAATAAATTTACTCGGCTGTCTTCTCAAATAAGTTGGTCTATATGAAACAGTAGAATTGGTTTAAATTCAATATGACAGTTGAAAAACATTACTAAATCGCCATTGTTTTGTAAAATTTTCTCAATATAAGTAAGCTGCACTAATGCTAATGCGATCGTTTTGAATGACATCAGACATTAGCAGCCAACCTTCACCTTTCGTCGCAGAATCGCTTAATTATTCTTACATTGAATAGACGCATGCTGCATGCAGACATATGCTCATTAAAATTCTTAAATCCGTCTGTTTTGATTTATCACAAATAGCTGTCAGGATATTTTTTTACTTAAAAGCATACCTGCGTTACTGTAAGATAAAGAGTAGGTATTCCGTTTTTAAACAAAACGCTATATCAACTTCACATTGATGACGCCTGGTCGCAGTGGTTTTGCGTGATTGCCAGGCGTCGAAAGATGGATGCGTGAGAATATGGACATCGCCATTACACCGGTGCGGAGTGACATAACGGGCCGCGCAGACCGCGACAGGTGCGCGCGCGCCGCGCCGCCGCCGCCCGCCCGCCACATGTGGTCGCGGCGCTAGCGTTACCCGCTACCTCGGGTTTTTTGTCTCTATCAACTAAAACCACAACCCAACAAGCAGCATTTGTGGGATACCTTTTGCAATAAGTATTTAAAGCGATCAAATGAATTTCGTGTCATAAATAATTAGGTATGGTATTAACTTAACTTTGTTACTTAGTATAAAAAAAACGAATAATAACATTTTTTTTACACCGTGATTGTTAGTAATTATCTTTATTATTTCGTCGCTAAGCCTCTAATGAACATCACTTTATTCTCAAAGATACCGTGCGAATTAATTTTAAATTCTCAACATCGTAAACAATAGCAGCTTAGGTATGTCGAAACGTAAGAAAAATATTCTTGATCGTGTTGATTACGATTAACCGTTTTGTGGGAAATAAATTGCATAAATTCAAGACCTTATGAAGTTTATGATTTGCTCCTAGATGACACTGCCATTCATAGTGCTGCATGCATCTCACTTCTCCTGAATAAAAAGGAAAAGACGATCGATCTACACGAGTATAGGTAGTTCGGGAACTGTGATTTGACCGACTTCTTCGACAAAAGCAGCCACGATTCTTTAAAATATGTTGGTCATTCTCATGCTGTTTATAATGCGCTATCTGTAGATGAAGTAGGTATTTAGTTTTATTAAATGCATTCACACTATAAGTACCTAATATGTAATATTTTTCGTAAACATGTAACTCAGAACTTTGCCTATGAAATCACAAGTAGTGTAACGAATAGGTTTTACGTTTAAGGGTGTTGTGTTTTGAGTTATTTGATAACTCAAAATCGGAAAACTGCAACTATCGAAGAAATGAGAAAACATGCCTCTGCTAACGGTTAAATGAGTAATTTGTTAATATATGGTAAACTATGTCCAAGGTTGTGTCTCGCGTCATGTATAAGTCAAAGTAATTTCCAGTAAAAGTAAAAACATTAGAGCTTAAAACTTTTATTTTCATTGACCGTACATGGTTTAGTGGTAAGTAAAACACAAAGGCGACTAAGAACATCTTCGTATTCGTGAACAATGGGTTTTGCGCCTGCGCAAACGATTTAACGAATCCACTTTTTTTCCAAGACCGCATCCGGTACGCCGGGCCCACGGCGGCCAATCGGAGGTCACTGCTGAGTCATACAGACTTTGCCTTATTTACTATTCTTTGAAAACTTTAATGATAGTACCTACCTACTTTAATGGTTGAACCTATGCCTAGAGTTAGAATTTTATGAGGTGCTCCGATCTACTTCAGATAGGGACACTTCATAGAATTCGTACATTACCTACCTGCTACCACCATACACGCGACGATTTTAGACTAGATATACATTTATGGGCGACCGTGACTGCTTACCATCAGGTGGCACGTCGGTCTTTACAAAAAAAAACTAAATATTCCCGGACAGTTTGTCCAAATATGACTAATTGAATTTATTAAGCCCTTTCGCACTATGAAAAATAATAATTTCAGAAAGTAAGAAAAGGATAAATAGTGCAGTAAAAGTACCTTGCGAGAGGTCGTGTATCCTGCCATTGTTGGATATGTTCTACTTTATTAAAAAAACGAAGTTTTCGACCAAGTGTGTTTTCTATGAATTTACCTAAACGTAATGGAGTCATTAGCTTAATTAAATCCTATATACATTTTGTCGATTTTCTAAAATCGCTAACTTAGCGTTATGCATTTTGACTTGAGGCCCCAGGGATCTTAACGTCCTAGAAGTGGTTAGAGTTCCTTCTCAGTCTTGAATATGTTATTAAAAACACGCACCAACTTTTTACAATTTGAAGAAGGTATTAATGACCTATCGTATCTTGTTACTGAGATTTCTTTTGTGAAAAACGTTGTAAATTTGTAATTTAAGTAATTATTTCAAAGCCAGTTAGGCAATCATTAAACCTATCGGCTCAGTGTCTAAGGATTTAACACGCATGGGTAGCATGTCTATGAAATTTGCTAACTTTTCAAGGTTTGGCATAATTAAGAATTTAAAGATATTGGATAGCAATGTTTTGCTTACTGATGTTGCAATACACGCAATAAAAACTTCATAACGTGGATAAAAAAACGTTTACCCACTGAAACAGTTAAGGACTTGAATTGTAAACCAGAATAGATTACTAAAAGTTCAAATGACTTCCGCGTCTAGAACTGCCTACGGTTGATCCAAACCTCGTTGGTGGACAAGATGTACAGCAAAGCTTTATTTAGCCTGGCCAAGTAGAATTAACTCCAACGCCATTCGTTTTACTTGGGCAGTTTAGTCACGTATGTCCGTGTGGACAGTTATGCATACATAAACTGATTCTCCTCGCCCAACTGTGGAACGGCTTATTACTTGATGCATTGTCTCTTTGTCTTGAGACTCTCTCTTTCTTACATATATTATTATTTAAACCCTCGTTCCTTTTTTTGTTTGTAATATAACATTTATTTCCAATACAGAATTTAAAAAAAAACAATTAAAAATTAAAACTGAACGTATTAAAATTAAAATAAAACTAAGCTACCCAAGTATTAGAGATATAAATAATAATCACAACTATAAAAAGAAAATCCCCTATAGCAGGTTCGCTCGCGCCATGGTCACTATGACACTGGCTGCATTACCTCTCTGGAAAGCTAGCCCAATCCTTTGAGAGAGGTAAGCACCAGCTCTAGAATCTTCGGAGGAGTCTATGAGCCTGGATGACATGGCCAATTGTAGTCGTATTTTGTTTATTAAGTTTAGCGCTAGCCGTGACGTAAAACGACCTTGTGGCGTTTAAGGTCAATCTATTTATTTATTTTCTCAGTAAATAATTAACAGAAAAAATAGTATGTTTTTTTTGCTCTATTATCCAAAAACATGTTTTTATATCAGAACAACTACCCTTAATTTGGCAGTGTACGTCACAGTGAACATACTATAATGTTCAATTTTAATGTTTGGAATGTTTTTTTATTTTTTTGCTGATTCAAAATCAAAAAGGGTTTGAATTCCCGACTTTTTTTATTTTTGCCAAATTAAGGGTTAAAAAAGTTCCTGGTGTTAATTAGACGTTGACGTACCAGCTTGAGATAAATTAAGTTATCAACCGTCGTCAAATCCAATCAGGGCTTCAAATCCTTTTTGACCCAGATATCGTATCGTCAAAGTTTTGATAGCTCTTGTTTTCTTGATAGTAAAGGCGGCCGAATTAAAAACCATACCACAGGGCCTCTGTTCCCGGCGGTCACAACGATATCGTCTTTGACCTGCTATGGTATTGTTATGACGTCAGCCGCTATACTGACAAGTAAATAAGAGCTATCAAAACGGTGACTATACGATAACAGCTCAAACAGGATATGGTTTTTACAGTGATGAACAGAGGCGCTGCTATGGTATTGTTTTTAACTCGGCCAGCATTACTGTCAAGTATATAAGAGCTATCAAAACGGTGACCATACGATGACAGATCAAAGACGATATTGTTTTTACCGTGTTGAATACCGGGCCAGGTCAAATAAAATTTGAATTTTGCCGCCTAAAATAGAGATGCAGATAAGTTAAGCAAACTACAGACCAAAACATTACGTCAAGTTGATGTGATTATGTTTTTCGTACTTTTAGCAGCTTTAGCGTCGATTGGTATTTGTTGATGAACTAAGATTCATAAACTATTGTTGAATGTAATTTCGTACCTAAATAATACACACTTTTAGGAATGCTCGCTCAAAAAAAGGTAATATTTTTAAGGTGTCTTGTTTAGTGGCCATGCGGCCTACTTACTGAATAAATGTCTTTATCTTTAGACAGCTCAATTTTTCTTTCTTAGATTTTCTTATTATTTGTTACGGAATCCGCTATAATACCTCATGTGAAATGTTTCTATTATGGTTCAAAAGAGGGATGAGGACGGTGAGCGTAGGTTCAGTAGTAGGGTAGTGTTGGCTAACTCCGGGTACATAGGTACCTGCCTACTGAACCTAAGAAATAACTCAAAATTGAACTTCATTCGAAATTCAACCTTGGTTTTTGTCAATAGACTTCTAATCAAAAGTGAATTTTGTTTTGAATTATTTCTTTGTTTGAGTAAACGTGCGCTATATTAAAAACGAAAGAAAATTATCCTACTAAGTTCTCAGAAGTTCAATTTAAAGTGATTTCCTTCTGAATTATGTAAGTATTGAGCATTTTTAAAAACAAAACTGTCTCAGAGCTAAATACTATTCTGGATACATAGGACATAGGATAGGAAAAGTACCTAATCGAGATGTAAACCATTAGCTTTGATTTTATCTTTATCAGATCGTTATATGTTTATAATGTTTATTGTGTTTTGTTTGATGTTTATATTTATACCTCTCACCGGTCGGTGTTGATCAGTGAACGTAAATAGGGATTTCGATACGAAGCCAAGCTTTTGTACTCGTACATGGGGTTTTGATATTTTTATTTCTATAATATACCTATCTCTCCCGCGTTCAACATGGGGACATTCCTGAACTGTACATCGGGCTCCTAAGGGTTAGTAACTACACGCCTATACTGGTTACCTTAATGGTTGCATCAGACGTGACGCCAGCGACTACCGGATGACGCTGAGGAAAATCAGTTATCCCGATATGGTCAGGTATGTGCCGTGTTCTGCGTGCAGCGCGTTACATAAGCGTAGCGCCACCTAGTTCTGATGACCGTCGTTTTGTAATGGTTGCACGCACTTAGAACAGCGCTAATTTCAGTGACAGTAGGTGTTACCGTGGACACATAGTAGACACGCAGTACACTTGGCTTAAATAGTCGTTTCAGACTTATTATTGCGTTCAAGAAAGTTTTGTATAGTTTCACTAACAGGTAACTTATGAATTGTCAAATGGTCGTATGCAATATTCAAATCATGGATAGATTTGGTTACTCAACCACCAGCATTAGGTACCTACATATTCAAAACAGTTAAAACTCGTGCTCATAAATTTCAGTTAAAATTAAACACATTAAAAAATCTAACAAGATAAAAAATATTCCAATTGTAACTTGTTTTGGTTTCCAGTTCTTTAGTATTAATTAGTCTAGTTACTTAGGTATAAAGTTTTACATGCGAGGAGAGAGTTGCAATGTTATAGAAACGAGTTCAGAGTAAAGTGAACAAATAGGCAGTGTAGAAGAGAATGCGAGCGCGGTCGCGGGGTCGAGCCGTGTGAAGTTGCGACACAACTCGATTCAGGTTTGGACGGAAAGAAAACTGTAGCAGTTCCAACCTTGAGATCATCGGTGAGTGTAGAACCTATGGTGTGCGGGGCTCATTCCTCCCGGTTGAAGCCACTCGCCGTCCCTCGCCGGCAGGCGAACAGCCGTTAGACAACTCCGTGAAACTCGCAACACACAGGACGGGTACTTTTGGAGCGATACACTGTTTGCTGTATAGCTAAAAACACACCAACACTTCACTACACGCACTCTCCAGGGACCGGAGCAACCGTTCGTTCAACGGGCACTCGACAACGAAGTAGCGGCGGCCAACAGACGGTTGGACGTTCGACCAAGTTTTTGGTCGGACAATGACTGAACTGAACGCGAAGTCGCAGGCTACAGCGCGCGCGCACGTCCCCCCTACCCCTCCCCCGCTCCGCGGCGCCCGCGCTGTGCTACAACCTCGCCCTCCAGCTCTTAATGGCCGAGCTTTGGCCGGGCCCGCTCTACGCTGCACCAGATAATAAAACTGCAAGGGCGCACATATCTCAAACTCGTTCGTCAGCTTGCAAAAAGTTCTGCCGGCGAACGAGAACTGGTATCGCAATGAAAACAAAACTAAAACTGTCGAAATTTTATCCGAAAGAGAGAAAAAACTGTGGTAAAGGTGAGATGCGAGTCTATAAATTGTTAGAGATATTCACGTTCTTACGTACTTAGTCGTAATATTTGAGGTAACAAAAGTGTATATTCGATGAAGTAAATAGAGGCATATCTTTTTGACATCATAACAAATACATACTTTTGCTTCACTGGTGGAACAAACGAAAAACCAACCTCCCTTAATTGCAAAAACTTTCGGAGAAGTGATAAGGAAATCTTATTTGGATTCAGACGACGAGCAGCGCGGCCGGCCTGCGGTGGCGCGGCGCGCAGGCGCGCGGCTCTCATTGACCATCCTTCCTTTTTTCTCGCTACCAATTACTGCCAGTTTTTCATGATGACTATTGAATAGTACAATTGTAGCTAATAAAAGCCTCAATCGAAATAAGTCTGCTGCTTTATAATTTAATTCTGTATAAAAATAATGATGTATTGTGTGTGTAAAATGTATTTTAAATAAACTACCTACAGCTCAGTAGTGAAGTCACGGGATGTGCTGACAGGTGGTTGATATATTAACTGCATTTCATTTCTCGTTGAACATTTACTTTAATACAAAAAGCTGACTTCGGAAACAGTAACGAAATGGTTTTATTTTCTTCAGCCATAATCAAATACCTACCTATTTATGAATGTTTTCTTAATATGAAAGTATGTGTCTTGTTGAGTTTTCTTTATAATTAAGACCATTACGTACATACCTACCATTACGTACATACCTACCATACCATACCATACCTAATTAACTTCTCGTTTGCTTTCCAATAACAATTAAAGGTAAAGTTGAGATCCGTTATGATTATTTGGTCTGAAGTGATTTTTTCATTCACTTATTTACAAATTAGGATGAGGTTGAAAAATATTGCAAAAGGAGGACGCAACTCTATTAATTAACCATAATAATTGTGAGATTTGATTTTTTGACAGTGTAAAAGTTACCTACAATATTTTTTAATTCACCCGTCATCACCATCACCATCACCAGCACCAGCACCATCTCCATCATTTATAATTGCCGCAAATATTAATTATTAAATAATTACGAATTTGTGGCACTTGCAGTGGAGACCATGGGACCTTGTTCAGCCGATATGAAAAGCTTTTAAGGCTCTGTCATCCCGGCTCATAGACACCTCCGGAGATCCTAGATTGAGGGATCGGGATTTGGGATTGGGCTAGCTATCCAGAGAGGTAATGCAGCCAGCGTCATAGGGACTCCCTATGTTGGTCTTCTCGCGGCATGGTCCCTAATAGGGACCATGCCGCGAGCAGACCTGCTAGAGGGGGTGATCTTTTTATAGTGGTGATTATTATTTACATCTTTAATATTTGAGTAGCTTAGATTTATTTTAATTTAAATACTTTTCCTTTACTTTACTTAAAACTTAAACTTTTAATTGTTACCATCAATAAATCTGTAATATATTTAATTACTAATAGGTATTTATAATTTTTAATACTATGTAAGTTGCTTACATGAGTAGGTTGCACGCAAGGCTTCGTAGCGCCGTAATCTTTAATTGGATAAATCTCAAATTGACTTAGCTTCGTACTCAGAGACATTTTAGAGACAATAGGTATCCTAACTCATTCCTTTTCAAACTTGTATATGAAAAATCGTCACTATGGAAAGATTTAATCGTCATTTACTAACTCTGAGTGCGGCGGTTTGTCCCATATAATGCCTAACTTAAAAATGATCTCATTCCTAAGATATGTAACCCGAAATTCGGTAATTATAGTGACTCAGTCAAAACATCTGATCAGGTAGGTATCAAAAAGCCTGAATATCTACTGATCAAAGAATAAATTTACTCATGTAGAGATAGGTACTGATACGTCGACTGAATCTTAGAGTAAGTAATTAAATTCAAAACATCTTTAAGACAATTTTGTGTCTCAAAAAGTCTCTAAAAATTATAATTACAGAACTGTTTTTCTAGAGTTATTACAGTTCACATTTTTGGCCATTTGGAATTACGTCATTTTTAACTGGTCATATTAGTAGTCTGGTATTTTAACGAAATAAATGATGGGATTTAGGAATTGAATTTGCTACTCGCTTACATATTATACTAGACCCAGTGGAACAGAGTAGCGCGTCAAAGAATATCCGAATACGCCAAAACCAATAAATGGTATAGTCTGCAGTGTTGTTTTTTGTGGTAGCGGTGACCTCTACGTGGATAACATACCTACTATAGCGCCATGTGCTTTCGGCAAGGGAAATGTTAAAAGGGCTTTTTTTAGTTTTTCGCAAATATCTCGAATACTCTAGAAAAAACGCTAAAGGTCAACAATAAAACTCATTTAATAAATTATCATAAGTAGTATGTTCATTTATTTTGAAAGATCAATAAAAAATGAATGACTGTTTTATCCATTGGGGGTTTTTTTTTTAATTAAAACTTTAATGCTATACCTACAATACTAACTGAGACTGAGCCTATAACGCATCGTAATGGCAATTGTGACCGCTCTACAGGGAAGAGGGGGACGGATCAAAGTACTTAACTCCCGTACCTAGAAATAAAAGTACTTATACTTTCATTATACCTGGAGGTTACCGACACAAAACAATAACCCAAACAACACGATTTATTGCATTAATTTTTACTTCATTGAATAAATTAAGAGGCTTCTATTTGTCAATTTCCATTATTAGATACATCGCGACAAATAGCGAATACAGGCCTTGCTAATGTTTAGGTTTTAAGTACCTATTATTGTGTATTACGGTGTAGGTAAATGTAACCATTATCGTCGGATGAATAATGCGGTAATCCGGCCGCTTAGAGATGTAACCAACCGCTATATGTGCCTTACTTTCTCGAGCCTTGTGGTAAGCTGTCACTTTGTCTAAAAGCGTTGGTATTATGGTACGACGCCACGAATAAAAATATATGATTAATGGAAAATATTTAACTACCTGTGATTATGTAGTGAGTTTGAGTTATGAAGGCATAACATGAAATATACTAAATTGAGTGTATCGTTATAAATTAATTTATACATATGTATTGCGCGATAGTTCTCTACCCTAAATAATAACATTTACTACTAGGTTATATTCTACTCGGATAACCCTCATTGCTTATACTTATGTTATAGTATTGCTTTTAACTCTGTTGCCATCAAGTGAATAAGAACTATCATAATGTTTACAATACGATAACATGTCAAAAGCAATATGGTTTTACCCAGTAGAATAGAGCCCGGGACAAATTACTCGAACGCTTCTTGGTAGAACGGACGTGAGGTTACAAACAATGAGTAGATAATATTATAATAATTTGAATCCACGAAAAATCTTAATTAACCATTGTTTTTGAAAAACCCATACAACAAAACAATGTACAGGCTAATAAGCATGAGACGTTTTTTGGCAACCCGGTTTTGTCGTCCCATATTTTAGACATAAACGCGCGTGCGCACCGAGCGCAGGGATCACCGGTCGAGTAAGGCCGCTTCCTGACTTATAAATAAAATAAATAAATATCAGGAACAACGTCATACCAATTGACCTAGTCCCAAACTAAGCTCTAGGCTTGTACTATGGGTACTAGACAACGATATAAATACTTATATAGAGAAATATATACTTAAATACTTAGAAAACATCCATGACTCGGGAACAAATATTCGCGCTCATCAAACAAATATCTGCCCTTACCGAGATTTCAACCCAGGACTGCTAGCTTCGTAGGCAGGGTCACTACCAACTAGGCTGTCGCGTCGTCTTCTCGACTTGGACTTGGTAAGCTGGGCATTCACGGACGCACCGTTTGTCTTGGCGACAGATGGACTGTATACATATAACTGGATGGGAGTAATATTTCGACCACATTGACTGGCGCGTCACGCCACGCCTCAACGATGCGACGTCACGTATCAGACTGATTAGAACATGGCAACTAGAGAACGCATTCACGACAACGCCATTTGGCTTGGCGCGGAGGCGTGGCGTGTTCCAACGTTCAATGTCGACATTCACGATAGTTCCATTCAGATTGCGCGTTGGATTTCTGTCCATTTGGAAATCCAACGGACCGCGCCAAGTACTTTTAAACGCTACGGTTTTGACCTTCACGGATCGATTTTGATGCGGCGCTGCTCTATTCGGCTAGTTGGAGCAGTCATGAATGCCTAGCATTGGTATGCCTGCAGTAAAACGTACTGTCGGCATAAACACTGCGCGTTGATTGCTAAGGTGCCACATAGTTGCCTAGCAACCCTTACCGATTCCGTGTTTTACTGCAACCATACTGACAAGTCCGGTAGCGGCCTAAACCTGCCCGTGGCCCGGGAGCGAAATCGCAGTTTCACATTTAATTTTACTTAGGTACACGTTATTTAATTTAATATCGTACCAAATATTTGCTCCAATCTGTACAACCCTATTATGTTTTAAAGACAAATATAAATCGGTTTGATTCTAGTTTTCATACAAACTAGTTCGGAGTTTCAGACCCTATGTTAGAGATACTCGTAATTATGTAAATTTTGTGTTGACGCTTTTCGTATACCTATTGTATGTTTTTTATGATATCTGGTTGGCGACATAATCTCTATCAACACGAGAGTGAAGCATTTCGAGGTGATGACACTGCCATTAACGTTGAAGGGCGAGAGGGACAGGTATAACAAATGATATTCCAGAGTAATTACGAGGCGTGGCGGGAGGCACGGAGGCAGAGCGACGGATATGCGAGGGCTGACAGGTGCTGAGATTGATTAATACAATTGAATAAATCATGTGTGTAGGTACCTGCCGTCGACTATTTTGATGCTTAATTATGTAAGTATCCTTACTTTGTAGGTACCAGTCTAAATATGAGTACCTATGTCTATTTTTCCCTTATGGAGTACCTACTGAATAAAATTAGTTATTCTCAAATTATAAGAGAATAGTGAATTAATTATAAAATAATTTTGCGGGGACGTTAAACAGAATTCCGGGTAAAACTCAAGTGCAGGTCTTGGGTTGACAAGAGATATCGTTTGAAGTATGGACTAAAAATAAATCCAACTGCCCATAATCTTTCGCTTTAAGATAATTAGTCACCTCGCTACTGAGTTGATACTCATACTTGGGCCCACGTTCCGACTGAGCTAGCTGTCTGATATTTCCTCGTTCTATAAGTATCACAACGTTTTTTTCTTTTAAATACAACTATATAAAAATCGTCGTTTTTATAACTCGTTTCTTTGTAGTACTTCATTTGATAGAAAATCAAAGCTTTTTATAAGCTTTTGAACAATAATTTTCATGCGAAACAAAAATGAGCTTTATTTGTTTCTAAATCTTCCGACATTTCGTACGCGATCTCAAAGCAAATAAAGTAAGTAAGAGTTTTATATAGCTGCACGCAATCTAATTTACTAAAAAGCATTACGCAAGTAGAAACATATTACTTAGTAAAGGAACTGATATGTTATTGACATGACAGCGGTTACTTTCACTGGCCTCTAATAGATTCGTGAAACATGATACCATTCAATAACAACCGATCAAAGAAGAATAAGAATGCCAGTGCGCAGTGAGATACATATACATTGTATATAAGTAGATATACATAGTTCAAGTAAAGCATGGGTTTAATGCTCTAGGATTGTGAGGTAGTTCATTTGTTTTACTGCCTCTACAGTTGCTGGCCGTAAACAATTGCGAGGCATTGAGCATTTGTAACTGTAGACGTATAGTTCACATAAACAGCGGAGTGTAGAACCGTTCTTATTTCTGATTCCCAACGGTTGGTTGTTGTTGGCGGCGGGGCGCGGCGTAGCGGTGACCGGCTAACGGTCGGCGCTCGCTCCTAGGGCAGTCGCTTTACTTGTTCCCACTCCGTACGCCGAAACCGAGAATAACTCGGAACACTGCAGTCGGATACAAGTCATTACCATAACCCCGCCAGTGTCACGGTCGGCTCGTCGCAACCACGCCGCCATCACACAAGGTTGCAATAATACGTGCACACGTAACGTTATGCCATGGAGGCGCTGTCTACAGCCCTTGAGACCGTCCGGACATCAAACTGTTACTGCACACATTATAAACTGCTGCATTTAAACACATTAGATCAAACTCAACTGACAAATTTACACATGTGTTCACCGAGGTAGGTAGGTTAATGACTCATTAACGGACTGTGCGAGGCAGTTAAGTTGATAATTATATTGTAAAATTATTTTTAATGTTATGTTATGACTGCCACAAGTTTGACGTCGTTCTTTAATAAAGGTCATTGATGTCATTCTAACACATAACCGCAGAGAGAATACTCGCTATTTTCCAAAAAAACAAGCTATTTAATATAAACCTAGTAATATATATATTTTTTTATGTTAGTGCTTATGTTCAACATTGATCTAGACAATCTGTATAGAATATCTACTTACTACTTCAATCTACTGAACGTAACGTGTTTCTTGATGGTTAAGGAACAGAACTCTGGTTCACCAGTTCTTACGTCATATATATCCGCATAGGGTATGTATGACTGGTACCAAAAATTGAACAGTTAGAGTTCCTTACTCACTGGGTTTTATTCGTATTTGTAACTTCATTCAACGAGAAACCTTTACGCTAAGTTGAAGGTCCTTTAACGTTGCTGGGGCATTGTTGATCAATTTAAAACAACTTTTACTTGCGAATTAAACTTCCTTATAAGCAGTGAGGGGCATATCTCGAAGATTTGGCGCAGGCCGCAGCTGTGGGTGTGATTTCGCCAGTGTGCGCTACTTTCTCCGTGTGTCGCAACGCTCGCAACACGACGCAGTGCGCGACCGCCGCGCGCGCATCCGCCGCCTCGCCGCGACATTTAAACACGACCACTAAATATCAAGGCAGGCCACTTCATCTTTGAAACAAATTCATAACATACATAAACACCCAAACTACCTTTATGACTACGGTCTCCGTTCACTTCGCAACAAACAACCGAAATGATTCATGTTTTACTGCGGAGGTAGGTGTCACAAAAATGGAGACTTGATTATTGTTTTCGCCATATTCAACTATTTAAATGGTTATACTAGTTCTATACTAGGAAATCGTAAATTAGCAAATTGAGCGGAGGTTGGATGATTCACTGAGCACAGAAATACAACTTGCATATTTCTAACATGATTTCAGTGTGTAACGATCTGGATGTGCCCGTACAATTTACAAATATAATCCGAGTTAGTTCAGGCTCCAACAAGAGTTGATTAGTATACAAAAATCCATTTTTATTATATCTATTCACGAACAAATGTATTAATAAGCAATCTTAATGCTGACACAATACGGGAGCTTTAGTTGCGAGTAATATGAACGCAAGTGGGAGTAGGGTGGAACTACATAGGGAAATCACACTTGAGCCGATTGGAGCCGATTGTGAAACCGAACGTCACCGAGTAGAAGGCGGCTATTATTATGATTTTGGTGGTTTGCGCGGTAAGCGTCGTCGGTCACCAAACACCATCATAATACGGATCAAAGCAGCTAATGCTAAAAATGATAATAATGAATGCAAAGAAATTGTGCAAATTGTGGTTACAGAGTTATCAACAAGTTTTTAGAGTTGTTGGTAATTCTGTAGCTCTGCCTACCCCACTCTGGGAATGAAGGCGTGAAGGTATGTATGTATGTATGTATGAATGCAAAGAAAGCTATACCTACTGTGTGATGAGTAGCAATTGTAATGATTAAAATGACTTATTATGACTTATCCTTGCTGGGCCAAGACACCTCTAGCCATGGTTTTACCCGACTGTGACCTGAGTCCGAGATGTGTGCTAATATTTCCCTTGTGTACTTTTCAGAAACCTTAGGTTGGTTATCATTTGTGTCTGATACATTGCATTATCTAAGTTGGGGGGATAAAGATTATTTTTATTATAGTGGGGGTTTGCTTGTAGAGTTAAGCTAGATTAGCATATGTTAGTACCAAAACAGTGATCAAACTACCACTAGTTAGTGTCTGACAAATCCGAGGAAGCGTAAAGGATTCTCCTCTGATTTGGAACTATTAGAGTCTAAAAGAGCCGTAAGCAAGCCCAGATGATCTCTTTACCAACATAGACCCCTAGAATTGCCTACTTGTTCTGAATGCCAGCCTTAGAGAAAGAAACGAGTTCACAAGTTGACACGCACCGCGGAGTGCTCGTGGAAGGTTCTTTGGAGCTGAGTACGGGTTCCGATATATCTAAATAAGTTAATTTTCATAACTAATGAGTTGGGGGGGATAATCTACTAACCTTTTCTAATTTATTCTAAGGAGATCTCAGGTTATCGTGACTTAATTTAACATTAACATAACCAATATTGCTCATGTAGGCTTTTCAGGAAGTAAATATTTCTAGTCTGTAGCAGACTATCTGCGATCATTAGTAAATCTACAAAGTTATATTTTGTTTAAATGAAAGTGCTATTTTTTTTAAATTAGTATTGTTATTTTACTTTTATATATCCAGTAAGGTAGTCTAGCTAGTCTCACAGTCATGAGCGGGGGAGTTATGGTATCATTGGTATCTAACCATACGCGCAAAAAATATGCCTTAAGTATACTTTCCAGTTTCAATTTAACAATTCTAACTAGTACCAAAGACTATGACTGACCTATATATATATTTCATAAAACCAATCACCAAGACTTCTCTCTTACTTTATTAGCTAAATTTATGTAGGGTTAGTTTATATTCATATATTTATACCAGACTTATATGGATGAAAAGTTCTTAGGTAAGGTATCTATAACGGTTCACAATGTAGGTTCCTAGACACTATACGATCATAATGGCCAATTCTATATTAGATAGATGGATTCATTCTACTCTATAGGCAGTCTATAGGTATATTCAATAACAGGAAACTGTCACGTAGCTTATAAGATTAGTAGTTTTACATAGTAGTTTTACTTAGGTTAAGCTTTTTACAATTTACATAGTTTTCAATTCAGAGCTTTAATCTGGAGCTTTAGGCTTTACTTTAAGACTTTATTTAGGGCTTTAGTTAGAGTTAGATAGTGTTTGGGTAATAGGGAAGTTTCCTTAGGGAGGGTTCACATTTGCCACTTTGTCACCTGAATGTTAACTCTTTCCAAGCCTGGAATCTCCTTACACTAGTTTTGTTAACTGACTGGGTTACAAAAGAGCGTTCATCTATCGTATTCGGTCGTCTTTAGCTAAGTAGGTGTCTTTTAAACGGTCGTTCCGGTAATCCTATCTAACCCTGGCCTAACTAGTATTTTCCGATTTTGATATTTAAATAGAGAGAACATTTTCCAGCCTAATCAAGCTTCCTTTAAGCTGTCCGTTGAAGGAGCTCAAGGGCCCGTCGACGCAGGCTGCAGCCGTCGACGCAGCCGCGTGGGCTTCGGTAAGAGCGTGCCAACACTCGCAAAGAGGCACGTGGGCGCAGACACCCACGGCTTGAAAGCTTCCTCGCTATTATCTACTCGCAAGCGTTACTCACCTCTATCCACGTGTAAGTATTTCACAGCTTTTGCGAGCTCTTGTGCATAATAAGGACGCAATTAATCTCTCGTCTGTAGACCTCTTGATCAATATTAAAGTAATGTAGGTGGCGACATGTAGGATTTACGACGGTAATTTTACCGTTGTTAATGCCCGGGAACGGTATTTGATCCTAAGTAATATTATTTCGTAGGTGCGTTGTTCTTTTTTTTCAGATCAGATTTAGTTGAATGGTCGGTGAATAGCTACATATTTTTACATTGGACAATTAATTAATTGCCTAGGGTGCATAGTCAACTACAAAGGCATGTACTTTATCACCTCATTGCATTGTAATAAGGTTCAAAAGTGGATACATCTCTTTGTAGTTGAATGTACCAATACACATGTACCAATACATATAGGTAATATGGCATCAAAATTCATTATATATACATGTCAGCACTTTAGCAAATGATCACGTAAACCGTTCACGCAATCATCCTGATTAGCTTTACAGAGAACTCGGTTGATTGGCCATTTGTTGAGGCGCGACATGCCGGTCACAAACATTATAGAGGGAAAGATTGAAAGCAGGAGAGGCAGAGGAAGATCAAGAAGAACCTACATGGACCAAATCAAGTTGAAGGTGCATGTTGTGTCGTATAAAGAGGTCAAGGGGCCGGCAGATAGGAGAGAAGATTGGAAATTACATCAAAGACAAGAGCAAAGCTCTTAAATTAAGACGAGAGAGAGAGAGAGAGCGACAACCCCGCCATCCATCCATCCATTCTTCCATTCTTCCAGACACTCTTCGTAGTCAAACTATCAAATTATCCGGGATAAAACCGTATCCTTTTTTTAATTCAGTACTACCTGTGTGTTAAATTTAATCCGAATAGTCATTTAAGAGTGATTGCGAACAGCACAAAGTAGCGCTCAGTTTGTTCAATAGGGAATATGCATATTTTTTTTTACAGCTTCAATTGAAGCTTATTCATGTAACAAACAGATCACAAAAATCATTTTTTGAATAACTATAAAAATAACCAAGATATAAGCCAACAAAGATTTGTTCCTATCTCTTTCTAGAAAAACGGAATTTTACATGGAGTTTATATGGCCGCAGTGCACAATGACGTCACGGTGCACATCGGATCTCTCTGTCTAATTAGAAGTTTGAAATGCTTATAACTTCCGTATTTCTTGACCGATTTTAATTTTAATTTCCGTTTTGGTGATCTCTTTTACGGTATTTTCATATTTTGATGAGAAATGCGATTTTTAAAATCCATGCATATTCCCTATTGTTTAATGAGCACAACTCGCGGAGCATACTTACCCACATTACAGCTCAGACCCATTACTGTAAGCAAGCTTTATATGAGTGCCATTTGAAATACAAAGTGTTTTATTGCTTTTAAGCCTGGCTGAGCTGTTCATTAAATTCCTGGTTGCGGTGGTGAGCGTTTATGTGCGTGAGAGAGCGCGGGCGAGCGGTGACAGAGCGCTAAAAATAGAGCGCGCTCAGGGCCGGTCATCCCGCCGCCCCCCGGGAGCGCCGCGCACCCCACCAGCCCCAAGCGCCATGTTGCGAACCGCGGACCACCGCGGACATGAGCCCAGACACCAAGGTCATCGCATTTCAGCCTTTGTCGCCTTAAATCATGTAATATTACGGCCCGGACCCACGACCAGGTTATTGGCAACTTTCTTTTGCATTTTTGTCTTAAAGCGTCATGGCAGCCTTTCCCACGCAGTGCACCCGAGTGAATCGATGCAGGTTTTTTGTCAGCTGATTGGAAAAGCTCAAACCGAAACAGAACTAGTTTTTATTAAGTAAACTGATTAAAGGGTAATAAAAAAGGAATGTTAAAAATCTAACTGTTAATATTGTATTTTCTTTGACATGCAGCCATAAGAGAAACATTTTACTTCTTATCAAATACAGCGATCTTTTTTCATTCGGTGATTAGAGTGTTTTTTTATTACTGTTATTTATCAATTTATGTTTAACTGGCAAGGTCGAGATAGATGTGCTAGATACGTAGATAAAGACCGGCGCGCGAGTTCATGCGTGGCGTTCATTGTTGTAGCCTCTGAAATAAGACAATAGCCAGTATGTATATACCTGCGAGCACATACATAGTATCTATCGTTCAGTTAATCGCAAAACTGATGCAACTCTATGCTGGATAATCTGCCTTACAAGTGTTAACTTCAATGCATTGCAACAGCATTAGAAACGTTCGCAATCTTCTTATCGCGTACATGTCAAGCATTTTGATTACCTAAATTTAGGTAACCGTTTGGTACTGCCGCGATTTACTGGGTAAAAAAAACGGCTGTGTCGCCTAAATTCTAGACTTTTAGGGATCTTGGGCCACTTGAGCTAAATATTTTTAACCGAAAAAAAATCCTTTGCCAAAGCGCCATTTTTCCGTCGTATTTGTTTCACTTTTAACCGACTTCAAAAAGGTAATACGTTCCACTGTATGCATTTTTTTTTCATATGTATGTTCACCGATTTCTCAGTCAATTGTGGACCGATTTAATAAAAACTTTTTTGGTTTAATAGAGTATACTTCCGAGGTGTATAGTCTATCTTGTCACCGGGTATATTGTCACCAAATCTCAATCTGATGAGAAGATCAGTGGGGAATTGGGAAAACTCCTCAAATATTGTAGGCAAAAAACATGTAGCGATTTTGATATTTTTAGTAACAAGTCTAGCATATTTTCATTCAGTTGGTGACGTGGAACTGATGATGAAGACCTATTTCAAGGGTGGTGACAAGATATCTCGATTAAAATAGTTGAACGAATACAGCGAAGAACATTTAATTGTTTAAATATGACTATTACTTTCCCGCGGCGTTGCTTGCGGTGAGCTTGAAATGTCTTAATGTTTCATATCATCTAAAAAGTGGGACTACATACTCGTAACAGCTTATTATGATCACTAAAAAGTATGAAATAAAATAAAGGTTTTAAAAAACAAATACGCAAAAAATAACTTGTTTTAAAATGTAGGTACGAGTATAGGTCAGTCCAACTGAAGTCAGCTTTTGGTGAAAATATTGTGAGTCGGCGACTTAAAACATATATTTTTAAAACATATATTTTATAATGTAGTCACGAGTCTAACCTAACCTTATTGACGTAATAAGCGGTTACGGTTATTGGCGCTTTTCGGGTTTTTCGTTTTTATTTTCGACTGTTTTATGAATAAGTATGATGATTACATGATATAGAGATTTAAAAATATTAAAGCTGTTAAGAGTGCATCAGGGCTATATACGTGCATAGCTTAAAATATAAGAGCAAAGCTAAATAACAGCAAACTATGAGCAAAAAGTTTAAATTTTTAAGTCTGTTCTGTCTTACATACGACGGGTAAATAAAATTTCCAATACCACTTCTGATGAGTCCCAAATATAACAAAACTAGTTTGCATTTTAATATCTACTCCTTTAGATAATAAATTATTCGTAAAGGACATGGCCTCTTGCGGCACAGGAAGGTGATGTCACTGCTCGACTGGTTTTGCTTATTATTCGCCGAGCGTTTAGCAGAAAGCCGAATGCAGTAGGTTGGCAATGGGTCCGCTATTTGTCAACGTTCGTTCGATGTAATTGACTATATTTGCTCTGTAATTGTAGGACTCGCACAAGTTAGCGTACTTAGTTGAAGTTTAAAATCCATATTCGAAGACGCTGAGGTTTTTGGAATTTGTTAAATATTGGTTCGAGATCTAAAACTTTGGTAAACCTGTACGAAATTCTTCGAACGTCTTACAAAAATAATTTAAGGATTTTGGGAACGCGCGCCCGTTAGGAAATTTATTATAGCTATTAATATAACTTATTTCACGTACTCGTATGTAATGAATTCGTAACTAAAGTTTATTCCTAAAAAAACTACAACTTTACTTAAGTTAGCACTTTCATTTATGTCTACGCGGCAAACTTTTCATTTTTTTTGATAATGCAGTCGACTTCTTTGTGTGTCAGTATTAGTAAACTGTGTAAGTAAAATTTCTTATTCAATTTGAAATAAACAATTGAATACGTAGAGGCGACGCGCCTGCGCCCGCGCTGCGCCCGCTCCGCGACGACGTGGCAACGACGCGAAGCCAACATTCCTGGAACTTTAATTTCAATGTCTGCGTCAACTACATTAAGAACATTCTGCAACCTAGTATTTAACTATTTTTACCATTTTTAGTTAGTACTTTAACTCTAAAGGAAACCGGGCTGAGTTCAGGTGACATTCAATGATAAAAGGTGTTATTTTAAAGCTGAGGATAATTATGAGTATACGTATATTTTACTATGGACCCAAACAAACCAGAATGTGGAGAAACATTAGTAAGTCTATGGTATAAAGGTCTATATCATAGACGTAAAATAAATAAATATATTTGTAAAGCTTATTTAAGTTTTAATAACGTTAGGGATTAGATTATAATTACTTACATGATATTTCATTTGCTTGACAATGAATTTAGCTATCTACTTATTTATTTATTTATTATTTATTTTAATTTATTTGATATAAAAAGTTACAAAACAATTAAACAAAATGTAACATGCAAGGGTTACTTCTAACGTAGGTAAGCTGAAATAATAATAAAGCTGTGATTGTTTTTTTGAATTTAAATTTAAATCACTGTAGCTTATACATATATCATATGACTAATACATTTGTAAAGGTCAATAAAAAAATAGGAATGACGTCATATGATATTTAAATTATATTACGGGATGGGTTTCTTTCGATTTTGATCATTGGAAAAACTTGA
Organism: Acleris emargana; assembly: GCA_927399475.2. NCBI lineage: Eukaryota > Metazoa > Arthropoda > Insecta > Lepidoptera > Tortricidae > Acleris > Acleris emargana. Next base: position 12,221,302 of record OV656837.1, read on the forward strand.
AAACGAATGCTAAACGATTTCTTTAAGAAGTGGATGTGCATGTATTAAAAAAATATTGAAAAAAAACACCTAACATAGACGCGATACCAGTGAATTAAATTTATCAATAATCGAGTTCATACCTAATCCGACCGCTATTAAAGCTATTCGTAGTTGTACAATAGTTTCATAATTGGCAATCCATAATACACGCTTTTTCAATAGAAGTAGAAGGTTTGCCGAGAGTGAGATCATCAAGAGACCTCGGCGGATGACACGAGGCGTAACTCAACAATAGATACAGCAGCAGGCGGCTGGCCGGAGAATAATTTGTTTAATGATATCTTAAAGTAATTTGGAATGGAAGAGTTGGATACTGTAAGTAGGTACAAGTACGATGAGGAAATTTTAAAACAAATATTACAGTTGCGGGGAAACACAACATGACATGAACGTTTACATCTTCGAATTCATAAGAATATTTTTTATATGTGTTAGTTGAAAGTAAGACAAAAGGACTATTTGTTCTAATGGGCATCCTAAAAAATGTGTCAAGTGATAAGGCTCGCTATTTTTCGAGTTTAGTCCGTTTGTTCAAGCGGTTAGCAAGTGTTTTGTGTGCGCAGGCGATGTTGTTCAAACAGTATAGGTGTGGGCTGCGGGCTCAGTAAGAGCGGCCCCGTGCTATATCCGCAGACCGCGCTGTCGAAATCGCCGCTTACGCAACGCATCTTCGGAGCTCGGACGAACCGGTAACACGCTTAAACAGACACGACAACCGTTTATTGATATACATTTCTCAAGTATTCTACACTCGCTAACGTGAAACAAAACAATTTTTTCCCTTGAAGTCCAAGCATCATACATATTTAACAACTAACACTTTACGAGTTTAAAAGTTAGTGTGATTTTTGCCCATTTAGGAATACTTACATACTTTTTACTTTAATGTTGGGTGTTGTGATAATAAATTACATTATATTGCAAATTTACAGACGTTAGTGTAGGTTTTCTTATGTGTATTATTTGATTTCCTACGACACCGACGAGTTTCAATCCGAGAATAGTGCAGTCATCTTCGGACAACTACCTCGAACCGATTCATTAGCGGATTCTTTGAAGCACGAACCAAGGTTGTCAAACAAGTGAACTAATAGACATCTTAATAATAAATTACTGGATAACAGAGACTATGAAATCATCAAAGACCTGTGAGTTTTTTGCTTAGTTCAAACAATGATGCCATAACAAAGGCTTTAAATCTACATGTTATTAATTATTTTACAGGCACGTCTCACAAAAATATAGTGGCAGTACAATTAAAAAGGGAAGAACTGTTTAGAGAATTGAACTAAAAAAGGTTTGTCAGGCTCGTGTGCGGCTGAGCAGAGCGAAGGGAAAAGGAGAGGTGAATAGTGGGGCCTGCATAATGCATAAGATGCGGTGCAACGGGCGATGAACCCTGCTTGCAATTAGTCTAGTGCAACTACGCGAAGGCAGTACAGCTGTCGAGATGCCTTCGAGATGGGTTCTCACGCGACGACGCAGGTAACTACCAGCTACCGGCCGCCGCCCACCTACTCGCATCTTAGTGCAGTTAATACGCCGTGGCCTGCCCCTAATATAGGATGTCAATCGCGATCCATAATATCGTTTGTCCTAACGTTCATTTGTCCTAAATTGTTGATTGTCCTAAACTGGTTTTCAGCTGTCAGAAAACTTTTTAAGCTTTCCAAAATACCTATGGTTAGGTAAGGTTAGAGTTGTGTTATAACAACACTAAAAAGTTTTAAACATCAGGCGGAAATGGCTTTAGGACAAAGTTAAACGATGAATTAGGACAAATGACGATTACGACAAATTACTACTAGGGATTACAATACAGACCCCCTAATATACCAGCATCTATTTCGTTAGGTAATCTAGCTATAAAGTAGTAATGAATAATAAAAAAATACTAATAACATTATTAACAATCATTTAACGGGAAACGTAAGATTCACGTAGGCCACCGATCTATTGCCCTGAGCTCAACGTTGGGCACGAGTTGAAGCTACAAAGTAATGAGTGAAAATAGGGCTCTGAAAATATTTCAGTGACACTCGAAGGTTTTCATTTTGCGAGAATATTAGGTATGTAGATGGTGTAACAACCCCCCCTGAAGAATAACGTCTCTTGCCTACATCTTTAAATTTATTAAACCTAACTTAGACTATACCTCGTAATCTCTACTCAATACTACATACTACATCGTGATTTGGCCTCGTGATCGACTAGTGTAATGCGAACCCTACCTTGTGAACCTGACTAGTAACCTAAGTACTTTAATGAGCAAGGGATTACTATTTCTTATATTAATGACTAAGTACCTTCTTCCTACTGGTTAAACGTATTATTTAGAGATACTTCGGGAAAGGACTCTTTGTTATAACTTATGAAACTAAACTACATCTTAAATTAATTGTAACCAAGTGAATTCCTCATTTATTCTTAAATTGAGCCATTAGATCCTCTAGGAAGATCTTGATTACTATTAAAATGATTTAGTCAGACATAGAACAATTACATTACTTCACTAGACAAGATTAGTAACTACTTGTTTCACTACTGGAAAAGAATAAATATATATTAGCAGTAAAGGTCGGGCACCTCCTCCGCCCGTTCCGCTGCTCTCGGCCATTGCTATAGAGCTCGCCCGCTAATATATCTATTATTACTTAGTATATCACTTTAGTATATTAGTGTTAATACTTGTAGACTCGTTCCAGTCTATATTATACTTTGACTCTACCAGCATTTCCTGAGGATCCCCATTTAGAAGAATATGCCGAAACAAACTCAAGGGTCAAGCTCCTTTAGAATAATTAATTAGATTCAAATTCATCAACTGAAATTTGTATTAAGACAAAACATTATCATAAAGTTCAGTCCAGATCTCTAAATAAATTCTTTAACCACATCTCTAAGTTAAACTAGTATCTCATATTATTTCCTAATAATAAAGCTTAGGTGACTTTCTCTAAAATTCATAATCATAGCTGTCAATGTTTAACAAAACACCAACAGTAAACCTAATGTAGCCCAAATTATGGGTATGCTAACCTTTAACTCTCAGGTCTAGAACATGAGTTATGAAATCACTTTCCATAGCCATTTTTAGCACTATAACCATAGTACAAACTGTTAAATTTACAGCTATTATTAACCTTTCTCAGAAATGCCATCTCTTGACAAATAACTTTCTTATTATAGTTATAAATAAAGTATGTAAAATCCACATACCTATAGGTACTGCTCCACAGTAATTCGATTACAACCTTTAACTAAGTAGGTAGTTTCAGTAGATGGCAAATGACCCTATAACCTGATATTGATTTATTGAGTTTAAGAATAACACACATAATCAGTGCAGTGAGCTTCCGAGTGGCTTGTTATATCAATAGACTGGTCTAGTCTAGTGGCCCTTTGGTCGCATCACTATCTGGAGTCCCTAATTATCATAGCATCCTCACAAGATGGAATGTACCCAAACTACACATCGCTTATTTATGTTAGAGGATCCGTGGAACCATCTAGCAAACATGTAAGTACAGTGACCCTCTGAACGGCCTTAACCAGTAACAGGAAAGCCTTAGCTTTGGTTTGTACTGTACATCCCTAACTATTAACGATGAATTGAAAGAGAACAGACCAACCCGTAAGTACTACTCAGATCCTAGACCTAGCTAATGCAAAAGATAGTTTGTGTAAACCTCGTATTATTTGCTTTCCTAGTATCTTATAAATAAATATAATTATTTTCCGACCACAAATACAATTCCTATTGCCTATTAATGTCTCAGTACGTATCTCAACGGCCCTATTTAGCTTCAACCTGGTGTGGACAAATTATGGCAATTTACTGTAACTTGAAGGGTACCAATTTCGACGTTTTGTTTATTACACACTCGGGCAACTAGCATCCCTTTATCAACTAGTGATCTACTAAACGTCTACTTAGATTTCCACTTGCTCTAACCTTTATAATAGATAAACTCTAAAGGCATACCAGTAAAATTTAGCCGAATACAAACACAACACTATTCAAACACAATTTCCTACCTAATTCTAATTTGACGTTTCTTAATTATAACCACTAAATATTTATAGCTTATTTCTAAGTATCCGAAATTGAAATGCTAGTTTATAGGTATTTACCAACTTCAATAATCTTGATTGTTACGTCATCGATAGCGGCGATGTGAAACAAACCTTGTCAACATACGTCTAGCTACTCACGTTACGTGTTTATAAGTCTCTCACGGTGTAATGAAAGAACTTCTAACTACCTAATAACCCTAGCTTCCTATCGGTATATTGTTTTAGTTCAACTAAAAGTCCAATACCTACGACTTTTACGATTACGTTAAACGTGTGTGATGTATGGCTATTCAGGTGCAATAATAACCATCTAGACCAACTAAGACCTAACATAATAACGACTTCGGAAAACCAAGTTTCCTGTGTGTAGTCCTAAGACCCATCAGCCGGCTATTGCTAACCTTTAGTTGGCTTCCAGGTGGAGATAATACCTAACGTGGTCGATATATAAATATATAGATAAGGGGGCCAACGCAATGAGGTATTCCACGTACCACCTCCACTACCAGAATTGGTTCGGATTCGTCTACGTGGATTCCTATGAAGAGAGTAAACGGAATACCACTAGCGTTGTCTGACTAACCGAATAAAGGCGTCAGAGACCTTGTAACACGAACCCTCTAGACCCACTCAGTTAATGAGATGAAACCATCCGTTTCCTGATTGTGGACACCTTCAGGTCTCATAACATAACCAAAATGTGAGCGTAGGTTTTCCTTTCCGAATATTACGCTGCCTGGAGCTCTGTGTACTTGGCTACCAATAAAGGCGCCATAACAGAGTTCTGGAAAACAAAATAGAGTTAATAAACTTATAAAAACATACCAAAAGTACACAAACACCATGTTATAACACATTCCCATAGACACTGTTTAATACAAGAGCTAAACCATCTTCGTGCTAGCGATTCTCGTTAACTTGTAGCGATACCCGTACGCTACATGAAGCGACACACAAACATATCAACACCTATTAAACACAGGGCACAAAATAATTAAAATAAACGAGACAAAATGGACGATACAAATACCCAGTGACAATTTTCCACACTCACCCCCTCGAAGTCTGTAAAAAAGTGACGCTACCATTTTCCGTCCGCCCTTATCTAGACTTTTTCTCGTCATGCGCACTACGAGACTTTCGAGACATCATAGACCAATGCTAAATCATCCGTATCACCTACTATTAGAGATTATTTACGTTTGTATTCCATTTCCTAATTTTCGCGCTACCTGTGCGAATATCCAGGCGTCAGTGCGCCAACCTTCCCGCACTTATAGTCTTAACTCTTTCGGTACAAAGTTAAACCTAACGTAACGAGTAGCAAATAGTGCTCACTTTCCCTTGAATTTATCTCTATCTTTTTTATTTATTCGACTTCCGTTACCTGGACACTCTTTGTTAGGTTTTAATAAATAATATTGCCTCACTACAAAAGAATTTGTGCTTTCCTTTCTTAAATTTATTTTATGAAAATAAACGAATTAAATTTGTTTATTGTCTGAATATTATTAAATCGTCAACAGATGTTTATCATGCGTTGTATGAATAAATAAAACAGCGCCATCTAGGTGACTTGAGGGGTACTCGTAACCTTCGCTAGATGTCAATTTTAATAGTCTAGTCGCCAGATTAGTTTCTTAGATTCTCTCGAGAGGTCGCTTTACTTAATTCGTATGAAGGAAATATTATCGATCCCTATTTATCTGTTGCCGAGATTAACATGAGTTTTAAACTTGGGATTTACACTTGTGTACCAGTACAATGGTATACTTAAAATGAAATCAATAAAGATAACAAACACTTACCTTGAAGTGGGTACCCGTGTTAGCACCTTTTAGGTGTCCATTCAATTCTAATGTACAAATAACGTCTCTACTGGTTTTAGGAATTAAATCATATGTGCTAATGTCGCGTGGTGGTTAAGCTTAATAGACAAACTGGATTGCCTGTGTTTAATTACAAGTCAGTTCCTGTTTCATAACATGACATCAGCATCCGTGAGTGAGATGAGACTTCAATTATAGTGATGAAGCTCACCGCGTATAAAGATTGTATCGGCTAATATCGTTGTGGTTATTAAAGAATCCACTTAGATATTTTTTATGATTATGCTAGGTCTTATTATGATTTGATTAGCAGTGATCGGTTTGCCTTGGAAGCCCAATGATCTGATGGTGTGTCGTGTCTTGTGCCGGGGGCTACTCCGGCGCAGCCCTGCCATGCAGCATGCGACCGGCGAGCGACTGTGCCTTCAGACTAAAACGCAACATTCAAAACGTCTCTCATCAACGTCTCAAGCGAGAGTTCATAGCCAGCTACCAGTAAATACAACAGTGAAAAAGGATATGTTCAATGTTCTTAGCTCCGATTTTTATTCGACTAACTTCTGACGTAAGGTGTTTTAAAATATCCTTCTGTGTAACCTTTAATGTTAAGGTGTCTTCTTTAAATAACAGATTCGACGAACTTCTTCGGTTTGGTTGGTAGTGTTTGAAAAAAAAACGTATACCTATCTAGTTATACATCCTAGTCTAATCTCATAATAATGGTCAGGCATGTGTATGAATATGTAAGTCTGTATTAATAACCTTAATGCCAAGTAGGTAAAGGAAATTTCTCCAACTATTTCTATGAAATAAATTGGCCAATAGATTAATTTAACTTTAAAATCGGTACGATACCTAAAACATTGTTTTAATGGGCAAGCAAATGCTTGATCAATAATTAAATAGGCTTTAGCAGAAGTAAATGTATGCTAATGGCGTCAGGCGCCGCGCATCGCCGCCTCTGCGACACCAATGAGAGAATAGCGCTGCTGTTGCCAAGGCTACCGAGTTTGCAGTTTTATTTATCCTCTAGCTCCAATATTAGAATTTAAATAGATTCCGCGGCGTATAAAACATGCATGTTTATATTAACGTTCTAGGCAACAAGATATTAGCATTAAAATTTTGTTACTGCCGCTTGTGTACGCACATCCCCGAGCCAAGCTATTAACATTCCACATTACGAGACTATCTTCGAAGCAGAAAATCAACTTGCCGCGGATTCCACGGCAGCGTTTGACCTGTCTTATAAAGTGCTCGCATGAAGGTACATATAATTCCCATGCTATAACTGTCACTGATTAATGTCAAGAATGCTTACGTTGAACCCCATTAGCTACTTGTTTGTCTGTGGTTAGATATACAATGGTAAATTATCACTATCCGTCTATGTACCATATTAGATAATTTTATGATAGGTAATCATGCAAGGTTTAGCATTCCTAGTTAAAAATGTAAAGGCGCTATGAGCAGGTAATAAACTAAAGAATAAAATGAGAATAAGTCTTAAATCGGTTTATTGGATGGTCATGAATGTATGTGGTTACCGTGTCGGTGATGTCAGCCGGGTGATGTGATGACGGAAGCGGGCAAGGCGACGAGGTGGGTTAGCGCCCGCGTCGAGTACATGCCACGGTTGGCGACTCCCAATGACGACGTAGGTACTTCTGTACAACGCAACAAAACAGATGTTAGCCGTGTTTGCAATAACACACACAAACATTTAAATACAAATAAAATTAAATTAAATATATGTTTATAAATAGTAAACCCTGCCAAAGCACCACTCAAGAAGCATAACAAACTTGACAAATATACAATTATGCTGAAATGTAAAATGGATCAATTTTATATTCCTCATCAAAAGTAATCAAAACATTCTTAAGTAATTGTCGTTCAAATCTAATGCAATTTACTTTTTTTAGCGATATTTTTTTAGTGTACGGACGTACACTTATCGCAAACACTAGCAATCGAGTTTGGCAAAAAGTATTCACCGGAATATATTCATGTTTCCAAGCATAACGTTTTCCGTGTTTCTTTGTTATTACACCGTCTGGTAACACCAGCTTAACATCGTTCTTGAACAATTCTTTTTTTGGTAAAATTAAAGTTAATGAATGCGGAACTAGACACAAAGTATATAAAAACATTGTACAAATAATAAAAAAAACAAATTAGTACTTTTGAATTACGCGAGTGATGCAATATTTTGTAGAGACATCGAATTTAAATGGCAATAACAAGATTAAGAGGAACTAACTGTAAATGTCATTATAGTGTTGAATAATTAGATATTTAAACAGGCAAGAGGCAGCGCGATACGGCGGAGGGCCTATTTCCGTCAAACGTGGATTTCAGGGGGAGTTCAATGCTCGAGTATTTGAGCAGATGCCATAGCGGCGCGCGCAGCGAACGAAACACCAGAAGCTGCATGTGCCGGTTTCCTTTGCTGGCACGCTCATAGGGCTTACACACATACTCTTTAAATCAGTATACAGTAGATAACAGAAGTGCCTGATCCCTGTGGTGTTATATTCAAAAGAAACAAAAGTGAGGTCTTCAACGTACCAGTCCACCTTGACCCCTGGGTCGTGCAAAAATCACAACTAACTACCTACGTACCTACATACTGCAGAAACGCACACCCTAGCGACAAAAAATGCTCTAGTTACATTTAAAATCTCTAAATGAAGTACTTAATATTAGTTGTGTTTGAAGTAGGTAGGTACATAAAATAAATCACCGCGTCTCCATCTCTACTGCTGCGGCCACACTGCGCGCGCGTCGCCGCCACGAACATAATACGAGTATAATACGCGCTGACCGTGTCACTCGTCTCGGCTTTGTCTTCCGTTCGGGCCACACATATTGCCCAGATACCACGTATGATAATTGTACCGAATGCTAATATTTTTACTCTTACTAAGGTAATTTTTGTAAAATATTTCTAGCCAATGAAATTTCTTAGACCAAAAATACTGTAGTTTCCTTCCAGTCAGGGTGGGACCCTAAGTAGGAGGTAGTGACGTATAAATACGGCAATATTTACTATTCCTAATACTTACCTCTAATAGGGCTGGTGCGGCAGCTGAAGCGGCCGAAAGCATGAAGGTAGGAAAATATCGCTCGTTCCCATAAAACCATAATTGCAAAATATCTAATTGCCGATTTACCCGTTTTCTGAAATATGAAATACCCAAAATACCAGACTTTCTTTTTACCGTGTTTCTTTTTATATCGGATTGGCAAATCAACATGTTTTCAAAACATCATGTTCTCTTTAAAACCGAATTCCCATAATACCAGATTTTGATAACACTAGGCCGGCAAAACACAATGTACTTGAAACACCCAGTTTCTTAAGCTACCAGATACTCAAAATATCAGATTGCCATTTTACGTAATTCCCAACACACCAGATGCAGATCATACTTGATTTCCGAATGCCTAAATTCCTAAAACACCGGATTTTTACTTTGGTAGATTACATAAGTACGGTTAGACAACAAAACCAACCGTAAAATTCAAATTTTTATTGTCAACTATTTATAACTAGGTACTGAACTTTATCATTAGCAAATGGCAAATAAAGTCTATGAATAAAATAATAAATAATGAAAAAAAAACATTTGGTGAATCCAAAATATTTATAAGTACCTATATACACATTTTATAACCGGCTTCAAAAAAAGGAGGTGGTTCGCAATTCCCCGGAATCCTTTTTTACGTACTCGTATGTTACCTAATTAAGGTAAATGCACCGTCAAAAGGAGGGTTATGTTTTTCGAGCGTATGTATGTATGTATGTCTATTTCTGGGCACGCTCTGCAGCCTAAGCGGCTTGACGGATTTTAACATAAGAGGTGTCATTCGATTCGTCTTAGTTGCCGAAGTGACATAGGGTATGTAGGGTATGTAGGTTATGTAATATTTCAAAAGGCGTCCGCGGAAACAATAATGGAGGGGTAGTTTTTTATTATTATTATGACAATATGCTTATCAAATGAAAGCTATTAAATAGACTTCCACGCGGACGGAGTCGCTGGCAAAAGCTTGTCTTATATTTATAATAAAGAGACCTGTCCTGACGGACTGATTCATCGTCGCCCAGCCAATACTTCGGAAGCTAGAAACATTAAATCTGGATTTGCTTTTGTAACGTAAAGATCCGAAAAGACGGGGTTTTTTGAAATTCAAACACTAAGTAGATGAAAGAGTTTTTTTTTGACCTATTTTTTTAATCTTGGATTGAATATCTCTGAATAAAATTCATTAGACATGTATTTCAGCATTTTTTACAACTCACCCCCAAAGAAGAGAAAAGGAGTGACAAAGTTGGTATTTAACGCAAACGAAGTCCTGAAGCACCTGACCGTACTTGTTTGATATTTGATATTCTGGGGATCTGGTGTTCTTCAATCTGGTATATCGAAAATATGGTTTATCTGAAATCTGCTCTTTGAAAAATCTAGTATTACATGATCATGCTAAGGCGAGATCAAGTTCTTTCGAGAAAATTGTGTTTTCCTAATCAGTTTTGTAAAGTATTTCAGTGTGTTGAGATTCTTGTGATTTCGAAATTTGATATTTTCGGTATAAGGTTTTATAGGGAACATGGTATTTTATAAAACTGATATAAAAAGGAACATAATATATAAAAATACTGGTATTGTGGGAATCTAATATTTTGGTAAGCATGTATATCGGCAATTAGATATTTTGCAATTATGGTTTAAAGGGAACGAGCGGAAAATATAATGGTCTCGGCCCAGAATATTTGTTTATTCCATTCGGCGTCGAGACCCTTGGTCCGTGGGGTCCTAGCGCTCGAAGCCTCTTCAAAGAAATTTCGAAGAGGCTCATTGACGTCACGGGATACCGAAGAGCTGGCAGTTTCCTCGCTCAACGTATAAGTTTAACCATCCAGCGAGGAAATGCTGCCAGCATGTTTGGTACAATGCCGCAGGGGCCATTCTTAGATTTAATGTTTTAGTTAATTTATATATTTAGAGTTAGGCTTATCTAATTTTAGTCTTATAGTTAGTAGTTATGGTTGTTGTATTATTTTATGTCGTTTTACAATAAAGTATCCCACCTTTTTTATACACAAATTACATTAGCTAAAGTAAAAATGAGTGTCGATTCGAGGTGGTTACCTTAGCTATATTTTGTTTTAATTGATTTTTTTTTCAAAAGTGAAAGACTATTAGTCCTTACCCATTCATACACTTTTCAATCACTTTATTTGAGTTCTTCAGTTCACTCTAAAATATTCTTGCTCAGTAAATATTTAGCGCTACATTCTGAAATAAACAAAATTGTGTGAATAATGGTGATTTCTTTGGGTCCTTACCAGGACTTTGAGTGCTACGCTGAGCTGACCGAGACACAGGCTACAAGGCCTCTATTTTAATTGTACTGGGAAAATGCTATTGCTTTTGACTTGTTATGATATTATTTCTAAATAATAATGGGTTTTAATGGGAGACATGGGATGGGGAAGTAACGTATTACTCGGGTTCAAACTACATCATCTATACATGATCAACTGATTATTTTATGTCGCCCACGCCACGCCTACTGCGTTTAGTAAAGGTCTCGGCACCAATGAAGCCAAGGTTTAAATGTACAAATTAATTGCATAATGTTTTTTAATCCTTGTCTGTGTTTCCTTTGGGATTTGTTAATTTCCCTAATTTCCTTACACTTATTAGTTCTTAAATACATATATGGTTTCACATCGTGTTTCACGCAACTGCATACCTTGCCGATAAATTGTCTTTTAATGGGTAAGACTAATTCTAGATTAATTTTGGAAGCGTTCGATTCGTAAAGAAGTTTACAATATTGTTTCTAGCCTGAAACCGTAACTATTCGAAGATTATTTAACAAGTGACTATAATGTCACCATTGCCCGGTACAGTTATGAATGTTATGATTAGAGTTAGGACTTTTGGTGGCAAATCGTAGTTCTAGAATACATGGAGTCGCTATTTCCTATTTATTGTAATACATACATACATACATACATACTTTCACGCCTGTAATCCCGGAGTGGGGTAGGCAGAGCTACAGAATTACCTACAACTTTAAAGACTTGTTGATAATTCTGTAACCACATTTTGCACAAATAGGCTAAGATGTTTAACGGCGTATTAGTGACAGGTTGCAAGCCCATCGCCTAACAGTACTAGAAGCTATAATAATATAAGGTCAAAATCAAAGTGTCATGTATCACTTTGATTTTGACCTTCAGTATATTAATATTTTAAAATTAATTTATTAATTAAACCGCTAACCCAATTTAAATGAATTTTGGTATGGAGGATATCTCTGCTGTGAAAGCGTTACAAACCACCAAATATTAGTAGGGACGGGAAAACCGAAATAAAAATGTAATTAGTTTATTTTGAAATATGACCATACTGAAGGTCAAAATCAAAGTGATACATGACACTTTGATTTTGACCTTATATTATAATAATTAGGAAATAGCGGCTCCATGGATTCTAAAACCACGAAATGCCACCAAAATCCTAACCCTAGTTATGATACTTATATAGTTCAAATGTCAAACTGGCTATTTTGTTTCAATTTAAACACCTAGAATATTTTACGTTACAGTTAAAATTTAATCTAAAATAAAAATAATAATTTGCCTACAAGCAAAACCAACAATTGGTATAATCTTAACAAGTCGTATTTTACTTCAGCTTAATCCCTTTTATTATCAACCCGTCACTAAAATGCAGAAAAAGACACTGTTGGTTGTTACAAATATATTAACAAACTAAAAAATCTTTACACAAAATTCTGAAAATGAATAAAGTTGATCGCACGCGTCCAAGTTCTCGTTCCTGAAACGAGCTTAATTTCTGGTTGTTAATGGCGATATAATAATCATGTTCCATACCGGTTATATAAGGACTATGTTGTATAGCAAGTGCCGGTTGCTTGATAGCGAGATCCTACCAGTCTGCTCCGACTTGAAGTACCTTGGTTCCTTAATGCAAAATAATGGCAAGAGAGACTGGGCCTTGAGGAATAGCGCAGGGTGAACAAAATGGAGACAGGTTAGGGAACAACCCGCGACCCGTGTATACCCCTCAAACTAGAAGGGAAATATATAAGAACGTGGTAAGACCTGTCGTCTTGTATGGATCAGAGTGCTGGGCTGCAAAGGAAAAGGATGAATAAAGAGTGCATGTGGCCGACATGCGAATGTTAAGATGGATGTGCGGTGTAACAAGAATGGATAGGGTAAGGAACGAGTAAGAAGAAGTTAAAAAGTGGCGCCAGTGAGAGAAAAAAAGGAAGGGGATGGTCATGGTATGGGCATGCCAGAGGAAGAATATAAATGTGACATGGAGAGTTTACTCGTAAATATGAATTTGGAGGGCTATAGTGGAAGGGGATTGGCCTTAGAAGAGATGGATGGGATGTGTGAAGAGCGATATAAAAAAGTAGGGAGTGAACACTGCTGACTGATAAAGATGTTTGGAAGAAAAAGATGTGCCGACTATAAATGATTGGGGTAAGGGCAATATGATGATGATGTGATGACATAGCAAATAACAATAATTTAAACCATAAAAAATATTTTAACAAGAATGATGAAGATAATGTTTTGGTACCTACTGTATTATTGATTTATTGCATACCAAGTCATTAAATTCTGAACTAAATTTTCAAGTTATATGTATCTATCTAGTTCATTGAGTTATTAGAAAATTTATTGATAACCCGTTTCTGCCCGTGACTTTGTCCGCGTAGATTTCGATTATGGTTATTCCCTCGGGAACTTTTAAATTTTCCGGGATGAAAAGTAGCCTATGTAGGGTACCCTATCCAGGATAGGCCATGTCCGATTCAAATTTCATCCAAATCCGTTCAGCCATTGCAGCGTGAAGGAGCAACAAACTAGAACTAGTGATGGGCGATTTCTAAAACATTACAAAACTTTCCTTAACTGCGTAAATTACAGCTTCTGAAAGTTACATAATTAGATGGAAATGATTCTGACACATGTAAATTACATTTAAATTTCATGAAAAGTTTTCGTTACTTACGTTACATTACAAAACTTTAGTAATTTTCAGAAATTAAATGATTTCACTTTAGTAACTTTCAGAATATTGCATGAAATTTTAGGTGAAAGTTTCACTTTTGAAACTTACAAGCCGCCCATCACTAACTAAAACACACACACAAACTCGCATGTATAATATTGGTAGGATTGTGTAACGAACAAACAGACAGACACAGTCACAGTTTCCACTTACCATCAGGGCCCTATTTAATAAAAGTTACAATCCAACAATTTTGTAAAAAACTGAAATATTTGTTAAATTGTACTACAAGTGCTGTTTAAGAAATCTTACAAATAAGTAAGAAACCTACAAGAAAATAATTTACAATTATCACCATTTAAACGCCGTTTAATAAACGTGTACATATGTAAAAAAACGCCTGTCACTTTCAACGACAATATTGTATTTAAAAAATTGTAATTGTAAGGTACAATTTACATAACATTTTTCTACAAGTTCTTAATAAACGAGGGTAGACGTCTACCTAAATAAGAAATTATTGAATTGGTTAACCGTTTGAAGTCATGGAAAACAACAACAAAATTACAATTTTGTCTCTAATATACGAGAATAAAGAAGTTTTATTCGGTCGGTTTAGTGAAAAACTAACCCATGATATGAAAATTAAGAAGTGGAAAGAGATTGCCGAACAACTAAAATCGTTGAGTATTTACAAGAAAGACTGGAAATACCTACGTGACACGACGTGGCAAAACTTTAGAAAAATTTAATGACCAATAATCTAGACACACTTTTTTTGCAGTTATCTACCGTTGCTTTATTTACTCCATGTGCATCGGCTACCACATGATATTGAGAGCCACAGCCCATCCAGTGCAATGCACACAAAATTTGTTCAATCGGTGTAAGGGCTGCATTTCGCTTTGTATCATGTTCCAAATCACGCCCTATTTTCAAAAGTAAATAAGTAAATATTCTACGGTAGTTTTGCTCACCCGAAATCTTTCGTTGAACGAAAAATCATTTACATCAAGATTTAAATTTATTATTTTACGAAAAACTCGCCGTCTCCGTTGAATAACATATTCATTATCACTCGCGTCACTATTACTGTCACTACTCGTTGTTAGAACCATGTTACCTATTTAATAAAGATCGTGAGGCACACTTATATTACACAGCATTACTTACCTGTCGGAATTATACTACAATTTACAAAGTATGTAAACTTGTAAGTACAATTATGTGTTTAATAAAGTACATTTCCATACAAAATTGTAAAAAATCATTTGTGAAATGAAAATGTTTATTAAACAGGATTTTGTTAAATTGTAGGTACAATTGTACAATTTTGTAAATTTTCCACTATGACTAATTTGTAACTATTTTTTTTTATTAAACAGAAACTTGTAGATTGTTACCTGTCAGATACAATTTACACTTTACAACTTGTAACTTTTATTAAATAGGGCCCAGGTGGCCTGTGTGCTCGGTTGCCTTACCATGCTATAAAAAAAAGAAAAAAAGAGCAAATTTATTTTTTTATTTTTTATTAAAAATGCAATCAAACTGAACCTTTTTGGGTCGGTAGAACCACGTGGAACAGTACCTAAATGGTGGCGAGCGCGACCGACGGCCGGGCGGGACTCGGGTGGATTTAGGATTAGTAGATGCCTTTCGGTGTTAAGTATTTTTCTATAAAAGCCGGGAAAATGTTGCTTGCAATCCCATATTTTGCTGAATAGGTGATGCTGTAATATTATTTATTTGATTCAGATCATCCATGTTGTACATGAAGATTCGTTGGCCAAAGAACATAATGCTTAGTAAATAAATGCAAACCTTGACTTTGCCATCAACTTATGGTTAAAGTGATTATGCAATATACAATTATTACAAAAAATACTATTACAAACAAGTGTAACAAAAAGCAAGCTTTAAAAACCTAACTCCTGTTTGGACGACGTCGTCAATGTTTTATTAGTTATCATGAATATATTGTTTTCACCAATTTCACATTTAAAAAAACAACTATAGTGTATTTCTATGGAACTTGCTAACTATGTAAACAAAAGACTTAACTTTGTTTTATCACTGTTTCTCCTTGAATTTTCACACCACCTCATCAAACACCATTGATACCATAAACTATTGAAACGGTCGTTACTGTAAAATACAAAATCACCAAATATATAACTCTATCTTGGATATTTCATTAAAAGTTTAAATAGTTTCATAAGTTAGGTTATTAGGACCTGATGGAATGACGTTTTTGTTTCTTTTAAATTCTACAATTATCTATGATGGGTAGTGTTATGGCTAAAGTTGGCAATATATTAAGGCCCCCACACATTACCTAACTCACGCTGATCACACTCACAGATGATATAACGGCACCTTTTATAATAAATACTGGTGATATATCATCTTCAAGTACCAATTTTTCTTCAGATCGTGATTAAACAAATTAGAAATAAGTAACTACTTGTTTTTTACTTTCGGTATTTTATTACTCGATATGGTTTGACATAAGTAAACGAGTATTGCCCATCACTAGTAAATTCATCATTCAGAGACAATTTCAATACGGCGGTTTGTTTACATAGTTAGCAAGTTCCATGGAATTAGACTTTAAGTGAAAACCGCGGCGCTAAAACAAATCTAACGACACATCGCTTCTAAATCGTTAAGGGTTTCGTACACACATACCTATAGGGCAATAACGTTACCCTCTTTCTTCGCCAGTCGGGACATATTTCGTTACTCTGATGATGACACTGAGCCTGGAGAAGTGTCGCTCTGTCCTGGCTAAGCGGCTACGACAGGCTTTGAACTGTCACTTTTGAACTTTTAAGGCATTTATTTAATTTCATAACGTTCATACACTTAAATATCAGGAACTACGTACTCGTAAATGTTTTTTTAACCAGCCAACTAAAGGTTAAATTACTAGAACTTGTGACCCGCGTGACCGTGGGAGCAATTGAATACAATTATATAGCAATCATTATTTTATTCGCCAATCGTAAACACTAATCAAATTACCTCAATTTTAAAGAGGAATAAAAACCTTTAAAGCTAAAGATAAAGATAAAAGATGTTTATTCAGTAAGTAGGCCGCACGGGCACCTTTACACGTCAAAAATCTACCAGCGCTTCGGAAGAGACCACTGCTGAGAAGAAACGCCGCAAGAAACTCAACAGTAAGTCGTTTTTTAAATATTGCTAATGATATTATACAATAATAAACTTAACCTAGCATTATATAAAACAATGAATCTCACATAACACCAAAAATGTATTCATGCGTAGTTGAGCAGGAAAACGTGTCAAAACTCAGAATTGTCACAAAACTAATAAGCAACAGTAATATAAAAAATATATATATATAGAAAGTATACAAGTTATACTTACCTGTGAGGGTGCAAGACCACATGAATTAAAGTTTCGATACATTCTCCTACAGAAACCGTGTCCCCTAGACAATAATACAATATTTACATATTTTTTAAGACTAATTTAAATTATTAAATTATTTAGGTGTTGGCCAAGCATTTTTATCTGTTAGATAGTCTTCGACCCTATAGTAAGCTTTAGACATCAACGACTTTTTCAAGTAAGTTTTAAGTATTGGAAATGGTAACTTTAAAACAACGTCAGGTAATTTATTAAAGAAAAGGATGCATTGACCTACAAATGATTTATAAACCTTACGGACACGAAATTTTTTAATAGCAATTTTATTTTTATTTCTCGTATTCAAATTATGTACATCACAATTCTTAACAAAAGAGTCTTGATTTTTAATGACATAAATAATATTCTCATAAATAAATTGTGATGCTACTGTCAAAATATTAATTTCTTTAAATAGTACTCTTAAGGAATCACGGGAGTTTAGATTATATATAGAACGAATGGCTCTTTTTTGCAACACGAATATAGTCTGTATGTCAGCAGCTTTTCCCCAAACCAGAATACCGTACGACATAACACTATGAAAATAACTATAATAAACTAAGCGAGCTGTCTCAACATTAGTAAGTTGCCTGATTTTCCTAACAGCATAAGCTGCCGAACTTAATTTACCTGCTAGTACTGCTATATGGGGACTCCATTGCAAGTTTTTATCTATAGTTATCCCTAAGAAAAGCGCCTTATCTACCATTTCCAATCTCTCATTATTAAGAAATATACTAGATTCTACCGGTCTAACATTAGGCAAAGCGAACCTAACACATTTAGTTTTCGTAGCGTTGAGTAGCAAATTGTTACTAGTAAACCAATTAAGTAATTTACCTAGTATGGTATTTATCCTACTGTAATCGACGGATTTTCGGTCTACCTTGAAAATTAATGATAGCGAATAGCACAATATCACAAAGATTATCTACTGTGCGTGGTAAGTCATTAATATAAACCAAAAATAAGAAAGGACCTAATATAGAGTCCTGAGGCACACCTAACTTAACAGGGGCTCCAATAGACTGTGTTTGGTTTACAACAACTGTTTGTGTTCTATCACTAAGATATGAAGACATAAGATTTAGAGAATTATTTGACAGACCATAATGTTCTAATTTTAATATAAGAGTCGCATGATCTACGCAATCGAAAGCTTTGGAAAGGTCACAAAAAATTCCTATAGCATCACAAGATTTCTCCCAAATATTGTATATATATTTAATGAGCACAGATGCTGCATCAGTAGTGGATCGTCCTCTGGTGAAGCCAAACTGATTACTGTTAAGCAGTTTATTTCTATTGAAGTGACCTACCATATCTTTTAACATTAACTTCTCAAAAACTTTACTTAAAACAGGTAGAATAGAAATGGGACGGAAATTCGTTAAATCACTCATATCGCCCGATTTAAAAAGTGGTATGACTTTACTATATTTCATAAGATTTGGAAAGACCCCCTCTGAAATGCAATTATTGTAGATTAAAGCTAAGTGCGGTGCAATTATATCTATGACATGATGGATGACTTTAACTGATGTTCCCCATAAATCCTCAGTTTTTTTTAAACTAAGCGATTTGAATACCTTAACAATTAAAACTGAATCTACGTGGCTAAAATCAAAGCTTTCGTTACATTTAGTAACATTAGCACAAAGTAATTTTTGAGCTTCAATCGCAGATGATTGAAGACATTTCGTGGTATTAACGGCTATTGTCGAGAAATAATCTTCGAACGCTAAGGCCACGTCTTTGTTTGACTTGATTTGTTTGTCACCCTTGTTGATGGTTACTTGATTATCACGAGTTGTAGATTTACCCGTTTCTCTATTTATTATTTTCCACACGGTTTTAACCTTATTGTCAGAAGCTTTGAGCTTAAGACTTAAAAAGTTTGACTTAGCAGTCAAGCAAACTTGCTTGAAAGTCCTTGAATATTTCTTAACATAAACTAAGAAGTCTGCGTTCTTGTTCTCCTCCCTCTCTCTATATAGTTCATAAAGCCTACTCCTACTTCTATGAATGCCTACAGTAGCCCATTCACTAAACTTAGTTTTTGACCCAGAAATAGTTTTCATTTTAAAATTATTATTAAATTGATGATGAATTATTCCAAACAAATCTTTATAATTACTATTAGAATCATTATGTGAAAAGGATAACCCACAGAGATTACTCTGGACTTTATTTTTGAATAATTCCAAACGATTGCTAGTTATGGGTCTGTATGTTATTGTCTGTGGTACTTGATGAAAATAATTTGAAAAAGAAGCCTTTTGACCACTATGATCAGAATTAAAGCAGTTAAATATTGCTTTATCCAAACATTCGCAATTACAAAAAATGTTGTCTAAACAGGTAGCACTTGAAACACCTATCCGTGTAGGTTCAAAGAACAAATTACCTAAATTAAAAGATTTAAATAAACTTAAGATCTTAATAGTATTAATTGACGATTCCAGTAAGTTAACATTAAAGTCTCCACAGACAATAACATGCCTTTGAGTTTTGCAGGCTAATTTTAACACATTTTCCATAGTAGATTCAAATGTGTTAAAATCGGCTGATGGTGGTCTGTAAACACAAATAATTGTGTAATTTTCTACTTCTATGCAAGAGATTTCTACCAGCAAAAGTTAGACTTATATAATCTATTCATTAAGCAAATGGGCGTTTTCACTAAAAAGTGTACCCAATTAAGGACTGAAATTAAGGAACTTTAACTTTGTCAGTTTTGTGACGAAAATTAGCTATATATTGACGGCCGCAATGTATGGCTAATTTTCGTCACAAAACTGACAAAGTTAAAGTTCCTTAATTTCAGTCCTTAATTGGGTACACTTTTTAGTGAAAACGCCCAAATATTCTTTTAAAAAGCCGACAAAATTGACGCCGCAACCGACACACGTAGCAATTATTCGAGACGAGTTCTTAATTACAGCCATCGTTACTTACAGACAAATCGCCTTTTTTTTTTATATCATAGGAAGGCAATCGAGCACACAGGCCACCTGATGGTAAGTGGAAACTGTGACCCATAGACATTCGCATTCACAAGACCGCAATCCTAAGACTGCAAATGCGTTGCCAAACCCTGAGGACTAAGATGGAATGCCTCTATAATAACTAACTAACTAACTAACTTTATATTTTTACATTAAAGTTAAATTAGTTAATTTACAGGATGATTGATCATGGTAGTTATTTTTTAGTTATATTTTCACAATAAAAGCTTATGCTCGCCGGTGTGGAATCTTGAAAGGCGTCATATTTTATAAAGCGGAGCTCTCCCGGCGTGTTTATGCCGCGCCCGCGGGCTCCATGCGAAGGCTCTCGACCGCGGCGGAATTAAATCGGAGCAGCGATTATCAACAATCTATTTAAACGCGCCACATAAAAAGAATATCGCGCGTTACACTTGCAAGGGAGGATGCCGGAGCTTTATAAATTGAATTCAACTGTTTCGAGAAATGTACATAATAATATTAAAGTGAATTATTCACCTTTTTTTTAATGCCTTTTATAAACAAAAGTTAACTCTTAGGCATATTATAATTAATGCTTTAATCGTTTATTATTAAGAACGACAGGAATTTAATCGGCTCTACTATGATTTACATAGTAGGATCACCGCGCTCCCCGCGTACCCGTTGAAGTCTTTTGTACGAGCGGCCGGCCCGCGCCCCGCGCCCCGCGCCCCTCCCCGCCTCCGACTATTAAATGAAAAACTAAATCCGATACAACAATGAACCACTATGGGGCAACCGACAGTACCCAGATTCTTTCCGAGATAATCTACAGGGCACTTCAATTAAACTTGTCCATTGCATTGCGCAGAAACTACCTCGGTACAAAAGTAAATATCTCTCACCATTACGAAGCAATTTCTTGATTCTGATAGGAATCTGTTACCGTTCTTGAAGGTATATTAACATTACCTAGTGACTTCAAGCTATTTTAGCTACTCGCTGATGACTTTAATGGTCCCTGCTGTTGCAAACAAATTTTGATTTATCGTTTTTAATTCTGTTTTGAAATGTTACATTTGATTGAAATTTTTGGTACCTATATAATTAAAAACATCTACCAAACAATACATAATTGTGTCTAAAAGAATTTGTACATCCAATTACATATTTATATCGATAAGCTATTTTTATCCGATTTTCGAAGGAAGAGGAGGAGAGGGTACGTTTTTGACCTGTATGTATGTATGTATGTATGTATGGATGGTTCTTTGTTCCCTTGTAATATGAACGAATGGCCCGATTTCGACAAGCGAGGTGTCGTTACATTCGTTTAACGTCGCGGATGTCACTGAGTACTTTCTTTTAAAATGTGAAACTGTCGAATTAATAAATTAATATACTTATCATAACTAACATTACGTTGACGACATCGTCCGAACAGCAGTTGAGTTTTAAAGCATGCTTTTTGTTAGACTGGTTACTAGGCCTGTCAAGCCCACGTCACACGCACGGTCTCAACCCGCCTGACACGGCACGCTCATGTCTACACTAGACTCATATAATAAGCCATAGGAATTGGCATTTAACAATGCAATTTTATTTACAGATTTATTTAACAATGTTCGCTAATGAAACAGTGAGAGCAGAAGTGTACTGAACTCAAGGCCGCTCTTATTGTAATTCGTATCTTTTTGTTAAGCTTCCATTTGTTATAAGTGCAAATAAATTACAGTCAGGTAAATAATTTTTTTATTCCGATGTAATTCAAAATGTAAGAAGAGGGCTCTGAAATCAAACTTGATAATTCGTTACATCGTTTAATTTGATAGGATCTGAAATGAAATTTATTTTAAGAAATAAGTAATGACTAGTAATTGTTATGTAATGTACTAAATACAGTTTACAGATGACATACAGGCATGATGGACGTACAGACAGACACCGAAATCTATTCGCAAAGGTTTCGTTATTGTGGGGTTTTTTAAATCTACATAGGTAAGGACTAAAATTTATAAACAATACCCAACTTTTCCATTAGGACACGATAGTTAACTATACTGCTATAAGACAAATAGTGGTATCTCAGAAAAAACTCCTGTAGCAAGTGCGACCGTATTACTAAAGGGTGAGGATAGAATCTACTTCGTTTTTTAAATTTGAGACATCGGCTATTAACGTATGAGTGCAGTATATAAATGTTAATGGAAAAGCTATAGTCCTTAGCTATATGCACTTAACTATTTTGAAAATCGCCCTGTTCCCTATAGAGATATGGAACTCTATTACCCTATTTCGCCACATGTATACTTTTCGTATACAATAAATGTCATTCATCGTCGCCTCTTTTATGGCAATATAAATAAACGTAGAGACGTTATCCGCGACATCTTCGCGACACGAACGACACGTACCCCAGAGGTCACGGCGCTCGGTGACCGGAGCGGGTAGAGGGCGCGGGGGGATGGGTGGACGGGGGGGGGGACACGACCAGGGCCCGGCTCGCGGAGGTTCATAAACCAACAGTGAATAAAAAGTTACACAAATAGGCCTGTCTGAGTTGCATTTTTATCGATCGTAACAATTCAACACAGGGTTCGTGATTGAATACTTTAGGAGGTACTTGTTGTTGTGTTGCTTGGTCAGAATAGTACAAAGTGACAGATTCGGATGATACGGTTGACATTCATGTGCGTTGCGATAAGCCACGTGATCAACTGTCATCCCATACAAGTTGACTGATAGAAACGAAAAACGCTAGTAGCGTTCCATTTTGGCCGGGCCTCGGAGCGGGACCGCGCCGGTCGCGCAAGCGCACGGCGACAGGAAACCGGGACCGCCGCTCACTCACGGTCGCGGCTGCAGCGCCTGCAGCCCGCCCGTCCCGGCGGCATACTAATGAACCGATACAAGCAAAAGTTGATGCA
This sequence comes from Acleris emargana, assembly GCA_927399475.2. NCBI lineage: Eukaryota > Metazoa > Arthropoda > Insecta > Lepidoptera > Tortricidae > Acleris > Acleris emargana. The sequence continues at coordinate 12,244,659 of OV656837.1, forward strand.
TTTTATCAAACAAGTGAGAAAGGCGATCCACCCAAGCGTTACCACTTTGCATCAACATTGATATTACATTTTACAAAATAAATAAAAAAACAGCTTTACTAAAGACGACTAAAGACTATCTCGTATTTTGTAATGGCATCCGTAATAATAAAACGTTCGGAACGCCAGGACTTTGCTTCTCGTAGTAGCTAGTGAAAACGACTTCTTAAATATACAAAAAATGGTTTAATAACTGATATACGTTTGTAAGAGAATATGAAGTACGTGGTGAGAATTCACAGGTCTACGGGCGAGTGGTCGCCGCGCGCGCAGCGAGCGGCTCGTCTCGCCGTCGCGCGCGTGTGTGATATTCTTGCAGATTATAAAGCAAGTCGGTATGACTTGATCGCTAAGTACCTAAGGACGTCACTAGGATAATTAAATACAAAAAATACAATAAATTCCTACTTAATATTATAAAAACGCTACAAAAGTGAATTTTTGAATTAGTTTCGTTACGCTTCCCGATAGTATTAGCAGAAAACACATGAATATTTTTTGTTTTAGGAAATTAAAAAATAACGTTAAACGATTTCTACGCGTGAATTAGTCCTAAAACAATATTACAATAACATTATACAACCTCAGCTGACTAAACTCTATTATTGTATTTGATATCAAAAGACACGAATAGAATCACTCATAATTGCAGTAGTTTAGGCTACACGAAATAATAATAAACGGTTCGTTAAAAAATGCATTTTCGTGCGAATGACCTAATGATATAATCTTCTTCACACTCGCTGAGTTGGTATTAAAAGTGCCAATAGCTAGCTACCGGGCGGTAATAATAGGGTAATCTATCATACGCAACCGTGGGACACGGTGTACCGTGACCGCTCATTAATGGGAATGTGGAGCGGCGCAGAGGCTTCCGCGCTGACAATATTATCCTGAAGAAAAATGCTATTAAATTAAGTGACACATGCCTTAAGTACTCGTAGTAAATTCGCTTATAAGCGATACATCAGCTAAGCAAATTCCGGATGACTTTTTTCTATCATTTTTAGGGTACCGTAGTCAATTCGGAGCTTTTATAGCTGCACAATGTCCGTCTGCGGTTTAACTCGGAGTCTCTTAGTACTGTAGAGCTGCTTTTTGGCAAGCCTGTTTTTTGTAGAAAAATAATTGTAGGTTTTTTGTTACTCGTCTTTTTATTTTTGAGGGATTTTTTTAGGTGGTCCGTTTCTTCGGAGTAAACCAGCCCTTTGGGGAGCTGGTGGAAATCCCCAACGATGAATGTTTCTAACAATACCTGTCTTTGGGCATCCGTTCGAAACCAAAACGAAAAAAAAGGAGTAGAGGCATGTGAAGAACATTTTTTGATATAGGGATCCGTTAGTTAAATAATAAGCTTAAGTGGTAACTTTTATTTGAGTCAAGTTCCGCCCCTCCCCCTACCAGTTAAACTGTCGTTTTTAGACACGTGAAAAATATAAGATAGCAGTTTATGTTTACATATAACAAAGTTAAAAGGAAAATATCACGGCTAAGTAGGTTTTATTAGTTATTATTTTTTTTTTTTTTTATATCATAGGAAGGCAAACGAGCACACAGGCCACCTGATGGTAAGTGGAAACTGTGACCCATAGACATTCGCATTCACAAGACCGCAATCCTAAGACTGCAAATGCGTTGCCAACCCTGAGGCCGAAGATGGAATGCCTCTATGCTAGTCATTTCACCGGCTGTCTTATCCCCAAACCGGAACACAACAATGCGAACACTGCTGCTTGGCGGTAGGTTAATGGATAAGTTAGCGAGTAAATTTAGACAATGTATAAACAGACGGAGCCCCGCGCCGCGCGCCGCCCGACGCTGTCTGGGCCGGGTTTTTTTCTAGTAAAACCACTCTTCAGTGGTAATTATGTTGGATAAAATTACTTTGTTCACATTGCTTCGTTGTTGTAAGAATATGTCGAACAATTTACGATTCAAAAAACCACTCCGCAATTCTAATTATTTCTTCTTCACTTACGCTGTCGCCTTGAATTTATCACGTCTTGGCAGGAAAAATTACTTGGTTTTTAATTTCAAATTCCCCAGGGTCAGCCGCCAGGGCGCGCGGGCCTGATTACATGCAGACGGCACGCAGCGGCCAGGATATGGCTGCTTCCGTCCTGGCCGCGGCTCTAACGGTCGGCGTCAATACACTCGCCGCGATATGTTATAAGTAAGTACTTCAAGTATTATGGGGATCCTGTTCCCGCGCGTTGCGTCGCATGACCGCGCACACCCACTCGCTCCTTTAGCAATCCGCTGATAGCCTTTTATGTAAATCTTACTGTTTGTACGACGGTACTTGGTTATCGTAGTATCGTTCGCAATCGGTGATTTGCAAGCAAATCGTACTTAGGCACAACCGATCTCGATTAACCGCATCTGATCACAAACCGGGTAGGCTGCCACGCTGCCAGGGCTCCATTATACTTGGTGAAACCACATTGCTTTTGCCATGCTCTCATATCGTCACGTTGACGATACGATAACATTTCAAAGGTTTTTTTTTAGTAGAATAGAAATATTAGTGTAAGTATTAGTGGTTTAATATATCTAAAGGTGTTAGACAGGGCTGTGTTGCCTCACCATGGCTGTTCAATCTATTCATGGACAGTTGTATGCGGGATTTAAAAGAGTATGATAAGGGTTTGCGTATGCAAGAGTTGCTAATCGAATGCCTCTTATATGCTGATGATCAAGTTATACTTGCCCCATTGTACTTGAGTTGCAGGAGATGGTGACAGTGATGAATGAGGGATTTAAGCAAAAGGGGATGAAAGTAAATGTTGCCAAGACCAAGGTCATGGTGATAGAGAAGGACGAGATGACTGAGTGCGTGATAAATATAAATGGTGAATTAGTAGAACAAGTGAGCGAATTTATGTACCGGGGAAGTATGTTTACAAGAGATGGTAAGTGTGAGAAGGATATCGAGAGGAGTGTGAATGCGGGGAATCAAATTAATAGGGCCCTGTACTCCTTTGTGAGCAGACAGGGCGTTTCACAAAAAGCCCGACTGGCTGTTCACAATGGAGTACTAGTGAGTTTATAAATAATGAGAGTATATGATAAAAACATAACTGTAACAAATAAGTACAATGCAATATCACTATTTATTGATTAATACGTGGATATTTTTAATTATGATTTAATTTAATTTTATACATACATACATACATAAACTCACTCCTTCATTCCCAAAGTGGGGTAGGCAATGCTAAAGAATTACCAACAACTTTTAAACATATTATGACATACATTTTATGACATATTAATTATACAAAATTGTTCCTAAAATAAGTATATCTAAATTTTTAATTAATAATAGTTATTTGTTCAACAAGAGAGCAAAGTTGGTTTTTGCTGCGAGTAATGATTTTGAATCCCGAGTAAGCGAAGGATTCTATTATTGAATCACGAGCGTAGCGAGTGATTCTAGGTCAGAATCCTGAGCGTAGCGAGGGATTCAAAGATACGAGACGTAAAAAACTTTGGTCTCGTGTGAGACATACAACTTTTCACCTCAGCAGCGAGAACAACACAGCGTGAAGCTGGTAGGGCCAACGCAGGTCTTCCGTTGTGACCATTTGGTGAATACCCGACTAAATAACGACACGATCGCATATGCATCAATCACAAGCATTTTTGCAAAATACTAATAAAATAAAAAGTGGAAAAAATAAACATGAAACAGATAAAACCTGTCACTCAACTTGATAATGCCGTAGTGCAAACACAACTTTATACAGCTTTATGTAGTCTGTGGCATTAAAAAAAACCTAACTAGGCCTTGTCTATTCTATGGCTATTGGCTATGGCGGACAAATTAACAAAAATTACATTACATCGTCATTTACATTATCTACATAACATTTGTTTAATACGCAGAACAAATTAGCAAAAGTAGGTCAAGGACCATGAAAACCAAATTGAGTATCAAACTATGAAAAACGTCTAGTAACACCGTGCTCCTGAATGCTTGTGGGACATAAAAAAAGGTATGTGAATACGTGATTCGAACTAAATTGCAACTAGGTAGTCTCATATGTCTGAAATTTTCTCGACTTTTTCGCGTTCCTGCAAGTGTTTCCTTAACGAGCCTTAAAACTATGTATATACATTTCAGGTTCTGAAGCGACGGGGGCAGATTATGAGCAAAAGTAGTTACGTTGACGGAATCATGGACAGCCTCGTGGAGTCATAATCTACAAAAAATAAATTAAATTGAACAAAAGACGTGGATTTCTAAACTTGAACAAATTCAAACAAAGAAAAACAGCTACTAACATCATGCTACTTAATGCTTGTGGGACATAAAAAACAGGTATCTGACTGGAACCAAATTAATAGTAACTGTTCCCTTAACTGCAAATGTTTCTTTAACTGAGTCTTAAAACCATGTATACATTTCAGGTTCCTTAGCAGGCAACAGATTTTTCCAGCAATTTGTTGCTGTGGCCTGATACTTTACTACCCCGAAGAGGAGACATGCCAGATGAAGCTTGAAGATTTTAGGTGTGACATGAACCCACAACGGAATGGCGAAGCAGAGGCTTTTTTTATTTTTGAGTGAAGACATGAAAAAAAACAATATGATAAAAATTAAATAACATGTATCTATATTTGTAAAACCAACAATTTCAAAAATTAAAAGTTAAAAGTAAAATTACTGCAGTTTTGCAAGTTAAATGTTACAGTTTTGTTTGGAACCGATATTGTTGTCTTAGAAACTTGAGTTTGAGTAGTTGATGAGGCTGAGATTTCGGCTTCCTTACTTGTTGTGGGCTGTGACAGAGGAATAGAGAAAGTAGGTGACTCAGTGGCGGTATTTGTGACTCTGGAAGTAGATGGGCGAGACCAAGGATCTGAGGTCTGTTTCAAACTTATGTTCTCTATGATACGCTTACAGATTTTAGTTTTATTTTCAAGTGAATCTTCAATATATCCTTCCGCAACCATATTCAACCTCCATCCGCCGTGCCGTTTTAATGTAGTGAGGTCGGCTCCTGAATCAGCCAAAAGTGTGGCCGAAGTTCGCCGAAAGCAGTGTCCAGTGTAAAGCTGAGGTTCCTGTAGCTTCAGAAAAGTGGCTATTTCTCGCGGAGTCCCGCCTATTTTGTTAACTCCCATAGGCTGTCTCGAACACTTATTATTATGATATTGCATGAAAAATCTATCAGTTTTCGTATTAGCAGGGCGTAATGCTTTATATTTTTCAATGATTCTTACATGTTCCTCACGAATAACAAAGGATCTATCAATGTGAGTCTTTGTGTTCGGCAAGTTGACTAACAGTAATTGGTCTGAATGCTTTTCAATAGCATTAACAGTTAAAGTTAATAGTTAGTTTGTGCGGCATGCTCCATTAATACCAATAATGAGTATAACCTGCAATAAAAATATTACATGAGTAATCAAAGACAAATTCAAGAAAAAACATTGCCCACTTACAGATATAAAATTGATTTGTGCCTCTGGTGACCATAGTGCTGGCACTTTCCTCGGCTAATGGCTAGCAATAGCTATTCAACGAGGAAATGCAGCCAGCTTTATGGGCACCATTCCCGGTGGCAGTGGCCTGGAAGACATTATTTGTAAATACAATAGTTATGTAGATTAAAAATCGTCGCGAGACTTTTCAGGCAGGAAACTTAATTCTGCATTTTTTACTTGCTGTTTCAACGCTTCCGGTGTTAAATAGCCGTCTTCGTCACTGGACTCGCTCATATTTATTTATTATTACTTTTATTATATCCAACTATTATCGAAATTAGATAACGTAGCGTAACAGAAAAGCAACAAAAAACTTTTTTTTTAAACAAGTACAATAATCCCGCTATTTTTGAAATGCGTTCTGAAACTGCCCCCGCGGTTTATGTCACGAAATCAAAGATTGCTAAAACGATAACAAAATTATGTAGATACATGATAAACTTCTTATTTTTCATTAATTTTGTCTTCAAAACATTAAATAAAAAAAATGATTGTTTAAAATAGTTATAATAAACACATTTCAAACTTTAACAGATAGTTTTATTTGCAATTTTACGGTTATGTGTGCATCCGAACGTGCGTTTCTTTTTGGGCCTACTATGTGTGGAATTTGAAAATCGAACTTCGAATCAAGTTGTTTCTATCTCTCGCTTTTTTCCTATCGAAGTGAAAGTGACAGAACAAAGTGAAGTTCAATTTTTTCGAATGTTGTGAGTAGCCCCAGCACTGCTCACGGCATTTAAAAAAAATAATTAAAAAGCTACTTTGCCTCACGCTCGCAGCAAAATTGAATTTTGCTCACTGTTTTTAAGCAGCAAAACCTGCTTGTTTGAGCTGCTGAGGTGAAAATATATTTGTACGCCATTGTATGGTAGGGCAAGATATGTACCTAATTGTTATACAAATAAATAAATTCTGTTTCTGATTCTGATTCTGACCAACTTCCCGATAAGTTAGAGACTTGAAACTTGAAACAGCTCAAAACTGAAAACTAAAAAAGTCCAACTTAACCTAACCAATTTAATAAGCCTATGAAAATAATGTAATATGTAACGATATAAGCCCAAATACAAAACGATATATTCATATTTATTCATATTCATTTATTTCGTGCAACCATGGTATTACAAGATGTTGTTTTTCTGGATCAGTACAAGACATGGACCCTACTAGGGTGTCGCAACAAATTTATCTTAATATTAAGTAGGTACTTAAAATTAAGATTTTAACATAAATTTACATAGATATATAGAATTTATACAACATAACAAATCATAAAAAGTAATTATATTAGACTCACTTAAAAATAGTTATTTTAAGAAAAAATTAGGAACTCTTGCAGTGAATAAGGACATTCATTTATAAGATAGGTTTTAAGTTTGGTAACAAAAGTAGTATACTTTTCTTCCATCGTTATATCATTAGGGATTTTATTAAAGATTTTGATACACATTGCATGGGGACCTTTATTGGACATATTTAATTTAAGGGGAACGGCTAGAGCCAGTCTATTGCGGTGGCGCAGGTTGTGCGCTTCTGCGTAGATGTTCACAGGTCTAGTAAATATACTTTTATGTTTTCGAACAAATTTACATGCTTCAAAGATGTATAACGATGTAAGAGTTAAAAAAAATAATTTAGAGAAATAAGGTCGGCAACTTTCATCATTTCTTATGTTAGTACTACTGCCCCATAATATTACGCCATACTGGAGCCATGCCTGAGCAAAAGCATGGTAAGCGCAGCTATAATTTGTCAAATGATGAACTATAGTTTGTCAAATGATGAACTATAGTTTGTCAAATCGCTCATCCAATAGAATAATGACATAATTGCAAAAAATCGGGTTTTGAGATTTTACCGCCATAAGTGTTCTAAAGGTCAGGTCTGTCGCGTGGAACAATGACATGACATGCATGCTAAAAATGCAATTATGTCATTATTCTATTGGATGAGCGAAATGATGATTCGGTCGTAAGTCGGGACGATACCGCGATAGGTCGATACTGGCTGGGGTCGTAGGCTTTATCACCATTTTAGGGTTCCGTACCCAAAGGGTAAAAACTCTATTACCTACTAATCCATCCATATTTCCGTCTGTCCGTCGGTCTGTCTGTCACCAGGCTGTATCTCACGAACCGTGATAGCTAGACAGTTTACATTTTCACAGATGATGAATTTCTGTTGCCGCTATAAGAACAAATACTAAAAACAGAATAAAATAAATATTTAAGCGGGGGTCCCATACAAAAAAACGCAATTGGCCGGTTTTTTGAAAATTGTGCTTTCTTCGAAGGATTGGTTAATTCGTTTTGTAATGAGTGGTGTTAGTTTATCTTTTTAGCGGTTTTTCATAAGTTCAACTAAATTATTTTTTAAATCAAACTTTGTCTAATTCAGGAAATAACCACTAGCTAATATAATCTAATAATAAATAAATACCTATTATGTACCTTTAAGTCTGATGTTAAAATGATTACATTACCATCGTGAATAGGCTGAGCTAAGAATACCTGTTAAAGAGCCCAGTACCAGAATGTTAGTCACATGCCCGTGCGTGTTGGCCAGAGCCGGGTTAAGAACATGTCCCGCGACATGCGCCGGAGTCGCGCGCGCACGGCGGTGTGCTGTGTGCCGTTACCGCAAGCCATTGCCGCGTGCCGTCACGACACATTACATATCGATTGCGTTACTTTAGCCACTTGGTAACACTTTTTCATGAGAAAATACTGTTAAGTTTTGTAGCTACTTGGAATCAAAACAGCTATATGAGCCATACAAATCCTAGCGAATACAAAAAAGGGAATTCATGACTTTTTTACAGCTGCAATAAATATCATGTAACAAACAGTTGAGAGAAAATATTTTTTGAATAGCTATAAAAATAACCAAGAGAAGCTGAATAAGCCAACAGAGATTTGTTCCTATCTCTATCTACAAAACAGAATTTGAAATGGATTTTTTATGGCCGACCTGTTACATGACGTCACAGTGCATATTGAAACTGAGCATCCGTCTAATCGCTGCATAATTAGCAGTTAAACTGCTTGTATCATCCGAATTTCTTGGCCGATTTAGGATGGGGGGGGGGGGGGGGGGGTTGCCGTATGTCCGCAGAATACCTCGACCCTTCGTACCTGCTACACAACTGTATGTTGGCACGCAGTTACGATACTCGTACATTTAGAGTGGACAAAGGGGTGCGGACAACTGGGAATAACCGGATTATGTACATCACAAGGAAAACGAATTTTAACTATTATAAATAAATAGACTTCATTGGTTCTTAAGTTACAGGAGACTTGAATCTACTGAAAATCATCCAAGAATACTAACTATGAATAGAAAAATAGCTCATACGTGTGGTTTTTGGGATCGTATTTGTGTTTGTAGAAATGGCCCAGAACCCTACAATGAGCACGGTCCGACATGCTCTTGCCCGGTTTTTTGCTTTCATTCTATCGTATCGTAGTATTACATAAAATTGACAGAGCTGTGCAAACTCTAAAAAACTAGCCAGCATTTTTCGATCGTTAAAGCGATAATAGGTATATAGGTATTTACGAGTAGATACAAACGGCAAACAAAGAGCATTAGGTGATTCTTCGTTCTCAGTGGGTGGGTGGTACGGCTGTTTTATAATGGTTTAGAGGACGTCTTAATAAACATAAACAATTTAAGGCGTTTAAAAATTATCGGAACCGAGATATTTAAGTTTTGTAAAAATACGCAAATTCGTACCGATATACAGGTGACATCAAATTGGTAATACAAAACACTTGATTATGGCTTAGTTAATGATGGATAATGAATTCCAATAACTCAGTTGTTAACATTAGCCTTCTTCAACTATCGTTAACTTTCTAATAAAACTAATAATTAAAGTCCTAAAGTGTGGTTACCCTACATTTAATACGTGACTGTCATACCATACCTGTCACTCGAGATTTTTTTGCTAAGTTAATTCTGGTTTACTCTTTGTGAAGTAGCAAGTGAAGGTAAGAAGTGATAAAGTTAACATGTTTTTACGATGATTATGTTAAGAAATCATTTGCTACTTGCCATTTGACAGCGAATGTATGAACTTCACACTTGCACTTAACAAAGTGTAAACAGGACCTTACAGGTTGATTTTACTAATCACTTTACACCTGCACCTCTCACCTGCACTTGCTTCTTCATAAAGTGTAAACAAGCCCTTAACATAAGGAGTAGGATAACAGCATTAAGCAAAATTTATTTTAAAAAAAGAAAAGTAAATTAGCAGTTTAGGGAAAATTAGTGTAAAACTTTGATTTTGTATTACCAATTTGATGTCACATGTATAAACACATTTACGAGTCTAATATCTCGGTTCTGATGCACTTAGTAGATATAGTAGATCATGGGTCTCCTATTGTAGCCCTAAAAAATTACCCTATTTTCACTACCACTAACTTCGTTAGTCCTAAATCAATAACCCGATTTTTTACTTTTCCTAACTATTCAGTAGTCCTAATTTTAGCATCCCGAATTAACGATACACCAATTTTTTTATGTCTGAATCTATTAAGCCCTGTTTTTACTTATCCGATTTCTCTGGACACCGAATATGTTTAAAACCTAACGTTTATCAAACATAATTACGTTCCTAGTTCCCTCTTTATTAAAATAAACAATTATATTTACCCCATTCAAATAACCAAATACAACTTATTTAATTTGGTATAGAAACAACTTTTTGAGTGTAATAGGGACCTCTACGACCTTAATTAAGGTCGAAGGAGCTCCGCGCGGACTCTAACCTAGCCTAACCTTTGTGGGTAAAATTTACCTAATTGAGTATTGGTTTTTTATTTACATTTTGTTCAATAAATGATTAGTTCAAACAGTCATAAGAACTTATAACTATTAGGTCTATTAATCATTAGGAATAATCATTATTATCTGATACGTCGTTCGCTTGCCACTGCCTCTGTACCAGCTGTCCTAGAACCGGCAGGTTTGCATAGAGACGATGGCAAGCGACCGGACGGAGCTACTTTGGTGCCGTGGAAACTGGGCAGGGCACTGGTATGAGACGCGACGTGTATTGACACATTCGCCCTTTCCAACATCCAGTCAACCCGTAATCGGGTCGGTGCAGCAGCTGATCAGGCCCAAACCATCAAGTGTCGCAAATATTCATCATTATTAAATAATTATGAATTTGTGGCACTTGCAGTGGAGACCATAGGTCCTTGGTCAGCTGACATGAAAAACTTTATGAAGGCTCTGTCATCCCGGCTAATAGACACCTCCGGAGATCCTAGAGCTGGTGCTTACCTCTCCCAAAGGATTGGGCTAGCTATCCAGAGAGGTAATGCAGCCAGTGTCATAGGGACCATGCCGCAAGCGGACCTGTTAGAGGGGGTGTTCTTTTTATAGTGGTGATTATTATTTACATCTTTAATAATTGAGTAGCTTAGTTTAATATTAATTTAAATAAGTTTAGTTTTATCTTTTAATTGTACTTTTAATGATTAAATTTAGTAACATCATTATTAGTTCTAGAAATATTAGAGCATTTCATGTTTAGTACAAGGAAACATTAGGGTATATAACTTCAGATCATGACATTAGGGCTAATGAAAATTATATCAAACGTTGGTATAAATGAAATTAGCTTTTATGATATTCGGTCTAGTGGGCGTGAACCGTAGCATTGTTACAGCCTCGTCAAGGTGGGATTGCAGCCCGACCCGCTGGCGAGGGCGTAATTGAGCCGAGAGTATGATGACCAATACTCGCGCGTTTGTTACGAGGCTTTTCAACACACTTGCGAGGAAAAAAAAGTTAAATCTTACTGTTGTATGTGCTTTTTTATACTTACGTTTTCGTTACTTTGGTGAGCAATCATGTATAGAAAAGTGTTTAATGTACCAAAAATACATCTGTTGTGATGGATCCTTCGATAGCCACAGTAACAGTAGTCCGCTAAGGACCGGGGAAGGAAGCTGCACGTTGACATGTAACTGAGTTGTTGACAGTAGTTCGTCCTTATGCTAAGCCTGAGGACAGTTAAAATGATTGTATGATTTCAGTATTACTCAAGAAATTCACGAAACTATATAACCAGTTTAAGCAAACAATCTTAATATAATGTGTAGGTAGACATGACGTAAGCCTTTTTGGTAAAAGGCAAGACAAGATTCTTAACCCTTAGGTGCATACGGTATCAAAAATGATACAAGGCTTTTTTTTCGTCTTTTTAACAAAATTCAGATAATTTAATTCCTTGTATTCTTAGACTACATTGTTGTTTTTCCATTTTGTGAGAAGAAGATAATTTTTACTACTTTTTGCATGGAGTATCAAAAATGATACCATTTATGTATAAAATAATAAAAAAAATAAAAAATGAGTAGGATTTTTTAATTGTTTTTCCCGTAATTTAAATGCATTTTTCTATTACATATCTGTTTTTCAAACGAAAATATTAAATCATGCAGCTAAGGGTTAAATCTGACGTGAAGTATATAGATTTATTTTTCTGGTTAAGTTTGCGTCGGGGAGCCCTAAGGAGCGTCGTGGTCGTGAGCACGAGACGTGCGCGGGCGCAGGCGGTGGGAGGGCGGAGGGGGGTTAGGTCCCGCGGATGCTCGGGTTCATTACCCGCGCGTTCGATCGCGCACTATCCACAATGGGGGCCATGCCATCCTAGGGCACGGTATACCACCGGCCAACAAATAAATCTAATAAGACTATACATTCATGTATTTATTTAAATGTGGTTAGGTATAAGGTATGATAAGATAAGCGAATGTTCACGCAAAACAAACAAAATAATTGACTGCTACAGCTCAGACAACTTGGAAACAAAAACCAGGCAAGATTCCGTCGCCATCACTACGAACGAAAAAAACAAAAACATTTATTTTTATTTATTTATTTTATTTCCAAAAACCACAAACACGAGGACCTTATATGTATACATACCACCACCACCATCACGCCAAGTTTGACAAAACAGAACCACCAAGTATATGAGTATATACTGGCTAGAGTGCATAGAGGACCTTTAGGTAGTAAATATTGCATTGATTTTATGCTTCCTTTATAAATGGCGATAAGTCATTAAATTAAATTTTAAAAAAGTAAAAATTACATAACATGTTAGGTAATACGAGTGATATATTAATTGCTAATTTATTGCTTTATGCAGGAGACAACACAGAAACATACATAGTGTTACATAATAATTTGTAAATTAGAAATATTAGCACTAGGTATATACTGAGTTATCGGTGTTATCGCTGCTCATTTACATTATGTAGTCATTGAAGTATTACAAAGATTGATTTAGTATAATATAATAATATTTAGCAATAGTATATTCAAGCGAAAGCTCCATCAAAGTTTCCTCAAGCTGGAACCAAAATAAAGCAGTATCATCATCCATCAGATCCTTTTATATATTATTTATTGCGGACATTATTATATAATATAGGTATATACTACAACTTAAAAGATAAAACTAAACTTATTAAAAATAAAAATAAAACTAAGCTACTCAAATTAAAATAAAACTAAGCTACTCAAATATTAAAGATGTAAATAATAATCACCACTATAAAAAGAACACCCCCTCTAGCAGGTCCGTTATTTTATATGTTAAATATGTATTGTTCATTTTAAAAGGTTGTTTATTTCCTTTAGTAAGGTTTATATATAGTTTTTGTTTTTCTTGTACCTCTGCACTATCTCTCATTACCAGGGATCGGAAATTCGGATCGATATTTACCTATACTTTCGCGCCGGCTTCGTTGTTCAGTTGTATGGAGGTGGATTCAATGATATAATTCATAATAAAATTTCCGGGATTTCAAAATAAATAAATTACACCGGCATTAATTCATAATTATTTATTTATATTAACTGTTTCAAGTTATTTTCCATGTATATGTTTAACCAAATGTTATTTAATTTACCTGTAACTTATTAACCTAACGAATTTATAGGAGCAAAACAGAATGTTTTATCCTACATGTAAAGTAATTATTATATTAACGTTTTGTAGAATCCCAGAATCCCAGAACTTAAATTATTAAAATAATATTTTTAAGAAGCCGACGCTATGTTTGCCTATCTTTTTCCGAGATTTTGCCAACTTTAGGTAAATATCGATCCGAATTTCCGATCCCTACTCATTACCTACCATGTGGTTGACTGGTAGAGAATGCCTTTAAGCTTTAAGAGGATTGTGTAGCTAAAAATTTCCATGCAAAATGCGATAACGCTTGTTTCCCGTTTAACAGATTTGTTAGATTATTTTCACAAAAGCACTTTCATAGTAGCGAATCTTCACATCGCGTTTCTTCATGATCGCAAATTTAATTATTCGTCTTTCTTCATGTAGGTAGCGATTTTTCATTAAGCGTTTTATAATATTCGCGTTCATTTTCTTCGCATATTTTATCAGTTGATTATTTTATTAGTCACATTTTTTCCCAACCTAATTTGACAGAGTTGTCGGAGCTCCGCATAGCCTAGGGCCTGACATAAAAACGTACCTAACCTAACTTACCTACGTAGTACAATGTAATAACTAAGAAAAAAATGCAATCGGGAAAAATTGGGAACGGCAATAATGCGAATAGTAATGTCACTGAATATTCAATAACGCTATACGAAAAAACGCTATGTAGATACATCAAGAAAGACGCATAATTAAATTTGCGATCATGAAAGAACGGGATTTGAAAATTAGCTACTATGAAAAAATGCTTTTGTGAAAATGATCTAACAAACCAGAATTCAAGATTTTATAATAATAGCGTTTTGTGTCTCATCTCATTGCCTAACCTGATTCGGGGGCTCTATTCTACTCGGTAAAACCATATTGCTTTAGACATGTTACCGTATTGTCAACGTTATAGCTCTTACTGCCGCACTCAGAGACGTATATTAAATTTAATGCTTGATTAAAGTTGCTGCTGTCACTTTCTTTGCTATAGCAATAGAATAAGACAACACGTCACTAAACAAGCATTTAATTAAATTGACGTCTCTGAGTGCGGCAGTTAGTCACTTGACACTAACGGCGGCCGAGTTAAAAACAATACGATGTCAAAAGCAATATTGTTTTACCGAATAGAATATAACCCCACTGCGGTTACACAGTAGAACCAACTAACAAAGACCAAGTTTGCAGTCTGAAAATATTTGCCGCTCGCTCTCACCGCTTGCCACACTGCATTGTTGTGCAGCTCGCGGAAGTAAAATGATGTATGTATTGAGTTCGATTGAAATAAGTACAAATTAGTTCTCCATTTAACCAAGTGAACAAACAATGTAACAGCTGTTTAATGAGGCCTACATATGAAAAGGGTTCAAATTCGAACGTTAACACCAATTGCAAAAGAAATGTTTCTTATACTCGAAATATCTTTCAGCTGTTTAAAAAATTAAATAAAGAAAGATAAGAGATGTCTAGTCAGAGAGTACCTAACCCGCGCGGGCAGTTTTACACGTCCAAGGAAACCAGAGGAAGAGCCTACATCGTGCCGAAATTTGACAACTGTTTTGAAATTCCTAGTAAGTTTTAACGGAAAAAGTATTTTGAATTTGAATTTGAATTTGAAATAATTTATTTTGTAAATTCACCGCATAAGGGCTCTTCACACGTCGGTTTAATGTGGAGGGAATCTACGAGTGATAGGGACAAAATCATAATAAAATAATAAACAATTATTATGAACATTAACATAAAAAACATAACAAATAAAAAGTCTGTTGTATATTTGTATTAAATAAAAGTTTATCTATATCTACATATTTATAACTGAACTTGTGGTCCACCCTAACGTGTCAGCCAGGCAGCCAGACCTACCCTGTCCCGTACTGCCCTGGAAGGTTTTGCAATATTTTTGAGATCCTTTTGCTCTAGGAATAAAAGCTACGCGTGCGTGGGTTGTCGGGAAATTATACAAATGTTGAGCGTTACCCGTGGGTAGCGCCTATAAGGTCAGCCTTGCACCCACACACGCCTTATACGTAGCAAGGTATTAAACACGATTGCATGCCAAATGCTAACAAAATCGTACACGACATTTTCTCGCCAAACTAAATTAAACTCTAACCAGTCGTCGATAAAGTCAATACTTCGTAACCTTTCACGTTACATCTTTGCTTTTTTCTGTTGGAGAGCTTAGTTTGCAACATTCACCTTTACCTAATCAGGCAAGCGGATTTTAGAACGGCTAGTGGGCGACAGTTGTGAGTGGCGGAAAATATTTTCTCAATATTTTTTTACCAATTCTCCGTATTATACGTGATTATTGGGTTTAACAGAGTAATCGATTGCACCGATTTCAATAGCTATCTACTGCGGCAGGTAGGTACGGCGGTGGGCTGACGACTTGTTAGCCTAGTTGGTGCTTGGTAGTGCCTATACATATAAGTATTTATATTGTTGTTTATAGAACACGCCTAGGGCCCAGTCTCCACTAATGGGGACTAGATTAATTTGTGCAAGATTGTCCCCTGTTACTTTTTTTCATTATTTAAATTTTTAATATCATCTCGCATTGTCATTCAGTTCTGAGCTATTTTGAAAAAAACAAATCTTTCACTCATCATCATAAATAAATAGTTACTTTAAATGTACATACCATACAGACAAACGACAAAAAAGAAAACTACTTAGTTAATAACAAAAATGTCATTTGCTCATTCCTGTTTCATTCACTGTAGTCGTGTAGGCTATTTTTAAGGCGTAGTATTAAATTATCCTGACTGAACAATTAGGATTCTTTTTATTTAGAATTTAGGAATGTTTGAGTGTATAGATTAGGTACCCAAAATTTTGGTTTCCTAATATTTTTTGTTCCATTCGCGTTTTTCCCCACATTTTTATTTTCCTATGCAGTTGTGTTACTATTAGGTTGTTTCTTTGAACGCAATAATTTCTATTCCTTTTCTTTGCTAGACGTTTTTTTTTCCATGCATTTTGTCTCCTAGTCCGTATTATTCTCATGCACATGTTTTACTTGTAGAACCAGTTCTCTATATTATTTTATCACATAACTACTGTTACTCTGTCCCATCAATTGATCGAAATGGCTTAGGAACTATACTTATATTATAACCAGAAAATAGCCGAACAGTAGTCTCTCTCAATGCTGTTAGTATGTCGTAAAATAAGGAGATTGTCCGATCAAAGGTATATTATCTATCTTTTTTCAAATAATTACTAAAATAGGAAAGGTTACGTATTTTTAGTAATTACCTATTTGAAATAAGATAGATATGAGATATTCCAACTAACATTTAAATAAAATCGTATCACGGTAGCCAGGGGAAGTAAGGGCATAGTAATATAATAAATAATATACCTTTGATCGCGTATAAAGTTTTAATATTAAGAAATAAAGTGAATGTCTCTAATTGGTCATTGTTTATTTAACTTTATAAAATATATAACAGCCTATGTTTAACAATATAAGTAGTAGTGTAAGTAAAATAAAACTTTAAATAAATCATGTGTTTCATGGACATTTCCGTAGAAAGTGACTCGTTTTCATTCCTCTTGAGTGTATTTTATTATTGAAAAAAATAATCCATCACACTTATGTATGTTTGACTAAACTTATATTTTATATTTCATAATTGACAAAAGTGTTAAACATGTATCCAACGAGGTCAGCCCCAGGTAATTATTTACAATGGACTGATTTTTTTTGTCCATCATCGTATATTTCTTGTTGCGTTTGCGGAAAATATCAGTTCTTATCTCGTTTTGAAGGGTAACGTAATTCACATCCAAAGCTTCTTCCCGTAATTGGCTCAAAAAAAACAGTAAGTGGGTGTTATTATGTATTCTGTTATTCTTTTTTTTATGCCAGCTTTCGACCACATTGTTGGTCCTATGCCTGTGTCCAAAGCACGACATTACGTAAACCATGTCCATTTTTATCCACTGTTTAATCATGTATTCATTAAACCGTGTTACATCAGATGTTCGTGGTGACGCTGCTAATATAATCATCCACCCTTCATGAATTTTCAATGCCGGTAAATAAGCCAATGCAGCACACTTTGCAACATGCCTAGCCCCTTCGCGACTACTGGTTGTCCCAAAGATGTCTGCATTTTTGTACAGGGCCTGCGAATAGTGGAAATAACAACCACTTATGGCGGCTGACGGGTAAATAGACCGGATAGCATTTATGGCACCGATTTCAAAGTCAACTTTAATGAATTCGGGTTGAAAAGTTGGAATATTTTGTTCCACTGCCTTGAACAATCTTTCATATGTGCATTGCCGCTTGCATTGATATCTCAAAAAGTTACTAATGTGACTAGACATGTTCTTTCCGTAGACCCTTCACCTAAAAGTCTGTTGACAAATAGGTATATTAACGACCTTAAAGGACGTATAATAATATAGATAACTGGTTCTACAAGTAAAACATGTGCATGAGAATAATACGGACTAGGAGACAAAATGCATGGGAAAAAAAACGTCTAGCAAAGAAAAGGAATAGAAATTATTGCGTTCAAAGAAATAATCTAATAGTAACACAACTGCATAAGAAAATAAAAATGTGGGGAAAAACGTGAATGGAACAAAAAATATTAGGAAACCAAAATTTTGGGTACCTAATCTATACACTCGAATGTTTGAATATAGCAAACAATACTTACTTCGATACATGGGTGGATCAACTTTTTTCTGTTGTTATTCTGTCCCGTAAGCCAGGAGACAACAGTGATAGAGTTTATTAGAAAAAATGTTATAATATATACTTCCAGCACACTCAGGAGAAAGGCCATAAAAGAATGGGTGTGTAATTGCCAATAAAACAGTTTTTAAGTGGACTTAAATCCTTTGAAATCATAGTTTTAAAGAGTGACCCAGGAGACATCACCATGGTAACGAGCTACAAAGAAAAGTTGATTGACCCACATAACAAACATCTAAAAATCAAAGAAGTTAGGCGACAAATTTACTTTTTATTATTAAGAAAATGTTGGTGGCATCTGGACCGACATATTGACATCAATTGGCCGATGTTATTGTTACCGTGACCTTTTTTGGTAGATTTGTTGAAATCTAATTATGAATCCGAGTTTAAGTTTGTTATAAAAATTATAGTTCATTAATTTTAGGATGAGAAAAAAAAAGAAAAAGAACCAGTAGTCGTCAACTCTAATACTCGCTGGCAGAATCAATAAGAATCTAAGCACTCAATATATTGTATCTGTGCCTGTGTCATTAATGTTTTTGTGTTGGACAAAACATTGGGTCTCGATATTATATAAAAAAATTACTATAAAACTATTTGAATATGTATATCGAGGGTTGCGTGGTCAAACCCAATAAGTCGATATAACTTGTTGTGTCAAAAAGAACACTAATGAATACATCAAAACAATTCAAATTTCAATAATCAATTATTTCGATTTATCGGGTTTGACCACGCAACCCTCGATATATTGGTTTCTAACTGCTATACTTAATTGATTTACCTAATTTAAGACTGACTGTTCCGGATGAAGTGTCATCGTTTCTCCGCTAAAGAGTGCGGTAGTAGGGTAGAGATTAAAGATGTAGACTAAACGAGCAGCTGCAACTTTAACAAGGAAATTAACAACAAACAACTCACAACAAAAACAACTATGGAACAATATCAATTCTCACGCTCTCGAACTCGAGAGAAAATGACATAACATAACATGGGACATATCACATAAGGGCGTTGTGACGTTCAATCTGTCAAAAAATGCAAACTGTGGCGTTATTAATGATCAATTTAAAATTCACTAGTTTCGCTATATTTGACAGGTGACAGGATAGTATTTGATTTAGTCGAGTTATATGCTCAGACGTTTCGTTATTTTGTTAACACAGGTTTGTAACCCCTGCTTCTTTAGGTCTTTTATAGACCACGTTTCTAATTGAAGTAAATTTAATCAACACAAATAAAAAATGCAATGTAAATATTAACGAATATGACTTAAAGTACTACTGCAATAGATTATAACGTTCATTTAATATTTACTGTCAAATAATAGCAGTCAAAAAAGACGTTTTGGAGCAATATTTTTGTATAATTATTATGTTGCGTGTAACGTGCCCAATAAAATACCTTTATTTCTTTCTGTATCATGCTAAAATAAATGAACTATAATCATGATGCAAGTTTCACTAAGAACACGGTAGATCTTTAAAAAAATTATGTGGCAACTACCACATTGAGCGGTATTTCTGGATCATGCTGCCAATTTCACTTCAAAAATCACTCCCATTTTCACTCTTTTTTTCAATCGAGACTAGTGTGGCACTATAGTAGCACTAGAATATTCTGAATAAAATTTGTTGGAGTTGTGGTTTGTTTTGTTTGTCATGTTACCAATTTGATTCGAATAGCGTCATTTTTCAAATGCCTTTTCATGCTAGCTTTAATATCGCTCATACGAAATTTACAACTGTCGGACGAGTGAAATAATGGACCCGATTCTACAGTGGCCTCTAAACTTCCTAATTTTATTTAGGTGTCGCTATAAAACACTTTGGTATTCTATGAGCAGCTGTCATAATCAAATTATGACAGCGGCATGACAGCGCTAATTTGAATCTGACGCTTCTTATTTTAGGCGGTCTTGTACATTGTCAGCTTGACATTCTGGAATAGCACTGATTAAATCTGCCGTCTAAACTATGTCTTAAAATTAGACAATCTAGTTTTAGTTAGTTTTAGTCTATTTAAGCGATGTGCACATCGGGTCCAAATTCTGTTTAAAACCGTTTAAAAAAAAAAAAAACGCACGGGCACTTTTACACGTCAAAAATCTACCAGCGCTTCGCAAGAGACCACTGCTGAGAAGAAACGCCGCAAGAAACTCAACAGTAAGTCGTTTTTTAAATATTGCTAATGATATTACCACAGTACCCGAAACCGACGTGCGTGCATGACTCGATGTATGAATGTTGAAGAAGCGAAAGAAATTTGTCAAGATCGTAGCAAGTGGAAAGAAGTGGTCTCTGCCTACCCCTCTGGGAAACAGGCGTGATTTAATGTATGTATGTATGTATGTATTACACAATAATAAACTTAAGCTAGCATTATATAAAACAATGAATCTCACATAACACCAAAAATTTATATATTCATGCGTAGTTGAGCAGGAAAATGTGTCAAAACTCAGAATTGTCACAAAACTAATAAGCAACAGTAATATAAAAAAATATATATATAGAAAGTATACAAGTTATACTTACCTGTGACGGTGCAAGACAACATGCATAAAAGTTTCGATACATTCTCCTACAGAAACCGTGTCCCCTAGACAATATACAATATTTACATATTTTTATGGCTAAGTTATTATTCAATTATTTAGGTGTTGGCCAAGCATTTTTATCTGTTAGATAGTCTTCGACCCTATAGTAAGCTTTAGACATCAACGACTTTTTCAAGTAAGTTTTGAGTACTGGAAATGGTAACTTTAAAACAACGTCAGGTAATTTATTAAAGAAAAGGATGCATTGACCTACAAATGATTTATAAACCTTACGGACACGAATTTTTTTAATAGCAATTTTATTTTTATTTCTTGTATTCAAATTACACATCACATGTACATCACAATTCTTAACAAAAGAGTCTTGATTTTTAATGACATAAATAATATTCTCATAAATAAATTGTGATGCTACTGTCAAAATATTAATTTCTTTAAATAGTACTCTTAAGGAATCACGGGAGTTTAGATTATATATTAGCTTATGAACCGATTAATCCGTTTCAGAATTTCAGATATGTGCCTACAGTAACCGGTCTTTAGACATACCCTTAAAGGGGTGATAGACGGGTGAGTAAGTACGCGTACTTACGACTCGGCGAGCTTACTCGCCCGTGTATCATAAAAGTACGGGTACATAAAAACCACCGAGTAAGCTCGTCGGCGGTCCAACATGTTTGAATTTTGCTCGTAGCCCCTCTTGGCTTCTACGTCTGTCATCGCCGCGAGCCGCGAGCCACGATCTTATGGCAGTCTGTGGGTGAGGTGTTTGACATAATTGTATAGTGTTTATTGGTTCAGAAATTGTAATTGAAACGCAAAATGAGTGATTTTTAAAATGTGATATGATATAATGTCTTAATAACTCAAAGCTTCCTCGTTAACGATATTTTGCGTTTGAAGTGTGAGCAAGCTTCAACGTGTGTCACCGACGCGAGCCGAGTAAGTGCGCGACCTTTAAGTACGCGGTTTTAAAGCTCGTACGTCTGTCACCTCTTTTATAATCTGTGTAACCGGTAAAATAAAGGCAACACCGCAACACTTATGAGTCTTATGACTCTGTTGTCTATAGTTAACATGGCGGGTAATGAAAATGACAGGTTTGTAATTGTAAATAAAAGGGATACCTATTTTTTTGTTTTTTTAGCGGGCTTCAAGTGTTTTTTATTTACTTTCCTAATACCACGTTTTGTTTTATTAATGCTTATAACACTATTATTTTAAACTAGCATTTTTAGTTCATATGATGACAATTGAACATTGTTTTACAGCGATCTAAAGCCATCGAGTGTCGCAATCATACGAGAAGTTTACGATAGTGAAAATGCACATATCAAATTTGAAATGGAACTGGAAAGAGCACTTGAGGCCGGCGTGAGCATTATCGTTATAGAGCCGGAATCCCTTGGAGAAGAAACGGCACGGTGGATTTATGTGGGCAATCTATTGCATAAAGTCTCCTTGTACAGCGGTCTTTGTGGTATTGCCTCTGGTAAATAATCTAGTTTTGTAAACCTTTACATTGTAGATATCATCCTGTTCGCATCCTCCACATACGCTCGTAGTCAAGTCAAATTGTACAATAACTTGTGAACAACACCTCTCATGATGATGAGGTTCCTATTTGGGCCCTGAATGTTAATATGAAATTTGTAAATATATATCAGGGGACACTGTCGCACAAATTCACCTGGTCTCAAACTAAGCTCTAGTCAAGTATGGTCGACAACCATGGAAATAAGTCACAAATATGTAAACATATCCTTGACATAGACTACAGGAACTAGACTACGAAAGAAATGTACATGAGGCAAATTTGTTATTGAAAAAATAACATAATAGTAATTGTCCTTGTGTCAAACAATTACACACATTGCCATTGCTTTGTCGAAATTAAATTTGTTTTAGGACTACTTAACACATTCCCCGCCATGAACAGCTACACTCTGCTTTCGTACTCTGTTTTCTTCTTTGTAGTGCAAACTGTCCATGAACATAGAACCCAACTTGCGCATTGCTGGCACTGAATGTGTTAATCCTGGCAGTTTTATTTTACCTTCACAGTAATTTCTGACAGGAAGAATCGGAAGGCCCAGTAGCAATATATTCCTGTGTCTGTTGATATAAATTTACTTGGGGATTCTGTTTATTAACCGGTCAATGGTAAATTCCAGGTATGACATGGAGTTCTATAGCATGTGCACCATTTGGTGTTGCATCAGTTCTCTGTGCTGGCTGCTACACTCTTGCATGGCAATGGGACCCATGCTGCAAGTACCAAGAGGAGAAAAATCGACGCCATCTGTCTACCCTACCTGTTATGAATGACTTAACGTCCACATCACCTATAGTACTCGTGCGCACAGACAATAGGCGAAAAATATATTTACATAGTACAGTTGCCGTTGCTGCTGCTGCAGTCTGCTTGTGGAGGCTGTACCATACCTTTAAATAGAATTCTTGAGGTTGCATGAAGCAAAGCTCTATGCCAATTTATGCTTAAATAGGTTAAAAAATGTTCTCAATTATGAAGTAGGTAGATAATATTTGAAGCTTACTAGTGATTAGTGTATCATTTATATTTAATAGTAGGAAGCAGAGTGTATAAAAAGATTACAATAATAGTTTTAGATAGAAGAAAAGCCTGTAAAAAGATATTTTCATTATATAGATAATAAAATAACTAATTTGAATACACTTTAATGAAATCAGTAACAACTTTCAGTGTGCATGATAAAACGTGTCACAAATATGAGTTATAAATTCACTGTAGCTGTGATAACTATGCAAGTCAACATTTAAATTGTAATGCATTTGTATGAGTTTACGCTGTTTACTTTTAACATTTATTTTCATATTCATGTATCATGCATACTGAAAGTTGACTTCTTTAAGAAAGTTGTTGGCAAGAAAATAACCAGCTTTCGTGCAATAAAATATGTTAGAGGCATTTTTCCATTTACTTTTATTGTGACCAAGTTAACTTTTTTTCATGTCAAACATGAAAACGAGACATTTCCTATAAAATATTGTTGTGTAATCTATCACTACCTCCTTGTGGAGCTGTGGGTACTGGCGAGCGGGCTACTTGCCAAAACGAAATAAAACGTAAAATTAACTTCAATATAAAATTCTTACTCGTCAAATATGTCATTTGCTACATTTATGTAAAAACAATACATTGTAATTTCTTGCTATTTATTTAGCGCCATTGACGGACATAGGTATTTGCGACCTTTGACCCCGTGTGGTTGCCGGGTTAGAATAGTGCCACTCCATGTCTTCCCGTGGATGTCGTAAGAGGCGACTAAGGGAACATAGGCTTGCAGTACTGCTAGGCGATGGGCTTGCAACCTGTCACTAATATGCTGGTAAACATCTAAGCCTATTTGTGCAAATTGTGGCTACTGAATTATCAACAACTTTTTAAAGTTGTAATTCTGTAGCTCTGCCTAGCCCACTCTGGGATTACAGGCGTGAAGGTGTATGTATGTATGTAGGTATTTGCGCCGCAGGTCCGCATCCAACGACGTATTTATCCGACATACTTAGTTAAAAATAACCTACCTACAGCGTGATAGCACAAACAAGCCTTCGGGTCTGTATTTGCCAATTACTCGCTCCCATACTCTCTGTGTAGTCTAATCCCGAACCTTTTTAAAGCCTGCTCTGTACTGTGTAAGTACTGTACAGTATAGACACCCCGCCCCGTAAGCATGATTTGCGGTTATTTCAACCCTCATTACAACCGTGCCGCGTATGGCGTGCCTGTGAGCTGTGACACTGACGGTTAGTCAAATGGGTAAATTCGCATCTTTGTCAAGGAATTACATTAAATCCACAAGTAACAATTTTGGGAGATAATTTGAATGGAGTTAGGAGTATTTCTCAAAAAGTGGCCCGCTTTCGTACAATGAAATTGTCCCTTCATAAAAAACGTAAATTTAGCAAAGACAGTTTCTGTCTCAAGATCTTTATAGTTTAAATGTTGTTTAGGTCTCTAATAATATATACTTTAGAATTAATATAACACCGGCAGGTAATCATTTATATATAAAAAACGTAATTGTTTCGGGTAGTAAAAATTACCTTCATACAAATTTTCACTGTACCCTTCTTACCGAAGCAAGGATCTAAAAGTCGTCTTACAACTAATATTTTTAATTAGACTAACAAGATTTTTTATCTTTAATATAGTTTAGTATTCCCTGACGCTATTCAAAAGCCTAATTTAACTCTAGGTGTGTTATTTATTTTTTAATTTCAAAAACAATTCATGTCCACGTTTTTCGCGTAATTTCTCGACATTATATTTCTTGACGCCATTTACCGCATCTGGGCGGATTTCTGGAACGTTGTACACCGTAAAATATGTCCTACGACTTCTAACTCGTTTACCACAGAGGCATCGATTTATAACATCATATTTTTGGTACCTATCGATTAAGTAACTAATAACCTGTTGACTATCTATATTAAAAATAACTATAAACCTAAACCGACTGAAAAATTACAGTAAAACAAAATATTGGGAGCGAAATTTCATGTGTCCACACCCCTTACGCAAAGTTTGAAGTGAAATTTTATATTGTTTTCCCACTCTTTGATACCTTCTGGTTTAATTTTGTAAAAAGTCATATATTCAAAATATTGAAACCAACCGAAAGACAAGACATTTAGAGCTCAAAACATTATAAAACCTACAAAATTTGCAAGTCTTAAAATATGTTCCTGAAGAAATTCCGCAACACGTCACGACGATTATTTTCAAGATTCAATGTCAAAACTACCAAAGTTAGATTTTAATTTGATAAATGGCAACATTTTTTACCCTAAACAGCCGTTAAAATTTGTTTTGGCAGATTAGTTATAAGCAAAACATTGAGTGAAAGTGTAGACCGTCACGTGGCCAACATATTACTTCCACAACGAACGGGCGTTTTTGTAGGTTTAGCGTTATGTTTTTGTAGTTATATTTTTATAAACTATTAATAATTTAAGTAGTATCAGTTTGCAATAGTAATTTACAAGTAATTTTAATTTGAATAACAACAGGTAGACATACGTCACATCCATTACGTGACATTACATCCATCGCAAATTGTGGAACTCCATTACATAACGAACAACGTTCCAGAAATCCGCCCATCTGAACTGGAATTTATTTGGTAGACTTACCTTTTTGGGGATGTCAATCCCGAAGCGTTCCATGGACAATGCTAAGGGCCTACGCTAGCTGACGCGGACGCCCGCCGCGTGCGCACGCTCGCGGGTCCCGCTCCGGACACCCGCCGCGGGCCAGCGAGTCCGCGACGGGCGTCCGCGACGGGCGCACGCCTAACTTAGCGCTACACAAGTCAAGAAACCACAAAAAAGTCCGCGAGCGTGTGCCCGCCGCGTGCGCACGGAGCGGACGCCCGCCGCCCGCCGCGCGGATTAAAGTACGTCGCACGCGCCCGCGCCAGTTAGCGGTGTCTATACAATTTCTTTGAGGCGGATGTCCGTTGCGGGTAATCCGCGTAAGCTAGCGTAGGCCCTTAAATAGCGCAGCTATTTTATTATGACTTGTTAAACAACTCTGTAGTCAGAGCATCGCACGTGTAACGTATAATAAAAATATTTCCCGACGTAGTTATAAGACAAACAGTAAGTTATCTTATAATTAAATACATTCAAATGCTCGTTGTATTATTAGTTTTACTTTGGAGTCTTGTAACATCGAATTCAATAGATGGTTTTGATGAAGGTATAAAATTAAGATTGCGTCACCAAATTTCCTCACACGATTTCGTGACATTTTCTTGACGTCAAGAAATGTTGGATGATTCATGCAGGAGGTGTGCTAGTTTGTTATAATTACCTACTAAAATTTTGACCAAAAGTACAGTCAGCTGCAGAGAAAAGGATACCCCCCCTCATGGTAAGGTTCGTTTTTTTTTCGAAAACCTGTGGTTAGATTTAAATGATTTTGAGTTTATGTGTAGACAATAGTAAAATCTTCAATTGACCGAAAAATCATATTAATTTAACCACAGGTTTTTGAAAAAAATCGATCCTTACCAGAAGAGGGGTATCCTTTTCTCTGCAGCTGACTGTACTACAGTTAATGCATATCTACTAGGGAATGCAATATAACCGATTATTAACCGTTTTTGTATGAAAAAAACCGGTTAAAACCGGTTATTTGCATTCCCTAATATCTACCTACTAATATTGTAAATACGCTGGTCGGATGAGGAATTTCCAGTTATGGATTTAAGTCTGAAAATAAGAAAAGTATCCATGGTGTTATTAAGAATGTTTCAATAACAGAAAGAGAGGAAATCATGTATGATACTTCATACATACATTAAATCACACCCGTTTCCCAGAGGGGTAGGCAGAGACCACTTCTTTCCACTTGCTACGATCTTGACAAATTTATTCCGCTTCTTCCACATTCATACATCGAGTAAAAGAAATTTAAAATCAATCAAAATATCATACTTGCATTGCAAGTAGGTGTTTCTTTTGTAGGGGCACTATAGGGAAATTATTTTCGATTAAAAAAAGTTTTTTAATAAGTTTTAGGCGTTCAATAAAAAGTGAGAATGAGATGCAAACTCTTTCAATATTAGGAAATTAAATACTGGCCGGTAAAGCTAATCTATCTAGCTGATTGCTATGAAAAACAAAACTGTCTTTTGATTAAAAAAATACGGTAATTTCTTTGCAATGCTATTGAGTACGTTAGCGAAAATGGTCAAAATCGAGTCGACAAGTCGAGATTTGTCACCTCTTGTGCTTTGGACCTGATACAGCAAGACCGGGAACTTTTTTTGGTGCGATTTATAACAATGGACGAAACATGGCTCCATCATTATGACCCTGAAATGAAACTGCAGTCTATGACATGGAAAAGGCCATCATCTCCAACTCCGAAGAAATTCAAGGAGGGCCCATCTGCGGATAACGTCATGGGCTGTTTTTTGGGATGGTAAAAAGAAATTTTAAGTTTAGAAAAAAGATATACTAAGTGTATTATGCTAGAAAGAAGGTGACTGTCGAAAAATGGAAGGTCAAATTTACCTACTAATGACAGCAAATAACGCAAAACTTATTTTAATGCTAATCTCCTTGTCGTTAATGTAGACCAATCATATCTCGAGGAGTTATTTGCACAAGGAGTTTGTATGTCGAGTATTCTTTGCACAGGAGTTTGTGTCGCGTATTTTTTGCGCAAAGTTGTATAGCATTGAGATGGATGTGGAATATATTGGTGTGTTCTAAATTCAAACACCAAAATACTGATTAAAAGTGATTCACTGTTTTCAGTGTATAAAATAAGCTTTTTATAGGGGGAATAGTATAAACAAACTTTCTCTCCGAATTTGTCACAGGTTTTTTAAAATATACTCATGTATTTGTATTGTAGGAAGAGAGGACAATAGAGATCTCTTTTCAGGCGCGTGTTATGCCTGGGGACCGAAGTCCGTTGGGATGAAGTTGGAAGTGGTATTATATATGTGAACAGACTGTAGAAACTTCGTTAGCGCGATGTAGAACAATTAATTCCACTGTCTGACGCTGGTGGCGCTGGCGAGTTAGTTGATACAAGTTGCCGTTAGATGTCGCTAGATCACCACTCCAGCCCCTCTTCGAGAACGGGGGTTGATGGTGATGTGATGACGTGCAATCTGTGCGTTGAATTTTCGCTTGCTCGTGCCAGTGGATGTCTCCAATAGTGCTAAGAGCCGCGTTGGCGAGCGTAGCAGGTGAAGAGAAGTGAGTGGAGTACACATTGAGTCGTACCATTGTTTTTAGAAAAATTTAGAGTGTAAAGTTGCCCTCGGCCTCTTATAAATTATTTTACCTATGTACTTATAAATAATAAAATTCAATGTGACATTGACAACATTCTTTTGTTTATATTATTCTTAATCGTTACTCGATAACCTTTTGTTCATCTCTGCTTGTAGTATTACTAAGTATTTAGGGAAAATAAGATCTTTTAATGGTAGGTACTACGATCTCCTAGATTCTTTGATGTATCAGTATTGCCATTTGTTTAGGAAGCAAACCCGGACCATTTGAATTAGTATTATTTTTAATGGTACTAACGATGCATAAATGTGTCACTAGTACCGTTGATGGTACTATCCAATGGTACTACAGTAATAAAGGGATAATACCCACCCTTTGGGTGGCAGTTTAAACGAGGTCGTACGAGCTGCCAAGACGAACATCGCAGTGGTCGACCGGTCGACGAAGTGAGCTCGCCAGAAATGATCAAAAAAAATCACAGAACAGTGTTGGATGATCGTCGGGTGAAAGTGCGCGAGTTAGCAGATATAGTAGGCATCTCAAAAAGTGGTGTACATCGCATATTAACTGAAAATTTGGGCAAGAAAAAGCTGTGCGCATGATGGGTGCCGCGTTTGCGCACCATAGAACAAAAACAGCGTCGTGAGGATGTTTGGCTATGTTAAACAAAAATAAAACCGAAGTTTTGCGCCGATTTGTGACCGTGGACGAAACATGGGTCCATTATTTCACACCTTAGTCCAAAGGACAGTCAAAACAATGGACTCAAAGGGGAGAACCTGCTCCAAAGAAGGCTAAGACGGCTCCATCTGCTAGGAAGGTCATGGCATCCGTTTTTTGGGATGCGGGTGGAATATTTTTTGTTGATTATCTTCAAAAAGGTAAAACAGTCAATGGCGAGTATTATGCGAACTTATTGCAGCGTTTGAGTTAATAAAATAAAAAAAAGCTGCGGCATTTGGCAAAGAAGGTGTTGTTTCATCAAGACAATGCACGAGTTCACACATGCGTGATTACGATGCCCAAAATCAACGAGTTAAAGTTTGAATTGCGTTTCTCACGCACCTTATTCGCCCCCCTCGCATTATTTTCTTTTCCCAAACTTAAAAAAATGGCAAGGGGGTAAAAGATTTTTTGTTATTAGGTCAGACTTTTTTGGGATTTTCCTCGTAGTTACCGGGAATCGAACCAAGTAGTTTCTACGTAAAATAAACATGCTCTTATTGTTGTAATAGTGATAAGTAGGGTTAGGATTTTGGTGGCATATCGTGGTTTTAGAACCCATGGAGTCGCTATTTCCTAATTATTATTATACATGACACTTTGATTTTGACCTTCAGTATGTTCATGTTTTAAAATGAACTAAATACATTTTTGGTTCGGTTATTCAATACCTACTCATATTTTCTTGTTTGTAACTCTTTCACAGCAGATATCCTCCATACTAAAATTCATTTAAATTGGTTTATAGCGGTTTAATGAATAAATGAATTTTAAATTATTAAAATACTGAAGGTCAAAATCAAAGTGATATGTATTACAATAAATAGGAAATAGCGACTCCATGGATTCTAGAACCACGATTTGCCACCAAAAGTCCTAACTCTATAATCTATTCAAGATAGGATGGGTACGGTAACACATGACACTTGACAGATAAAGTGTTGTGGCCTTGTGAAATTGAAAGGATTATTGACGATTATCGATTACGTTTGCTAAGGGAAAATAATCGATTCTTTATCACTTGCCAATATTTTTTATTTCTTAAAACTATATTGCACATACAAATTATAAATGGTGAATTCAGTAATTAAATGAATGTCAGAAGACAATAATATACACGGAAATTGAAATAAAGCACTAGATGTGCTTATTCCCTATTTCGACCTATGTCCAAAGCCAGTGCAACTCTGTCTATTACATTTGTTAAAGGTTCCAATGGGCCTCCTTTTTCTCGTTCTTGTTCAAAGTAGTTTTGCAAGCGAACTACAAACTCCCGAGCTTGACTATTTACAACAGCCTTTTTCGTCGTTTTTGACATTATATCAAAAACAAACAGCAATAACAGTAACAAATAGGTAATAATAACAAAACAACAATAACAGTAACAGACAACAAGATTGTAACAAACACAAAAGTGAATAACAAAGTCGCAACACCACACAAAGCACTCAAAACGCATACAAGGCAGAAGCACTCGTACTGACAGAGCAGGCAGAGGTGGCGCGAGTGAAGCGATTTGTTAATATGGCGGTTCGATTCGGTCGATGACAGATGTGTTGCCAATCTCTATTAACGGTTCCATTCACGTATCGGAAGTTGCAGTGTATTTATTTTATTGACCTATTTTCACTACATAAATACGTAATTTAATAGAAATTGACTTTTATATTACGAAAAACGATAAATGTAATTTATTGGAAATAATTTCTTTGAAATGTTTTTTTTTTACATTTGTTGACAGCTGGATTGGTTAAAACGGTTTTTGCGTAAAATGTAAAACTGTAATGTGTCGCCGTACCCATCCTATCCTGAATAGATTATAGTGATAAGGAATGATCGTTTACATTGGAGCTATTTCATTGCTGTAAGTAGGTAATAGTGGTAAGGCTCTGTGGACTCGTGAATTGATGCTGTGAAATTGACAAAGTTCTTTCTATCAAAACAATATATGCTTTACTAAACTGATGAGATGACGCTAATTACTTGAACTGATGATGATTAAAATATTGTAATAATATTGTTTAAGTTACACAGCCATTAATCACTTGACAGTACTATTTAACGGGATCAATATGATTAGGCACGGAATGAAGGTTCATTACTTGTCAACTTTATTTCAATGCCGTTGAGGTCGAAATGTGACGAAATGTTTTATTCCGCGACTACGACCAAAAAAACAATTAGTTTTAGCATATAAATTGGGATATACAGTACAGAACAGAACGTAAAAAGTAATAAAATGGCATTTTATTGAATAAGGATTTAATATTATTTTTACCTTGTTCATAAATATTTTGTACCTAGCAATAAATATTTGGTAAGAGTAATTAAGACATTCTTGTCGTATGGACCGTTTTTATTACGTTCGAATATTGATCTAATAAATGCATTCGCAATTCATGTTGAATCGTGTAGTTCTCGTTTAACCCAATAATATTTTATAATAATAACATACGCTTTACAAGTGACTGTTTCACTGTTTTCAACTCACTGTATAACTTTGCCAAAAAAAGTAGCAAATAAAAAGGGCGCCACTGCCAAAGTCAACAAAATCGTGTTCAATGGCAATTCTCGAACTTTGCTCTTCTAGTGTAAAAAAAATACTTTTAAAAATAATTGTAAGTAGTGTTCTTAAATAAAATACAGAATTGGTTGGAATGCTACTGAAAGTGAGAATCGGTAACGAAAGTGCACGCAATCGGCACGCAAGAATTAGGTAGACAAAAAAACTACACAAAGTTTGTAAACAAA
This sequence comes from Acleris emargana, assembly GCA_927399475.2. Taxonomy (NCBI): domain Eukaryota; kingdom Metazoa; phylum Arthropoda; class Insecta; order Lepidoptera; family Tortricidae; genus Acleris; species Acleris emargana. Next base: position 12,276,735 of record OV656837.1, read on the forward strand.
CCACCAGTTCTGCAGTCCACCCGTGATGATGACAAACGAAACTGTGTGGAAATATCGGGGCTCAAAAGAACAGTTTCAAATCTCTTAAAATAAACTAAACTAAATATATCCCCAAATGATTTACATAAGCCCCAACCCGATAGCGATTAAGTATTTATCGTATATTGAAAAACTCCCTAAGTACACAAAACTTACTAGTAGTTGTCAAAAAACTGAACTGTTTTAAATGTAGCTCGGAAACATGATACCGTTATTCATCATTAGTTTTAATCGTTATAAAACTACCCATCCCCTTGTTAGGCCAGTCCCAAATAGTTCTCTTTTAATAAAAAAAAGTAAATGATACCCACTGGTTAAAAAAAAAAAATATCTAAATGTTGGTTTTGACTGCCCTTTTACGCATGAACCAGTGGTAGACTGAGGGTGTGTTATGTCTGAAAAATATAGCTAATTTTGGCAGAAACTGACTGATCACCAAGTCGTTGTCTTTATTGACTACCATATCCAAGATTTTGTCTGCAACATAGTCTGCCGTAAATCCCTCTGAAGTTGATTTATCCATGACTGAAAAAGGCAATGTCAAAATAAGTACTTATAAGTGTTATTACAGAAAGACTATTTACATTATAATAATTCGTTACCTGCATGTTTTTCACCACTACCAGTTAATGCATTCATGGAAACTGCGGTTTGGACATAACCTGGGCTCACAACTGATACATTAATTTTGTGCTGATGCATTTCGGCACGCAGTGCATCACCAAAAGCCTGCATAGCAAACTTAGAAGCAGCATATGCTGAACGCTCAGGGATTGCAATCAGCCCTTGAACTGAGCTAATAAAAACAATGTGCCCACTTTTCCGTTCAACCATTTGAGGTAAAATAGCTAAAAAAAACGTTACATATAAATCATACAATTTAAACCACAAATGACACACCTTCTAAGTCAAGTTAGTATCAGTAGTTCAGAACTGTGATCAAAATTAATTTTATTTTCTATGTAACCTACAGGGTGTCCCAGAAACCGACGTCAACCCGCCTAGCGCTGATAGAGCAGCTCATAAACTATCGATTTAACCCCCATATATGTTCAGCAATTGTTATTAGTTTCCGAAATATTGATCATTTTAATCGGATTTTTTATCATTTTTCCTTATGTCGTTAAATCGATAGCTTATGAGGTTCTCTATCAGCCCTAGGCGGGTTGACGTCGGTTTCTGGGGCACCCCGTATATTGACGACACATTAGCCTAGTTAGTAGAAACCCTGCCTATGAAGTTTGATTACCGGTATGGGCACAGATTATATACAAGTTACTACGTAACCGATACACCAGTTGTATGAGCGGAGGGCGTCCCCACCGCTATCGATGCCTACCGCTCCTATTGGACGCGGGTGACATGACAACGTCATTGGAATGTGCGCTAGGGTTGCCTCCTTTACGTAACGCTAGTTTTTTCTCGCGCCTTCGCTCGTTTGGTATTTTAGGTATTCAGGAGGCAAGGTGATTCCACAAAACAAACAACTGATCGAATTTATATGTATGTATGTGTATTTTTAGATACTTAATTCAAGTGAACATATATTTAATTTAGAAAATCTAAGCCGGGTAATATGGAGTAACCGTAAAAAATCGGACTGCCGGACGGTAAAATTCCTTGTAGTGCTATATAAGGATGTTTATCGTGGTCTTGGGCCCAATAGTACAAGTCTAGAGCTTAGTTTGGGACAAGGTCAATTGGTGTGAAATTGTCCTTTGATATTGTATTATTAGTTTTATAGATCAGCAGTAAATAAATACCTTTAGTTAAGCAAACAGGACCAAAATAGTTGATGTACATTATCTGTTTGTCAACTTCAAACTTAGTGTATAGTATTGAATCTCGGTGGGAGACCCCGCCATTGTTTATGAGGATGTCCACATGGCCACAAATATTGTTCACTTCCTTCACAAAGCCCTCCAGACTCTCAAGATCAGCGAGATCCAAACGCAGCACTACAGGGTCATGAGTAGCTATTGTCTGTTAACCAGAAATATACAAAGTCAACTGACAAATTCGATATTCATTTTAAAATAACAAGGGCATGGACTTGTACCTAAACTGGACTGAGGACTGCGATAAAAAAGTGTGACCGACAGAGAAACCATACTAGAGAATTGCATCTCGTTTTAATTAGGGTGACCAAGTACATCTGCGGACATCAGGATTTTTTTAAAGTTACAAATGTGTCAATTCACAATAAGTAAGAAATATATCTAAATCTATACTAATATTATAAAGAGGAAAGATTTGATTGCTTAGTTGTTTGTATTGAATAGGCTCCGAAACTACAGGACCGATTTGAAAAATTCTTTCACCGTTGGGAAGCTACACTATCCCCAGGTGACAGGCTATATTATAACTCGCATAAACTCAAGCGAACAACCCTTTACGCAACATATTTTCACCATTTTTACTCATTTAATATGAATCTAATTTAGGGTGGATCAACTTTTTGTTGTTGTTATTCTGTCCCGTAAGCCAGGAGACAACAGTGATAGAGTTTCTTAGAAAAAATGTTATAATATATACTTCCAGCAAACTCAGGAGAAAGGCCATAAAAGAATGGGTGTGTAATTGCCAATATAACAGTTTTTTAGTGGACTTCTATCCTTTGAAATCTTAGTTTTAAAGAGTGACCCAGGAGACGTCACCATGGCAACGAGCTACAAAGAAAAGTTGATTGACCCTTTAGTCGACAAGGCAACAAACAAGAGCTCAACGACGCCATTAAACAAATATGTCAACGCTGGGGATACCAGACAAAATTTACAATTACCACAATATTTTATTCATACCGTGTTTTATTTATACCGTTTTAATCAGTAAATAATGTTAAAATCTTACACATTTACAAATTAGGTAAAAGGTAATATCTCTTATATAAATGTAGCTATTTAGTATATAAGCAGGTAATTATTTACAGTATTCTTTAATACCACTATGTCATTACCTTTTTACATTGGCAACTTGAGTGAGGGGGACACCGTCCTCGGGTTGGTTGCTCTCGCTCATCCTCATCTCCTATCATCACATAATTGTAACTGTCTTGCTTCGTAATACGGTTCAATTTTGATTGACTAGAAAAAGTTAGTACTCAGTCCAGTTTAGGTACAAGTCCATGAACAAGGGTCATCTAAGTGATGTCATCTATGACTTAAGCCTGCACCGAGCAAACGCCGACCGTGTCCGCATCGGCGCCGTCATTACTATTGTGTTATCTAATAAACTGGAGTATTTAAATGAAATAATGATTGGTTAGTAGTTATACACAAAACACAATTTCGTCGGTGATACTGCAATTCCGCGTATCTAACAAATTCAATAAGTTGCAAAATATACCTTACCGTCTTAATTGCTAAGGTGTATTTTCCACCTTATTTAATTTGTTAGTTACGAGGTCTTGCAGTATCACCGACGATTTATCTTTATAATAGTATAAAACAAAGTCGCTTCCCGCCATATATCCTGTATCTATGGCCGCTTACATCTTTCAAACTACGCAACGGAAATTAATGCGGTTTTCGTCAATAGTTAGTGGTCCAAGAGGAAGGTTTTATGTATGACAATACGCAGGTAAAACGAAGGCGAGTCGTTAGTAGGGCAAATGATATAACTAAAATAAATAAATAATAAAACTTAATACTTGATGACGAAACCTACGTCAAAGCCGAGATTTTAACAAAACCACACACACAAACGGATACGAGTGTAATCAACGTACCTACCAGAAAGGGCGGCTGTAATAACACGACTGCCCAAAAATTCTAAACGCCTGAGCCGATTTAGATGTGTGTGGTATCGTTAAAATCCTTTCATCTACCCGGGTGACATAGGATACCTTAACTGAATTTAAATAAGAACAATGGAAAAATGACAATTCAATTTAAACAAACGGTACCAGCCGTTTCTTTAAGCACTCGTTAATATAGATTCCTTTATCGATTGTGCCAGTTGTGACGAAGGCTCGGCTGCGATCACCGCATTAACAAATTGCCTGCCAAACTTTTCAATGCCAATAGTCGTTTCTGAATCGGGAGAAAACTCTCGTTCAGCTATCGTATAATACCTCACCTGTCTACCTTACGTAATGTTAACACGTTCATGGACGCGGATGCTATAGCAGTCGTGTATCATACCGGCTATAGCATGGGCGTCATAAATACGGGGGTCAAATTAAAATGGTTTTTTATTACTGTCCGTGAACGTGTTAAAATATCGTTTGACGTAGGATTCATCATCTAGTATAAGTGAAAATTTTCTGTACCCAAAAAGTCCGTAAAATCAACTTTCATGCCCTGATTTTGATAGTCTTTCGTGGTTTTGGTATAGTTTAAGGCACCTTAGACTTTTGTTAGTCTTCATACCAGTTAGTTTTCTTGCACATCTAATCATGAATTGGCTAGTGTAATTATTATTTTTGCTACATCCGTCCGAATTATTTTCTTCTCGAGCTCAGGATTGCGATGGCCTCCATGTTCTTAAACCTTCGGCTTTGGAGCAGTAGATAAGGTCTTTAAGTAACGTTTTATAACATCATTAATGGTTGTGGGTCCAATTATCAATTCTTTAGCGATGAAATGATTAGGACTCTTAGTATTTGACAGCCTTTTGGCAACAATTTTCTTGTTACATTCCATTTTATTCATTTTTCTGAGAGCTTATTGAGAAAAAGTTTGTTGAAATTATATTTTGGTGACATTAGCAATATCCATAAAAAACAGTTAAGGAAAAAATAATGGAAGACAGTCAAGAAAAAGAGGGTTGATTTTGGCGAATCTGCAGTGAATCAGTCCTTAACTACCCCTCCCTTCCCTTCTTATACCTAGTGACGTGTCTGGGACAAAGGAGCATGGAGCATCACTACATTTGCGAAATTACATCTGATACAGGCCCATTAAGATATGAAAAATATAACTTATGGGCGTTTTCACTAAAAAGTGTACCCAATTAAGGACTGAAATTATTAAGGAACTTTAACTTTGTCAGTTTTGTGACGAAAATTAGCTATATATTGACGGCCGCAATGTATGGCAAATTTTCGTCACAAAACTGACAAAGTTAAAGTTTCTTAATTTCAGTCCTTAATTGGGTACACTTTTTAGTGAAAACGCCCTTATACCATAAAATAACTTGTCTTACCAATTTCTTAGAAATCAGGTCTGATTTCACCCTGTTTAGTTCAGGTTCCCTTCGCGCAGCCAGAATAACTTTACTTCCTTGATCATAGAAAACATGAGCCAAAGCTTCTCCTATGCCCGAGCTAGCCCCTGTTATGAGGACCACCTAAAATTTTCAAACATCAAAAGTAAACTTTAATGATCCATAGAGTAAGGATTAGGAGATTTTTATATCAATGTACTAATTAATTAAAACAAATCAAACAAAAACAGATTGAGGTAAATGTAGGCTATCACATAGAGACCTTGTTGTGTTGTTCTCCTAGTCATTAGTTTTAGTTTAATGTATTTGACCTTACATTTATCATGTTTTTGTTTGTGCTAGTTCTAATAAATTAATATTTGTTACTTTATTATTTATTACCTTATAATTTTTAACTTACTTTTAACCACTTGATAGTCCTACAATACCATAGTATTCAAAACCAAAATGGTCTTAACCGTCCGCGGATACCTTATTTTCCAAAGGTGTGGAAGAAGGAACAGTTGATTATAGTGCCAGCTAATAAAGTATGCCAGCATTATTTACAAATTCTACTGCTGCACAAACATACCCTAACCAAATCACTTGCTCTTAAAATGATATATACCAGTGCTCGCTAGCTGCATATCCATTAAAAGCAGCTTTAGTTGGCTAAGGAGTAGGGAATCAGTTTCATTTATTTTGCTATCTTATTGAGAATGATATTTGTTGGGCATAATTCAACATACATTAGAAAGGTGAAATAGTGTATTTTTGATACATAATAAAAAAGTGGGTCATCGCTTTAGATTTCCTGTAATTAGTCATCAAATAAAAATCTATTAGGATTTTTTTCAGATTTCTTAAGTTTAACATTCAATATAGTCACTAATCATGTATGTTTTTTTTATTCTATAAAACCTATTTGAATGAGTGCATGTTCATATATGCCTCAGTATTTTTTTCTTTATTATAGCTTTTTAGTTTAGAAGATACAATGTTTTTGTAAGAAAGTTGAGGATACGCGGTGCGGGGGATGCGTAGCTAAAAAACCCAGATCAATGAGGGCATATTGGTCTCGCGGGCCGGAGTGTCAAGGCTAAGCAGATAAAGATGGAATTTGTAAGGAACATAGCTTATACCGTAAATAAACATATAGGCTAACTTTTATCCTGAACAAAACTTCTGATCGCTAGGGATGGCCAACAAATGCGAAGTCGCGACAAGAAGTTAGCAGGTATTAATAATCTGAAAAATTGTGTGTCAGGTTAGTAAGTTTGTTACTCCTACACCCTGAAATAGCTGAGCGGAATTGGATGCAATTTGGAATGCATATTCCTTATAACCTGAATCCACACAGGCTACATTGAATTTCGAAAAAAAACACTGTTCTCATAGGATGGTCAACGCAGACGAAGTACTACACTAAGTCCACCGCGATTAACTAAAGCGCGTTTCTATTCAGTACCGGAGATAGATCACGATAAAAAGGTATTAAATATTATCCTGCAAGTACTTGCCTTTCCTTGTAATGCGGCCCTTCGTTTTTTAAGCAACATTCGGTTATATAGCTTACACATTGTAATACACAATGCCAATGGCAAACCGAAATATTTGAAACTCCAAATGATTTCCCCGTAACTGTGAAACTTCATATCTTATAATTAACAGTTCACAACGCAAATTATAAGGCTATGTCTAAAGATAAAGATGATTCACAATAGGTAAAGCTAGATAAAGAGTACTCAGTCATTACGTGAGATGAGATGAAGTCTATTTTTTTATTCCGTAAACTAAAATGACATTTCATTCATGTGTTGCCTGTTTTTTACAACTCATGAATAGTGATGTATACAACCGGTACTTTCCGACAAAAATGTAAGTAGGTTTAAATATAGGGTGAAACAGGCGTGATTTAATGTATGTATGTATAGCCTGGCAAAAAAGTCGAGCCAGTGGTGACAGCTGCAACTAAATTTTTTGTCCCATGGCAACAATACTGTACTGGCAAGAACTAGTCTGGCCATCAAAACGTGATACTGAGATTTATTTTTTAAATTTCAAATATGTAGATATGGCAATCCTTTATGAACTAGGAATACGCACTCTTGATAATTGCCAACAGTGGCCCGTTTCACGAAGCTACAAGTTACAAATCGTCGTTCGGCGTTCAGTACCGCGAATGTCATGTTGTAACCCAATTTAACATTCGCGGTATCGAACGCCGAACGACGAAATGACAAGTTTACAAGTCACAAGAGCAAAAAGTTACAATTTACAAGAACAAGTGTTTCTCGAACGCGGCCTTCCATGGCATGGTAGAATAATAGGATCGTATGGTAATCTCGATTACAAGTGAATGACATCTCGATTTATTGATATGAATACATTTTGATCTCTAGGTTGGCTGGTAACTAAATGAGCCGGCGGAAAATGTGGAGTTGGCAAATGAAACATGGTTTACTGGCCAGGATGGAGTTGAATATCATTACAGGCCTGTGGCCCGTTTCACGAAGCTACAAGTTACAAATTACAAGTTCACAAGTAACAAGAGCAAAAAGTTACAATTTACAAGTACAAGTGTTTCTCGAACGCGGCCTTCCATGGTAGAATAATAGGATCGTATGGTAATCTCGATTACAAGTGAATGACATCTCGATTTAACAAGTCCCTATTAAAAAAAAGTTTGTTGATGTTTTGACGTTTCTAAATGTCAAATCTTGAAATATTTATATTTATAATCTGTAAATCCGATGATGTCTCCACTCCAGTCTCGCGGAGTCTTCGGAGTTGTCTTTCTTTATCGTTAAAATTTGAAAGTAGGTAGGTACGGGAGTTATTTTAGATATTATGGAAAGCAACCGGAAAATTTTGAAGGCAACACTGCTAAAAGAAGTGTTGCTTAAGAAAAAATAACTTTTTGGAGCATTTTCGGCAACCACGACAAAAGCTACCAAAACCGATGCGTGGAAAGTCATACACGCAAAGGCACAAGGACTTGTGCCAAATTCAAGGGATTCCCACGACTGCACGACTTCCACATTCCACAAGCTTATGAAACTTCACTTAATATTTACAGACAAAATAACAATAACAACAAACTTTAACAGAGAATTAAACTCAACAACTAACAATAACAAAATATACAATTACAAAATAACAATAACAACAAACTTTAACAGAAAATTAAACTCAACGACGGTACGACATGAGAACTGAGTGACGTTTAAAAACAAACAAGGTAGGTACTATAGTATGAATGATTTGACAGCGACTCTAACAAATTACAAGTTTACTTAGCTCGGAAGCTAGGTAGTTTTTTTTACTAAGTGACAAGTACAAGTTGACAATGTAACAAAATTTTCGAGAAACGTTAGTTCGATTGAAGCAATTGCTAACAATAAAATAAAATAAAATGTCTATGGTTCAAATTTTACACTTGTAACTTGAATTTTACAAATTGTAGAAAAGTAGCTTCGTGAAACGCTTGTAGTACCTTTTTTGACCAATGTTGCCAGTTTACACTTGTAAAATTGTAACTTGTAGCTTCGTGAAACGGGCCACAGGTATTTTTTCATATGAAATGTTTTGTGTATAGAATATTACCCATTATTACAGTTCTTATGATCAATTGTATCATTTTACCATAAAATTTATGAATTTGAAATGTTATTTCTAAAACTCATTTTTGAGGTTATTTTCATCATTTTACGTGACTCTTAATACGAGGACTGAATGTGTTTCATCCTTTTAGTATTTTTTTACAAGTGGCTTACGCGTGGTTTTTTTACAAGTGGTTTAAGCTGTACATTGTCTGTCAGTCAGTCAGAAAACTGTTTTATATGTATGGATAAAAACATAGAAGATAGATAATACTTTTATTTTCTTTATATAGTGTTCAATATTGTCGTATATGATGTGAGTAATATTATTATTCATGGATGTGATTATTCTTTTATTCAGGTGGCGGCTGAGCAAGCATTCCAAGATATAACTGTCGAGAATTGGGAAAATTCATGTAAACACGTGAAACAAATTGAAAAGAAATACTATGAAAGGGGTCAAACATTGTATACGGACATGGAAAAACTAATTATTAATCCAGTAGCAGTGCGTCATCTGATACAGAGAATGATGATTACAAAGAAGGTGCAGGAACCTCGAGCCAAGAGCCTCTTTTTTCTGGGGTGGAATATTTAGATGAAGAGTTTCTAGACTCTGACTGACATTTTGAAGTGCTTGTACTTAAAATTAAAATAATAATAATAATAAAGACTGATTCTTATATTACGTTTTAAATTTCATGTTTATTTTATTTCTGCTGTTTCCTTAGTTTGCCTTCTGACAAAGGCCCAATACTCAATGTTTATGCATCAAGTGAAAAAAGTAGGTTTTCTAAAAAAAAAACTATCATTAGGTCTTCTCCTAAGCTTAGAAGTCGCGGGTACAAGCTAGTAATTATTATAAATGTTAAAGTTTACGACTATTACTATTACAAAGTGATTATGAAAAAACCTTACTGTTAAAGAGAAATTATATAATAAAGTATCAATATCGTTTTAGTCGTAGTATATAGGGTGGCTATACGAACGACACGCTACCCTCATTTTTTGGCTCGACTTTTTTGCCAGGCTATACGTCATTATTATACGTCATTAGCGCGCAAAAGCGTTCCTCAAAAAGGAAGGAAGGGTAGGAAGGTAAGGTTTACCTTACTACTGTTTAGTTGCGCCTCGGCTGCTGACACTCACGCATCAAAGACAATAAAATTTAAGTGCAGAAAAGTAACAAATATAAATCATAAAAAAATGCCGTCTTGTGTTTTTCGAGCCTGCGGAAATTATACTGTAGAAGGAAGAAAGGATGTCATTCGATTCATTTTGATTTCATTAGTAAGTATCGTAAATATTTTTTACATTTTGTTTACACCTCGCCATAATTTGTTTAATTTGTACTGGCGTCACTCTCATCTGAAACATGAGATACACAATTAGATATGCTTTATCGCATGAGTGCGATAAAGACGGGTAGCTTTATGGCGTCCGTTACCGGGCACTTGTGTTGGCGAGAATAGCGAGCAATTAGAAACAACTATTTATGTCTTTCTTACAATAGCTTCCGCTACGGGTTGCCGTCTTTGTCTGTAGAAATAAATGTCAGTAATCGGTGACGGGTTTTAAATGCGTTTAGTATGAGCATAACGTAGCTAAATATAAAATATCATTGATGCCGCCTCGGACTGCTAACGGTCTTAAGTCCTAGATAAACGGGCGAGTAATTACGCGTACTTAAAAGCTCGACGACCTTTTTCGCCCGTGTTTACCTTTAGAAGTTCGCGTACTTAGGATGAGACACGGACGAGCAAGGTTGCCGACATAGAGTACATTGTATATAACTGAAACAGAGAACAAACTCTGGGACTGAAATGGGTAACGGCGTAACTAACGCCATCTGTTATTAATAGTTAGAACTACTGTGTATAAATATGCATAGGTACCTATAGCATCAATAGTTTGTAGTTAGTTTAGGTCCCGTTTCTACGGTCGTCATTTTTACGCCGAACGCGCGTTACGGGGTAAAAATGCAGGCCGTGGAAATGGGGCATTTTTTGTCAGTTAAGTACTTTAGGTACCTATTAGGAAATAAATGAAATACATACAGATAAAGATAAAAACATTTATTCAGTAAGTAGGCCGCACGGGCACTTTTACACGTCAAGAATCTGCCAGCGCTTCACAAGAGGAGACCACTGCTGAACTTTGAAATTTGAAACTTGAAGGCATCTCTTCAACTTCTGGTTCTGGAAATTTTAATAAGTAAAATACACAATCCATGCTGCGGAGAGCTAGTTATTTCAAACTCCTACAAGTTTTAGATTTTCGCGGAAAAAAGCCGCCTATATCCTTCTCCAAGTTCCCATCTATCTCTATACCAAAATTAATCAAAATTATTTCAGCGGCTAAGCCGTGAAAACGTAACAGACAGACCAACGACTTTCGCATTTAAAAATATATAATTTATAATATTAGTATGGATCCCAGCCCTTAAAGTAGCAAGGAAGATGAATTTAATAAGTATGTTAAAAAATTGTGATTTCAGCAGATTGCACACATCCTAAAATCCGGCCAAATGGGAGTTGAACTTGCACACAAAGGAATCCATACAACTATACAACGAACAAAAATATACGAATCGTGTATGGAGACCCGTTTATTTTTTATTTATTGTTATAGCGCCATAGTAATACAAACTCTGTGTTAATTTCAAGTTTCTACTCGTCCTACGGTTTAAAAGCTACGGATACTTTGGGTACGGAACCCTAAAATCTAATCCCAAAAAAAACTGGTCTCCAAAAAAAGTATTAATTGTTATTACAACAATGTAGTTAAAATGAATATAAGGATTAAAATATGTAACGTTACCCTTTGATATCAATGAGTCACTGATTTGCAGCTCCCTTAAAGGTCTCCTTTGATGAAATAATAATTGGCGGGAAGATAATACTCCTGAAACCAAAAAGTGCATTTACAGTCGGAGAATAAAAAGGTTCGTCACTTTGAAAACTTCACACATTACCATAGAATCAGAAAGTGGTATCAGCATAAGGGAAATAATAACTTCGGCCATAGCAAGTTCAAACCTCTCACATGACAAAAGTTGCCTAAAGAACAGCAAACAATAAAACAATAGCCATACTTTTGGCCACATAATATGCAATATTCAATTTTCTTACAATAAACTAACCTGCTAAATGTAATGTGGGGACTGCTGCATTGCTGATCCTATTGTTTCTGCACAGAAATCTGGGTTCAAAATGCCTACGGCAAACTCGGCGATATTTATATATTATGGTCATCCTCCAAACCCACAATATCACTGCAAACGTGAAACCGGAGGCGACAAGTCTGAACTCAACGGATTCGATGGTGAAAACCACTTGTAAGAATAGTAAAAGGCGCACAATCTCGTAATAGTTTTTTTGGTAAAAGTAGGTAGGTATTTTTTGAAATAAGATGGTTGACATATTCAAATTTAGTGTTGCCAAGAAAGGTAAATAATACAATTTGAACCTTATGGATTTTGGATTTTTTTATTTAATGTTTATATTCATGATGTTATTCATTTAATTAAAATATTATTTCCCGTTATAATGTAAAGATTATCAAAAAGTTTAGGTAATTAACTGTACCTCTGTGCTGCCATCTGTATGTTAAAGTTGAATATTACCTTTTCGACATTACCTTGTTCATAGTACTAAGATTATCCGCACCAGTGTTGCCAGGTCCAATCTGAAACATTCAGTAGATATAAGGTCAAAAAATCAGGAGATTTATAAAAAAATCAGGAGATTTTGTTATAATACCTGAATAACCTTTTACAACAGCTTTTGCATTATCTTCTTAATCAAACCACGTTAATCATAATAAATTCATTGACTTACCTAATTATATTTAGCACTAACACTAATAGTACTTCACTTCACTACACAACTGGAGTGCTACAGCAGAAAAGACAGTGTTTGCATTTGTATTTTGTTTGCCGCCAACTCAAACTCAAACTGATCTGATCAATTAATCAAACTCAAACAAAATAGAAAGAACGTTAAACACAGTCACAGATTATAGGATAATATAGTAGTCGCAGTCGCTTCCATAGATTAGAGTACCTATGATTCGAATCATTCCATTTTACGCACCCGCACTATAAAGGTAGATTCCCAATGAGTGCTAGATACGTTCTTTGTACGGAAAATGCTTGCAATTACATTAAAAAATCCATTGATCTTTCTACAAAAAACCGAAAGTAAATTCAGATATATACAAAATTCAGTAGATTATCTAAATTTCTTTTGCAAATTCAGTAGATCAGTAGACATATGCCAAATTCAGTAGATCTCCTGATAAATCAGGAGACCTGGCAACACTGATCCGCACTGGTTGCCGAGCCATAAGTACGGCTTACTAACTCGCACGTCTATCTGAGACTTTGGGGCCGTATTAATAAAGTCATCTAGGCTGAGATGCCGGTCACAAGATACGTCAAACAAAGTTAACGTCAAGCCATAGAGAACTGTCATTTTTGACGTATCTTGAGACGAGCATTACAGTCGAGATCAGTTTATTAATACGACCCTTAGTCTGCTATTAAAGGGCCCCGTGAAGTTTTGCTGCGAACATTTTATCCAGATACAAGACATTAACCAGCGCTTAAAAACGTGACAAACAAAGGTATAATCAAAGGTAAAGGTATAGGTAGGTATTTATAATTTTTTACAATTATTTACACTAGAGGGGTCTCTGTTTAAAGTTGCATGCACGATCCGTTCATGCGTCCATCGCTTATTTCTGATACATCCCTATTAATTTTTGCCTCTTATACGCCTTCTACATGGTTGAAACAACCACCCGACTCAACCAAAGTCAAGCCAATCATTTTTTTTTTTAATTAATGGTTTTCCAACACGTTATTTTGTTGTATTTCCCAAGCATTTCTCTACTTCAATTCATATTTTCTTGTCCAACTGACGTGCACACGATTTTTTTTTGTTTAACACGTTCACGGACAGTAATAAAAAACCATTTTAATTTGACCCCGGTATTTATGACGTCCATGCTATAGCCGGTATGATACACGACTGCTATAGCATCCGCGTCCATGAACGTGTTAATTCGATCAAGGACCACTTGACCTTGGTGAAGTTGGGCGGTTGTTACGACCGTGTAAAAGGGGGTATAAATGTTCTTCGAAAAACGTAATCTCTATCTCCATAATAATATCTTGATTCAGTATTCAAATTTAAAATGAGGCATAATGGTGGTAAAAAAAGCGTGAAATAACGCCGTATCTCTGGAGCAAATAAGACGAAAAATTGGGACGCTTACAACATTTTCTGAATTTATTTATTAGTTAGGATGGCAACATTGTTCCGCGATTCCGTGATTATCTAAATGTTGAAATAATGTTTGATTTTTCCGGATCTAAGTATATTTTTATTAATTAACATAATGTATCAGTGAGTATAAGTCGATTTAATACAAAATAAAACAATTTACTTACGCCTACACGACTTTTTCTACGGAACACAGGGAGTGTCGTTCAGATGCGCTGACCTTCGTTTTGATGCACAACGCACAACAAAGCATCAAATTGACGGCTGCCCCATTTTCACAACAATCTTTGGATTTGTTGTTGTATCCGTGGAATGTATGCTTTATGATAAATTGCGAACAGATTAAATTGAATTCACTCTGCAAAGTGTTACGTATGTGGAAAGTAAAATGATAATGGCATCAGCGACTACGCAAACATCGTCTGGTGTGTGTAACAGTACGACAGCAAAGACTTTCTTTTTACCTTCTAGGCTAGTGTTAGTGCAACTGAGAACATAATTTACTCTAAATATTATATTCAAGATGAATGAGAGGGAAATCCCAAGTGTCCCTATTACAACATTGGCAGGAGTAGCCAGTTTGACGGATTGTAAGTACAGTAATGTAACCGTAATTTTTAGAATTGTGTGTGGGATCGTAGTTTTCTCAACTTAACCTTAAATTTTTAAAATGCAGTAAATTTATAGTATTCACTTTATTTGCTAGTGTATTTGTTTTAAATAACCTCTTTCTAAAACATAATTTTATCAGTGAATATATGCACAATACTATCCATTATTTCCAAATATGTTTTCTGGTTTGGAAGTCTTTTCTTGCACCTTGTTGTTTCTTAATACATACTATGTACTAAAACATACTTTATTTACTACTTAATTTTAATTATGCTTACTTGTAAATAAATAAATTATTAAAATTAAAACCTTAACAGAACTATATTTGTTGATAACAACCAGTTGAAATGTGAGATTTTTCTAGGAAACCTGCTTTTTACATCATTAACACTCACTGCCAGCAATATATTGGCAAAGCTGTCTCTGACCCCCCTTTGGGAGGTCACGGCGGATCCCAAAGCATACTGGTAGGATTTTTATTTTCCTGCTGGCAGTTTCTATGACAGAGAGAGTGCTAAGGGTGCAATATGCTTTGAATGTATGAATTTCGGATGTGTGTATTGTATGTGTACAGGCAAATGAGTGTTTTTTCTAGAATTTACACATAGGTACTAACACAAATACAAGTCATCTTAAGAAAATTACAAGTTTAATCATATGTATGAAATGAGTTTTAGTTTCCATATGGATATTAGTGATGAGCAATGAAGATTATTACTAAAAAGACATTAAGTGAATGCCAATTGTAACTATTGTAAGTTTTATTGTGTTCCCCAGTATTACCAGTGCTCCCGCTTCCGACACCACTACCTTCAACCCTCAACAACAAGTCTCAGTTGTTCCACCCTCGTGTCGCTGAGGAAGCTGCTATATTGCTTGCTACCCGTGATGACAATCTGGTTACTTTGCTTTTGCAATCACTTATGCAAACATCTGTGGAACATATGTGAGTATTTCAATGTATATGTATAATATTTTGACATACTAATGATTAATATATGATAAGGCTTTTAGTGTTTAGAAGAAATACTGCAAGTAATCTGACAAGAAAAATAAACATAAAATTTGAATACTTCTAAAAATATACATAGGTACATAAAACATGTCCTAATAATGAACACCTGGTGATCATTATTACGACATATTTATAAATAAAATAAACATTGAATATAACAACAAATCTTAATGTGATTTACTGTAATGTTTTATTATAGTTCATTTATTTTAGCATGATACAGAATGAAATAAAGGTATTTTATTGGGCATGTAGTGTAATTTTTTATTATAGTTCATTTATTTTAGCATGATATAGAACGAAATAATAGTAGTTTATGCAACAGTTGTATAAGAGAGGTCAAAAAAGACGAGTGGTGTGGTTACGATGTGAGCCGCAGGCGAACATCGTAAAGCAAGACGCCACGAGTATTTTTTGACTTAGTTATACACCGTTGCTTACAATACTTTTTCTATGACTAGGTTTCAAATAAAATGCAAAATTAAATTAATATACCTAGGTTAGAATACGAACGAACGAAGCACAGAACAACAAACGAGCGAGAAACATTCGAAAATAACAAAAGATGTGTCTATGGTTAACTTTGTTTTTAAATTGATGTGCACTTGCCAGGTTTCATATTTTTTAAAAAAGTTGCACAATCGATTTAACTTGTGAAATAGGGACTAAAAAACACCTAATGATTTGAGAAATGAATTCTTTTACCTGATTGGTCGATTTTAATATAGCTGCGTTCTGGTTGGTTGATACCAAATAAAATGTTTTTTTTAAAGAGTTAAATTAGTAAAAGAGTTTACATACCAAACCGTTTACATACCATACCAGTTCCGATTTACAGTCAATGTGTATTGTGATTGGTGGTTTAATTTGGTGAAGTATTTTGATTGGTCAAATTAACCTAGGTGTAAGCTTTGGCAGCTAGGCATATCGTTTTGGCTCAAAAAAGCACAAGTGCTGTTAAGGGGAATAGACTAGATAGACTTTTCTACGGAATGTTCTGCAGACATATTATCTATATTCTTATATTAGTGTTCGTGACTATATAAATGACAGATAAAAGTACAGGAGTAGGAAAAAGTATTTTATTGGGCACGTTACACGCAACATAATAGTTATACAAAAACAAAGTGCCAAAACGAAATTATAGTAAACAAATAAATATCTAGCGACAATTTGACATCAGTTCAAGGTGTAGGCTTGTACAGTCAGCTGCAGAGAAAAGGATACCCCCCTCCTGGTAAGGATTGTTTTTTTTTCGAAAACCTGTGGTTACATTTAAATAATTTTGAGTTTATGTGTAGACGATAGTAAAATCTTCAATTCACCGAAAAATCATATAAATTTAACCATAGGTTTTTGAAAAAAAACTATCCTTACCAGGAGGGGGGGGTATCCTTTTCTCTGCAGCTGACTGCACTATGGGTACCAGAGAAATACATGCTTAAATTAAATATATGGAAATCATTAAAGACTCTGGAACAAATGCTTGTGCGCATTACACAAGTATTTTCCTATACTCAAAGCTACTCATTCCCAAAACACCAGAAATTTAAAATACCTAGTTCCTAAAATGTTTATCATTCAAAATAAATATTAATTTATTATTTGTATCTTCAAATCCTGGTATTTGGGAATGAGCACTGCTAGTTACGAGGGGTGGCTGAAAAGTTATCTACCTGACTATGAAAGAAAAGACGTAGCTGGATGTTTTTTGTTTATTTCTCTATGTAATCCCCTTCTACCGAAATGCACTTGTCAAATAATGACATTAAACCGTAAAAAAGATAAATCTTTCGGTTTCTCGTCAAAATGGTCGTTCACCGTTATCTCATAATCGGTAGAAAATCTACGTCCCCTGAGATTTTTCTTCAGAAGTCTGAATAGGAAATAGTCACAGGGGGCTAAATCTGGGCTGTAAGGGGGATGGTTTATGACATCGAAGCCATTTCTGGTCATGGCGATCTGTGTTGTGCGAGCCGTATGCACAGGTGAATTGTCGTGCAAAATCAAAATTCCTTTGCCGAGTTTGTCTCCTTTTTTCTTTTATGGCGTGCTTCAGCTGGCAAAATAAATTTGCGTAATAATTGGCATTCATTGTCGTTTTTTTTGGCAAATAATCAATGAGCAAAATTCCTTCTGAATCCCAAAAAATTGTCGCCATGAGTTTACTAGCCGAAGGACGGACCTTAAACTTCCGAGGAGGCTTTTCGTCTTTGAATTTCCATTGTAGGGACTCTTGTTTACTTTCTCGGTCCCATTGTCTAATCCAAGTCTCATCACACGTCACAATCCTGGAAACAATTTCTTCCTCTTTCCCGCGACTCATATCTAAAAACTCACAACATCTGACACGTCTGTCTTTGTCTAACGGAGTCAGCATTTTGGGGACCCAGCGTGCACTTACCTTAGACATTTAAATGACCATGAATTATTTCGTTTTCCCGTTCCTTACTTATGCCCACATCTCTAGCTATCTCCCACTGTTTCACCCGTCGGTCTTCTAGAATAACTTTTTTCACTTTGGCCACATTTTCTTCAGTGACAGCAGAAATTGGTCGTCCGCTATGAGGATCATCTTCTAGGCTCTCACAACCTGATTTAAACTGTTTACACCAGAAATTTATGGTAAAATCGGGAGGGCACAAATCACCAAATACAGGTAACATACGCTGTTTGATCTGGGATGGCGTATTACCTTCCTCAGAAAGAAATTTTATTACTGCATGCTGCTCAATTTTAATCAAATTGGTTTTTTCAAGCAATGACGAGCAAAAAACAAATGAAAAGCAACGAACAAATGAGTGTCCAAAATTTTGAAAAAAGAACAGTCTTTAAAAATTAATTCATAGTGGCCAGTATTTTTTTTTAACTACACATAGGCTAGGTAGATAGCAGAGTGACTACTAACTATGCTGAATGTGTCCTTGTTTCCCTTGTTAGTCGTTATATTAAATGTGTTGTGTGTTTTGGTAATTGGATAATGTGATATGATAATTATATAATTTATACTTGTTTTTCACATTGAACCCGGGATCACTACCACCAACTAGTTTAACGCTTTGTCAAGCAGTGTATGGCAAAACAGTACAGTGTATATATCGTGCGTTAAAAAGAAAAGTGACGTTATTCAAAATGACCAAATTTTACAGGGCAAGCGTTTAAAGTTTTTTGTTCGTTTTTTTTTTTAAGTGTCGAATAAGTGTACAAGTTTTATATATCAATTCTTTAGGCGTTTTTAGTCTACAATATGGTTTTAAAGTTTAATGTGAAAATTCATAATAAAGCCTTATTTTGCTACAAAATGTCACTATTCTAGATAATTTCTAAAGGAATACCAATGATTTATCTCGAAATAAAATTCTAATAATGGTAAAAGTATGTTTTATCATTGATAAAAGTTTGAAATTATACTTAACTAGCGACCCGCCCGCGGCTTCGCCCGCGTGGAATGTATTATACATATAAACCTTCCTTAAGAATCACTCTATCTATTAAAAAAAACCGCATCAAAATCCGTTGCGTAGTTTTAAAGATTTAAGCATACATAGGGACAGACAGCGCAAGCGACTTTGTTTTATACTATGTAGTGATGGGGATGTTACTCCCTATGGGAATGTAAAGATTCCCTATAATTAACCATATCATCGCGCGTCACTGTAATATTGGAAATAGGCATTTCTTATTGCACTGCACTTAGGCCGATATACAGCTTTTTTCCCTCCAATCACAGCTAGCAACCCTGTTTACGTCAGCCTGACAAACATTTTCTTCCTCGGTTTAATTTAATAGATTTTTAATGAAGAATGAAATGTGCACTATTTCACACATTTTATTAAAAATAAAAATAAAACACTACACACAATATAGAAAAATGTTAATATCCGAAAAGTGTCACTTTCGAACCAAATACTACAGCAACTTTCAAGCCTCAAATCAAAAAGTGTCATTTTTGAATATTGCAATACGCCGTCAGGTTGATCTAAATTTCTCAACTACAGTGACGTATTTTATTAAATGCCATTTTTCACTTTATACGCTGTTCTCATATAATTCGTAGGTTATTGCAAAATATGACACTTTTTTACATTAACGTACATCACGTCTACCGCTGCAAATGCAAATGGGACACCATTGCATAAAAAAGATGGAGGGAACACGCGTAGTAGAAAAGTGACTTGAGCTATATAAAAGTGACTTGAGCTATATCTACCCCGATAGGCAAAAAACATCAAAGGGACACTTTACATCATAAACAGACCTAGGAATATGCGGGGCAAAATTAAATTACAGCTAGGGATTGCCTATATCGATAAATTCAACTATCGATGCTATTCCCATATTACTAGTGATCACTCCAAGTATTGTTTGTAAAAATATTTTTTGAAAATGTGAAAATAAAACAAAATAGCAACATAATTCTGGTTATTGTAAATTTTAAAAGGATTTTTGAACCTTCACTCATAATCATCTAATTTTTTTCCCCATTGTGTATTTCAGAATTACTGTCCCATTTACTATTGTTAAAGTAAACGATCAGAATTTGTTCCAAATTTTCGGGCGTTTATTTTCTCCGTCTCGAATGATGAATGCATTTCAAGTGGCTAAAAGACAATCAATTTCTGTGGAAGTGGTAGGGGGCAAGTTAAAAAAATACACACTTACAAACAATGCTGGGGGCGATCACTAGTATATGGGAAAAGCATCGATAATTGAGTTTATCGATGTAGGCAATCCCTAGCTGTCATTTAATTTTGCCCCGTATATTCCTAGGTCTGATCATAAAATATGGTTAGTTTGTAGGCCATTTATGCAATAAAACCAAAAACAGATTTTTTTGAATAACGCCACTTTTCTTTTTTTCGCACGATATACAGTGGTCACATAATTAGGGATGCTTGCGTTTTTCCTGTACAATTGCCTACAAATATGACTTCAATTGTAAAGTTCTTGAACAATTTTATTACTAATTACAATTAACTTTAGATCATCAACTAAGGTTTAAGCTGCTGCAAAAACGGATTTCAAAACTTAGTGCTGAAGTTTTACAACTTTATAAATGTTTATAAGATGAAAGATTCGTTTTAACAGAGATAAATTGCACATATATTTAAACCTTAGTTTATTAGTTAACAATAAGTATACTTAAAAATATTTTTTTTTGATTTGTATGTACTGTATATAATATATTATATATAAATATATAACTTCCTTCAGTTTCAAGACTGAAATTTGCTGAGTGAGAGAGGATTTATGACAAGATCCGATCAAGCTCCAGCGCCCTAACTTCTGTTATAAAGATAACTACTTTGGCTCTATTGAGTCTTTTGACAATGTCTGGCTTAACCCTTCATATGCATTTCGCGACGCTGATACGAAACGGAGGTAAAGTAAGGGCTAATGAACATATGGACCCCCTTTAAACCTGGGTGTCAACTATTTTCTCAGCTTGATCAGTGGGAGGTAAAGTAAGGGCTAATGAACATATGGACCCCCTTTAAACCTGGGTGTCAACTATTTTCTCAGCTTGATCAGTGGGTACTAGACTCTACCCACTTTTCTTTTCATAGATTCTGGCACTCGTTTCTATTGTGGAGAATTTAACGCACCGATGTTGGAATCCATCTGCACCTAGCTGACCACCACCACTACTTCAAGTGCTGCAGAAGAGAGATAAAAAGAATTACTTGTTCTGGTCTATGATCAAAACAGCTTCTGTGGAAAACTTGTTGACTGCAAACTTTTCGGGTACTTTTGATTGGTGTGGCAACTGTTTGTTGTGTTTCTTGAGTACCTGACAAAAAACTACTACAGTCACCAACGCCCGTGGTATTCTTTCTTTTTAAATTTAGTCTTAGGGCACTGACTATTGTAATAAAATAAAGAGTGAAGAGGGTAGTTAGTACTCCCAAACAACAGTTTAATCTCACTCGCGTGTTTTCCGGAACTGATTTTAAAACATTGTTCAGTTATTTATACACACTATTTAAATGGTATGGTAAATTTGTTCATAACTAATGACGAAAAATCTTAATAACTCACGACTAGTGATAGGCAATTTCTGAAACAAACATTTCTGTTGTATAGTGTATATTTTTTTATTTTCATTTAATTCAATTAAGGTAATTGTTAAATTTGCATAGATAATAAAGTTGTATGGCATATAAGTTAAAAAAAGGGTTTCATAGAATACCAAATTATGCATATGGAAGTTTATGCGAAACAAATACATTACAAAAAAAAGTTGGCTGATATTGTGACCTTGTCTTAACAGTATTTGGTATACCATCAGGAACAGAATTTATTATACTATACACTACCCCGGGATGTCGTCCGCGTAGATTTCGATTTTCGAACTTTAAAATTTTCCGGACACACACACACACACACACACACACACACACACACACACACACACACACACACACACACACACACACACACACACACACACACACACACACACACACACACACACACACACACACACACACACACACACACACACACACACACACACACACACACACACACACACACACACACACACACACACACACACACACACACACACACACACACACACACACACACACACACACACACACACACACACACACACACACACACACACACACACACACACACACACACACACACACACACACACACACACACACACACACACACACACACACACACACACACACACACACACACACACACACACACACACACACACACACACACACACACACACACACACACACATACAGTGGTCACATAATTAGGGATGCTTGCGTTTTTCCTGTACAATTGCCTACAAATATGACTTCAATTGTAAAGTTCTTGAACAATTTTATTACTAATTACAATTAACTTTAGATCATCAACTAAGGTTTAAGCTGCTGCAAAAACGGATTTCAAAACTTAGTGCTGAAGTTTTACAACTTTATAAATGTTTATAAGATGAAAGATTCGTTTTAACAGAGATAAATTGCACATATATTTAAACCTTAGTTTATTAGTTAACAATAAGTATACTTAAAAATATTTTTTTTTGATTTGTATGTACTGTATTCCTTCAGTTTCAAGACTGAAATTTGCTGAGTGAGAGAGGATTTATGACAAGATCCGATCAAGCTCCAGCGCCCTAACTTCTGTTATAAAGATAACTACTTTGGCTCTATTGAGTCTTTTGACAATGTCTGGCTTAACCCTTCATATGCATTTCGCGACGCTGATACGAAACGGAGGTAAAGTAAGGGCTAATGAACATATGGACCCCCTTTAAACCTGGGTGTCAACTATTTTCTCAGCTTGATCAGTGGGTACTAGACTCTACCCACTTTTCTTTTCATAGATTCTGGCACTCGTTTCTATTGTGGAGAATTTAACGCACCGATGTTGGAATCCATCTGCACCTAGCTGACCACCACCACTACTTCAAGTGCTGCAGAAGAGAGATAAAAAGAATTACTTGTTCTGGTCTATGATCAAAACAGCTTCTGTGGAAAACTTGTTGACTGCAAACTTTTCGGGTACTTTTGATTGGTGTGGCAACTGTTTGTTGTGTTTCTTGAGTACCTGACAAAAAACTACTACAGTCACCAACGCCCGTGGTATTCTTTCTTTTTAAATTTAGTCTTAGGGCACTGACTATTGTAATAAAATAAAGAGTGAAGAGGGTAGTTAGTACTCCCAAACAACAGTTTAATCTCACTCGCGTGTTTTCCGGAACTGATTTTAAAACATTGTTCAGTTATTTATACACACTATTTAAATGGTATGGTAAATTTGTTCATAACTAATGACGAAAAATCTTAATAACTCACGACTAGTGATAGGCAATTTCTGAAACAAACATTTCTGTTGTATAGTGTATATTTTTTTATTTTCATTTAATTCAATTAAGGTAATTGTTAAATTTGCATAGATAATAAAGTTGTATGGCATATAAGTTAAAAAAAGGGTTTCATAGAATACCAAATTATGCATATGGAAGTTTATGCGAAACAAATACATTACAAAAAAAAGTTGGCTGATATTGTGACCTTGTCTTAACAGTATTTGGTATACCATCAGGAACAGAATTTATTATACTATACACTACCCCGGGATGTCGTCCGCGTAGATTTCGATTTTCGAACTTTAAAATTTTCCGGACACACACACACACACACACACACACACACACACACACACACACACACACACACACACACACACACACACACACACACACACACACACACACACACACACACACACACACACACACACACACACACACACACACACACACACACACACACACACACACACACACACACACACACACACACACACACACACACACACACACACACACACACACACACACACACACACACACACACACACACACACACACACACACACACACACACACACACACACACACACACACACACACACACACACACACACACACACACACACACACACACACACACACACACACACACACACACACACACACACACACACACACACACACACACACACACACACACACACACACACACACACACACACACACACACACACACACACACACACACACACACACACACACACACACACACACACACACACACACACACACACACACACACACACACACACACACACACACACACACACACACACACACACACACACACACACACACACACACACACACACACACACACACACACACACACACACACACACACACACACACACACACACACACACACACACACACACACACACACACACACACACACACACACACACACACACACACACACACACACACACACACACACACACACACACACACACACACACACACACACACACACACACACACACACACACACACACACACACACACACACACACACACACACACACACACACACACACACACACACACACACACACACACACACACACACACACACACACACACACACACACACACACACACACACACACACACACACACACACACACACACACACACACACACACACACACACACACACACACACACACACACACACACACACACACACACACACACACACACACACACACACACACACACACACACACACACACACACACACACACACACACACACACACACACACACACACACACACACACACACACACACACACACACACACACACACACACACACACACACACACACACACACACACACACACACACACACACACACACACACACACACACACACACACACACACACACACACACACACACACACACACACACACACACACACACACACACACACACACACACACACACACACACACACACACACACACACACACACACACACACACACACACACACACACACACACACACACACACACACACACACACACACACACACACACACACACACACACACACACACACACACACACACACACACACACACACACACACACACACACACACACACACACACACACACACACACACACACACACACACACACACACACACACACACACACACACACACACACACACACACACACACACACACACACACACACACACACACACACACACACACACACACACACACACACACACACACACACACACACACACACACACACACACACACACACACACACACACACACACACACACACACACACACACACACACACACACACACACACACACACACACACACACACACACACACACACACACACACACACACACACACACACACACACACACACACACACACACACACACACACACACACACACACACACACACACACACACACACACACACACACACACACACACACACACACACACACACACACACACACACACACACACACACACACACACACACACACACACACACACACACACACACACACACACACACACACACACACACACACACACACACAAACCTTCGCATTTATAATATTAATGGGATCGGAATATAGATGCTTAGTAGTTTGTATTTAGCTTATCTTATCTAAATGTATTTTTCAGAGATCTTAAGGATGAAAGCATACCAAATGCAGTAAGTCCTGCACCCCAGCAACAAGCTACTCCAGAATTATTAAAAGCAATTTTACATGTCAATCCTAATGTGTTTGATCAGCAACAAAGAAATCACTGGGGAAATCATGTCACCTCAAAATTCAATGGAATGTCTCCATCTGCCTCATACAATTACGCATCACACAATACGGCCCATTCGAGTCCCTCGTTACTTGGCACAGCAGCAATTCCAAACCAGCAACTTTTAGCTCCGCCATGTCAATCATCTCCACATGTAAATATGGGCTCGCCGCCTTCACAAGCCAGGCCTGGGAGTCAAGTGAACATCACTGCACAGAACAATGTCTCTCCTCTTTGGAATAGTGCTAATTCTTCCTCCTACACCAGCCCCATGTCGAACACGTCCAGCTCTAACCCTCAAAATGGTGGCTTCTACAGCAGCTTAACGCAAGATAGTCAAAGTTTCGGTCTTAATTTAACGGAAGATAAAGATCCTCTTTCTATGTCGCCTGGGAATTTAACTGACCAGCAAAGAATAATAATGCAATCTCAAGAAAAAACTTTCGAGCAAGGTAAACATTTATTGTAAACGAAGACACTGATAATTGACCTATTATTGAATGAAATAATTGCAAATTAAATTTGTTACAGATGGTAATGTGGTGACGGGACAGTCGCCTGCACAAGCGAGCGTGGCGCCGTCGCCGCTGCGCCAGGAACCTCAAGTGCCTCAGCCGTCAATGGGGACGCCCTATGCGACGCAGCAGTTACCACAAAATACCTCCCGAGATAAACAAGATCAACCTAAAAGTACCAATATGTTAAACAATAGATATCCAGTTGTAAAACTGGGCAGATTACCTGTAAGTCATATTATGAATTTTAGAAAACCATCTCAATGCAACTTAATATTTTTTATTATGACATTTTCTGTTTCCCAAATCATAGGAAGGGTTATTAAAAAGACATGAAGTAACCAGTGATGACAAATCAAGAAAAAATAGTACAATTGAGTCTGATTCTGATGACAATGTCCCATTAAAAGCAAAGTCTTCACACCTGACTCCAATCATAGACAAGGAAAAGGAAGCGATTGATATAGCTAGAGAGAAAAATTGGGAAGCTGTAAAAAGGAAACATGAGGAGGCAAGCAGAAAAGATGAAGCTGAAGCGTCAATAGGTACAGTGGGTACACTTATATGTATTTTGGTTCTATATTGGAATCTCTAATCGTCTAATTTTCGTTTATCCTAAAGCCATTTCCGCATGAATTTTGATTTTTTAGTGTTAAAAATCTAACCTAGCCGCTGTTTTTTTTTTAACTTATGACTAACAATAATACGCACAAACGATGCGAGAGCACAAACGTTATTAGGGATTCCGAGGGATACCCGCGTCTTTTCACATCATCTAGAAAAACTATTTTTGTTATCCTCTCATTTTATTGTTTCTGGGTTGGGGATGGTCTTTGAGTGGGGGATAAAATGAGGGATTGTGGCAGATGAGGGGGTTGTGGAAGAAGGGGGGGAGGTTAGGTTTTCAAGGGGGGATAGCAAAGAGGGTACTGTAATGTAGGGGTTGTGGAGGCGGGAAAGGTAAGTGGGTATTGGAGGGGATATATATGCAGGAGTTTTGGAGGAGTTAAAAAAAAACGATTTTCGAGGGCTCTCATTTATTACATATGATATGATATATATAGATGGCAAAAAGCACCATTGTAAGTACTACCCTCAGATCACAGAAACAAGGGAGACATGTTATGGTGGCGTGGTTCGTGACGCCTCGGTATGGTCAAAATGGACATATCGGCACAAGGCTCATCAAGCGTTGCCTTAGTCACCCGCTGATCGATGTCAATATACGAGCTCCGTTTAAATGGTAAAGCTACTGTTTTTAGCGTGAAAGTGTGCAAGAATCGAAGTCCAAACGTTAATTTGAAGTCAAGGGGCATACCACCGGTAAATTTCGTTTTTAAGCATTATTTATATTTTTAATTCAAATCAATATTAAAGGTTCGTATGGATTTGTGAGCGTAAGGATGTGGACGTGATTTCTTTCGACTATTGATAAATGGCTTGGTCTACAGCGATCAATAGAATTGCTGCACGTGTTAATAGTTTAATAGTTATTTGTTATACAAGTGGGGAAAGTTGTATTTTACCTGCGAGTGTTTCAAGACACGAGACGTAAAATAACTTTTCACCCGTGTATAACACAAAACTTTTCACCTCACTACAGTGAGGAAACTAAGAAAAGGGTTTGTACTATAAGCTCAGTTCCGCATTTTGCACGGTTTCCTGTAATTCCACAGGTGTTAATACCACGTCTTTATCACTCGAATCACTCATTTTTAATAACAAAACAAACTAGAAAAACATGCGAATATTTTAACGTTGACGGCTTAATAGAAAAGTTTTGACGTAAGTTTTTTTTTATTATTTCGGATGCGTTTTGTTTGCACATCGACTTATTTGGACTGTCAGAACATTTTATCCGTTTTTAAAACAAGAATGAAGGTTAATTTTGAATGCTGATACTTTTGAATTAAAATAAAGTAGTAAGACTGTATTTAGTGTTTTTTAATCGATGCAATTCATTAATTGTGATGTTAAAAATTCAGCACTTGTAAGGTTTTACGTTTGGCGATTTCCTCAATAGATATCAAAGAAACAAAAAGGGCTTTCCGAGCTAGTGAGATGAAAAATATTTATCATCACTGCACGCTTAAAACATAAAGAAAGTAATTTAACTAATTTGACGTCATATTAAATTAAATTTTCGTTATAATATAACGAACTTTATATAAAGTTTACACTGTAAGAACATATTCTGAATGACGTGCAGGTAAATACTTACCAAAATCTGGATTCCGTTCAACTGTATTGCAGATTTAATCCATTGATTGGATTTTAAATAAAAAATACAAATACAAATAAATAAGGCAAAGAGCTCACTAGGATCATAATTAAGAGATCATTTAAAAAAAAGGTTCAAGGCTAAAAGTTGACTGGCAGAGAATGCCCCAAAGTATTCAGACTACCTTTCTGTTTTAAGTTATTTGTACCATTTATAAAATAAAGTTTGCATAAACAAGTACTTACGACAAACTACTGGTTGGTCCCAGACCGAGATCTCGTGACATGATACTCAACCAAACCCGTTTTATAAGTGTATTTGAAGCAACATCGTAATATCCAAGCTGAAAGTTTACACTTTTATGTACTAAGTAATCAAGTAACATCAACATGTAAAAATCTTTTTCACTTCTCATGCTCGTAAAGTCCTTCTTTATGCTGGATATAGGCTGCATAAAATCGCATTTTATGCTCTAGTGCATAAAGTAATTTCTTCTTTTAAGACTAAGGCAATAAGGCCTTACAGCCACATACACAATACACCTTCATTTAATTGATATATTTTTATGAGATTTAGGTTATATTTTATTTTAATTACGACATATGTAATACTATCTAAATACTTTAAGATTAATACGGGCGTGCATTTACGTAAAAAAAATATAAGTAACGCAAATATTTATAATACCTTGGCATTAAGGCTCAAACATAGTGTCCATAGTCAAACGTCACATAGTTGAAAATTAAAAAAAAAAAATAAGAAAAATTGTGTAGCGGGAAGGTAATTATTCGTCAAACAAAATTAAAAACGAACTAAATTTGTTGTGTTGCGGTTGAAAATTCAATAAATTATTCGTAAGTAATTGAATAATGTCTTCAAGTAGTGATAGTGACGATCAAAAAATGATTTCGCCTGAGACTTTAATGTACAGAAGTGCGAAAAATGTAATTGAGCAGATATTGCCGCCTAAATCGAAGAAAATCTATCTCAGCACATACCTACGAAAGTTTTATGATTTGGAGGAACCAAAAAAGCGTAAACACGTTTGCGGAGTGTGTTTTTTTAAGCTAATTTGACGAACTGTCGATTAAATTACATTTTATGCGTGATAGAACATAATATTATTTACATTATAAAAATTAATTAATTTTTCTTGTATATGCTTAATCATTGTTTTATTTCCTTGCGATCGAAGTGAAAAGCAGAGTGTAAAACTCGAGCATAAAACCCATTTTACCCTCGACGTGACCATCCACCCTCGCCGTACCGGCTCGGGTGGCTATAGGCACGTCTCGGGTAAAATGGTACGTTTTATGCACTTGTTGTACAATCTACTATATCAGCTCAAGCAATTTTATCACAGAAATGCAGGCATTTTTTGTTACGTTTTAACCCATATTTGCCACATCCAATACAATTCCGGGCGTATTCGAAGTTGATCGTTTCCCAATAAAAAAGCATATAGAAGACACCAATTAAAAACATAGTTCTGGGCATATATGGGTTAATATAGGTATGATTCCTAATTTCAAAAACTTAAATACTTATCAACTTTATGTGAACCATATTCTTTCTAATAAAATATTATTCTATTCAAACATTAATGTATTAAGTTTATATATTGTAATAAATATAATAGTACTTAGGTACTTACATACATACATACATTAAATCATGCCTGTTTCCCAGAGGGAGGGGTAGGGGGTCTTTCCACTTGCTACGATCTTGACAAATTTCTTTCGCTTCTTCAACATTCATACATCGAGTCATGCACGCACGTCAGTTTCGGGTACTTAAGATTCCGCCCTCTTCCAGTATTATTGTCAGAAAATTTTATAGTACGTATATTAACGGTGCAAACGGGTTTTATAATGGTTATCGATATATTTTGAAACATTCTTGGTGGCATGCCTAAGTGGACTGCAGGAACGAGACGCACACCTCTTGAAAAAAGAATCACTATATCGCACCTTCGGTAGGACAAGGGCACAATTACCCCTATAATCATATAGTACATTGTGCCCTTGTTCTACCGAAGGTGCGATATGTCGCTGTAAGAGTAGTCCTTAAGGTACTGAACATAAGGACTAGCTGAACTACGATAGAAAAAAAACGACCTTTTAGCATTTTTCAACCTTGAAAACTTAACATAAAGCTTAATTTTGTGCTACAATCATAACTATGTTTCGGCGTTTTAAGTTCGTAAGCTGTGACCAATTATGAGGAGGTTATTTTTGTAATAGTAAATAGAGCGCAAGCGTAAGAGGCACACATGTTTAGAAGTGGCGACACTGGGTCTTGTACGAATTTGCGCTCATGACACATCTCCCTTGTTTCTGTAAATTGAGGTACTACACTACGACACCAATCGGTCGATCAGCCAAATTCAGATCAGATCGGTCATCATCGATTCACGACATTAATTGGCGATCGATCTGTCAATCAATCTGCCTTTAATCATTTTGATTGTATTTAAATTACAGTAAGACCAAAACTTCGAAAAGTGGAGCGAAGATTAGTACCAGTTTTGGAAATGCTATCAGTAGATGAACTAATGGAGACAAATACCTATCAACGGTTTAACAAACTTATTGAAACGGTATTTGAAACAGTTGAAGATGAAGTTATTGTAACGGATGAAATGGGTTTGTAACTTATAATTTCAACTGAATTTAAAGTATTGTATTTTTTTGTATTAATTAAAGTATTATGTATCTTTTGTAGAAGGGACAGACATACCTGAAGATTTATTACTACCCCGATATCAACTCCAGGAACTGTGTTCTGAAGCAGCAAAGCTAAAAAACTTAGGTGCTATGGAAGCTATACCTTCAGACCGCCTAGTGCGGTTGTTGTCAATATTGGAAAAGAACATAAGGGCTGCTGAGAAGTTGTCATTAGTTGGTGATCCGGTAAGAACATTATTTTAATGCCGTCTTTTCTTATACTTACCGATTGATTGCTGTAACTTCTTTTTTTTTCTAACAGGAGGATAGTGAAGAAATGCGACAAATATGCTTAGAATCTGCTCTAGAGCGCGTAATGTGTGCTTCTGATTCTTGTCTTACTGCCTTATACATAATGACGTCGCCCAGTATGCCTAAACGTATTTTCCTTGAGGATGTCATAGACAGGATCATAATGTTTATCAAGTTTCAATTGAATAACACCATTTATTGTGTTTATGATCCGGTCTACAGTATCCAAACGACATCTAAAAAGAAAGGTTAGTGTTATTTCAATAATATTATCACTTAAATTTCAATTTACATCTCATTGTGCTAATCAATATAAGAAATAATTTCACTGTTGGCCGTGTAGTCATTGAAATTATAAGAAAACCAAAAGTCTCCGCACTCGTGGTTGGCATAATCATAAGGTACAGCTAATAGGAAACCTAATAAGTAACACTGATAGTTTCCATAATTCATAATCGTCACCAGGCGATACACATCAGATAAGTTCGTATTTATGCTGAAGTCTAAAGCTGGCTCAGAAAACAACATCAAACATATGTGAAAAAGTACGACATTTATTTACTACAACTGTACATCATTATCATTTTTTCCTATTGTATTTGTATTAATTCACCTAAAATCATTTCAAATTACGTTACGTTTTTGCTTTCATTTTGTTGGCACAAAGTATATCGTGCTATAATAACGGTGCGCGTTGTGCGCAGTGGACGGGCGCAAGCGACGCGGCGGGGGCGCGCCGCAGGCGGCGCGGCGCGGGGCGGGGGGCTCCACGCGCGCCGTGCGCGAGCTGTACACGCACGCGCACGAGTGCGTCACGCTGCTCGCCGAGCTGCTCGGCGCGCACCACCTCACCGACACCACCGTGTTACACGCGTCCACCGTCGGCGTCTCGCCCTTCTTCGTCGAGAACGTCAGCGAGCTGCAGCTCTCGGCGCTCAAGCTCGTCACCACGGTCGGTCATCCGGTTTACACTACATTAAGCTCCATTTCTATAAAACCCCCCCTTACTATTCCCCTGCGGAGCCTTAATTCCTTCAATCCGATAACGTTTCTGTGTTGAGCGTTCGACGTCTATGTTACGTATAATATGTTTATATACTGATTCAATAAAAACTACAAATAATTAGTTATCTATCACTAAGACTAACTTGTGTTATTGACTACAGATATTTACAAAGTACGAACAACATCGGAGGCTTTTGCTGGAGGATATCTTAGCGTCGATAGCGCGCATACCCAGCTCGAAGCACAACCTGCGCTCGTTCCAGCTGAGCTCGGACCAGCACATCCAGATGCTGACGGCGCTCGTGCTGCAGCTCGTGCAGTGCGTCGTCACGCTGCCCGAGACACTGTGCAAGACGCATGACAAGAACAAAGACAAAGACAAAGAACAATCTGAAGCTACTAACAAAAAGGTAACAAATTAATTAATTTACGCCCTCTTACTCAAATGCCGGCACTTTACTTGACTATACTTGCGAGATCTTATATCTCTTACTTTGACATATTAAATAAAAGAGTAGCGAAATAAATTATTTTAACCAATTGGTCTTGGTTTGGTTTGTTTAAATGATAAACCACATATTTTTTGCAATATTAGACTTTAATAATAGTTTTATTTAAACAAATTAGGAAAATATGAATTCAGCAGTAGACTTTAACGCTGTAATGTTTACTAAGCTCAAACTTGCCTGTGCAACCTCAGCCGTCGCGGCCGCATAATAGTAGTTTATGAAATTGTTGCATAAAGAAGGGTATTAAAACACGAGTGTGTGTTTAAGAACCGAGCCGCTAGGCGAGGTTTTTAATAGTATCACACGAGTGTTTTAATACCTAGTTATGTGCAGTTGCATACACTACTTTATCTTCTCTCATACATTGCGATTCAACCTACTAAATAAAAGATCAAAGTTAATAAAGTAACTACAGCAAAACGTATTCAATGAATGGCGCCAAAACCTAGCACACCACCGCGCATGCGTTAAAGCGGGCACAGACAAGTAAAAATTGGAATGAAAACTTTTTGTAATGCTGTAAAAATGACGCGAACCGCATGTGCGTTCCAGTATAAAAAAATAATTGATATGGAACCTCGTTGGTGACATTAACTTTTTGGATTAACTTGTATCGTAATGGTAAAAAAATTACTTTATAACATTATTTTGTTAGAGAAATAATGTTATAGTGTTTTTTTTATTTATTTCGGTATTGTGTTTATAAAGAATGCCAATATAAATTCGTTTTGAAGTTTATAATTCGAACTTTACGATATGAGAGTAGATAAAACAATATTATCTGTGTCCTGATTTGTGGTTGAAACCAGCACATATTTGTTGATTTCCCAATAGACAACGACTTCAGTAATAAAAGAAACGTGCCAATGTTCTTGACGGATAAGTGCACCTAAAAAACTAATTAATACCGGGTGGTGGTGGATGAAGTCGCCTCTATTTAGTGGGAGTGTATTGCTCATCGTTATTTTGTGGTTTTGTTACAGAACGTGGACAAAAACCTGTTGATAATATCGAAGTACGAGGCGGCCATTAGCGTCGGCGGCACGTTTCTCACGTCGTTCCTGAACAAGTGCCGCAGCCGCAACGAGGAGGTTGACTTCCGGCCCCTGTTCGAGAACTTCGTGCACGACCTGCTCACCACCGTCAACAAGCCCGAGTGGCCCGCCACCGAGCTGCTGCTCAGCCTACTCGGAACCATGCTGGTGCGTTCACAGATAACACGTTATCCACTTTACAGTCCGGCCCGCGAGACCAATATGCGCTCAACCGTCCGGGTTTTTTAGCGAAGCACACCCCGCACCGCGCATCCGCAACTTTCTAACAAAAACTACTGTATGTTCTAAACTACAAAAGTTATAATAAAGAAAAAATATACATGATTAGTGACTATATTGAATGTTAAACTTATGAAATCTGAAAAAAATCTAAAGCGATGACCCCCTTTTTTATTATTATTATGTATGAAAAATACACTATTTCACCTTTCTAATGTATGTTGAGTTATGCCCAACACATATCTTTCTATTCTACTCCTTACTACTCCTTAGCCGTCTAAAGCTGCTTTTAATGGATATGCAGCTAGCGAGCACTGGTATATATCATTTTAAGAGCAAGTGATTTGGTTAGGGTATGTTTGTGCAGCAGTAGAATTTGTAAATAATGCTGGCATACTTTATTAGCTGGCACTATAATCAACTGTTCCTTCTTCCACACCTTTGGAAAATAAGGTATCCGCGGACGGTTAAGAGCATGTTGGTATTAAATACTTAAATATAGTAGGACTGTCAAGTGGTTAGAACTATATACCCTTTTTATTTTCTTTTACTATAGTCGGTCATTTATACGAACACCAAAATAAATACATAGGTACATGACAGTATGTGTAAAAAAAATCACATGAACATATTTATTATAGTATCAGAGGTAATATCAACCCGTATTGTTTAATCACCTCATTGAAGCTTCCAGAGTAAGAACTTCTTAAGAGGATTGTCAAGCGCCGCTAAAATCGCGTAGCTGACAAAAATATTCCATACAAATTTAGCTCCGGGCGATAATGTTTCTTACCCCCTAAATCAAGTCCGCATGCAACGATTTTTGAATATAGGTCTGTGCGTGTCTGTTTTTTGTTTTTTAAATTTGTTTCATCCTACGAAATATTTTCTTGGAAATGAATACGTACAGATTTAGTTTTTCATGATATGTACAACCTACAACATATTCAGAAATCGTAAAAATCGGACTAGGTGAGAGAAACGTTATCGCATTTTGTATTGACATTTTTAACGTCACAATCCTCG
Organism: Acleris emargana; assembly: GCA_927399475.2. Taxonomy (NCBI): domain Eukaryota; kingdom Metazoa; phylum Arthropoda; class Insecta; order Lepidoptera; family Tortricidae; genus Acleris; species Acleris emargana. The sequence continues at coordinate 12,312,193 of OV656837.1, forward strand.
GTCTCAGATCTTACCAGCAGTGGCCAGTGGGCCTAGTACGGTTGCGTTTATTGCGTGACAAAATGTGGATAAAGCATCGCATCCGTCTCTCTCGTACTTACTATATAAGTGTCAGAAAGTGAAGGATGTGCTATCCGCATTTTGTCAAGGGACAAACGCGGCAATATTAGGCTCCCTAGGCCTCTATTTAACAGGGTAAACAAATTGCTTTTGACGTGTTGTCGTTTAACGTTACGATAGGCATTAAAGTGCTTAGCATTTTTGATAAAGCATTACTCTTTTTAGGGTTCCATACCCGAAGGGAGCCCAACGACACCCTATTAATATACGCCTATCTACGCTGCGCTGTCCAGCCGTCAGTCCTAAAGCTTGTCCCAGAAAAAAAATGTCGCTAATTATTAGATGGCGTTGTATATCAGGATGAAATCTATAGAGGTTTGAAAACTAGGTTTCCCGTTAGGATGCTCAATAATGTATAAATAAAAAATAAAAAAAACGTTGTCAGTACTAGATGTTCAACGATGTCGTCGGTGCAAGAAAAGTTACACGATTTTTTTTTGTACAAATATGTTCAATATAAAGGCATCTCTGCGAAGAAAGTGGCATCGGAGCTGAAAACGTCTACAAGAACCGTTCAAAGGGTGTTAAAACGGTTTAGGGAGACCGGTGGAATACGGCGACGGCCTGGAAGTGGACGTAAACCAGGGTTTGTAAACCAGAATATCGAGAAGAAGATTATAACAGCTTTACAGAAAAAACCTACCCTCTCTGTACGAGACTTGGCCAAGAAGTTTAAAACGTCGAAATCTACAGTGCAACGAGTGAAGAAAAATTGTTTTATAAAAACGTTTAAACAAACTAAAGTGCCCAACAGAAATGTAAAACAGTCAAAAGAGTCTAAAACGAGATCTAGAAAACTTTATTCAAAAATTACTAAGAAAAAATATTGTACAGTTATGGATGTCGAAACTTTCTGCAAACTTGAATTCAAATGACTTCCAGGACACCACTATTATTCTGGGACCAACAGAAAAGTAGTAAGTGAAGAGTATAAGGTTATCAAAATGGATAAATTTGCAAAGAAAGTTCTCGTGTGGCAGGCGATCTGTTCATGTGGCAAACGCAGTACACCATATTTTGCTAATGGAACCATAAATGGTGCTGAATGAGTGCCTCAAAAAACGATTGTTGCCATTCATTAATAGGTATACTTCACCTGTCCTGTTCTGGCCTGATTTGGCCACGTGTCACTACACGAAGGAAGCAATAGAGTGGTACAAAGCACATAATGACGATTTTGTTGAAAAAACTCTCAATCCTCCCAACTGCTCGGAGTTACGACCCATTGAAAAATATTGGGCTCGTGTGAAACAGAAGCTTTTAAAACATAAAAGTAATGCCACTTCAGTTCAATACTTGAAGCGGAAGTGGAATGAATGATCACCGATGACGATGTACAAACTTTGATGGCAGGGGTCAAGGGAAAATTAAGAAGTTTCTGGATGAACTAATCCTAAACTGGTCTTCTTCTTCTTGTGGTGCCTCTCCAACTAGTGAAGGTTGGCAGTCAGCTCTGCATACTTCGCCCGATCCTTGGCGAGAGTGAAAAGTTCCGCGGCACTTGTGATCCCAGTCCACTCGCGTATGTTGCGCAACCACGACTTCTTCCTACGGCCGACTGATCTTTTGCCGGCAACTTTACCCATCATTATAAGCTGCAGGATCTCATATCTGGAATGCCTAAGTATATGGCCCAGATAGGCAACTTTACGTATTTTGATGGTCCGCATAAGAAGTCGCTTCCGGCCAGCTCGTCGAAGGACTTCCACGTTCGTGACTCGGTGCGTCCAGCTAATAGACAACATGCGTCTATAGGCCCACATCTCGAATGCTTCTATACGTTTCCGGAATTGCTCTTTGATAGTCCAGGCCTCACATCCGTATAGAAGTATGGGCCATATGTAGCATTCCAGTAGGCGAGTGCGCAACGACATCTTCAGATTGCGACTGCAAAGGATTTTCTTCATTCCATTGAACGCAGCACGGGCGATTTCAATGCGGGTTTTTATTTCGAGATCATTGTCCCAGGCTTCATTCACCCATGTGCCAAGGTATTTATATTTGCGCACACGTTCTAACTGCGTCCCAGCCACAGATATTACAGGAGCAGCCGCTTCATGTTTGGAGATGATCATGACTTTTGTCTTAGATATGTTCATACTTAGACCGGCCCTCAGACTGCACTCATTGACTCGGTCAACAATCCGCTGTAACTCGGCTTCTGTAGACGCTATAAGGACTGTGTCGTCGGCATATCTGAGGTTGTTAATGAGACGTCCGTTAATCTTGACCCCACAGTCGAGTCCTTCCATTGCTTCAGCGATGACTGCCTCGGAATATAAGTTGAAGAGAGTAGGTGAAAGCACGCAACCTTGCCGGACACCCCTGCAAATTTTCACTTCATCCGTTTCTTCCCCATCTACTCGTTCGGTTGCTGTTTGATTCCAGTACAGACTCTGGATGATACGTATGTCCTTGCCGTCTAATCCTATGTCGGTCAGGAGTGACATTAGGCGATCATGTAACACTCGATCAAATGCTTTCTCGTAATCGATAAAACAAAGAAAAACATCTTGCTGCATATCTTTGCATTTTTGGACCAACACCTGCAGAGCAAACAAGGCCTCTCTTGTCCCTACACCAGCTCTGAACCCAAATTGGCTGTCTCCGAGCTGTTCATCACATGTAACTCGAATACGCGCGTGAATAATGTTGAGAAAAAGTTTTAAAACTTGGCTCATAAGGCTGATGGTTCTAAATTCTTGACATCGCTTCGCATTCTTTTTCTTGGGTAGTGTGATGAAGGTTGACTTGAGCCAATCGCCAGGTATTTGACCGGATTGATATATGCCGTTAAAGAGATCCGTAAGTGTTTCCAAATGGCTGTCTTCAAGGAGCTTTAGTACTTCAATGTGGACATTGTCAGGACCTACTGCCTTTCCCGTTTTCGCAAAGCGCAGTGCTTTCTGGACTTCATCTTTTAAAATCAGTGGACCATTTTGAGAGTACTACTCCTCATTATTCGCACTTCTCGAGTCATCTGAAAACATTGAATGTATGTACTCCATCCAAGTGGCCTTTTTATTCGTCAAGTGCAATATGGGTTGATTACTTGCATCTACAAGCTGGTGTAATGAAGTTCTTCGTCCTAACATGTGTTTTATCTCCTTGTGCAGATTAAAAGCGTCATGCTTCGCGTGGAGTTCCTCCATATATTCACACTTATCTCTGTACCATTTCTCACGGGCATAGCGAACTTCTGTACGTATCTTTTTATTCAAAATGTCATATTTGGCATTGTCCTGTTTACACTGTCTTCGCACTTCCATCAGATGATAAATGTCATCAGTCATCCATACTTGCTTTGGCACCCACTTTTCTGGCTTCAAGTGATCCTCACTGAGTTTGACCACTGTAGATTTTAGATCATTCCATTCATCTTCTATAGATTCATAAACCGATTGTTCAGAGCTTATCGCCCACTTATTAATGCCGTTCTAAACTTTAGCTCTTATATCTGGCTCCTTAGGGCCGAGTTCACCAACCAATTTAACAGACGGTTCAGTCTTAATCAACCGTTAGTCAATACATTTGACAACCGTCAAACCGCTAACCGTCCGTTTAATTGTTGGTGAACACTGCACTTAATCTTCCGTACATCAATGTTAACTCTGGGACTTTTCTTTTTTAGGTGTTTAAGAACGCAGCACAACTCTGCAACAACCGGGTTATGATCAGATCCGATATCTGCCCCTGGATAAGTTTTGACACTCTTTATACAATTTCTAAAACGGGTGTTAATCATTAAATAGTCAATTTGGTTACGCACTATGTGTTGAGTAGTATGTCTAGGTGAAGTCCAAGTATACAGTCTTCTGGGTGGTAGTTGGAAATATGTATTCGTAACAATTAGTTCGTTTTCTTGGCAGAATTGTACGAGAGTGTCTCCTCTATCATTTCTAACACCCAAACCATATTTTCCCACAACTCCTTGAACCTCACCTTCACCTATCTTTGCGTTCAAATCACCCATAACTATACTGACTTCGTGTTTTTTTATCAGTTTTAGCAGATAATCGACGTCACTATAAAACCCTTCCACTTCGTCGTCCGACTTTTCTGCGGTTGGAGCGTACAACTGGATGATGTTTAGATTCCTCGGACTCGCTTTGATTTGGATCAACATAGCGCGATTAGACTTAAACACACAACTGACATTGCCTTTTATTGCTTTGCTATTGATGATCACTCCTACACCATGTAAATTCGAGGTTTCGTCAGATCCGGAATAATATAGGTCGTGGACGTCGTCAATACGGTGCTTTCCACTTCCCTTCCACCTTACATCACTTAGTCCCAGTATATCTATCTTCAGTCGTTGCATCTCTTTAATAACATTATAGATTTTTTCAGCACGCATAAGGCTACGCACATTCCATATTGCAATTCTTAGGTTATACTTAAATCTACGCCCGGGGATTCTTCGCACCCATGTCCCATTGAAGGGACGCCAGGCACTCGGGGCCGCGGCTTTTTGAAACTTTTCCATGTTTTGATGTGTCGCTGACGACTAGGGAATATAGTGCAGTGGTTTCCCGTTGCCTTCTGCACCAGACTTTTAGAGGATATTTGATCCTCAAGGTCACTGAAGCCTCTTCCAGTCAGTTGCCTGACTGGGATGGATGGTTATCCCGCCATTGCTCGGTCGCCAGAGCCTCGTCCGTTATCTAGCAGGGGGCAGCCCGATGACTGCCGCCGCTAGTTATTCTGAAGGAATTACCAGCGCGAGCAGGTGAGGTTGACTTTTGGGGCCGGTCAGATGTTGTTACCGTTCTCCCCCTTACCCCCCTAAACCCCCCTAACCCCCCTAAACTGGTATTTATGCGTAAATAATAATATTTAAAGGAATATCAAATAAAACGGTATTAGAAAATTTGGTGAATTTTAATATTTAATACGGAATTTTTAAAAAGTTATAAGCGACATTTTTTACTGGGACAAGCTTTAATTGTAAAAAGCTGTATCTTTTGAACTGTAATATATAGATAGTAATTTGTTTATTTTTACAGAATTATGTGTTATATTATGTCCGATGTACTTACTAACTGATTTTATCCCTCGGTGCTCGAGTTCGATTCGCACTTAACCGTTTTTTTAAGCAATATTCCCGTTTCGGTGCCTTACCTTGGGGTTTAGCTGATTTTCAACTTAGCTTGCGGTTTGCCGCTCAATCAATTAAGCACTTAAATCCGTACTCCAGAGACATTTTACAAATAAATAATTTGTTCCTTTTTCAAACATGTGTAAGAAATTATTTAGCAATTATAATTAATCGTTATTCATTAGTGTGACACATTTTTTCAAGTTAAAGTGTAACAATAGCCAGACGCAAGCCTCGTCAAATGAATTTTTTATCGTATTGACACAAATCAAAGCTCACCTTTTTATGACTCACTGAGCTGATCCGGTGCCGAGCGGTTATGTCTGCGCCAAACTTTAGTAGACTGTGCGGACGATGCCCCCGCCCAGCGAGTGCGGTGTAAAAGCCTTGGTTAAAATAATATTGGTATTGATTGAAGACGGTGTAAATCCACAGGTAAAGTACATGTCGGACAAGTCGATGGAGATGTCAGTGCGAGTCGCGTCGCTGGAGTACCTGGGGCTGGTGGCGGCGCGGCTGCGGCGCGACAGCGTGACGTCACGCGCCAAGCTCGCCACCATGGACGCCGTCGTGCGCGACATCCGCGCCGAGGAGGAGAAGGATGGCAACCAGGGACAGGTGCGCCCCAGGATCGGGAATGTAAAATGCCAACAATAATGCACTCATACTTACACTTTAGTGCAGCCCTGTTATAACTTATAAAAAAAGCACACTGCATACTCCGTGTGCAACGATATTAATTTTTAATTAGAACGCATCGCCCGCAAAAGGCTGAAGATGGATGGAAGAAGGATGAAGATTCCTCTGTAACATCCTGATGACCCTCTTTTAGAAAAATACAAATTTAATTGATTTCGCCATGCCAAAATTGTACATAATTGTGCCTACCCCACTCTGGGAATGAAGGCGTGAGTTTATGTATGTATGTATGTATGTAAAATTGTACATTTATCCTTTCTTTTTTCTAGAACGTAACGGCGGGACTTGACGAGGATGAGGAAAGAACAGAGTTCTTACAACGCGTCCTGCTGGACTACCTCGCGGTTAACGGTCAAAAAGATCCAGCTTGGAATTGTGCGCGGCATTTCTACATCACGCAGTGGTATCGGGACATGGTAGTGCAACCCAAAAGCTCCTCACCCACGAAGAAACCCAAACACAAATCCAGCAAAAAGCGCTTAAAGAGTGAGACCAGCGACGAGGAGTCCGATGAGAACGATAGCGACGGGGGCATCAAGGAGTCCAAAGAACGGAAACACACGAGCGCCATCGTATCTGCAGAGAAATTCAAAACTATAGAACGACGGAAAACATTTTTTCTCGAAAAAATCAGGCCGTTCAGGTATCAAGGCGGCACTCAAGTGCAAGTGATGCAATCTTACATAGACTACGGGGGAGCGGAGTTGATCTCGCAATACTTGGCGTCGAAGCGTTCGTTTTCGCAGAGTTTCGACCGGTATCTGCGGAAGATACTGGTGATATTGTGCGAGAACACGATCGCGATCCGCACGAAGGCGATGAAGTGCCTGGCGATGATCGTGGAGGCGGACCCAGCGGTGCTTGCGCGCCAGGACATGCAGATCGGCGTCAACCGCTCCTTCTTGGACCAGTCCACCGCCGTGCGCGAGGCCGCCGTCGATCTCGTCGGCAAGTTCGTGCTCAGCCGCCCCGACCTCATCGACAAGTATTACGGCATGCTCTCCAATAGAATTCTAGTAAGTCCCGTCGATTTCCATTCGTGGCTCACCATTAACCACTTCTGAGCCCCCGTTTTCCGCTGTTTAGTCACTCACGGTTTTCGTTGAGGTTAAACTAGACATTTCAATCATTATTTATTTTGTTTCCAGGATACGGGCGTGTCAGTCAGAAAACGTGTAATAAAAATATTGAAAGATATCTGTATAGAATGCCCCGAGTTCCCCAAGATCCCCGAGATCTGCGTGAAGATGATCCGGCGGGTGAACGACGAGGAGGGCATCCGCAAGCTGGTGATGGAGGTGTTCCAGAACATGTGGTTCAGCCCGTGCAGCGCCGCGCCGCGCGCCGGCGCGCTGGACGCCGCCGCCGCCGCCGCCGACCCGCTGGCGCGCAAGGTGCTCAACATCACCGACGTCGTCATCTCCTCGCGCGACATCGGCCTCGAGTGGTTCCAGCAGTTGTTGCAAAGTGTAAGCCCCCTAAATGTTAACTTACCTTAACCCGGTCCCCTAAATGTTTACTTTTACAACCTGCTTATTTTAAACTTTACATATTTCCTTTTTTACAGTTATTTAAACCGAAAGAGGACAAGGATGACTCTACTAAAATTATTTATCAACCGCCTAAGTCCCTCTTAGTAGCGTGTCAACAAATTGTAGACTGCCTTATTGAAAATTTACTACAGTTGGAGGAAACGAATGTTGAAGGTAAGTGATAATGATAACGTTTTAAGGACCGCTTGTACGTAAATGTTAATTTGACATTTGTGAATAATTTAACCTGGGGTTAACCTAAGTTTAAATTTACTTGCAAGCGGGCCTAAATGAAGTAGACAGAGGTTATTTGTATCATATAGCCCCATTAGGTTTTGAAAACTAGTTATTTTTAATTCTTGATCTGAAAACAAGAGTAGCAAACATTTCTTGAATATATTTTAGTTTGTCAAGTTCGTAAGTAAAAAGATGTTTGTTTCACAGGAAGCGGATCGTCGCAGAGGATACTCGCGTGCCTTTCCACTCTGCATTTATTTGCAAAAATTAGGCCACAATTATTAGTTAATCACGCCTTAACCTTGCAACCATACCTTAGTTTAAAATGTCAGGTGAGTGAAAAAAATCTAAATCATTATATTTTACTATTTAGCTGCGTAATTTTTTTAATGCACCTTATTAATTTGGATTCTTTCGTTCGTTTAATATGTTTTTAGTACGAAACTTCAAATCTCTATGGTCGCTTACTAGTGATTCATTGCGCAATGTGCAAATTGTGATCGCGGCATGTTGTCCTCAGAACCAATACGAACAGCAGATAATGTCTACGGTGGCGACAACGCTAGAGCTGGTTGTGCCTCTTATGGAGCACCCGAGTGAGGTGTTTCTGGCACAGCTCGAAGAAGATGCCGTCAAGTTGATCCTGCAGCACGGCCAGCTGGTCATCGGCGCCTGCATCGCGCTGCTCGCGGCCATCGTCAACAACCTCACGCACAACTACAAGCTCATCCGGGACGTTTTCAACAAGTACCACGGTGAGACCCGCTTTGTTTATCGCATCCAATTATAAACGTCACGAGCTTGTCATCTCTTGCAGCTGTCTCATGTTAACTTAGATTATAACTTTTCACCGCGCGTAGTTACAGATAAACTATCGCATAATTCGCGGTTTAATCAAACCATTGTGTTGTCTCCTGCTCCTCTCGTAGCTCTTACTACTGTTCTCTTATGCGATATAAATCTGTGATTATTACCCTCTTGTCTCCGTTTGAGCGAAAAAACTCGGCAGCTGCTGTCAGACTATAAGTCCATTGATTTTAAAAAGTGATCTAGAGCGTCGTGCGTACTATGTAGTATTTCCGTTTACAGTCAACCTACGATATACAAACCGAAATCGGTGCCATCAGGTTATAAATAAGTTAATTTTAATCCCTGGTTTTAGGTATACTTTTGCAATGGAAGTCGAGCTGGCAGAGGAATCCAGATATGACGCGAGCGCTTCATGCGAGGCCCCATTTTCGAAGATCACTCTTCATTGTCGGTCTGCTGCTGCGGTATTTTGACTTCACGGACGCTAAAGTAATCGAAGGACTCGCGGTAAGTTTATTTTACATCCCTTATTCTTATTACAAATGATACGACATCGTATTTTCTTGGCTAAGTTAGTTTTTATTATCTTGCTTTCTCAATTACCTTATCACTCGGTACTAAAGCAAACTGAGAAAGCAATATAAATACGAACTTATCCGTGAGAAAATACAATGTCATTAAATTTCTTACTTATAAGATTAGCAAATTCGTTCGTGACGCTCCCATGGACCGCGCGGAGGGCGGGGGACGTTACTTATCGTCGACGTGTTGCTCACTTCTACACACGATATGAATTACGTTACGGATATTATCTGCCGCTAGCCTAACACTATTCAGCATTAACCTAATTCGATGCGTTTTATATGTATATACGAATATTGTGCAAAAGTAGACGTGATATCGATTAGAGAAATAAATCTTGTTTTAATGTTTATATTTTATTTAATAGCATACTAAATAACATCGGGTTAGAGTGCAAATCAGAGCTATCATAATTAACATCACTTTGATATTCCGTTTAATTTAGATGTTTCTTGTGTTTTTAAAATAGCTATTCAGGGTGAAATAAATTGTGGTATATCAACCAGAGGGGCGGTAACCACGCATAACCCATGCCACGTCATATGTGCCTGCAAGCACATATCGGCCATTTGTCAAGTTAATTGTCAAACAGACGCAAACCTTAAAATAAGCTGCGAAAAATGGGGAAATGCGCGGTGAAAGAGTGCTTATAAAAGTCTGATAGACACAATAAGGCACAAGGAATTTACTTTTCACATGTAACTATATTGTTTCTGTATGTTAATTAATGTAATTAACACGAAAACTTCAATAAAATAGCAGTTTTTTTGTAGGCCCAGTGTTGCAAGTAAAGCATTTCTTCATTTTCCCTATTTTTCGGGGGAATTTAATATTTTCTGACATCCGTATAATAAATAAAATTAGTTCTAATAATTAATGTTTCTAAACGTTTACTCTTGTGGGCGCTTAACTTTACTGCTTGAACATTAACAAGTTACGAACTTAATAGTGGTGCGGTGTACCCTTATATCTAGGTATTTGGAGTTCTTAACTTTAACGGAAAACAGACAAACTCAACAATTCAAAACTATTTAAAAAAGTTATAACTATAACGAATCGCACACGAATGAATACGACATGAAACTGACGTTTTTAAACAATCATAAACAAGGGAATGGCGGACATATGTAGTATGCGGCCGATTAAAATTCCAACATGCCATACGCGTATTAGGTTAGGCTCGTAAGACACACTTCCCCGAAATGTGCACTTCCTCTAAAGGTGCACTTCTTTAGAAGGGTCATTTTCTCGGAAGGTACACTGTCTCTAAAAGTGCACTTACCGATATGTACACTTTGTCAATAGGTGTACTTTCCCAGAATATGCACTTTCGCAGAAGGTGTATTTTAGAAGGTAGTCTCTAAAAGTGCTCTTCCCGATATGTACACTTTGTGGCCAGTAATTTAAGATTAAAATAGTATGAAGTATAAATGTATCTATGATATGATATGTTAGGTCACTTTAATAGAAATAAACTACTTAACAATAACCAGTTTGGCTTTACCAGAGGTCGATCAACAATTGATGCGGCATCTGTTCTCATTAAATATATATATAACAGTTGGGAGCAATCTTGCGATGCAGTAGGAATATTTTGTGACCTTTCTAAAGCTTTTGATTGCGTGGTTCATACGACCCTTATTTTAAAATTAGAACATTATGGATTGCCTAATAAAGCTATAAGTCTTATGTCTTCTTATCTCAGTGATAGAACTCAAACAGTTGTTGTAAACAAAACACAATCTGATGGAGCTACAGTGAAAATAGGTGTGCCTCAAAGCTCTATTTTAGGTCCTTTTCTATTTTTGGTTTACATAAATGACTTGCCACCATCAGTAGATAAACTTTGTGATATTGTACTTTATGCTGATGATACTTCACTAATTTTCAAGGTAGACAGAAAATCCATAGACTTCAGTAGCATAAACTCCACACTAGTTAACCCTTAATTTGGCAGTGTATGCCACAGTCAACATACTATAATGTTCACTTTTAATGTTTGGAATGTTTTTTTATTTTTTTGCTGATTCAAAATCAAAATGGGTTTGAATTCCCGACTTTTTGTATTTTTGCCAAATTAAGGGTTAAAGTACTTAATTGGTTTACTAGCAAAAATTTGCTACTAAATGCTAAGAAAACTAAATGTGTTTAGATGCGCTTTGCCTAATGTTAAACCGTTAGATTCTAGTATTTTTCTAAATGACGAGTGTTTGCAAATCGTAGATACGGCAGTTTTCCTTGGCATAACAATAGATAAAAATTTGCAATGGAGTCCCCATATAGCTGTACTGGCAGGTAAACTAAGTTCGGCAGCTTACGCAGTTAGGAAAATTAGACAACTAACCAATGTTGAGACAGCTCGCTTAGTTTATTATAGTTATTTCGATAGTGTTATGTCGTACGGTATTCTGGTTTGGGGTAAGGCAGCTGACATACAAACTATATTTGTGTTACAAAAAAGGGCCATTCGTTCTATTTACAACTTAAATTCCCGTGACTCCTTAAGAGATATTTTTAAGGAAATTAATATCTTAACTGTAGCGTCACAATTTATTTATGAGAATATTATTTATGTTATAAAAAATTTGGATTCTTTCACAAAAAATTCTGATATACATAATTTAAATACTAGAAATAAAAATAAAATAGCTATTCGAAAATTCCGCGTCCGTAAAGTACATAAATCATTTGTTGGTCAATGCATTCATTTCTATAATAAATTACCTGAGGTAGTATTAAAGTTACCCTTTCCAGCACTCAAAAATTACTTGAAAAAGTCGTTAATGTCTAAAGCGTATTATAGGATCGACGACTATTTAATAGACAAACATGCTTGGCCTAAACCCGAAACTTAATCAATAATATATTTTTTATTTGTTTTTTTTCAAATTCAAAATCTTTATCTTGTCTGGGGGACACCGTTGATGTAGGAAAACATATCAATCTTATGTGGTCATCTTGCACCGTCTTATATACACATACGTAGGAGTTCTTTTTTCCTTTTCTCTCTTTCTACGAGGGGTGATCCATAAGTTTTGAGAATCAGTATGAACCATGCACATAATGATATTTTTTTAAAATGGAATATACCATGGCACTAATCAAACTTAAATTAGAGAAAAAAAAAACTATATTGTTCATTTGTTTTTCTGTGATAGCTAAACAAAAAACATCTGTATGAATAATTTTACAAGACGGTAAAATAAGAGTTAGTTTTGTAATAATTTGGAGCGGTGTGGAGAAAATTCTGGTACACTAATAAAAAATATTGTTTTTGAAAATGAAACCTTGATTTATCATTATGATTTAAACGATAAATAAGTTATCATTGCAGTGGATTTTTTATCTCCAGCTCTGTCACCAAAATTTAGGGTAGTTTTTTCGGCCTCGCCCAGGATTATTGAGGCCTACAAATAAATACTTTGACATTCGTTTTTAGCAATTGTGTTTTAATAATCTAGGAGAGTTATATAACATTATTCTATCATAGTTATGGGAAAATATTAAAAATAAGCTCAAGAAAAAAAATACGAATTTGCGGCAGGAAATGTGCTTCAGAGCCTTCTAATTGACAAGGGTGCTGCTCATCTACTAAAGATCAGAACTGAGAACCGCTCTCCCCGTTATTAAGCCCTAACTTTCGACTACTACTTCTCATTCACTAATGTTAAAAAACAACTACATAAAAATCACGAGCTGATGATGACTTAGTGAACGTACAAAATATGACCATTTTGACCTCCTAAAGTAAAATTATTTTTTTAGTGGTAAAATAAAACAATTGAATGACGTTAACAAGTGTTTGCAAATATAGAAAGTGTGCTTATTTCAATTAAAATATAACGATTGACATATCTCCCATTTTTAATACCGATTATCAAAACTTATGGATCACCCCTCGTATCTTAAGATTTTGGTGTGTTTTCCTGCGGAAACTACGCAGGATATTTGAAATATTTTTTAATTTGCTATTTATAGATTTATATAATGCTAGACTAAGTAGTACCATTGTAATATTAAATATATTAAAAAAAATTACTGACTGCTGAGTTTCTTGCGGCGCACACAGGGGTATTTGACCCAAAAAGTCGGACATATATAAAAATATACATTTTTGTGTTCAGGGATGATTGAATAACTTAAAAAAAATTGGCAAAAAAATATCGGTCAAGGTTAAGGTACCCAAATTCTGGTTTTATTAATTAAATGAAACAAAATCAATTTAAAATAGAAAGTATATATTGTATTAGCAAAAAATTACATTAATAATCACTTCTTATCAGTTATATTATCAATAGAGCCTTCTACTATCCCCCCCCCCCCCACCCATATCTTGAACTACTATTAATTTACCTGTATGGTAACAGCATCTCTTTCGCAGTTGCCGAAAAAGAAAGTTTATTTTTATGGGATCTGCTTCGGATACTGCTCAAAAATGGGTCTGAAGTTAAAAGCAACCTATTTAAAACGTCTATGTTGCATTGCTCCCGTGAAAATTTTCGGCTGTAACATTCTCGGTACAATCGAAAATGTTTGTTTCTTGCTTCTGCAGCTTCTTCAGATAATGACCCAATAGGTAATAGGGCATGGTCTATCACTGTGGGCCCATGGATCAATATTTTGTGGACAGTGGGTGTCATGGGTTGCCATGGATAAAGGTGTATATATAGTTTGGCCGTTTCTTCGCAATATATGGAAAATTTGCTGGTGTCTACTTCGTGTCCACTTGAAATTACTTCTAAAATAATGGCGAATCTTTCAATCAAGTTTTGATCAATGCCAGTTATTCGAGCAGATATTTCAGCATTGGCGAAAAATCTCCTGCTAGTATTGCCATCATTGCTACTACCGAATCCAGGCTTAGGAACGTCAATAATAAGACCTAATTCATTTCTAAATTGCTCTTGAATTATAGATTTTCTGTCTTTTACAATTTTTTTGTCTTGCTGGGATCTCGCTTGCCACCTTTTCAATGGTAATTTATATGAAAGGTGGAGTAAGGATTCAAATAATCGGATTCTGGCGTGTAGAATAGATAAACCGAATTCTGTGTTCTCTATGATTACTTCTTTGGTCTTTGTTAAATCATTGAAGTCTTTTGAAGTCAATTTACATATAAAACACCTCATTGTTGATGTTGTTTGAGTTGCTGCGTTGCATACTTTTCCGTCTACCATTGTCAGAAGCATCTTGTGTGTAACATCGATTTCGTGAGACCCTCTTTTTGATTTTGTTGATTGAAGTTCTTTGATCTGATTATTAAAGTATTAAATTTCTTCGTTTGTGATGTCTTTAGTCTCGTGCACAAATCGTATCCTCATCGGTCGACAAAAACGAGGCGAAGACGGCGTTGGATTTCGCCAAATAACTTTATCATTGTGTTTGCAAATAAGTTGAAGAGGAACCAAAGATGATTGAAAGATATGTGCATCAGAGTCAGTCGTGTTCTCAAATTTTTGTTTAAATTGTTTTTGGTGTGAACCATCGCATCCCCACTTGTAGATGAGCTCAAGAGAACTAAGCTCCTCGGATGATAACGTATCTAAAACTTCATCCAAATACGATAATAGTCTTCCAACCGTATGATTGAGTAACTGTTGCAGTTTAACCTCGGCACGCACAGAGTTAACGTTAACGCTTTCTTCACTAGGATAGCACTTCTTTTTCTCTTTTTGTATTAAACTGTAGCACGGAAATAGGTCTTTATCGCAAGCTCTTATAATCTCATACTGTTTTCTTGTTAATGATGCCTCTACAAACATAGACAGGGCCTCTTGTGGTGTCAATTGTCTTCGAGAGGACACGGGAGTCTTAATGTTTTCTTTTTGGTTAGAATCATCCTTTGAACCCGTAGTCATAATATTCTTGACGACAGTAGCACCGTCAATATTACCGCTTTCTCGAAGCATCATTTGACCAGAAAATAAAATCTCTTGGGCTTCATTATTTTCCCTGAGAGATTCCGTTTTGCGTCTTTTGCTTCTTTCACACAAATCTTCAAAGGACTTTTGCGGCCGGTGGCCGGTATTGCATAACACTTTCATAGGTATTTCTATAGTTCCTTGCAACCAGTTATAATTTTTCTTCAGAAAAGCGACCTCAGCTCGACCAGCTGCTTGCCAGCGAGACTTCATATCGTATTTCAATCGAGCAAATCTCCGCAGGAAGTCTTCTTCCCGCTCAACCGGGAAGCAAGCGGTTTCCACGTGGCACTTTTCCACAAAATCCAGTTTTTTTGCAAAATCTTTCTCGGCACACTCTTTAGCCATGTTAAATATGGCAATTCGAGTAACCATATTCACGCCAGAACCACCTAAAACAAATAAACAGGAACGTTAGAATAACGACCGCAAAGTTATCGTGGTTTGGTCGAGCAGGCCGCCATTTCAAAATCATAAAAAACATTGATGCAGCAGTTTAAAGCAGTATTTTAAAAATATTACATAAAGAATACTGACAATACTAATGTAATAAGAAAAAATCAAGACCTGATATTGCCGGGAAATATAACTAAAATGCGAATACTTATAATAGATTGGTAAAAATGGTTAAATATAGAGAGTACTTCTATAAAATGTTAAATTATATAATAGAACTATGCAAAACTAGACGTCTTCATATAAATATGAAATGTACATACCTGGTTGACTAATCTCCATTATATAAATCACTGCAGTTTACTTCAGAATAATTCCAAATAAATGAAACGTAATGTAAATATTTGTGATAATATGCACTCGCAACAATTCAACAGTACGCAACAGCGGTCGAAAGTTGACTGATACTTAAGTTGTGTAAATTCCACAATTTTATCTATCATGTATTATTATTACATAGACCCTTGGGTAACCGCAGGTAAAAAAAAAACCTTGATTTCGCCTATTTGGTTTTTATACCTAATGTCCGCGTTTTAGTGTCAAATACCCCTGTGTGCGGCGCTTCTTCTCAGCAGTGGTCTCCTCTTGTGAAGCGCTGGTAGATTCTTGACGTGTAAAAGTGCCCGTGCGGCCTACTTACTGAATAAATGTCTTTATCTTTATCTTTATCTTTATAAGTACGTATAGACTTTTCGATAAAAAGGAAAAAAATACGAGCACATAGGGTCTAGAGGTCAGTTAAAGTGAACAGTGAACATTGCCATCAAAACTTAAGGTTCCGCTGCACAATCGATTTAGATGAGATTTAATAAGACAAAAAGGCGTGTGGATTTAAAAAAATTGTGAAGCGTGTGTGCGTGTCTTGTGTGCTTGTGTGTGTGCGTGTTTGTGTGTGCGTGTGTGTGTGAAGAAAGTGACTAAATAATAAACATGTTCCTTTTGAGAAAGTGCCCTACATGGGAAAGTGTAAATTTCGGGAAAGCGTGCGCTTTGGAAAAGTGCACTGTTTGAAAAAGTGCACATTTCGGGAAAGCGTGCGTTTTGGAAAAGTGCACTGTTTGAAAAAGTGCACATTTCGGGAAAGTTTCCAAATTGGGAAAATGTACATTTTGGGAGTGTACACTTTGGGAGTGTACATTTTGCGGAAAGTGCACCTCTGCAGAAAGTCCACATTTCGGGAAAGTGTGTTTTACGAGCCTAACCCCGCGTATTGTTGCGGGACGCGATCTCTTTAACTTTGTCGCATTATCCGTTCCGTTTGTTTAAGTTAAGATAAACTCTTGTACTGTTATATCCAGACAATTAAAGTCGCAGGAAAGTATTCCATCTTTGTCATCGTGTTTGGCAGGCGAGTTAGAATCACTTGATGTTATATTTTCATGCAATTTAGCTGTTGGCTAACCCGAAGACCAAATCTACCAACCTGTCAATAGAGTAATTATACCCAAAGCAAACCAATTACATGTCTAGAAACAGTAACCTAGCGACAATTGTCATAACATAACGATATCAACGGAAAAATCATAATTGATCATACGCCATCGGGAAAACTCGGAATCCATAACTTTATCCTGACGTTGTTTACGAGTCTAATAATTTAATAAATTACCGATGATTTGATGGAAATACCGAATGACAAAAATAGAATATTCTTTCCGTTACACGAATTTACACACGTCATCATTGGTTATATATAATTCTGGATCGAAATTCCGAAACGGAATTCCGTATGTATGGGGCCGCCCTTACACCTATACTATAATATATAACATATAGTCTTATAAAGTGCATTTTTTTTACTAAATTGATAATTTGTGGTCCGCAGAGCGAAATCAAGGAACAATTATTCTCGACTCTGATGTTCTTCGTCGGCTTGGAGGATGAGGATTTCGTGTCGCACACGCTCAAAGCACTCGGCTCCGTCTGTGTGAGGCATTACGAGTTCATGCTGACGCCAGAACTTAAAGAGTTTTACCATCAACTACTTACGTCTGATCTAGCGCCCATAGAAATGAAAGCAGACGTGCTTAGGAACATAGAAATGTATTTGCAAGAGGAGGAACAAAGGATGATCAGGCAGGATAAGGAATGTAAGTTATTAAAAAAACACATCCATAATAACTAAAATGTCATATACAAATCGGAGTTATGAACAAGTTAAATGAATTATCTTATTTCCAGGGTCGAAGCGATCAAAGCTCGAGAACCTGAAGGAGATGGGAGATGTGTCCTCGGGCATGGCGTCGACTGTGATCCAGCTGTACCTGAAGGAGATCCTGGGCGCGTTCCTGCACCCCAGCATGGTGGTGCGCTCCAGCGCCATGAAGGTCGTGCAGCTGGTGCTGGCGCAGGGCCTGGTGCACCCCGTGCAGGTAATGTTAACGTTATCATAGCTTTTATTAACTTTACAGTGAAGGCTACCGAGTCGTAAACAAAGTTTTAGAACCACTGCACTGCACTACGCGACATACATGGGGGAGCAAATCCTAATGCGAAGTACGGGGTATGGAAAGTCCGAAACTATAATAGAAGTACTTCAAACTTCTTCAAACTTCAAACCGCGCCATCTATTCATAGTTAGGGAGCTTGCGAGCAAAATTTCAGTATAATCAGCACACGTGGCAGACGTTTTTAATAGCGATAATTATACCCTAAGAAACATCGAGGACCTCGTCGGCCACCATGGTGGCGCTGCGTTGTCAATTGGCAGCTTTTCAAAAATGTAAAAAAAGGTGTGCCATATTATGCGCACATGTCTGCCTCTCGGGCTGGTGATCACAGACATCCTGTAAACACAAAAAATCGTAGAGGCTGACATACAGGGCTCTGAATGTTGTAGTATTTATTGTTTTAAGTTATTTTTATGATTTAAAAAACTATATATGAAGTGCACACTTGGTAGACTTGAATTGTTCGAATAAAAACACTGAGAAGGACCACAGAAAAATAGCCTGCCGGCATGTTGCTTCTGCGTTGTCCATTGACAGCGCTTCAAATATTTATTTTTCAAGTTATGCCATATCATGCGCACATGTCTGCCTCTTGGACTGATGTTTGGATTTCTTTGAATTGATTGAATAGACCATTTCGTTTTTTTTTCAAGCGACGCTCGCGTTAAGCTTCAAGTACAAAATTCTACGTCTAGTGTATTTTATTGAAAATAATTAGTATAATCTATACGAACGATTTTCAAAACGCGTCAGAAATATTTGGGTTCTGTCTGTTAAATGCGTCCCCAAAGGTATAAAATATCAGTAAGCAAAGTGTCTGCCAAATGTTTTTTCGTATCCAGGGAGTCATAATGAATCGAGTGGGCGCAATGAGAACCGTGTGCAAATTACTGAGTAGAGTTTTTACATTTTTACAACTCTGTCCCGTGATAATGCAGTGCCCTGAATGTCTGCCTCTTCGATTTTCTTTGATTCCAAGACGATTGTGTCCATGAACCCCAGAGGCATACACTTGCAAATGATTTAATACCCCCTTTTTTTAAGCATCTTCAATCCGCTGTAACGCGAAAACGCAGCGACATAGGACTTAATAAACTGGACCAAATCAATTCGTTCTGATCTAAACTGTAATCAACCTCGATGTGAAACATGTGCAAATCATATACCGAAATGCCCGCCAGCTCCCTAACTATTGCCTTTTCATCTGGTTTTCATGTATGACGAATTTAAAGCTTTTCAAATAACGGAAACTGGCTTAAACCATCATCTACTTCAGGGTTAGCTGGAAGAGATCCCATTTAGGGATAAGTTCGCCTTTGTACATTAGTTTAATATTTGTATAGTAATATTTATATTTTTGTGCAATAAAGAGTTTACAATACAATACAATACAATACAATACAAATACTCTTTATTGAACACCAAAAAAAACAAAACACGGAACAGTACATTTTAACTATAGGTATACAACAGGCGGTCTTACCGCTAAAAAGCGATCTCTTCCAGACAACCTTGGACAGAGAAATAATAATGACAAAAATACATGGCAGGCGGTGTAAACTAAATTCTTCAGAACTCAAACTAAACTACAAGAAACACTTCTGTTATTGTAAAAACTACTTATACATATATAAACTACATATAAATATACACATACACAAAGTAAACATACATACATACACCATACAAAATCCATACATCCATGTAAAGCTCAGTCGGTAGAAGTAGGTTAAAACAAACCAATATAATTATGTGAGATTAAATAAAAGTTTGTAAAAATGAACTTAACCCGGTAAAAACTTAATTCTATAAAAATATAAAAAACTCAATTTTTTTATTTTTTATAAGAGTAAAAAAAAATGTCTTTCGATCCCATCTCTATCAAGGATCAAAAGACTCGTTGAGACTTTGATTCTCCAAAATCCATAATCTCCTTTTCATTTATAAGCAAATTCAAAGATTTTTATATATTGTTTTTTGACGCCAATCAGTCTTATGCTAAACTATAGTCTGAGGAATACGTTATTTATGGTCTTAGGTATATGAGTAGTGTAGTGACCTTAAAATATCGGTATTATATTATATAATTCAATATTAAATCTTTTGTCTCCAGATTGTCCCATATTTGATCTGCATGAGCACTGACTTGGAAGTAACGGTGTCTCACACAGCGGATAAGCACTTACAGGAGATAGATAAAAAATACCCTGGATTTATCCATATGAAGGCGCAACTAGGAATCAAACTGTCGTATCAGTTACAGAAAATAGTACAAAGCGACTGCAAAAGTGGTGTTATCCGGGGGTTTAGGTAAAACTAAAATAATCTGTTACAATTACAGTTAATTAGGTTTACATCAAAACATTAACTAACTTACCTTATTATTCTCGACAG
Organism: Acleris emargana; assembly: GCA_927399475.2. NCBI lineage: Eukaryota > Metazoa > Arthropoda > Insecta > Lepidoptera > Tortricidae > Acleris > Acleris emargana. Next base: position 12,332,495 of record OV656837.1, read on the forward strand.
GAAAAAAGACCAAGACGAGTTGCCTTCGTCTCTCAACGGATTCTTATACTCGTTACTACGAAACACGCGACCTCAGAGAAGAGCGTTAGTCCTGTCGTTACTTAAACAATTCGACGACGTTTCGGTAAGTTTCATTTGTTTCTTAAGATACCAAAAAGGATATGTAAGCAAACAAGGTTAAGGATTTGTTAACTGTAGTGGCAAGAGCCACGCAGTAGCCAGTAATTAGGTGTACGGCCGCCACGCTTAACAATATCTGATACGTAAGAGCGTAAGAATGCCTCTAGGGGACTAGCCAGTTATTTTTGAGCCTAATGTTTCACGAAGCGATTTTTTCCCCTTGCCACAGATAACAGAATACAAGTACAGATACCCAATCTCATAGAGCAAAAGCGTGCCGTCCTAATGTAGGCAATTCGGTAGGCAATTTTAGTCCCGTAGTTACACCAGTAGATGCCGTATCTGAGCCACCACTGGATGCTGGCAGCCTACCTAATAGTTTTAGTAACGTATCACCAGATGGCATTGACTTCAAGAATGAGACGTCAAGAAAATTGTTGATTTAAAATTAATATGTAATGGCTATAATCCTACCGGTGACATTGTGGTAGCGTTTTATTAATTCATAGGAACATCTGCCCTGATTAATGATGTCCAGGACAAAATAAGAATGTTTTAATGACATGTTCGGGAAGTTTTTTGCTGACAATAAATAAAAGCAATAGGTAAAAATAACTGGTTTATTAGGTTTAAAGAATTTATTTTTTCATAAGAATTTTACAATTCACTTACATGAGAATTAAGAATAAGTTAAAAATAGTTTGGTGAGCGTATTTAAGCGTGCGTATTTACATTCACGCAAAACAAATATAAAAGAAAAAAGAAAAATAGTTAGTAGGTACCTTAAATTAATTACATACATTTTAACATATAAGATTTTAATTTTAATTTACTACTAAGACAATATGTATTATGTTTTTACGTGGTAGGTGGGTAGACTTAAATTAGTAGGTAGACAAAGTCGAGGCTGAGCGCCCGCGTAGTTGCAGCGATAAGGTGGACACAGATTAAGGTTGAATGGATGTGGCTTAAAGCGCGTTGCGGATATCAGAGCGCACTTGCTCAGTTACATAGAATTTAAGTAATCTTTTGAAATTTTGCATGGTCTTAGCATCTTTTATGCTTTCAGGAAGCTTATTTATTATATAAGTTTGCACCTTCATACAGATTTTTTTTCCGTAATTAGTACGAGGAGTACGAAGTACTAGATTATTACAATTTCTCAATTTTATTTATCGTAGGTACGAGGGGAGGTCCAAAAGTTCGCGGAATGGAGGGCTAAATAATTAAATAAAAAGACGTTACTATTTTTCCTTTTCAATATAATCTCCCTTAAGGTTAATACATTTGTTAGATCGTGATATTAATTTTTCTAAACCCACATAAAAATAATTTTCTTCTTTGCTGTCAAAATGAGCCAAAATTGCGTCCTTTACTTCATCATCGGTGTGAAATTTTCTTCCCCGCAACTCTTTCTTCAAATTTGGGAATAAATAATAATCACTGGGGGCCAGGTTCGGGCTGTACGGGGGATGAACCAATTCTTCGAAGCCACATTTGTTCAGGGCAGCCATCGCAATACGACTCTTGTGAACTGGAGCATTATCCTGAAGTAACAGCACACCCTTAGCCAGCTTTCCTCGCCTTTTTTCTTTGATAGCTTCCCGCAACTGCTCCAGTAGCCTAGAGTAGTACTCTCCAGTAATTGTGACATCTTTGCTTTTGTAATCGATCATCAAAATTCCTTGGCAGTCCCAGAAAATCGTAGCCATCAACTTTCCGGCCGATTCTGACACCTTAAATTTCTTAGGTGGGGGGTACCCTTCTTGTGCCATTGCATCGACTCCTGTTTAGAGTCAGGTTCAAAATGATGAACCCAAGTTTCATCTCCAGTAACAATCCGCTTCAAAATCGACGTACTTTCTTCTCCACACCGTTCTAAAAAACTGCTACACGCGTCGATTCGCTGCTGTCGCTGATGCGGCGCACTGTGGGACGAAAATCGGCTCTAGAGGACATAGAAATCGAAGTTCTCATTTTTATAATTTTTTGATGGGGATTGGTTTCATTTGCAGTTATAATGCTAAAATATTATTTTGGTTGGATTGCGTTTGGAAACTGATGAGTTATAATTTTTTTCCTTAAAATTTGTATGGGACGGCATGAAAAAGTCCAAATATCTCTGAAACCGCAAGAGAAACCGTTATATCCTCGCAGATGGTAATAAAAATAATTATTTGTGATTTTTTGGCGTAGTGCATATTTCAGTCGTAGCTGCTTTTTTTTTTTGAAAAATCGATGTTATTTTGTCTTTTTTTTAAGTCCGTGGCGTATATTTTTTTTCGAGGAGGGGGAGGTAGCGGAATGCAAATACTCTTCTTACATATATAAATATTTATAATAAAAAGTAAAATAAAATAAAAACGTGATAGAATAGTATTTTTTCTGTATAACTAATTAGAAATAAAAGTAGAAAATGTAAAAAAAATAACTATCCATAATGTGACTAAAATAAACACAATACATAATATTTGTTCCAGTTCGACTTCCTGAACCGAAAATAAAGACCTAGTTTCGGCAAAAAATGCCTGCCTTTTCTTCTTATCCAGACTAGGTCTTATTGCCGTAATATGAGGATCGGAGGATAATAGAAGCATATTCAGTATATCCTCGTTACAAGCTTGCCTACTCCTTTTCCTAGAATTATGCTCCCTGAACCTCCTAAAATCTTTATTTCGAGCTTCGGAAGCCTCTTCCGAGAGACTTCCGATAGGAACAATGGCGTTGCTGGCGATAATGTCTGCTCCATGAATCAATAGCTTATGCACAGTTGACGGCATATAATACCAATCATACATTGCTACGAACTTTTGAGCAGTCTTAAAGGCATATTCCTTAAATTTCATAACATCAATTTCTTCTCCAGATGTTATTGCTTGCAGTATTACAGCAAATCTGCGAACAAGTTCTTCATCCAATCCAGTTATTGCTGCAGTTTTTTCAGGAAACTCGAAGAACCTTCTTGCTGTATTGCCATCGTTTGTGGTACCCGATCCCTGCTTTACATTATCGATCAAAAGGTTGAGCTCTTCCTTGAATCGGTCTTGAACAACTTTTTTCGTCTCGTTCATTATTTTTTTGAGTTCCTCGCCTTTTGCAGCCCATTTTTTAATTCTCAGTCTGTAAGAAATGTGTAAAAGGCACTCCATTGAATTTATACGAGCATGTAGTGAAGATAACCCGAATTCATATAATTCTGTCGAAATCTGCTTCACTACAACTGAATCTAACTTATTCATTTCGGTAGGCTTAGCCAAACACAAGTAACACGTAGCATTTGACTTAGCTTCCGATAGATAAGTACAAATTTTACCATCTATCATGGTCATCTTCAAAAGGTGTTTTATTTTAGCTGTATTGTATTCCGTAGGAAGTAGAGCCTTAATTTCTTCTTCGAACTTTGATTTTAACTCCAAAACTACGGCTTTACTTTCCTTAACAAAACGGAACATCAATGGGCGACAATAAGACGGTGAGCAGGGTTTTGGATTCGTCCATAAAATGTCCTCACCACAAACCAATTTGAGTGGTGCTAATGATGCCATGAATATGCTCGAGTCATCGTTTTCGCCATCCATTTTTTGTTTATATTTGCTCTGGCTGGATGCACCATCAAAACCCCATTTTGATATCAGCGTCAACTCTTTGTCTTCAATATTAGATGGTAATTCTTTTAGAATCCTCTGCGTAGTTAAATCCAGTAAAGCTTGAAGTTTAATTTCAGCTGATGAATCCGTTATGGTTATAGCGGATTTCGGAGGGTAACTTTGTAATTTCGCTGACTGAATCTTGTAGTATGATGGATAAAGATCTTCGGCTCCTTCTTGAATAGCTGACTCCCTTAAGGTCATGTATTGCCATTTAGTCAGCTTTAATGCCACGTAAAGACCGAGTGCCTTATCTGGTGAATATGTAACTGAAGTATTTGATTTCTTGATCATTTTTTGTATATTTGCTGCTGCTTCAGAATTTTTGAGCATGTACTCAATTACGGATGCTATATCTTCACGCCCATCTTCTTTCAAGAGTTTTGCCGCTGCATATGTTAATTCAGTTGAGTCTTCTCCTGTATAACTGTCGAATCTTCTCTTTTTTTGCTTGATTGATAGTTCTTCAAATGGTTTTCTGGATCGAATGGTCATTGTTCCAGTTGAAGTAGATGGTATCAAACATTCTGGTAAAGTAAAATCAGTCGTAGTTGACGATTCCAAAGGCTCAGAACACGACGAATCTTGAAGTAGTCCAAGGCTGAGTAGATTAGTTTGTAGACAGCTGGGCCAATCAACATTAGCTTGAAGCCAACTTTCGTAGTATTTTCTGAAGTCTTTCGTATTCCGGTTACTTTTTTGCCATTTCGTAACTGCAGATCGAGTAAACTTTGTACAGAATTCTCTAAGTATTTCTATTTCGTCTTCAGATAAACTGGAACCCAAACGTTGCACCACTGCTTCGAACAATACTTCATGGTTAAATGCCGGCTTCTTGCTTTGTAAAACGACAAATAGGTCCAAGTTGGTAGAAAAATTTGTCATTTTTAGGTTTTAGCAGGAGTACAGATGTTCACAGTTATACAGAATAATTGCGATTATCGCTCTCGGAAAAATGTCTGGTCTATTTATTGATGTGAGCTAATGATGATTCCTTTACCACTTCGTTAAGTAATCACCTACTTATTTATCAATCACTTATCAGAATTAATTAAGGGATCTCATTAAATCTTATAACTAATTACTCAAGAAATAATTACAAACTATTTACAACCAAAATAAATTAAGTATAATCCCATTACTGAATATAGTTCATTAAACATGCACAATAATCGCCTCATTACCGGAAAAATATTTAATTGTTTATATTTTAAGCGATCATAATTAATCAAAAAATTGTTTGATTTATAATTTGAGTATAAAATATACAAAATATAAATATTCAAGACGTGTATTGATAAAATAATCCGCAAGGACTCACAAAAAAAACATCGATTTTTAAAAAAAAAACCGCAGCAATTACTGAAATATGCACTACGCCAAAAAATCACAAATAATTATTTTTATTACCATCTGCGAGGATATAACGGTTTCTCTTGCGGTTTCAGAGATATTTGGACTTTTTCATGCCGTCCCATACAAATTTTAAGGAAAAAAATTATAACTCATCAGTTTCCAAACGCAATCCAACCAAAATAATATTTTAGCATTATAACTGCAAATGAAACCAATCCCCATCAAAACATTATAAAAATGAGAACTTCGATTTCTATGTCCTCTAAAGCCGATTTTCGTCCCACAGTGCGGCGTAAGCATTCTCGGCACCCATCTTGCACTCACTTTAATCATGCCGAGGTGTTCATGTAGAATCCGCAAAATAGTGGTTTCAGATACTCCAACTAATGCAGAAATCTGTTTCTTCTTCAGGCGAGCATCTTCTAATACTAATTTTTCAACTTTTCCGTCGGTATCTGATGTGGTGACCTCGACAGGCCGTCCTGGGCAAGGGTCGTCTTCAATGGACTCTCTGCCAATTTTAAAAAGACCGTGCCATTTGTAAATCATTGTTTTTCCAGGGCAATGATCACAGTAAACTACTGACATCTCACTCATGATGGTCTGAGGAGTTTTTCCTTGCTTAGTCAGGAACTTGATGATGGCTCGATACTCAATTTGCTCCATACTTCCAGGATTTTTCCAGATTGACTTGCTTGCTCGACGATATTTTGTAAAGTAATGAGCTCTTCAGGCTGAAAGTTGGTATATATACTCTTAATGAGTTGGCCATTAGTACTATACTAAAAAATATAGTCATCCCCACCCCCATCCCCTCCATTCCGCGAACTTTTGGACCTCCCCTCGTACGACTTTTTTCTGTTTAAATGACTTAAAAAGAGGTATGACTTTACTATATTTCATGAGATCTGGAAATATCCCTTCTGAAATGGAATTATTGTAAATTAATGCTAGATGGGGTGCAATTACATCTATGATATGAAAAAGTACACTAACTGATGTGCCCTACAAATCCTCAGTCTTTTTTAAAGTAAGCGATTTAAATACTTTGACTATTGAATCTGAATTTACAGGGCTGAATTCAAAGTTTATATTACATTTACTGACATTAGTGCAAAGTAATGATTGAGCTTGCACCGCGGATGATTTAAGACATTTCGTGGTCTTAATGGCTGTGTTGGAAAAATAATATTCGAATGCTAAGGCAACTTCTTTATTTGACTTGATTTGTTTGTCACCTGTGTTTAGGGTGACCTGATTATCACGAGTTTTAGATTTTTCCCGTTTCTCTGTTTATAATATTCCATTCAGTTTTTACGCCGAGTGTAGTTTAAATGTTTGTACACAAACTGTCAGCGCGTTTTGATACTTCAATGGTTAAAGATAGCACGTTGTTCGTTCCGTGTTTGTACTAACATTTTAATACACCGAAACCGCCAAAACAGTATTTTGTAATATTCATTTATATTCGTCAAGACATTATTTTCTCTATTGTTTTTTTGTTTTTAATATAAAAGAAGTATTTTGAGTATTGATTTTACGCATCAAACAAGAATTTGTAAAAACGAAATGCTTGGGGCCTGTGAGTGCATAGTAGCACAGTATAAATAAACCAGTAAAGAAGCTACGAACAAACGCTCGAAACGACGCACTCACACAGACGCACGCCTCTACGAGACCGCTAAGAGGATTTGGCGGTGCTGTCAGTCGCGTGTGTCGCGTCGAGACGAATGGGCTCCTTTGCATTTTACGCTTGTTCTTGAGAAAGATGCCACAAAAGTATTGCGTGGTATACGGTTGTTTGAATTCGGCTTCTTCGAACCCGGAACTATCATTTTTTAAACTCCCTGCTGGTGTTGAAAGGTAAGAATAAATAAAATATTTTTAAATAAAGAGCTTTTTATAATACGATGACGTGTTGCAAAAGTAAAAATTTAAAAATTGTTTGCAAAATCGATATCTGGGGATGTGTATGGTCTTCGACAACTAATCTGTTGGCAGAATGAGAAAAAGTAGCCGCCATCTTGAACTCTTTAGTTATTCAACCGATTGCTTCCAAAATCGATATCTGAGGATGTGTATAGTCTCCGACAACTAATCTGTTGGCGGAATGAGAAAAAGTAGCCGCCATCTTGAACTCTTTAGTTATTTAACCGATTGCTTCCAAAATCGATATCTGGGGATGTGTATGGTCTCCGACAACTAATCTGTTGGCGGAATGAGAAAAAGTAGCCGCCATCTTGAACTCTTTAGTTATTCAACCGATTGCTTCCAAAATCGATATCTGGGGATTTTTTACACAATAAAATTAAACAATAAAGCGTTCCGAACATGTCGTAGGCTCGTAGCAGACGAAAGTATTTTTCAGTGAGTAATTTGTAATAAAGGTTAAAAGCAGCCAATAAATAAATTAGGTTTGTTTATTCTTCAGTTTTATTTGATATTGTGGTAATGCAGTCGCTAGTTAATCTGAAATGTATAACTAACGAAGAATAAAGACTTCTTGAAAGCTAAAGTTATGTTTATTACCTACCCAATTTTATCTGCAGGGGCTACTTTTACTGATTATGTTAACGGATTCGTTATCGGACATCACACAGATCTCCAGATATCGATTTTGGAAGCAGCCTGTCGAATAATAAAAAAGTTCAAGATGGCGGCTACTTTTTCTCATTCTGCCAAGAAATTCGTTGTCGGAAACCACGCACATCCCTAGATATCGATTTTGGAAGCAATCGGTTGAATAACTAAAAAATTAAAGTTGGCGGCTACTTTTTCTCAATCTGCAACGGATTTGTTGTCGCAGGTCACACGTATCGATTTTGCACTAACTAGCTGAGATACAATAAACAAGATTTTTTTTCAATTTTACAAAATGTTAGTGGACAACCCTTACGCTCAATTGGAGCGTAGGCCTAGTTTCTTTACTGGTTTATTTATATACTGTGATAGTAGTTTCGCGATCCGTGATGGCACCATCTAGTGACAGTACCTAATAAGGCGTAGCAAGCTTGAAAGCTTATAAGTTTTTTATGAGTTAGATGGAGTTAATATAAAATTTATTGCATTTATTAAACTTATAAAATATACTCTACTTTATGTAGAGAAGGATGTTTTTGATGTAATTAAGGTACGTTGAATTTATTAAGGTGCAAAAATCATTCAATCTTCACGATTACTGATTCAAATGTTTCGCTCGATACCTGTGGCGCCATCTGTGAGTTTATTAAAGTAATAATTATACGTTGTTCGAGTTGGGAGGCCATGCCCTTGCTAATAAGTTTTTCAATTAAATTCAATATTTAAGCAATTGGCAATCATTCTTGTTGATGATATATATAGTTAGATAGTATAGAGCTCTTATTTACTAGACAGTATACAATATTATGGGTACGTTATAGAAAAGAGATAGATAAGATAAAACAAAATGTAATAGGAATGCAGGATTATCTTTTTTCTTTCATAATATCTATAGCCCTGACGTCTTTTTTCCAGACTGCGCCTTTGGATCAAATGTTGTACCTGGCAGATAATTTAAGTTACTTCCCATTTCAAGTACAAGATGAACCGCTTTTTATAATTCATCACATTGACATTATTATTTCGACGTCTGGATCAAATCTGCTACAAGCTTTTCGAGAGGTAAGCAGAACTAAAAACACTAGAACCTTCCCGTGCATGACACTTTTATTTTATTTTCATTTGATATGGCGTGATCAGAGGACTATTCTAATTTGAACAGTGACTTATCCTTATCAATGATTTGTGAATAGCAAAATGGATTTCAATGTGAAATTAGGGTTTCGGTTCGACTACTTCGTTTATAGTGTTTCCAATCCAAAACGGTGCGCCCCGTCACTAAATGGACGTAGCACGGTTCGTTCAATATACCTCACATTAAAAATAGTAGGGCGCGCCGTCATGGATAAAGAAGCACTATACAATAGGTATGTTCCAATTTATTTTTTCTGTGTATTAGTGTTAGAACGTATGAGACTAGGTAAATTCGTCATATAGATATAGATGTTGATGAATGAATGTGTGCAGGGGCTGATCAACTCGAGCACGGAGCAGAAGGACGGGCTGGACGAGGAGGAGGACGAGGAGGAGGCGGAGGGGCTGGTGGCGCGGCTGCCGGCCAGCACGCGCCCGCTGCAGGACGCCATGCGCCAGGCGCGCGGCTGCCTGCTGCTGCTCGTGCTCAAGCAGCACCTCAAGCAGCTCTACGGGTTTACTGACGCGTGAGTCCTCGTCGAAACCTTACTCGCTAAATACTTTCCAATCAATAACTCAGAATACACAACACACTCTACAGAATTTCATGAAAAGATATAAAATTTGTTTACTAGGTAAGAAATTAAGGTGAACATTAACTGCCGCATTCAGAGACGTGTTGTCTTGTTCTATTGCTATAGCAAATAAAGTGACAGCAGCAACTTTAATCAAGCATTAAATTTAACTGACGTCTCTGAGCGCGGCAATAAATATGCGTGCCAGTGATTCGTTTAACTAACTTAATGAACTTAGTTAAAAACACTTTTATTCGTTAGCCGGCACTTTTGATTTTGTATGAAAAGTCAGGATTTTCGAACATCTATAACACCAACAAATGATGGTTCTATAGTTTTGATGTCATACAAAGAAATGCTCAGAGGCATAATCTGATCAGATTAAAAACGCTTTTATTCGTTGGCCGGCACTTTTGATTTTGGGCCCAAAATGAATGGTCTCCTTTATTGGTTTCCCATTTAGGTCAGGGCAGGGTTACTGAAAAGTTAAATGATTCTAGCGAAAATTGCTAGAAAATAAACGATAATTTGGACGGACGATGCCGAATCATAATTAGGATTTCCAATATTATAGACCTCCAGATGTCTCTCTATGGTTTGTCACAGCCAACTAGAGCATCGTCGGGCACGACTAGAACCAGTGATCAGTTCGCTGGTGTCGAATGCAATGTTTCTTTGTTGAATTGCAGCAAAATCGGGCAGTACTCCCCGTCGGAGAGCGTGAAGGTGTACGAGAAGGCGGTGTCGCGGCGGCTGGCGCCGGCCTTCGAGCCGCGCGCCACCATCGCGCAGCTGCGCGCGCCCGAGCCCGCCGGCCCGCTCGACGAGCGCGCGCAGCGCCGCCTGGTCGACGACTACCTCGAGGTGACACTCTCTCCGAACATTCACGTTACTGAAGGTGTACGAGAAGGCGGTGTCGCGGCGGCTGGCGCCGGCCTTCGAGCCGCGCGCCACCATCGCGCAGCTGCGCGCGCCCGAGCGCGCGCCGCGCCGCCTGGTCGACGACTACCTCGAGGTGACACTCTCTCCGAACATTCACATTACTGAAGGTGTACGAGAAGGCGGTGTCGCGGCGGCTGGCGCCGGCCTTCGAGCCGCGCGCCACCATTGCGCAGCTGCGCGCGCCCGAGCCCGCCGGCCCGCTCGACGAGCGCGCGCAGCGCCGCCTGGTCGACGACTACCTCGAGGTGACACTCTCTCCGAACATTCACGTTACTGAAGGTGTACGAGAAGGCGGTGTCGCGGCGGCTGGCGCCGGCCTTTGAGCCGCGCGCCACCATCGCGCAGCTGCGCGCGCCCGAGCCCGCCGGCCCGCTCGACGAGCGCGCGCCGCGCCGCCTGGTCGACGACTACCTCGAGGTGACACTCTCTCCGAACATTCACGTTACTGAAGGTGTACAAGAAGGCGGTGTCGCGGCGGCTGGCGCCGGCCTTCGAGCCGCGCGCCACCATCGCGCAGCTGCGCGCGCCCGAGCCCGCCGGCCCGCTCGACGAGCGCGCGCAGCGCCGCCTGGTCGACGACTACCTCGAGGTGACACTCTCTCCGAACATTCACGTTACTGAAGGTGTACGAGAAGGCGGTGTCGCGGCGGCTGGCGCCGGCCTTCGAGCCGCGCGCCACCATCGCGCAGCTGCGCGCGCCCGAGCCCGCCGGCCCGCTCGACGAGCGCGCGCAGCGCCGCCTGGTCGACGACTACCTCGAGGTGACACTCTCTCCGAACATTCACGTTACTGAAGGTGTACGAGAAGGCGGTGTCGCGGCGGCTGGCGCCGGCCTTCGAGCCGCGCGCCACCATCGCGCAGCTGCGCGCGCCCGAGCCCGCCGGCCCGCTCGACGAGCGCGCGCCGCGCCGCCTGGTCGACGACTACCTCGAGGTGACACTCTCTCCGAACATTCACGTTACTGAAGGTGTACAAGAAGGCGGTGTCGCGGCGGCTGGCGCCGGCCTTCGAGCCGCGCGCCACCATCGCGCAGCTGCGCGCGCCCGAGCCCGCCGGCCCGCTCGACGAGCGCGCGCAGCGCCGCCTGGTCGACGACTACCTCGAGGTGACACTCTCCGAACATTCACATTACTGAAGGTGTACGAGAAGGCGGTGTCGCGGCGGCTGGCGCCGGCCTTCGAGCCGCGCGCCAATATCGCGCAGCTGGCTGTACTCGCTTCCCGCTGATCTTCGGCGGTGGAACCAGGGCCTAAGTGTCTACGAAATGACGTTTACTTAAATTAGTTAAACTCTCATACATAAACCACACAGCCCACCATGGTCCCGGGTCCCACCACTTAATTACATGTTGCAGGAATACGTAACAATAGGTACGTAAATAAAATGCAAAGTGACTATAGGATTATCACCTCTATTCAATGGCGGTACTGTCATTTAAGCCCAAAAGCCGGGTTTGCCTTACAAAAATAACTATTCATAAAATCCACATACTAGGTAGGTATTTCACCTTCGCGCTCTCACTAAATTCTTCAAATCAAATTACATGCAACAGTAGTACTAAATTTGAACGCGCACCGCTGCGCCACCGCCGCAGCACTAGCGCTGTGCGGCGACGAGTCGAACTCGCTAAGACGCGGCTAGCTAGTATCTCGCTCGCACGTATTGGCTTGCTTTATCAGCCGGTGTTTCTCTGTCTTACCCACCGAAACAGCCTACTGATGAGATATGACGATATGACTATTCGTAAGTTTATATAGCAAATAGTACGAGATTTTAAATATTTTGTTTGTGGTGTTGTGAGTTGTGATTAAATTATATTGACAATGGAGGTAGTAGCCCCGTGTGACTGTGATAACTTAAAGTGTGCACAAACTTTACTTGTCCATGGAAAGGTAAAATGTTTGAACTTTGCAGAGTAAAAGCTACTTACCTATTTATCCGCCAAAACCTACGCCTGACTTGTGTATTTCTCAGAGTACTAAATCGCACAAAAGATGAGATCACATGGCTCCATTAAAAGGCACATGAATTCTCAAAAACACATGAACGCGGTATTTTATTTTAGTAATTTTGGTAAACAGCGAATTGAGTCATCTTTATCGCGCCAATTATCAAAGGAAATTACCAAACATAACATGCGTGTTGACAACAATCGTAGCTTTTTTCAAAGATTAGTCGATGTTGTTTGTCATTTAGCACAACAAGAACTTCCCTTCAGAGGTCACGATGAGTCTAAAACTTCATTGAATAGTGGTAATTTTTTAGAGCTTGTAATAATTAAGCTTCCGAAATACGATGGCTTTTTAGAAAAACACCTTCGAAGCATACAAATAATAATTTAATTTAACTATGTTGTGTAATACGTATGAATTTTAGGTAGGTAATTGAAATAAAAGTAAGTACTTATTACTTTCTCCCTAGGCTAGCAAAGTTAAAATAAGAAGTTGAACCTTTATTTTATTCGCTCAAACAAACCAAGCGGCTTTTTACAAGGCCACCTAAAGTATGCATATCAGCAATTATATGTCTGTAAAATTATATCTAGTGGTAACATGCCTTCAGGGTGCTTTGGTGAGCTCGTCCACGTTAGCAAATGCCTATACAACTGCAGAGTGAAGTGAAGATTGATCAATAATGTGGTCACAAGATAAATTTATCCATAATAAATAATAACCGTAAAAACTACAAGACATATCTCTCGGCTTGCCCTATTCTGAAACCCTAGGCACGCTTCTTCAACATTCATACATCGAGTCATGCACGCACGTCGGTTTCGGGTACTTAAGATTCGGCCCTTTTCCAGTATTTCTCCGATTTGATTCGAAAAAGTACGCCTAGGGCGGCCCCTTCCGACCCTTTTACTCACTTTCGATCTGTATTTCTCTTTCGTCAATCTTCTTTCATCCAATTGTTCAACAAGAGACTAAAAAAAACTAAATGACACGAGATGTGTCATTATGGTTGTATAGGCTCGCGTTAAACACTCTACACTCTACTTTTCACTTTGAATGCGAGAAAAAAAAAATGTTCACAGTGCCGGATTAGCCACGTAGCAAGAGTAGCAAATGCTACGGGCCCCGCGCATTGGGTGGCTCAGCGCACCCACGTCTAACCTCTAAAATGCTAGTCTGGTAGACATTCTCCTGTTTTGGTACTTACATCAGTATGTGTGTACTCATATCCATCAGGGGTGACGATAGGATGAATAATCCAGTCGATACTCTTCAGCATAATAACCTAAAACAAACCCCCACGCAAAATAGGCGCATATGCAAGTCGCTTGGTTGCGGAAAAGAGCCCGCCACAACCTGTAACCTAAAACAAACCAGGGGTCTCTTTATAGAATTTATTACGGACCCCGTGCTTGCTCAATCCGGCACTGACGATGTTCTGTACAAATAAAAAAAAAAAAATGAAAATTTCTTACGAATTTGTACCGCGGATTTTTGTTTTCTTTTATTATTGTGTTGTGAAGTTCTGCTTTAAACGCTTGCATATTTAGCCAACGGGTTCAATATGAAAACTATTTTTAAACTAATTGGACCATGCATTATAAAATGAATTCATCGTTTTGATCTATGAATCTATTTAATTATATTAAATAGATTCATATTAGTAATCATTAAGCGTGTTTCACGAACTTAAATCATTTTAAATTATATTTTTGCACAGTTGTCATTTTGAGGTTATTTCCACGCCCTAAAAATGGTTTATGCAAAATCAATGAAAATGGCGATAATCCTCATTTCACAAACACCGTGATTGGATGTTTAGGGGATTCCAAAGTAAAAAATAAAAAATACAATCCCTCGAGACTAATAAGCGTGAGCTTTAGTCCCGATACGCAAAGACTAAAGTAACGTTTTAAGAGAATGAGAAGTGAAAAGATATGTTTTGGTCTGCAGTTCAAGCAGTTGATGCTGAAGTTCGACCCCGAGGAAGAGGAAGACGAGGAGCCGGCGGCGGGTGGGGCCGCCGGCAGCGCGGGGGGCGGGGCCGCCGGCAGCGCGGGGGGCGGGGCCGCCGGCAGCGCGGGGGGCGGGGCCGTCGGCAGCGCGCATGCGCCGCCCGCGCCGCCCGCGCCGCCCGCGCCGCCGCCCGCCACCTAGCGCCGGTGAGCAGGGCGGCGACCAGTGACAGTGGACGCGGACCGCCGCCGGACTCGTATAAACTCAACGAGGAATCGCGTAGACGACTCCGACTCGTTCTCTTAAAAGTGATTTATTTTCTCGATTTTTAATTTATTTAACGAGGGTATGCGGTTTACGTTAGTGAAGTAGAGATAAGCGCGGCGCGGCCGGCCGCGGCTGTACAGTAGATAGGACCCGCCGCCGGCGCCGCCGCCCCCGCCGCCTCCCGGGAGCGACGCCCGCCTGTTCACCGGCGATCTTTCATTCTTTATATAAGTTATATTTGAGAAACTCGATTTTGTTTATATTAAAGTCTTGTGTGTAGATAATTTTTATGAAGAATATAAAGTATATGTACCTACTTACTCCGACTTGAGTTTCTTAACTGTACAGTCTACTTCTGTTATTCCAGTAAAATTCGATATTGTTTTAACTGTAATGCGATGCGCAGTCGGCAGTGACGACGGATCGGCTTTATAAAATTGATGAAGAACTGTTTAAAATTGTACGGGGCAATCTGATCTATAGTAAAGACAAATTCCGCATAATTTTTATACAAGCTTAAATTTATGTAAACTGAATGAATAATTGATTGATGTTGACATGAAGGATACTGCAATAACTGCATTTCTTATGATTAAGAAGACATTAAAGTTACAAGGCTAGATTTTTACAAATATTTTTTTATATATATTTACAACCCTGTTTATTATTCAGAGATTTTATAACGACAGTTACAAATATCACACATTGAGACGATACAAATACTAAACGTGGTAAATAACACACTGTAAACAACAATAAATTACATGGAATAGGAAGTTGTTAGATGGCTATCTTGCCAACCCTGTCGTCGGAGACGGCGAACTTGTTGCAGAGGAAGAAGATGAGCGTCTCCTGCGTGGGCTTCACCTTGCCGAGCTCGATGAGCCGGCGCAGGTTGCGGATGCGCTGCTTGTGCGGGTACTCGCCGCCCGGCCGCGTGCCCTGCGGCTGCACAAACACAATCGCGCTCTTTAATCTAATTCAGGGGCTCGGGGCTTAGCTACTGCCCACTTCTAATGTGGTCTGCCGCAGCAGGCTGAACTTGCAGCATTTCTGACCAACCGGACTGTAACCTAACATGACCTAAAATAGCACGCGTCGAGACTGTTAATTTGATATTCAAATGGAAATTATTGGTCAGTTGGACAAAGTAGTTGGACCACTGCCCCGAAAGAATAATTGCGACGTTGCCACTTTTATGGCAAGTTAAGTCATCTGTTTACATATCCCGAGTAACTAAATCAAATTAAACTCGCACGCACCACAACTCATCCATAACTTCTACAGTTACGGTTTATATTCGTCTGCAACGTGACCTAAACTTGTTGCTCATTAATATTACACTCATAAGATGAATGAATATAAAGGGGCAGACTCGTGTTCACACCAGGTTGTCACACCACTGCTATTCGCTTTGGTCGGAAATTCGACAGAAATCATTTTTATTCCGCAAAAGTAGGTAGGTTAGGTTCGTTAGGTATCTTTAGATGCCCGAAGGGCAAATCGGTCAGAAATAGGAGCCCTGCCTCAGGCAGGGCTCCGTCGAATAGAAGTGGTGTGACAACCTGGTGTGACCACGAGACTGCACCCGAATATAACAAGTAGGTATGCTAAAGTAGCGGTACCGAGTGATGGCACTTTTGACACCTGACAAATAGTGCTGTGAAAACTCCATTTTACATATTAAAATCAGTCATGTGCGAGAAGTATATTTAAAAAAAGTTTATTAAAGAAATGACGCATAATAATAAAAAACATTTTTTAAAGTTTTTTTTTTTTTTAAGTCTGCCTACCCCTCTGGGAAACAGGCGTGATTTAATGTATGTATGTATGTATTTTATTGTATTTTAATCCGATTCAGTTAAATCACTAATACTCCTTGAAGAACAATCGTCACTTATCATTAGACCCCGGATTGTTCTTAGATCTTACAAAATTTATGATTTGTAGCAATATACCATGGGCTCAATTAAATAATTCGCATTTTCGTACTTTTATCGAAAGTTGTTTGAGTGGAAACTACGCACAATCTGTAACACTACCTTCTGAAAGTACACTGCGAAAGAATTACTTGCCACAACTATATAAAACAAAATATGCATCAATTCAAGAAGAACTCCGCAAAGCCCATATTTATATTTCTGTAGATGAAACAAGAGATGCCGAAAAAAAACAAATAGCAAATATTATAATCGGTGGCTTATACCATAATCAGAGATCGGAAAAAATTGCGACATTGTTTGCAATTATGTGGACATGACTCCAAAATTAATCAAAATGTTAATTAATTATTCATTGAAATATAATTTGAATTTTTGGAGATAATAGTTTATTTATAAAGTGCTTATAATAACTTTAAATAAAATGACGTTACGACGACGATGAATTACATAAATAATTATTAGCAAAAGGTTCGTATTTAAAATGGGTATCGTTTCCGTAAATATTTATATAATAAATAAATAACGATTTTAAACTGACACGATTACTTAAACTAGAAATAATACCCCATAACTACTACATGGTATATTACGCTATGGTTATTATTTCTGACAAAGAAGTTTTCTAGTTCTACAGATATAAAACCTCCGTAGATTCACTTTTTCTTAATATATATATTTTGACGTTTATAGTTGCCAAATTATTCATAATTACCGTACCTAAATTACCCTCCGTAGGTATCTATAAGGTAGTAATATTAAATAATGGCTTGTTCTTTACAATCTTTACTGATGGGTAAAGCCTGACAAGTTCCTTTTTAGCCCTCGCCATGTTGCGGATTTTCAGTGGAACTAATTTATTTAAATGGCAACGTTTTTTTTTGACAACGGACGTTGGAAGTCATTGAATGTCACCGATGTAAACAAATCGATTTTAAAATGAAAATGCCCAAGAAATTTCACCCCGATGCAAAAAACATTATTATAAATACATTCAAATAGTTGCGGCAGAAAAAGGACGAAGGATTCAGCAGCATTCCAATAAACAATGTTTTGAAATTAGTTGTTGACATGACGGGTGTGATATTCATAGTGCGATTGTCATGAATTGGTTAGCTTGGTACTAAATATGTATATTAATTATTAATTTTTTTTTTCTCATTCAAGGCGTCTGTAGTGCTACAATTAAGAATATATACAAAAAGAATGAGCCGTTACCGCCATTGCCATCGGTACCAAAAAAAAAACAACCAAAAAAAAGAAAACAAATAGACGACTTCGACAAATGTGCCATAAGGCACAAAATTCATGAATACTATGCTGTGCGAAAGCAAGTACCAAGTCTGCTTACCGAATTGGAAAAAGATATTGATTTTACCGGTAGTAGGGAGTACTTGCGATTGCTATTGCATAGTATGGGGTTCAAATACAAAAAGTGCAGAAACCAACGAGCCAGTATACGAAATAGATACGATTCTCTCAAATCATGGTCACAAGGTGATAAGGTTACCGCCCTATCACTGTGATTTAAATCCCATCGAAATAATTTGGGGCATCATGAAAGCAAAAGTGGCAACTAAAAATGTTTCCATCACGAATGATGCCTTTCTAAAGCTCGTTGAAGATAGTTTTCAGGTATTTACATTTATCAATGAATTTTATTGAACAGTAAAAAATATAGCTTACTTTTACACTTCGTTATTACTTAGGAAGTGACTATAGAAAATTGGAGTTAATGCTAATGCTATCAACTAGACATGCTCTTCCGATTACATGAAAACATAGTTTCACAATCTACAAGTACTTAATTGTATATCTCACTCGTTCTTGCACGATGCCAATACTCACTGTCCCGACTATTCATGACGTACACGTATAATTGCCATATGTAAGCTGTTTGTAGCGACACTACATCAGGGCTAAATAGGAACTTGTCAGGCTATACTGAATATCGCCAGTTTAATAACGAATCAATGGCGAAAATAGAAATAAATATAATACGACGTGGAAATGGTATACAAATGCGTATTTATATTTATAGTGATATAAATTCAAACAAGTATGCAGATACTAAATTAAATATATTTTCGTTTTTTGCAGGAATAAAAAAAATTGTTTATGCCGCTGTTATCTAAACTTTAAAGAAAGGTGTTTGAAGTTTCTCTTGAAACTAATCGATTCATCAAAATTCGATGAATGTTGGGAATTGGTAATCGCTCTCATTCGTAAATTTCAATGCAACGATGATCAAGGTAACTTTTCTACATAGCTAAGTTGAAAAAAAAAAAAAATTTAAAAAATACTGACTATTTTTTTTAATAAACCTATACTTTAACAAACTTTTGTATTTATTGACTAGGAATCAAATTATATGTCAAGTAAAAAATTAATGAACTGAATAACATTTTGATTAATTTTGGAGTCATGTCCACATAATTGCAAACAATGTCGCAATTTTTTCCGATCTCTGACCATAATAGACAGCAAGCCGCACATCATAGCCAGCAAAGCTATTGACAAGTCAGACAGCACTTCTGTTGTAAAACTCGTTACAGAAACATTAGAGAGTTTTTTGCGCGGCGAGCATGATTATAAAGAACGCATCTTGCTTTTTAACACTGATGGAGCTGCATATATGTTAAAAGCAGGTAAACAATTGCAAGGATTTACACCAATATGATTCATACAACATGCCTTGCTCACGGTCTGAGCAGGGTGTCTGAAGTCGTACGACAGCAATTCCCAAATGTAAACGAGTTAATCGCTAAGGTAAAACAAGTTTTTCTCAAAGCACCAACTAGAATTGCCAAGTTTAAAGAAGTGTGTCCAAACATTGCATTACCGCCAGAACCCATAATTATTAGATGGAATACATGGTTAAAAGCTTGCTATTATTATTGTGAAAATTTTAGCCATATTAAAAATGTTCTTGCTGCCCTGCCAGACTCGAATCAAGCTATTGTAAGACAGGCAAAAAATGCTATATTAAAAGAAAACATTGAAACAGAATTAAAATTCATACAAACTAACTTGCGGGTACTTTCGGAGGGTATAACAAAATTGGAAACACAATCACTAGAGATGTCAGAATCAATTTTGACCGTGGATAAAGTTCGGAGCGAGCTATCAAAATTAACTCTGCACGAAAGTGGACGAAAAATATATGAAAAATTGAGATTCGTATTGAAAAAAAATGACGGATTTAACACATATGCTCCAATAACATCTGTCGCAGTGGAAAGAAGCTTTTCTTTTTTGAAGTGGATATATTCTGCTAGAAGACGTAGCCTAACCGCAAGTCATTTAGAACAACTATGGATCTGTTACGGAGAGTCCGTTAACGAAAGAGCAACGTCGATATTTTAATCAACTGACAATTTATTTATAGGAAGTTTCGCAATAATATTTATACCAAAAAATAATAAGTACAATTTCGTATACATTAACACTATAATTATGATAATTTTTATATTATCTTATCTTAATAAATCCGTATTAATTAATACTGTTCCATTTACTCCCCAAATCACCCTATTGTGACGTCAAGGCCACAACAATCCGGGGTCTACTTATCATCTTATACCTATCATCACGTTAATTGTTTTTTTGAGATGTTTTTTGTTATGATTAAAACGATGAAAACTAAAATGAGAGCAAATGAGATTAAGCTAGTTACGAAATGCGTTTCGGTAAATTACAGCCCCAGCGGTACATCACTATTCCGGTACCTGCAACAATGAAGTTTGACATCTGTTCCTTTATACTTGCCGTTAATATTAAGGGAACTTCATGAGCGAGCAAATGTCAAAAGTGCTAACTCGGTGCCGCTACTTTAGTAAGTGTCATTGTGTGTTGTGGTTTGACGACGCGCTGGCCTAGTTGGTATTGAGCCTGCCTATGAAGCTAGCGGTCTTGGGTTTAAGTCCCGGTAAGGGCGGATGTTTGTGTGATGAGCGCGAATATTTGACCCTGAGTCATGGAACTCATGGATGTTTTCTATGTATGTTAATGTTTTCTATGAAGTTAAGAAAATTTCGACCGACTTGTTGTTGTTTTCAGGCGTCTGAAACATGTTTTCAGTCCGTTTCAGGCCACCCCTCATCAGATCACCCCTTGGAATTTGAAGTATCCATATAATCCATATAAAGATACATACATACATACATACCTTTGAAGTACATTTCAGATTATGGCAATTTTCCACTAAGAGTGAAAGAGATAGCATGATTAGAAAGAGAGCGTTACTGAGAACCTTCGAGAAGTGCGTGAAAGAGATAACACGATTGAAAATGAGACATCAATACGTGAGCCAAGGACATCGTGATTGTAAACAAGGTAGAAAGGCGTGGAATATTCGAGCAACGAATAGTCTCGTTCGTCCGCGGGGAAAAGTAAATTGATTATTCCAGAAGGCATTCTGGAACCATCTGACACGGGTACTATAAAAGAGCGGACCTGGAGCGAGTGAGTGGGTCTTCAATTGGAAAGCGAACAAGAGCGACCCGAGCGATCCAAGTCTTCGAAGTTTGTTGTGCTTTAATTGTTTGTAACGGTTTAAGTGAGTGCGTTATCGGTGTATTCGTGCATTTCTTTTATTATTCAGCATTTAAAAAGGATTTATGACTAAATCCTGTTTTGAAATAATGTATGCTTATTACGCTAACTATACGTTAACCCTTTATCAAATATTGGGAAACTATTTCCCACTTAATTTTATAGTTTTCTTTTATTTTTCTGTTTTTTGTTTGTGTCTTAATAAAGTTTATATTCCTTTATCTTCTTAAAATTGACCCGTTTGATTAAGGGTTAACATTTTATGCACGTCACAGTTTAGTCTCTTTCTTCGATTAATTTAATTTTTAAGTGTTAGACAGAGAAAGGGCTAAATTTATCTGTCAAAATATGTGCTTTACTTGGCGGTTGCGAAACAGGCGGTTACTCTTCCAACATCACAAGTAAGGAATGTACAAATGGTTAGTTCCCGATTCGCCGGATTCTTGTTTCGTCGGATTCTCGATTCGCCGGATTCTTGAGGGAAAAGTTCAGACTGGCACATATTTTATATATGAAATTCCGGCGAATCGAGAATCCGACGAAACAAGAATCCGGCGAATCGGGAACTAACCGTACAAATTACTCTCATACAAGGGGATTTCCCGTAAACAAGTGCTAATTAAAAGTAAAGCGTTGCCAGCTTAGGGTTTTATCATTAGGTTTTGTTTCCTGGAGAAGCGAAAATATCCCATTTAACTTATGAAAGTTTAAAAAGCCGAATTGGACCTATGTTAATATAACATTTTTAACTTCAAACTAACTCAGGAACACGCTGTTAAAATCCTTCGGGTACGTCCCGGGCACGGTGTATATCAAATGAAAGGGCTCGTTATGAGGATCTCAAATATGTTTTTGTTAATTTTGTAAAATAAATAGTTTTGATTTTATTAATGGAAGAAGACGAAAATTGACCCAGCCCCGCCCCCTCCAATAATCTCCAAACCAACTAAGCCTAAAAATTTGAAAAAAATACAATGTATAGTTCATTGCTTCTAGATTACAGAAAAACCTACAAAATTTCTATCATAAAAATAACATAGGTATATACCGAACCCCCTCCACACGAGTTCAACTCCCGCTTGGCCGGTTTTTTAAATGTTACCCACCTCGTCGCTCTGCACCGGTACCGGCACGCCGATAATCGAGCTGTCCCACATGACTGGGTGCCAGGGCCGGCGCACGGGCCGCTCCGGCGGCACCGCGGCCTGCGGGGGCTTCAGCGGCAGCGAGTTCACGTCCACGAACACCTCCTCCTCTGGCTCCGGACCCTCGGTTCCTAGCTTCAGACTCATCTTATTGCTGCAAATGTAACACCGTAGGTATTTAGTCTAGGTCCCGTTTGTTCAAGATGACGCGGAAGATGCCAAAAGTGCAAACTGTCGCCTGTTGTAGGTACTATGTCTCATCGGGTTACTTTAGCCCTAGTGGGCAGCATTGCTCACCCCGAAATCATCTCTGATTTTTGATTGTTAATTTTAATGCAACATAAGGATTAAGCTATTTCTATACCTATACAATATTAGAAATAATAGAAGACCTACTCACTATATCCACTAAAATATTTATATTATAGTTTCAATGTTACCCCCTACCCCTAGGGCCGAAGTAACCGATGTGACGGTACAACGTCATTTTTTTATGGTGATTAGTTTAATACTAATCACCATAAAAAAATGACGTTGTTCGTAAACTACCTAACTACTAGTAAAGTTATGATATATCGTCGGTGAAACTGCAAAACCGCGTAAGTAACATTTTAAATAAGGAGCAAAATGCACGATTTTAATAAGCCAGTAAGGTTTATTTTGCTCTATCATAAATTTGTTAGTTTTGCAGTATCACCGACGATATGCAGGTGTGCAAATGGCAGAGGTCGTCATTTTGAACGTCTTGTAGAATGTTATTAACTCCAAATAATTAGTGACCTGATGGGAGTCACTAATAGGCCGGAGGTTTTTAACATGTACCTATTGGGTTAGGTATTTTAAGTAAGAGGCGAACGACACCTACTTTCCATGGGTCTGAAAACGAACTAGTAGTTGTTAATAATTATGGAAGTTATCGCTCTAAGAGTACGAGGAAGCGTTAACATTATACGCGTTAGGTAAATATGCGCGTAAATTAAAAACATCCAACATTCTTTGTCTCGCTAAGACGTAAATACAGTTAGTCTAAGCGTTGATTTATAATTCTGATTTGACGTGGCAATCAGATACAACATTATATTTATAGCAATAAGAAAATTGCTGAAATAATACGCGTCTTCGTCACTGTAATAGGAACTACGCAGTTATTTTTTATTCCACCAATACTTGGCAATATATCAATGAATATTTTTTATGCAAACGCAACGGCAGAGTGGTCTGAATAAACATCAGGTACAGTGCAGTGGCCACATTTGGGTCACACTTGCGACCGCCTAATTTTGACGTGAAAATTTTATGTATTTGTGATTCTAAACCGTACTTGAGAAATAATCTATTTGGTGGCAAAAACCATCCAGATGTTTTTGAGATTAACGCGAACGTAGTTAAAAACAAACAGACTCAGCGGGGAACGTTAACTTAAAATATTTATTTAGTTACCGCATTCAAAATTGATACTAACTGGAATCGCTAAAGGTGCAGTGGTTTTTAATACCAACAAATGATTATTTTGTCGTTACTTTAAAAAAACTTTATTATTAATGTATCATACAAGGCTATGCCATTTTGAAACTGAGACGCTATATTTATTGCTTTGTAAAAAATAATGCGGATAATCGGCACTCCAGTTTTGTACACAAATTAAATTATATGTTCTATTAATTAACGCATAATTTATATAAAATACTACTTACAGAAATATAAATTACTAACACAGTTCTTTCTTATCACTGTAGCCGAGCGACTGCTTCTCAAAACATGCGCTGCCTAATACCAATTTTATTATTGGCTTCCAATCCAATCTCAAGCAGTTTTATTTATATTCGCAGTACAGTAGGCCGGCGCACGGATCAAACACGACTGAAAATCATTACTTTCTCCCCGGTCGGTTCGCGATGCGTGTAAACAGTTTCCTTGATGACGATAACTTGGACAATTACCAGCAAAAATAGGAACATTAAAACCATTATTGACATCTGGGGCGCTAACCGAAATCCGTGCCAACAATTCCGATACAATGACGCTGTTCAGTAGTCTCATTGGGAACACTGGTAGTACTGGTACTGATAGCTAATTCAGAAAAGGCGAGTTTAATACCACCAGGCTATCTTGACCCTTGAGTTTTCACAGCAACTCGTATTGCGTAGTACTATGCCAGGGGTCGCCAAACTACGGCCCAAGGGCTAAGTCCAGCCTGCGAGCCCTTCTATATAATCCCGCCCGTGAAAAGCAAACGGGAGAGCCCCGTTTTTACCCGACTGCGGCAAAGCCCAAAAGGAGTGTTATGTATTTGATTTGTATATTATGTCCGACTCATTGTCCGCTATATTAAACGGCTAAACCGATTTTAATAAATTATACGTGATTAGATTCGTCTCAACCACTAGTGTTTGTGAAATTGGCGTAATAAAAAATACGAGTGAACCTACGGGCTATACTCACTGATATTGATTCGCTCCCGCTCCATATCGTCATCGTGTTGAAGGTTAGGTTAGCTTTCTTAATTTTCTTGGTGTTGCGGCACTTGCGGTCATAAGTAGCCGACTCAAAGCTTATATTTAGACATGCTAAAGAATTTACAACAGGTTTGTGTTGAAATCTTGTTTATTTATTTTTTACATTGCCATCACTAGTCACTCAAAAAAAAAATTTTTTTGTTCTAATATTATTGGTTTGAAAGCTACGTCGAGATTATTAGTAGGTGGCGTTTTATGCGTCGCTTTTGGTTGACATTTGCTTCTCTAGTTAATATACCTCAATGTAAGGCAATGGGAAATTTTGTAGGTATCTGTTTTATTTTAATGACAATGATAATCAGTGCGATGAATGTAATTTTTTTTTTTTTTTTTTTGCCCCCGCGGCGACTTGAACAGCTACTACCGCAGGGATATGGCTTCCACGTGAAGTGATTTCGCCAGTGTCAAGGTTTATATGAGTATAAAACACAATCCAATCTTCTCTAGGAAGATTGGGGGCAACGTTGTACGGTGATTTGTAGGTCAGAGGTCAAGATAGTTTTAACCTCTGCACCACTGCGAGTCCACTTGAAACGAGAAGAAAGATGCCAGATACACGAAATAAGTCCAAGTCTTCAATCACTGTGCGACACTAAGGCATAAAAAGTACAAATCACTATCAGAAAAGAACTTTGAACACCTAATTACCCAAAAATTAAAGTCTAAAACAAATTACACGTCCGCCATCTTTTAACGTTGCAAATGGCCTACCATGAATGTAATTGTGGTTTGCTAGAAACAATATTTGACAGTTGAGGAGTAATGAGAGTTGTAGTAAAAAATAATAATGACTTCTGATGGGTTATCTGTAAGCTTCGATCGATATGTGAACATTTTTAGTAAATTTAATTTTAGAAAAAGTAGCTAGAAGTATCTAGCAGTTTTATAAAACCCGCCCCTGACGGTAATTGGTCCTAATCATAGCCACTCATGAACATAATCAACACCAACTGCGTTCCTTATGCGTTATCTAGGAACCCCCTGAAGACTAAGACTGGACCCGATTCTACAGTGGCCTCTAAACTTCCTAATTTTATTTAGGTGTCGCTAAAACACTGCTATTCTATGAGCAGCTGTCATAATCAAAAGACAGCGACATGACAGCGCTAATTTGAATCTGACGCTTCTCATTTTAGGCTACCTTATGGGCATTTCTATTTTTCCTTGTACTCAATTAAAAAATTGTTAACGCAGCGTTAAATTAGTCCATTTTGTAACGCATTTTTTTAATGCTTACATTTAAAAATATATACTTCTTGTTAAAACTTTTTAATAGATTTTTCTGATTGATCTTAAAGTTTTTAACAAGAAGTATATTTTTAAAGGCCGTGCCAGGATAAGCTAAGAGATTTTGCCCCCCTTGAGTTTGGGGTTGTAATTTTTATAGATTGTGTGGCTCTGCATTAGTAATTGTTTTGCCCAATTTGAGCACCCTAAATATCATAGTTTTCGTTTAAAAAAAAAAAAATTATATTTAATTTTTCTTTGATATTTTTTTTTCCTGTTAACCGATTTTAATGAGCTTGGCATATAATGTACATTTAACCAAGATGATCAAATGGCCATAATTATATTTTCATTATGCCATAGAAAAAAAATTAAAAAAACCCATTCAAACTTTTCAGTTTTTTTTTTTTATCACTTCCATGTTAGAGACCGCTCTAATTTTTTCACTGGTAAAACTCCCACTAACGTCCTATAATATGTATTTTTTTCAAAATTTTTGCTAAGGGAGAACATGGAGTTATCTTGACATGAAATTCTTTACATGAGCATTTCTAAAAAAGTTTGTACATTTCATTCACGACTTTAATTTGCAAAAAAAATTGCAGGTTGGTAGAGTGAATGAAGCTGAGCCTAAATAACATAGTCTCCCAAAATGTCCTCATACATTTGTATGAAACTTTCCTTTTTTGTTACCATGAACCAAAGAAAGTTAGTAACAAAAAAGGAAAGTTTCATACAAATGTATGAGGACATTTTGGGAGACTATGTTATTTAGGCTCAGCTTCATTCACCCTACCAACCTGCAATTTTTTTTGCAAATCGAAGTCGTAAATGAAATGTACAAACTTTTTTAGAAATGCTCACATACATTTCCTAGAACCGCTATAATTTAAATCGGAATGATTGCAACCTCTTTAGAGGAACGTACATGTTGCATATGAAATACTTACTGGCCACTTACATTTCAACTTTTTAAAGAAGTAAAAAAAAAGACAACAAAAAGAACTCCTTCCAATTGTCGTGCGTTGGTAACATAATATAAACCATTCCAATATGAATTCATTATCAAAAACCACTGCAATACAACGCGTTTTCCGTAAAAAAGTTAAAACGCTGTATTGTCTCGCAATGAAAACAATTCTGCAAAGTATAAACGAACAATACGATTTCTTTAATAATACACTTCCAATTTTTGATCAGGTAAATGTCACAAAGGCATATTGTGCATTTGTATAGTAATTAATAGGTACTTAATTTTAAATAGGTAGTTTAAATAATTAGTAGTAGAAGTAGTAGTAGTAGTAAACTCTTTATTGTAAGTACACACAAATAATTACCTATGTTTTTTTATCATTTAGATTGAAGACATGCATGTTAAGTTATACTACCTGAGACTCCCAAATTACATATCCGTGGATAAACATAGGTAATTATTTGTTTGTACGTACAATAAAGAGTTTTACTACTACTACTACTTTTACTACTAATTATTTAAACTACCTATTTAAAACATTTTGGGAGACTATGTTATTTAGGCTCAGCTTCATTCACTCTACCAACCTGCAATTTTTTTTGCAAATTAAAGTCGTGAATGAAATGTACAAACTTTTTTAGAAATGCTCATGTAAAGAATTTCATGTCAAGATAACTCCATGTTCTCCCTTAGCAAAAATTTTGAAAAAAATACATATTATAGGACGTTAGTGGGAGTTTTACCAGTGAAAAAATTAGAGCGGTCTCTAACATGGAAGTGATAAAAAAAAAAACTGAAAAGTTTGAATGGGTTTTTTTAATTTTTTTTCTATGGCATAATGAAAATATAATTATGGCCATTTGATCATCTTGGTTAAATGTACATTATATGCCAAGCTCATTAAAATCGGTTAACAGGAAAAAAAAATATCAAAGAAAAATTAAATATAATTTTATTTTTTTTAAACGAAAACTATGATATTTAGGGTGCTCAAATTTGGCAAAACAATTACTAATGCAGAGCCACACAATCTATAAAAATTACAACCCCAAACTCAAGGGGGGCAAAATCTCTTAGCTTATCCTGGCACGGCCTTTAAGCATTAAAAAAATGCGTTACCAAATGGACTAATTTAACGCTGCGTTAACAATTTTTTAATTGAGTACAAGGAAAAATAGAAATGCCCTTATACATTGGACCCGATTCTACGTGCACATCGCTTAAATAGCCTAAAACTAAATTGTCTAATTTTAAGACATAGTTTAGACGGCTGATTTAACCAATGCTATTCCAGAATGTCAAGCTGACAATGTATAAGATCGCCTAAAATAAGAAGCGTCAGATTCAAATTAGCGACACCTAAATAAAATTAGGAAGTTTAGAGGCCACTGTAGAATGGCGTCTATTGTCAGCTTGACAGTCTAGAAAAGCACTGGTTAAATCTGCTGTCTAAACTAAATGGGCATTTCTATTTTTCCTTGTACTCAATTAAAAAATTGTTAACGCAGCGTTAAATTAGTCCATTTGGTAACGCATTTTTTTAATGCTTAAATTTAAAAATATACTTCTTGTTAAAAACTTTAAGATCAATCAGAAAAATCTTTTAAAAAGTTTTTAACAAGAAGTATATATTTTTAAATTTAAGCATTACAAAAATGCGTTACCAAATGGACTAATTTAACGCTGCGTTAACAATTTTTTAATTGAGTACAAGGAAAAATAGAAATGCCCAAATACCTACGTCAAAAAATTAGACAATGTAGTTTTAGGCTATTGAAGCGATGTGCACGTAGAATTGGGTCCATTACCTACTTAACTAATACTAATGTATTACTGGGTAATAATTACCCCATGACCAGCCATGAAATCAAAGTCTTGGCCCCTGCGAACTTATATTAAGTGCAGTGTGGCCCTTCGATCAAAAAGTTTGAAGACCCCTGTATTATGCTGTTAGTGCGCCATGCCCATACATAACAAAGCATTGGCAGCTTACGCCGTTAGGAAAATTAGACAACTAACCAATGTTGAGACAGCTCGCTTAGTTTATTATAGTTTATAGTTATTTCCATAGTGTCATGTCGTACGGTATTCTGGTTTGGGGTAAGGCTGACATACAAACTATATTTGTGTTAGAAAAAAGGGCCATTCGTTCCATTTAAAACTTAAAATCCAGTGACTTCTTAAGAGAACTTTTTATGGAAATTAATATCTTAACTGTAGCGTCGCAATTTATTTATGAGAATATTATTTATGGTTTAAAAAAATTGGATTCTTTTACAAAAAAATCTGATATACATAATTTAAATACTAGAAATAAAAATAAAATCGCTATTCGAAAATTCCGCGTCCGTAAAGTATATAAATCATTTGTTGGTCAATGCATTCATTTTTATAATAAGTTACCTACCTGACGTAGTTTTAAAGTTACCCTTTCCAGCACTTAAAAATTACTTGAAAAAGTCGTTAATGTCTAAAGCGTATTATAGGATCGAGGACTATGTAATAGACAGAAATGCTTGGCCTAAACTGACACTTAATCAATAATATGTTTTTTTTTAATTCAAACGCTTTATCTAGTCTAGGGGACACCGTTGATGTAGGAAAACGTATCAATCTTATGTGGTCGTCTTGCACCGTCTTATATACACATAAGTAGGCGTTCTTTTTTTCCTTTTCTCTCTCTATCTCTTTCTCTCTTAAGATTTTGGTGTGATTTCCTGCAGAAACTACGCAGGTTATTTGATATATTTTTTAATTTACTATTTATAGATTTATATAATGCTAGACTAAGTAGTACCATTGTAATATTAAATATATTTAAAACAATACTGACTGCTGAGTTTCTTGCGGCGCTTCTTATCAGCAGTGGTCTCCTCTAGTGAAGCGCTGGTAGATTCTTGACGTGTAAAACTGCCCGTGCGGTCTATACTTACTGAATAAATGTCTTTATCTTTATCTTTATCATTTCAAGTTGCTAACGAGCGCAAGAGAAGAGTTCAACTTAGTCTAGTATGTTTAGAACTCGTCGACGAATACGCAGATGTTGCGTTAGAGAACAACGTAGCAATTCCTATATCTACGTAGTACTTATAGTCATAACAACGTGCGCAAATGCATTGGTGGTTTATTTGACCTGAATATATTGATTCCGTCTGAAGCTTGGCACATGAACTTATTTCCTATTCCAAGAATGCATTCATCGGTCATTTGGTTTAGTCGTTTATCGGAAAACTACCTACTTCTTTGCCTATATTTTGAATTCAAATTAAATGTAAGGCAAGCCTTAGGCGATGATTAATTGTTATTGTGAAGCTCCCGGAGTACTTGGTACTCGTACGAAGGGTCTGACCGATCTACCATGTAAAATTGCCCTGGCTGAAAATGTAGGTTTCTTTCGTGTGTATTTACCTTATTATGAGATATAATTTTATGAAATTTTAACCCTAGAATGCTCTTGGTTTTGAAGCAATTTAAAAAAGAAAAGTTTTTTTTTAGCCAAAGTAATGATTTGATTTCTTTGTAATTTGGAAATATTGTGTATCTAATAATTAAATTTTCTTCAAAACCAAGCGCCAAACGGGTTAAAATTTCGTGACATTATATCTTGCAATAAGGTTAATAAAACACAGGTAGGAAACTTATATTTTCAGCAGGGGCAATTTTTCATGGTAGTTCGGCCAGACCCTTTAAGGACCCAATATTACTAACTTTTATCTATATAATATTACTATCATACTATTAACTGTTGGTACTTCTTAATTTGTAAGAAAATGGCATACTTATATTGAAACCGCTTGATTTAGACTATTGTTTGCACCATACCATTTTTTTTAATAAACACGAATTGACCTAGTACTTAGCTTAACCTTAGCCTTACACTTGTAGAGTGCCTATTAGGTAGGAAACAGTAAATATACTTAGTAGAGAAATACATACAAATCACTCAAGGCTCGGTCGCAAATATTTGCGCTCGTCACACGAAAACAGGACCGCTAGCTTCGGGACAGGGTCCACTACCAAACTACCAACTCGGCTAACCGCGTCGTTACCATGAACTCTATATCAAGTCAATAGAAGCGGTATTTCATCAATGTCTAGGAGGTAATAAGTGGTATGTTTCAGACTTTCCAGGGTTGGTAGGTAATTTATATTCTTACCATTATCCAATCACTTTAGTCCGTTGGTCCTTATTCACGTCCTGGCTCCTCTGCACGATGGCCCAACGTGCGCCAGCATACCAGACGCATTTATAGCTTATAGCGAGCAAAATGTTCTTGTAGCTCACTCTTGTAAGAGTGAACTTGTAAACACACTACGTCCCTTCACTGGCTCATGCATGATGGGCCATTGCGTAGAGAGTCCATAAAAACTCAAAGCTACTCTTCGGGTTGCGATAGTTTTTACCGGATGAGAATATGTACTGTTTTCTTGTCAATAAAACTGCTTCAGCGTAAAAATAACATAAAGTCATTTTATTTGAAAAACATTTAAAACTAGTTAACAACAAACACCAAAGAATAAAACATGTCTAGCTAAAAGGTTTAGATTTTGTCATATTATCATGTTATATATTATTTGAATACTGGATGAGGTCAGTTCCAATAATCAAAAATAAATGAATACATCATGCTTTTGTATATAAAATTGAAAGACGGTTTTCTTGTTTTCGTTTGAAATTTCACGCCTGATTGCTGCAGCTGCAAGCGGGGCAATCAGTGAAATCTTGGTTGGTTACGCAACAAATACCCGTTACCTTCTGTTCATGTTTTATCTAAAAAGGTGTTGACAACGGATACGCTCTACTAACATTACGTTGGCAAATAACTTCAGCCTTTATCTCTTACACGCCCGCGACGGTTTCATCAAACGATGCTTCGTGCTCTGACCTTGACAGCATGAATTCGGGCAAAGTAACACCGAGAGCCGCACTGTAGCGGGGCATAGTTTCCGCCCAGTATGCCCCCTTTGAATTATCACCTGCAAATTCTTCGGGAGCTAATTCGCTTTCATCAGCTGTTTCAGCCCGGACCTCTGTTTCGGAGTCCACGTTCCTCTTAGTTCTGCGCGGATCAACCGGCTTGAGGGCGGTAGACGCGGGCACGGCGCTGCCAACCGGGCTGGTTCCAGCTGCGGCTACGGCGGCCTGAGTTACCTTTTTTCGCTTTATTTTTTTGCCATACCCGGGGTTAGCAACTACGTATGCGGCCGCTTTTTGCACAGGATGAGAATCAGTCACAATTTTACTCTCGGCTCCTTCGTTGGTAGTGTCAGGGACAGCAGGTTTTGATTGGAATTCTTTGAGTTCCTGGTAAGCCAGATGACTCCGTTGCGGTGCAGATTCAGAAACAAACATACATTCTTCATTTTTAAGACCGTTCTTATCTATGCATTGGAAACAAGTCATACCATTCTTTTGTACTTTTTTACAAGATGACCTATCTTTTTTCTTAAATTCAGCTAAGACATGTTCAACATCTTTTTTGGGTTCATTGTCAGTGTAAAATTCGGGCAATGCTTGCTTGTAATTGTACGGCTTGGCTAATGTATCTGTTTTTTCATCAGAACTCTCGTCGCTTGCCGCTCGTAAGGCCTCGCTAGGAGAAGGTTTGGAGTTGTGAACGTAGTACGCTTTGTACTTTTCTTTTGAATCATCCTCTTCACTGTCTTCCTTTGGTGCTGTTATCTTTGCATATTTTTCAGACGACTTGTCATCCTCTTTTGCTTCTTCATATTTTTCTGATTTCTTGGGTGATCCGTCTTCTACTTCAGGTTCTGGTTCATTTGGTTCATCATTACTGTCGAACTTTTTTTCCTTGGAGTAAGCATACTTGTTATTTTTTGGCTCTGCGACATATGAACACGATTCATAGTTTCCTCCTGTTTTCGGATCCTTGCATATGTTACACGTCATGCCATCCCTGTCGACTTGTTTGCAGTTTCCAGGGTTTTGTTTTATTTCAGCAGCTTGCTTCTCCGACAAATCCTTGATTCTTTCGTACTCTTTATGATCATATCCTGAATCGTAACCTCCGTAGGGATACTCGTAATCTTTGTTAGGATCTTTTTCTTGTTTGTAGGCACTGCTGTAAGAGCTACTATCGAAAGCCTTAGGCCTTGAAATGTACTCAGATTTGTAATTATAGGGGTCCTCCTCTTCCTCGTCACTGCTTCTTCTCAAATTTTCTCTCCTGCGTTCCCTTGCGTATCTTCGTAGGCGTGGCGGTCCTGCAATATAACCATTTGGCTTATAGTTTTGTTCCGGTTCGGAGAGTTCTTCTTTTCGGTAATTTAGCGGATGAGATACTTCTACGTTTGTTACTGCGGGCTTAAAATATGCAGCTACCGTAGGGTTTTGTTTTAAAGCGGACAAGATCTCGCCTTGTTCGTTTTCTTCAGGTTTGTAAACCTTGTAAACAGCGTCATGTACGGTTCGGATGTCGTAGTGTAAGGGGGCGATCTGCTGGCGGAGCGGCGCCGCGGGCGCGGGCGCGCGCTGTGCGACCAGCTGAGCCGGCCTTGCCGGAGGATAGAAACTTTGACTGGCAATAGGATTAAATCCAAAATTTTCGGCAGCGAAAGTTTTATCCTGGGGGGCTACTCGTTTCTGAAGTGAATCAATGGAGCTACTGACAACAGTGTCAAACAACTGGGGATACTGGCTCTTGTCTACGTTAAGCAAAGCTGCCGCTATAGGATTTGAAGCCAACGACGACAAGCCTGAAAAAACCATATTCTTTATGATTTTGTTTTTAATATAATTATTATCTACTATTTATTTTGCTACTAAAATAACCTAGTGAATGACTTATATAGGTATGTTATTTTAATACTAACCAGAATTTTCGTCTGCGAAAATAGGAGCAAAGTCCAAAGGCTGGACAAAACCTTTCTCGTTATCTTCGCTGGCAACCACCGCTTGACATATCGCCCAAATGAATAACTGCAAAAAAATATTATGTATTTAAAAATATATCACCCTAAAAATGTTTAAATTGTATCGATTTTTTTAATTCAAATAAATTCGTACCAAACACCCGAGCTTAGACATGTTTAAAATGGGTTAAAACCCAAATGAGAACCGTGACGTCCGCTTCTCCTCGCTGGTTCGCGCTGCTTTTCTGGTTCTGTTTGGAATGAAAGTAACGTGACAATATTACAAAGACAAGGTTTTATAGGCGTCAATATTGCGCAGGTGAAAGATAGGTGCAACCGAGAGCGCGCGCTCAAGCGTGTCTCGGCGGACAATGTCTGCTTGCCCCACCGCCGCAGGTCGTGACCCGCCCGCTGCAACCACCTAGCTCCCGCTGAAATCCTAGCACTATTTACATCTTCACTAAGTGCGTCTCTTTCTTCCTTAGTGTGCCGCAAACGATATCGAAAACGCTAGTTAAGGTTAAGTAATAAATAGTTAGTATTCATTTATTTTCACCCGGCTCACAAAACAAATCCAATAGAATTTAAGTAGATAAAAACGGCCCAGCAAAAACCTATCTAAGAACCGTCCCGATTAAACAAAGCATTTTTTTTTAAACCGGGCAAGAGCATGTCGGTCCCTGCTCAGTGTAGGGTTCCGAAGCCGTAACTACAAACAAATTAGACCTCGCGACAAACTTAACTTTCCCGTTGAAAAACTGTTATCCCGATACATCGACATAGGTCGCAGTCAGTTTACCAACACCGTAACCGTACGTTTCCGGTAGGTATAAACATTTAAACCGTTTGTAGCTCAAGAACCACTAAAGTCTACTTAGTAGAGATAGTTTTCCTATTAAATTCATTATATGTGCTTTCATTTAAGATATTTTTCTGATTTTTTGTATTTGTAGGTAAAAAGGGATGACGACACAAACATCCACGACAATACACACACACACACGGACACACAGATACACACGTTAAACTTATAACACCCCTCTGTTTGCGTCATAGGTTAAAACTAGAGTTGGGATCTTGGAGGTGAACATGGTGACATGGATGGAGATCTCCCTAGCGGGTTCATGGCATAGACATAAATAACAAATTCCGTTTATGAAAACAATCACTCCGTGAGCTCTTACAAAAACCTTCGGGTTTCGGGGGAAATCTGAAGTAGAAAATTACAATTGTCTTTTTGACTTAGTAGCAATCCATCATGTGAAGAGTGTGCACTCGTTGTGTTTCACTGATTTATATAGAGCAGTTAAAACCACCACTAACTTTTTTATTTAGTTAGTTATTTTTAGGAAATTGATTTCTATGGAGAATCAACTTTAACAGCGTATTTCTATAAATAGCCATCTGGCTGGGAAATTGTTTGTAATGTATAAAAATATGTTTTTACTTGGCACCGTGCGACCTCTCTTTGCTTGACATACAGTGGAAGTATAGTTGAGACAAGCCACATTTGCCACAGACGTTGCCCTACACGATACACACATCCTTGCATAAAATAACCTGCTTATCAAACTCCTTCTCCACTTACTCACTAGTTTAATATATTTCAGTTTTATTGTGGATAACTGTGAAACCATGGCCACATCGAACATCAAATCGCGCAACTAATAGACACACAAGATAGGGTGGAGCAGTTGCAGACCCTCATAGATAACTTTAACCAGTGCGCTTCTTTCTACCCATGAAGTGGCATTGAATCGCATAATTAACCTCGAAGAAGTTAAAGATAAAGACATTTATTCAGTAAGTAGGCCGCACGGGCACTTTTACACGTCAAGAATCTACCAGCGCTTCACAAGAGGAGACCACTGCTGAGAAGAAGCTCCGCAAGAAACTCAGCAGTCAGTCATTTTTTTAAATATATTTAATATTACAATGGTACTACTTAGTCTAGCATTATATAAATCTATAAATAGCAAATTAAAAAATATTTCAAATATCCTGCGTAGTTTCCGCAGGAAAACACACCAAAATCTTAAGATAGAAAGAGAGAAAAGAAAAAAAGAACTCCTACGTATGTGTATATAAGACGGTGCAAGATGACCACATAAGATTGATATGTTTTCCTACATCAACGGTGTCCCCCAGACAAGATAAAGATTTTGAATTTGAAAAAAAACAAATAAAAAATATATTATTGATTAAGTTTCGGGTTTAGGCCAAGCATGTTTGTCTATTAAATAGTCGTCGATCCTATAATACGCTTTAGACATTAACGACTTTTTCAAGTATTTTTTGAGTGCTGGAAAGGGTAACTTTAATACTACCTCAGGTAATTTATTATAGAAATGAATGCATTGACCAACAAATGATTTATGTACTTTACGGACGCGGAATTTTCGAATAGCTATTTTATTTTTATTTCTAGTATTTAAATTATGTATATCAGAATTTTTTGTGAAAGAATCCAAATTTTTTATAACATAAATAATATTCTCATAAATAAATTGTGACGCTACAGTTAAGATATTAATTTCCTTAAAAATATCTCTTAAGGAGTCACGGGAATTTAAGTTGTAAATAGAACGAATGGCCCTTTTTTGTAACACAAATATAGTTTGTATGTCAGCTGCCTTACCCCAAACCAGAATACCGTACGACATAACACTATCGAAATAACTATAATAAACTAAGCGAGCTGTCTCAACATTGGTTAGTTGTCTAATTTTCCTAACTGCGTAAGCTGCCGAACTTAGTTTACCTGCCAGTACAGCTATATGGGGACTCCATTGCAAATTTTTATCTATTGTTATGCCAAGGAAAACTGCCGTATCTACGATTTGCAAACACTCGTCATTTAGAAAAATACTAGAATCTAACGGTTTAACATTAGGCAAAGCGAATCTAACACATTTAGTTTTCTTAGCATTTAGTAGCAAATTGTTGCTAGTAAACCAATTAAGTACTTTAACTAGTGTGGAGTTTATGCTACTGAAGTCTATGGATTTTTTGTCTACCTTGAAAATTAGTGAAGTATCATCAGCATAAAGTACAATATCACAAAGTGTATCTACTGATGGTGGCAAGTCATTTATGTGAAGAACTCAGTGCTTGCTAATGAAGACCTAAATTAAGTACCTACGGAGAGAAAGTGAGTGTTATGACAGTTCAATTACACAAAATTTGTATCAGGAGATGGTAGGTAATACAGATAATAAGGATAGTAACTTTTTTTTTTAATAGTAACAATAAGTTTAAATAATATGTTAACATAAACAAATATGTAAGGCGTACTCAGAAGCTAATAAAAAGTCAGAGGTGAATCAAAAACTATTATGATAATGAAAAATAGATAGGGTGCAAAAATGCAATGAAAAGTTTGATTCAGATAGGACTGAAATGATTTAAATGTTCACAAATTAAATGCTGAGATAAGTAGACTAAGAAGTAACTTGAGGACATGTGCCCCTATTATAGTTTTAGATGAGTCTCCTAGACAAATAAGTTATAATAAAACTATTATTTATTCGGATCAGATAGGGTCTGGAATGGGTTCCATGTAAGGAAATAAATTTACACAAAATATAACAAATTAATATAAAGATTTGTATTATAAAATAATACAAATCTTGTGCAATATGACAGTTCTACTACTTTAGTGATTCTAGTAGGACGCAGTCTTGGTATAGATAAGTCTAGTGTAGATAGATTAATGTCAACATTAAACCTAATTTATTCAACATACAACAACTTCGTCGGTTTCTTGACCGTCCACAGGGACGGTCGCTCTCTGGTTCCAGTACAGATTCTAAATAATACGTACAGCTTTGCCATCCAACCCAATGTCGTTTAAGATTGCTATAATACGATCGTGCAGCACTCGATCAAACGTTTTCTCGTAAGCGATGAAACAAAGGAAAACGTCTTGTTGCATATCTTTGCATTTTTGGACCAGAACCTGTACAGCAAACAAAGCCTCCCTCGTTCCCACTCCAGCTCGAAATCTAAATGGACTGTCGCCTAACTGTTCATCACACCGGACCCTTATTCGTGCATGAATGATGTTAAGAAACAGTTTTAACACTAGACCACGTTGCAGACGAATATAATCCTTGACTGTAGAAGTTATGGATGAGTTGTCCGTGCGAGTTTCGTAGTAGCCAACCTTCACTAGTTGGAGAAGCACTTGAAGAAGAGCCTACTTTATACGAATTTTTAAGTCCGAACTAACTCAGGAACACGCTATTAAAATCCTTCGGGTACGTCCCGGGCACGGTGTATAATGCTGGGTCAAGATTTATAATTGTACTAGTTGACCTGGCAAACGTTGTTTTGCCTTATAAAGACAAATAATAAAGACAAATAATTAGCAATAAAATAATATATGTAAGCTATCCTATCTTTCAAGTTGGGTCGAATTGCACACGGTGTGCAAATCAAATTTAAAATCGGTTCAGTAGTTTAGGAGTTCATCGCGGACAAACAACGTGACACGTAATTTTTATATATATAGATAGATTATTGAATTGTAGCTTATATGAAACGTTTGTATTTTTAACATAGCGCCATCTATTGAATATTCACTTAATCCAGTCAACAGATATCGCCATCTGTTAGAATCAGCGCCATCTATTGAATATTTACTCAATCCAGTCAACAGATATCGCCATCTGTTAGAATCAGCGCCATCTATTGAATATTCACTCAATCCAGTCAACAGATATCGCCATCTGTTAGAATCCTTTGGAGCTAACAGATAATTATGACTGTCAAGTAATAGACAAATAATTTGCAATAAAATAATATTGCGACTATAAATTGAAATGTAAGCTATCCTATCTTTCAAATTGGGTCGAATTGCACACGGTGTGCAAATCAAATTTAAAATCGGTTCAGTAGTTTAGGAGTTCATCGCGGACAAACAACGTGACACGTAATTTTTATATATACAGAAGATAATATCATAAGCAATATTTAAAAAAATTACTGACTGTTGAGTTTCTTGCGGCGTTTCTTCTCAGCAGTGCAGGGGTCTCTTGCGAAGCGTTAGAAGATTTTTGACGTGTAAACGTGCCGTACGGCCTACTTACTGAATAAACAAGACTTACTCATTGTGGTTTCAGAGTTATCAACAAGTTTTTTAGAGATGTTGGTAATTCTGTAGCTCTGCCTACCCCACTCTGGGAATGAAGGCGTGAAGGTATGTATGTAGTCACGCCAACAATGTGGTAAAATGAAATTTTGAAAAAAAAAAAAAAATTGTGTACCCCCCTACACGTAACGTGGAGATGTTATTTTTTCTCGTCTACAACGTAGTGTGGGGTGTCGTTGGATAGGTCTTTCAAATATTTCGGGTTTGTGAAAACAATTTTTCGG
Source organism: Acleris emargana (assembly GCA_927399475.2). Taxonomy (NCBI): domain Eukaryota; kingdom Metazoa; phylum Arthropoda; class Insecta; order Lepidoptera; family Tortricidae; genus Acleris; species Acleris emargana. The sequence continues at coordinate 12,371,628 of OV656837.1, forward strand.
TTAAGGGATCCGTTTATGAAATGTTAAGCTTTAAAGCGCTAATTTTTTTTAGAGTCAAGTGTCAGCCGAAACTACAAATACTAAAAATCTGAAAAATATTTTAAATGAAAGCACATGTAACGAATTTTAAAGGAAAACTATGACAACTAAGTAGACTTCATTGGATTTTGAGTAACAAACGGTTTTAATGTTTATACCCAACGAAAACTTATTTGCGATGTTGGTAAACTGACCGCGACCTGTGTCGATTTATGGGGATAACAGTTTTCCAACGGCAAAGTTAAGTTTGTTGCGAGGTCTAATTTGTTTGTAGTAACGGCTTCGGAACCCTACACTCAGCTACATCCGAGATGCTCTTGCCCGGTTTTTATAGGGTCAGGTGGGGTAAATCCTATTCCATTTAAAAAGAAGCATTAACACACAATGCTTCCTTTTAAATGGAATAGGAATGAAGTAGAGTAAGTTTTTGAGTGTTAAAAACTTAGTCTTATTTTTACCCGTGTCTTATATTTACCCCACCTGACCCTATTTAAAAGAAGCTGAAAGTTTCAAGTAAAGTGTTGAGTGTAAATATTTTAACAAGATTCAAGACCGAGAACCAACAGGGATTTCGAAAAGTACATTATAATACAGGGTGACTGGAAATTCGCCGTATTCCTTGAAAGGGGTAATTCTACAGCTCATTTGTAACGATTTAAGTCCAGTTAACCAGGGGTCAAAACTCATTGGTTATCGAGTTATTCACGTTTTTAGAATTTTTAAAAAATACCCGCCTTTCGACCTAAATCTAGTCATTGTGTAAAAACTTCGTCATTAAGAAAAAAAATAAAAAAACATTTTTTAAATAGCCAATGAATTACTGATTACGAAAAATAATAAAAAATGCCAAATAAATGCAAAGTTTTGCAAATAAAAGGATTTGAAGTTGAAAGTTTTAGTAATTATTTTCCAAATTTTGTAACATTTTAAAGCATAACTAAAAAAAAAAGTAGGTACACTTCGCGTACAAATGACAGGAATAGTTTGCTCAATTCATAAGCTTTCTAAAAAGGTACAATTTATGTCATTTTAAACTTAATATTCATTTAAAAATGTACAATTAATAATAATAGCAGAAATGTTCGCGGTTAAGCTCCATCGTTTCAACCAAAAAACGTTTTTAAATTCACTTAATCGTGTTCTTTTAAATTTGCTTTTTAAAAACATAAAGTGCGTTCCATTTTTGACCTCGAAAAACGCGGGAAGTGTTGTAGTAAAATGAATAGAACATCGTTCTCCTTTTTAAATTCAGCTAATGGTGTTTTATTTTTAAATAAATTTGCTTTTTAAAAACACAGTTCCATTTTGAAATTTCGAACATCTCAAAACGTTTTGAGTGACCTACGTAATCAGTTACTTTCAACTTTCTTTCCATTTTGGACGATATTGATAACTAAGCTTCTTTCTCAAATGCCTGCGTGCCAATTCGAAGAATACGCAGATATCATTTATTGTTACGGATTCTGCGATGGAGACGCGGCTGCAGCTAGAAGGGAATACCAACGTCGTTACCCTAACCGTCGTTTACCTCACGCAAGCGTGTTTGGTTCATCGTACCGTCTTATTCGGGAAAGAGGATCAGTTCAACGCCGCCAAGCTGACGCTGGAAGACCTCGACATGATACTGCTCAAGATGAAGAAATCCTTCAGTGTTTGCGGACAGACGGCACTAATTAATTAACGGCGCGAATTTCCAGTCACCCTGTATATAATAAGTATATGAATTTAGTTTCTACGAATCCACAGGTGGGTATAACAGCTCTATATGCTTCCAAACAAAAGTGGTGTGTGAAGGCGGGTTGTTCTCTATTTAAATGAACGATGGAAGAATTCGCAAATGCTGATTTTGTTTTATTTTTTTATCATGAAAATGATAAATAAGTGTAATATTAGTACAGTAAGGTTTATTTTGTACTGATGGTTATTCTTTATATAACTTTTTACGGCAACTTCAAAAAGTTTTGCAAGTTGATAACATAACAGAACCGCATATCACGATCGCGTGTCCTCGTCAAATACCCGAAGTATACTTTTAAAATCCGAAGGTTTTCTGGAGCTCACGGATTGTACATTAAATAATTTATTTATTTTCTTCTTATTGGATAAGGAACGGGAAAACGACCAATTGGTATCGTAAGTAAAGTAGTGTTTACAAGAAGCCCCTCTAATTAATGTTACGCATAAACCTTCACCGCGGCACATGAATACTAGCATTACTATAGTACATTATTGCCTAGGCAGTGAAGCAGGCAATTGCAGGCCGAGTATTGGTTTGAACTAGGGCTCCTGGTCGTGTCCGTGTTTCGTGTACCCGTAGCTGAATCTCCGTTACCGAGTAACACGGCAACGGAGATCCGGCCCGTTCGACACGTGAAATTCGGCTACGTGTAATTAAGATACGTAGCTCCGTGTTACACGGAGATACGTTTCTTATTTACACGTAGATCCGATCCGCCCGTGACCGTGACGTTTAATTTTAAGCTTTCATTCAATAACCGTGCGGAGCGGAGCTGGAGCCGAGATCCGCAGATACGTAGCCGAACGCAGACACGGATACGTATCTTTGACCGAGTAGTTCGGGAACTTTGCACCGCCGGTGCTAAGATCACGGAGCTACGGTTCCGCGTGTAACACGGATATCAGGACCACTAGTTTGAACGGACGAGCTTGCGAGTTTAAAAATACTGCTTTTCTCAAAAATCGCAAGATACAAATCGCATATAAACAGAAAGTTCACGTGAAATAACATCACTCTTTACCGCCTTATGTTTATGACAAGGCGAATCGAAAGCTATTTTAGAAAAAAAAAAACAAGATATTCCAGACACAGGTAAAAAAGTTACGTTTCGAATAAAATATGGATGTATAAGACTTGTGCCCTCATTTTATTATGGCCGTTTTCACTTTTTTTAAAGTTACAAACTAGATAACAATGAAATTTGTATGCAAAAATGTTTTTTTATTTTATTTGGGAATTGTCTGTAAACTATGTACTTCGCGTCTCAGTATGGAGATAATAATGTCAACATTTCCGGTCATTTTTGAGAAAAATAAATTGCACGTGCCTTTTACTAAGGAATGAATTACACATAGGGAAGGGACGTGGAGCAGCGGGTCGATAATAGAGACACCGTGCGCTTTACATTTGACAATAAATCGCATGTGAAGGACCGTTACAACTAACCCCAAACTTTATGAATTACGTTTTTACAGTTTCTCGTTAGATTTCAAATAAAAATTTCGAGTTCTATTCCCAATAAATCTACCCGATCAAGCATTATGAGTAATTTAACAATACGCAATAATAGTGTTTTCCCCGTGAAATACATCGAACTCAAAAATATCTGAACTTTTTTGCTTTTTATCGGCCCGTGTTCATTTGAACACCTTGTATCGGCTTACGTTCTGTCAGCCAGTTTTTTTAGTACCTACCTTAAATTAAATTCATTTTTTGGTAAATTAAAGTCATCTTATAAGTTCATTAACATTTATTTGATAATATTAGCATATTCGGAAATACTTCTCTTATTTTATCATATCACGCACCGTCCTGAAGTCTTCGAAGCAGCTGTTGACTGGCTTTATCGTTGTCATTTTTTAACGCTAACAGCATGGTTTTCTAAAACAAGGTATTACATACATACACATACATAAACTCACGCCTTCATTCCCAGAGTGGGGTAGGCAGAGCTAAAGAATTACCAACAAGTCTTAAAACTTCTTTATAATTCTGTAACCACATTTTGCACTAGTAGGCTAAGATGTTTCCCAGTGTTTTAGTGACAGGTGGCAAGCCCATCGCCTAATAGTACTGCAAGCCTTTATTCCCTTAGTCGCCTATTACGACATCCACGGGAAGACATGGAGTGGTACTATTCTAACCCGGCAACCACACAAGGTATTATATAAAATATTATTATTATAGTTGAGATTGTAATATTTTGTAAATAGAACAATTATTATTGCCACACTCCACACTCCTTACACGCGCAAAAAGAACATTTTTAAATACAATGCATACTTTAGTGCTGTAGATATTTGTTAAAAGGTGCGACCTAGCAGGCCTAGCGACGGCACGCGGTTCAAAATAGAAAGGGTGGGCGACAGTGGGCAGGCATATGTACCTATTTAAGGATCCAGTTTATTATAAAAGTACTCTTTTTGGGATAAATTTCTACAGTTGTTCAACAAATACACCACAGTTTATATTATAAACTTCTTGGCTTCTTCTTAAAGTTAAGTGCCAATTATGTGATATCACGTTCGTTCGGCTTTGTTAAGGTTTGAGGAAGTCATGGTTTTTACACACGAAACAACACAGGTCGAAATATTTAAATAGATAATAATGTGAAGTTTTTCTTAGATGTCTCTTTTATTAATTGGTCAAGAATAGTAGTAGGTAAGCCGTTGAGCACAAAGGGTAGATACCACCGAATCTCTTCAATCTGTCTTATTTCCTACGTAATAGATCCATTTTGACTCAGGAAAAGTTGTAATCGGATTTTCAAAGCTCGAAGAATTATATAACCTCATTTCATATTATTCGTAAATAATTATCTATTTGGCACTGCTGGGCAAAGGCCTCTCTGAAAGGACACTCATTTAGACTTGAGAGAGAAGTCACTCTATTGTCTGATTGGTAAACCTGGGTTTATTCTTCTATTATACGAAGACGTGTGAATTTCCTTATCTTGACTGAATACGATTTGCATTATACGGCTAAAATACAATTGAAGACCGTGACTGCACAAAAAAACTGTTTTCAACTAGATATGCCAATTGATTTCAAGTTGATAGCTTAGCGCCAAGAAACCAAAGTCTGATCGTAAGATTTCCTTTTTTAACATTTTAGTACGGAATCCTAAAAAGGTCAGATAATGCAAGTACCTACGCTGCGCTGATAATAGTGATAAGATAACTTACAGGAAGTCTTTGATTTGAGTGTTGCAGTTTGTGCGCCAACATCCACAGATTAGCGGCCAGGTTGGCCATCGCACTGTCCTCCAAGTCGCCGCGTCTGATCACTCGCCAGAACACCTCCAGAGCTAGGTCATACTGTTTTCTCGTTTCTTTCGCATCCCCTAGAGCTTTCAACACAACTAGCAGCTCTTGACTGATATTGGTGGAATATTTCTCAATACTGTTTATGTATTCTTCTTCAGCCCCATATAACTTGTCATTCGATATAACTATAATGCAAAAATTATATTGAAACCATCTGTAACTGGTATTTGAAGCACAGTATACAGTTAAGATATACATGCTATTAATAGATTCGGCGCGTGATGCACTGTTTTTATGGATTTACGATGTATCGTGTGCGTCACTCGCGGTCAAAGGAATGGAAATGTTGTAAAGCAATTATAATTTAAATTAAATAAAATGTGCACAAATTGATTGAAATTATCTCAAAACTCTTCAAAATAGTCTTTATTATATTAACGGGTAACTTGAAAAAATTATTGTTGTTGTGAAAAAAGTGTGTTTTATGAAAATCTACGAGGATTAAAAAATTACAGTTACATTTATTGTGTCGATAAAGTTGGACGTAAGTCTCCCATTTTGCTATGTGCACATGAAAAAGACTCACACTGTACCAGTTAAAAGACGCAAAAGCACTAAGCTAAGACCAATGCAGTGGCCAGGCCGTTAAGAGCGGATGCGGCGCGGTGAGACGCATTCCGACAGCAAAAAGTTTGCCCAAAGCGTTACGGAGGAGTTTTTTATGGGAACGTGCCGCCTCAACCCTCAGTGCTTTAGCGGCTCCTAACTTGTAGACAGTGGGGTTTTTTTTAATTACAACATTAACTCCTAAAATTACCTTTTAAGTTTGACAGTATAACCGATTACATACCTCCATCTATTCCGTAAGCATAGTTTTCGTGTATCATTTCACAGAGAAGATCCAACGTACGGAGAAGAGTCATGTAATACAGGGGATCGCTTTTCTTCCAATGAATTCTCTCCATTGTTTTAATTAATCCACTGAGTATATAAGCTTTGACGTTGCTGTCCATGTTATCCTAGAAAAGATTGTCTTTTGAAATTTCATGCTATTCTATTTTGGGCATGTCGCACTGGGATAGCCGTGGCGGACGCGGTTTTAGCACTGGGCTGAGCCGCTTCCGCTCCGCCAGTCTAGGGCTTCCATTCCGTAATTACGGAATTACGTAATAACGTAATTACGGATGATTTTTAGGCTTCTCATAAATACGTTATTCAAATGTTAAAATCCGTAATTACGTTATTTTATACTTTCAGTATCACATTCGATTGTACATTAAAAAATATTATTTTTTTAACATTATTAGTAATGTTTTTGCTAAGATACGTCCACACCATACACTTTTACCATATTTAACACTGGCGGGCACGGGATTTCCCCGCCTTCAGCCTACTTTAATTAGTTGTGTTTGGTAGAGGACTCGGTAATTCCCCGTTAGGCTCGAGTTGATATAAAATAAATATTGAACAATAATACGTTCTTTTACAAACGGAATAAGGATCAATATTGCCTACAGAGTACATAAGGGACTTCCCAAAGTTTCAAGAAAGTCCCTTATAGGGGAATCCCTTATTGCATTAGAAGGATGATACACTCGTCAAAAAAATCGCACCTTTTGAAATTTTGACTTCAAGCTAATAAAGCTCTTAACTTATTATTTGTACCCTACCAATATTAGTATCATTTGAAAGCACAGATAATGTAGCAGATATATTGCGCTATTTAGAAGGTAACGTAAAAGCATAAGGCTGTGAAAGAAACCCCCAGGCAACGATCAAGGAAATAGACAGCTCGCTCACCTCATGAAGTCCGATGGCCCGGCCAACCTCCTGGTGGCGGTAGCTCCTTGATCACTTGCGTTATCTAGGTCTTTGTATACACCAGAAATAGTCCACCACACAGATAGAAATACACCAAAGCACAGTGTTTAACGTCGAAAGAGTATAGCGTGCGCTCGCGTTGACAGCCGATAGCGTATTGACCGGTACGCGGGGGGTGGAGGTGCAGAGCCTCGTCGGTAAAGCCAAAGCACATGAGACAGCCCTCAGTGAGGAACCAATCTAGATTCCATGACAGTTGCCTTTACTATACAATAAATACTAAACATATTCCCCACCGCTGCGAAATTGAAGATTTCCTGAATATAGAGCCAAATTTACACAGACTTGGACGCAATGATAGATAAGAGCAGATAGCATTTCTTGTACATATTTTTAACAGCTAACAGAATTTACGAGTAAAGTACTATAAGAGTCAAGGCGAAACTATCGAATACAGTATACCAAAAAGTGAAAAAAGATGCTTGGCAACCATAGTTTAAAAGTTTTACGTTTAAAGTTTTTTATTGCAACATAAATTAAAGATTGAAAGATAAAATGTTACGATTAACGCTTAGTTAGTTATATTATCATCACTTACAGGGAGCACGCAAAGTTTAACGACAGGTCGCTTATAGTCGCGCGCTCTGCCATCACTCGAGCGCATACGAACTGTTGCGACCCGGACCACTCCATCAAGACCCGGATGGACGTCAATCACGCGTGCCACTGACCATAGTAACGGTCGCAGGTTGTCGTCTTTCACGAGGACTAGATCGCTTATCTTAACCGGTCGGCTGTTCTCTGTCCACTTGTTTTTCTGATTTAAAGTGTTAAGATAGTCTCTATGCCAACGTTTCCAAAAATCAGAGTGTAAGCGCTGTATTAATTGCCACCGATCGGTAAGGGAACTCCGTTCAGAAGCTTCGCTTTTGTCAGGAACAACGGTTAACGGGGAAAGTGTCAAAAAATGACCTGGCGTTAAAACTGAGAAATCGTTAGGGTCATTACTAATTGCACAAAGAGGGCGGGAGTTTAAGACAGCCTCAACTTGTACTATGAGCGTATGGAACTCCTCTAACGTTAAAAGGTGTTTTCCTACCACTCTCGACAAATGACTTTTGACGGACCGTACTCCGGCCTCCCAGACACCTCCAAAATGAGGTGAGGAAGGAGGGTTGGTTTTAAATTCGATAGCCTCGTCAGCGGCTGCGAGTTCCATGAGCGATGAAAGTTGGTTTTTTGCCCCAACGAAATTGGTTCCGCAGTCGCTAAGAATTAACGAACACCGACCTCTACGACCTATGAAGCGACGTAGAGCACCGATGAAGGATTCGGTGGAAAGATCATTAGCAATTTCCAGATGTAGCGCTTTGCTAGAAAGACAAACGAATAGGCAAAGATAGATTTTTTCAGGTCGTATTCCACGGCGGCGACGACCAAGAATGACCTGAAATGGACCAGCGTAGTCACAACCCACGCGTTGAAACGCTTTGACGGCAGTTACCCTAACGCGAGGAAGGTCCCCCATGAGAGGTTGTGATGGCACAGGTTTGGCGCGAAAGCACGGAATGCACCCCGACAGACGTTTTGTTATAGCTCGACGAGCTGAAAGGACCCAAAAGTTCTGGGCTAAAAGAAACTGGACCATTTGAGCCCCGGCGTGCAACGATTTCTTGTGAACATCATCTATGATCAACACCGAAAGACGATGGTTGGACGGTAAAAGAATAGGGTGTTTGGCGTCATAGTCTAAATCCGAATGTTGGAGCCTTCCTCCAACTCGAAGCACGTTGTCTGCAGATAGAAAAGGACCGAGTTTGCGAAATGGCTTTGACAAGGACTTATTTTCTTTGAGCGCTCGGATCTCTGTAGAGAAACATGAATTTTGACAGGCTTTCACTAAAGAAAGAAGAGCATTTTCCAACTCTCGTTCACATATTGGACCTGAATATATTATCTGCTTACGCAAAATACTCAGGTACCGAAGTACGTTCGCAGTTACTCGCAGGATTTTCTTCAGAGAAGAGAACCGGAGTAAAAGCTGCTGTATGGAATCAATCTCTTGTGTTACTACAAGAGCTGATTTTCTTTCTTCCTGACGTAATTCTTTTTCTACGTCAGATGACATGGGAAAAGTTGTAGTCCGTGGCCAATGCAGCGAAGGATAAGAAAGAAATATTGGTCCTGACCACCATAGAGGATGGACAAGCAATGCATTTGGTAATAAGCCCCTTGAGGCAGCATCAGCTGGGTTGTCATGAGTACTTATGTAGTTCCATTGCGCGAAGGGTATTTTCCGCTGAATTTTTGCCACACGGTTCCCAACAAATATTTTCCACTTAGATGAATGGGACGCGATCCAAGAGAGTGTAATAGTAGAGTCAGACCACGCATAGACTGATTCAATCGTAATCAGTGATGACAAATGAGGAAGAACCGCGTCTATAAGATCCGAGAGCAAACAGCAGGCACACAGCTCCAACCGCGGCAACGTTATCCGCTTCGTCGGTGCGACACGAGATTTAGCACTGATCAGATGAGTAACGAAGGACCCATCTTCCAGCTCTGCTCGCAAATAGGTTACGGCTGCAAAGCCCGAAAGAGACGCGTCAGCAAACCCATGCAATTGATAGGCAATGGCACGGGGATGGGTAATCTGCCGAGGCACGGCTAGATTCGTCAAATTGTTTAATTGACCCGAAATCTGGCGCCATGTATTTAAAATCTCTGCAGGAGGTTCCTGATCCCAATCGAGACCCAGGAGCCAAAGTTGTTGTATCAAACACTTTGCTAGAAAGATGACGGGGGAAAGTAGCCCCAACGGATCAAATACCCGAGATAGCTGAGAGAGTATACTTCGCTTTGAAACCTCTGCAACAGGCGGATGGACCTTATATTGGAACTGGTCAGACGAAGAGTCCCAGTTCAAACCGAGCACCTTGATGACAGCTTGAGAATCTGCATCGAAAGAGGTTATAGTTTGCGTTAAACAATGCTCAGGTGACAAATGCTGTAACAGCTCGGGGCGGTTGCTCGCCCACTTACGGAGTTCAAAGCCTCCTTGGGACAACAGACTGATCAGTTCTCCTTGCAAGGTAAGAGCCTCGTTGACAGAGGATGCACCCGTCGGAATGTCATCAACATACGTATTTAAAGATAATGCTTTGGCAGCCAAAGGAAAGGCTTCACCGTCAGTTATGGCCAACTGCTCGATAGTACGTAAAGCTAAGAACGGAGATGAAGATACTCTGTAAGTAACGGTGTTAAGGCGATAGTCCAAGAGAGGGGCATCGGGGTGAAAGCGCCACACGATGCGTTGAAAGTCTCGGTGTTTCTCTGACAGAATGATGTTTCGGTACATTTGTCGAATGTCCGCCGTAAACACTACAGTGTGAAGGCGAAAGCGTAAGAGGATAGTTGAAATATCCTTTTGAAGTTTAGGTCCCGTCATCTGTGTATCATTCAAAGAAAGACTTTCTCCATCTCGCGCCGAGGCGTCAAAGACTACACGGAGCTTCGTTGTAGCGCTACATGGAGACAACACACAGTGGTGCGGGATATAATATGACTTGGCGGCATTAGTGTCAGAGGAAGGGATCTCTGTCATATGACCACTATCTAGATAGTCCTGCATAAAATCGTTATACGATTTACGCAAAGAAGAACAGTTAGATAAACGCATTTCTAATTTATTAAAACGTCGCAGAGCGATGGTTCGCATGTTACGAAAAGTCGGTTCAGTATTTTTAAATGGGAGCTCAACAATAAATTTACCGCTCGAGTCACGCTTGTAGGTAGAAAGGAAGGAGTCCTCACAAGCGGAATCTTCAAGTGACAGTGTTTTTTCCATCATGGGTAGATCCTCGATCTCCCATAGACGTTTCAGATCGTCTTCTAAATCATTTTTAGATACATAAAGAGTTTGAACAGATGATAAGCTAGAGTACAGCGAAGGAATATTTTTACGGCAACTAGAGTGACCTAAAAATACCCAACCGAATATGGTATTTAGCCCCACGGGCGACTCGTTGTCGCCTGGGATCATTCCTTGCAGAAATACTTCGTTCCAAAGCTCAGACCCTAGAAGGAGGTCAATCGGACCAGGTGTGTGAAAGGTTGGGTCGGCTAACCTTATAAGACCTAACCTTTCCACAAAGTCAGTCTCCACTGTGACGGAAGGCATGTCATCACAAATTTTATTTATTACAATGGCCTCGAACGATAACTCTTTGCTTTGCTGCTGACCTTCCGGCCGAAGAGTGCATTCGACGGTACCCAATACTGGCGTGGAGGCATTACCCAAGCCGAAGACAGACGGGGCGTTACTTGAAACATTAAGCCCCAGGCGATTGGCGAGACTGTGGGTAATATAGTTTGCTTGACTGCCCGAGTCAAGCAAAACTCGAACAGTGTGAAAGGCACGCCATTTATCTAAAATATCCACGCGAGCAGTAGACAGAAGGACAGTTTTGTTTGAGGTACTATTTGTTGAAAGTCCCTGTACTCCAAGCGCGTTCGCTGTGGAGGCGGGCGGCTGAGTTTTATTCTCACTGCGCCCGACAGCGTTCGGAAAATGCAGTAAAGAGTGGTGACGGTGACCACATGTCCTACAACAACTTTTAGACGGACAGTTTGACACCATGTGACCGGTGCGTAGACAGTTGAAACAGAGTTGCTTGTCACTAACAGCTTGCGACCGAGTCGCGACAGTTAAATTTTGAAACTCGGGACAGTGAGAAATAAAATGCTTTCGAGAACATAAAAGACAAGGCGGTGGTGGGGACGGATAGGAAGAGGACTGATGGCCCACCAACGTGGTCGGATGGTCGCGTCTTGGCGCCGACGCAGCGCGTTCCGGGCGCGCCGCGTGTGCGGCGGCGGGCCGCGCGGGCCGCTCGGGGAAGGAACCCGCACCGGGACCCGCGCGCTCCACCGCCGTGCAATAGTTCTCAACGAATGACTCCAATGACCGATAGCTGGGAATGTCTTCCGACGTGACCGTCATTTCAAACTCTTTCCGTACAGACGGGTCCAACTTAAATAACAGTGTATAAAAGATAACAAAGTCCCACTGATCGATCGGCAGTAGTATAGATTTTAAAATGGCTAAGTTTTCTTGAAACGTATCTAAAAGAGCTCGAAAGGCCGACGCAGAGTGATTCTGCAGTTTTACATTAAGTATAGACTGCCAAGCCAAAAAGGCTAACTGACGTTTATTTTGATATCGTTTTACTAAAGTTTCAAATGCAATGTCGTAATTATCGGATGAGATAGGAAACGCCTTTATGAGGTTTAATGGTTCCCCTTTTAATGACGAAATTAAATACTGAAACTTTTCAATTTTTGAAATTTCGTTTTTATCATGTACCAAAGTACGATACAGATCGTAAAAAGTTATCCACGACTTGTAACCACCTTCGAAAGTGGGAATGTGTATCCGCGGCATGCGAATATGGTATGCAGCGGGAGTATTCTGAGAGACGGCCGTTTGTGAAGGAACCACATAACCAGGCTTTAAATCATCTTTAAATAAGGTGACTTTAATTTCTAAAATGTCCGTGAGTGTATCGTCAAAGCATTGGCGAGTTTCATCGGCCTCTGCGATTTCTTGCTCATCCGTCAACGACGCAACAATCTTGATGTGATTTTCCTCAAATAAAGTTTCATATGACTCTAATCTTTCCACATGAACCTTTAGGCGAGGTATTAACTCCGGATTTTCCATGCATCTTTTCGCACAGATATAAGCATCATTTAACCGCTTAAGCGCCAAATTACGCTTGGATTTTTCTATCTCTAACATAGTGACTAATATTATAAAAGCTATACTACAACAGTACACGAAACGAAAAACCCAAACAAAACCTAAACAAAACTTAGTTAAGTCTTTCAGAATACGGACGCCGCCCGGCTTAGGAATGCCAAGCGCCGCGAGTCTACCCGCAGTACCCACGCACAAAAAATATTAAACTCCGGTAACCACTTAAATTATGGAAACATTACGCAAAAGTAATAGTACATGTAATATATATCAACTGCACTAAGCATTTAACTACGAAATGAGATAGATAGCAACACTAACGGACAATAATATGCTCAAAGGTACGAAGGAATGCTATTACTGTTATCGAATTGCAGTATAAAAATCTACCATACTGTTTACTGGTGATCAAATTAATTTTATCCGGTTCGTAATGGATCAAGAAGTATGTAGCAGATATATTGCGCTATTTAGAAGGTAACGTAAAAGCATAAGGCTGTGAAAGAAACCCCCAGGCAACGATCAAGGAAATAGACAGCTCGCTCACCTCATGAAGTCCGATGGCCCGGCCAACCTCCTGGTGGCGGTAGCTCCTTGATCACTTGCGTTATCTAGGTCTTTGTATACACCAGAAATAGTCCACCACACAGATAGAAATACACCAAAGCACAGTGTTTAACGTCGAAAGAGTATAGCGTGCGCTCGCGTTGACAGCCGATAGCGTATTGACCGGTACGCGGGGGGTGGAGGTGCAGAGCCTCGTCGGTAAAGCCAAAGCACATGAGACAGCCCTCAGTGAGGAACCAATCTAGATTCCATGACAGTTGCCTTTACTATACAATAAATACTAAACAGATAATAAACTATAAAAACGCGAATCGTTCTTTTTCGTAAAAACAATGATCACGACACGTTAGGGTCTTTAAAAAAAAGTGATGAAAAACTCATTAGAGGACTCACTACTTGTGCCACCCTGAACACGAATAAAACGGGGGGTAAAAATGAATTATGGGTCATTTGCTATCCAGACATCACAGAAGTCACACCTGAACAGCTCCAGTAAGAGAAAACTCTGAAAAATGGATACCACGGCAGAAGAAGCAGCTCGAGTGGTAGCACTATTGCAATCAGGACTACGGCAGGTTGATGTTGCTCGACAACTCAACATAAGCCGTTTCCGGGTGAAACGAGTATCCCAGCGGTTCCAGGAGACTGGAGGCTACATCAGGAAGCATGGATCTGGGGGACGACGTTGCACTTCCGACAGAGACGACCGCTATATTGTGTCGACGTGTTTGCGTAAGCGATTCTCCAACGCTGTTGAGTTGCAACAGCAGCTCCGAACAGCTCGGAGGACGTCGGTGAGCGTCTCCACAGTAAGAAGAAGGCTGCGAGAGAAGAAAATCCTGCCTCTTAGGGCTGCTACGGGCCCCAAATTGACAGCAGAGCATAGGCGAGTCAGACTTCAGTTTGCCCGAGACCACGTGGATTGGACGTTCGAACAATGGAAGTCTGTCCTCTTCTCCGACGAGACGAGGGTATGCCTTTTCTGCAACGATAGGCGTAGAAGAGTGCAACGACAGTTAGAACGGTACTCACAAGCCTGCTTTGAAGAAACCGTCAGCTACGGAGGAGGATCCTGCATGTTCTGGGGCGGAATTTCAATCCAGGGCAAAACCGACCTTGTGTGCGTCTCCCGCACTGGAGGTGGACGTGGCCAGGGGTCCCTGACTGCTCATCGGTACATCACAGAGATCCTGGAGGACCACGTGGTCCCGTATGCTGGTTTTGTCGGGCCTGAATTCACATTCATGCACGACAACGCCCGCTCTCATACGGCGTTGATTGTTCGGGACTACCTGGATCAGGTTGGGATCCCCGTGATGCAGTGACCAGCGAGAAGTCCTGACCTGAACCCCATAGAGCACCTTTGGGATGATCTGAAACGCCGGGTGCGGTCTCGTGATACTGCCCCTGCCACCCTTGAACAGCTTCGGGACGCCGTCGTCGAGGAGTGGAGTGACATTCCTCAAGAACGCATCGTGACGTTGGTGAGGTCAATGAAGGATCGCATGGAGGCTGTAATTAGGGCTAGGGGAGGTAACACTAGGTTTTAAGTTTAGTTTCAAGAATTTGTTTTACTGTATTTTTTAATTTTGTTATGTTTTTAGATTGTGTAATTTTGGCGTGAATAAATGTTTTTCCTCTTTTCATGAAAAACTTTTTTTTAAGCTTAGTAATCATTATCAGATTTTTAATTAAAGGATTCAATAACCTTTAAAATGAGGCGCACACTCATACCTTATCTTAGATTAAATAGGGTTTCCGTTTATAGCTGCTTGAAGTCAACATACCAAAAGGTGCGATTTTTTGACGCCGAGTTTATTTGAGACAGAAAGCGTTTAGTGGTCAGTCGGCAGTCATCCGGAACACTATACTACCAACCAACAACGCGAAGTCTACCTTAATGCTGCATACAATTATTTATTATCAATACAGCCGACGACTGTTGAAGCTGAACGAGCTTTTTCTTCCGCAGGCTATTTTTGCAATAAGCTGAGAAGCTCATCAGCTGATAAATCTTTGGACGCTTTATCTTTCATGAGGGCCCATTTTCAGGGGAAAACAATAAGTAAATAAATAATAATTGAAGTTGTTCAAATAATTGTTGATTTTATGATGTTGACTACTGAAAATATAACTCTTAACTAAAATAGGAAAAATTACGTAATTCCGTAATTACGTAATTTTTAAAAATAAATCCGTAATTAATAACGTAATTGATATTTCCGTAATTTTGGAAGCCCTGCGGCACCGTATCTGTGCGTTCGCAGCTTTAAGGTAAACCATGAATAACCATCAACTTACCGGCATTATCAAAAGAGTAGAGAGGAAATCGCTGATTATACAGCTGACTCTAAAATGCGTCAATTTCCTTTGTCCGTCTTCTAAAATAAATTCCGGAATATCCGGTATCAAGCTGATCAGTGCTTTGAAATTAGCTTCAGCTGGAAACAAAACATTACTTACGTTTAAATTCTTGTTTATATTTTCTGTCAAATGCAAATATAATTTGTACCGAGATTTTGTTTTCGTGTTTTCTTATTACAATGCGAAATCTTTTTTTTATATTGCAATATTAAACGTGGTCCTATTCATAAATTAAATTGTTATCCGTGGCAAACAATATATAACCCGAAGTGTACCAAAGACATAAATGTTATTGACGGTCAACTACTCTGCTCTTGTGAACCAAAGGATTGACTAAGGCATAACTTGATTCGCTGGGTAATTTCTAGAAAGACTTACAAAATGGTGCTAACATCCTGCAATATAATGTCCAATATCCTATATCTAGGTACCTATAGTCTTCGGTAGGTAACGTATTTAGGTGATCGTGCAACTGTAACACGCACCTTGCCCAATGCAGTTGTTGAGCAGCGCGACCTGCCCGGAGAGCAGGTAGAGCTGCGCTTTGGTGAGCGTGCAGTGGAGGGAGGGCACTGTGACGAAGCAGTACGCGGCGCACGCGCGCTGCAGCCAGCCGCGCGCCGCGCCCGCGCCGCGCACCGCCAGCGCGTTCACGCACTGACAACACACTAGTATTGTACCTTACATATATCATAAAATCCAAGCCTGATATTTGCAATGCATCGAAACGCAGTACATTGCAATATATCAAATATTGTAGGGATATTTTTGATGGTTGGACATTTTTGATGTGTGTATTTGCCGAAACTTTCGTCCATGACTGTAAGGAACGGTTCAAGACACCCCGAGTTAGAAATAGTAAAGGAAACATAATGTTTGCAAACTTATTTTGCACGCCTTCTGTCCTATGTTGCAAGGTTTCGGTTTGGATGGTTTCGGTTCGAGAATGAGCCATTCTAAAACTTACAATAGGGTCGAGGACTATCTAACAGATAAAAAATACAACTAATAACACCTAAATAATAAATTATAACTTAGTCATAAAAATATATGTAAAAATTGTATATTGTGTAGAGGACACGGTTTCTGTAGGAGAATGTATCGAAACTTTTTATGTGGGTTGTCTCGCACCGTCATAAGCAGAGGTCGGAATAGGCAGTGCCTATTTGCCTAAACTTCGCGGGAGGAGACGTAACTAAGAGTGGTTACAACCACCAAAAAGAATGATTTCTTTTTATTGAATGCGGGACTTCCGGGATTATTTAATAATACATAAATGTGGAAATTGATACTAAAACTCAATATCACATGTTAAAAACATTTTCTTATGGAGCGTCCCCATTATCAGCAGGGTCGCATAATGCAGGCAGTAAGTACACGGCTAAAGGAGTCTCGATAAAATAAACAAGGTATGTAAAACAAAGTAATGAGGTAAAATATTATACCTATACTACGAAATACTTTGTTAGTTTATTTATTTACATTACAAATAAATCAGAATATGTCATTTAATCATGTAAAATTGTAGTTCCGCATTTATGTATAATAAAAAAAACGGAAATCCCGCATTCAATTAAAATAAATCATTATTTTTGGTGGTTGTAACCACTCTTACGTACGTCCTCCCGCGAAGTTTAGGCAAATAGGCACTGCCTATTCCGACCTCTGGTTATAAGTACTCGTAAGTATAATTTCTATTATTTAAATTTTTTCATTACTTCTACTTATTAGTTCTTGTGAAAATTCTGAGTTTTGACACATTTTCCTGCTGAACTACGCATGAATATATTTATTTTTTATTGTATGTTAGATTCATTGTTTTATATAATCCTAGGTTAAGTTTTATAATAATTGTGTAATATCATACGCAAAATATTTGAAAAAACGACTGACTGTTGAGATTCTTGCGGCGTTATCTTCTCAGCAGAGTGGTCTCTTGCAAGCGCTGGTAGATTTTTGACGTGTAAAATTGCTCGTGCGGCCTACTTACTGAATAAACATCTTTTATCTTATCTTTAATACTTAAGTAGATATTGTTTCGAGATCTGGACCTCAATAACCATAACACCTACGTATCTGTTTTTTGGATAATTATATTAAACTTGATAATCTTCCTACTGTTAAACGTAAAAACACAATTAAAAACAATAACCTCAGTAGTTATATGTTTCTAACACAACGTTTTTTTTGAGTTTTAGAAACCCTACGAACCCTAAAAATGACCCTTAAAGATTAAGGGAAAGAGGAGGTTCTTAATTCGTGGGTTTTTATTTAAATTTAATAATTGCGTATACTTATAACTTCTTAATCCTGGTACGCCGTTTTTAGAGTTCCGTACCATGATGGTAAAAAAGGAACCCTTATGGCCTTATGGTGAGACTTCGTTGTCTGTCTGGCTGTCTGTCTGTGTGTATGTCTGTACGTCACAGCAGAATTTCTCAGCAACTATAAATGCTATCAACTTGAAATTTGGCATAGTTAGTTTATAGTAATATATATACAGGGTGACTGGAAATTCGCCGTATTCCTTGAAAGGGGTTATTCTACAGCTCATTTGTAACGATTTAAGTCCAATCAACCAGGGGTCAAAACTCATTGGTTATCGAGTTATTCACGTTTTTAGTTTTTTTAAGCTATTGCATAGCTTCTATCGCGGGCCTTGAGCGCGGGGACCGAATCCAGAAATTCCGTAACGAAAAAACCTCACGCTCCCCACTCCGACGGGCAAGGAGGTGTGGCTTGAAGGCCGTGCATCGTCTAACGTCGTTTCAGTTCGGCAGTCTTCGACACGGCGTTGTGTGCGTTTGTACGACATGCAATAGCTTTACCGCGGCAGTCCCCGAGTGCCACACGTCTTTTTTTTTAAATACCCGCCTTTCGACCTAAAACTAGTCATTGTGTAAAAACTTCGTCATTTAGAAATAAAAAAAAACATTTTTCAAATAGCCAATGAATTACTGATTACGAAAAATAATAAAAAAATGCCAAAGAAATGCAAAGTTTTGCAAATAAAAGGATTTGAACTTAATTTTCATTTAAAAATGTACAATTAATAATAATAGCAGAAATGTTCGCGGTTATAGCTCCATCGTTTCAAAAAAAAACGCGGGATCGTTATCGTTTTTAAATTCACCTAATCGTGTTCTTTTAAATTTGCTTTTTAAAAACATAAAGTGCGTTCCATTTTTAACCGAAAAACGCGGGAAGTGTTTTAGTAAAATGAAAAGAACATCGTTCTCCTTTTTAAATTCGGCTAGTGGTGTTCTATTTTTAAATAAATTCGCTTTTTAAAACAAAGTGCGTTCCATTTTGAAATTTCGAGCACCTCGAAATTTTTGAGTAACCTACGTAATCAGTTACTTTCAACTTTCTTTCCATTTTGGACGATATTGATAACTAAGCTTATTTCTCAAATGCCTGCGTGCCAATTCAAAGAATACGCAGATATCATTTATTGTTACGGATTCTGCGATGGAGACGCGGCTGCAGCTAGAAGGGAATACCAACGTCGTTACCCTAATCGCCGTTTACCTCACGTAAGCGTGTTTGGTTCATCGTACCGTCTTATTCGGGAAAGAGGATCAGTTCAACGCCGCCAAGCTGACGCTGGAAGACCTCGACATGATACTGCTCAAGATGAAGAAATCCTTCAGGGTATGCGGACAGACGGCACTAATTCGACGAGAATTGTGGCTAACCGGCTCGGTATGTCTCAGTGGAAGGCGTGGTTTACACTGCACTCAGCTCGGCAGTACCCGTGTCATCACACTCAAGTACACGCCATTGAAGAGGGAGACCTAGCGAGAAGGATCTCGTCGAAGTAGTGCCGTCTGCCATCTCTGCATTGGCAAGCAGGCATTTGAGAAAGAAGCTTAGTTATCAATATCGTCCGAAATGGAAAGAAAGTTGAAAGTAACTGATTACGTAGGTCACTCAAAAAGTTTTGAGATGCTCGAAATTTCAAAATGGAACGCACTTTGTTTTTAAAAAGCAAATTTATTTAAAAATAGAACACCACTAGCCGAATTTAAAAAGGAGAACGATGTTCTATTCATTTTACTACAACACTTCCCGCGTTTTTCGGTTAAAAATGGAACGCACTTTATGTCTTTAAAAAGCAAATTTAAAAGAACAAGATTAGGTGAATTTAAAAACGATAACGATCCCGCGTTTTTTGGTTGAAACGATGGAGCTATAACCGCGAACATTTCTGCTATTATTATTAATTGTACATTTTTAAATGAAAATTAAGTTTAAAATGTCATAAATTGTACCTTTTTAGAAAGCTTATGAGTTGAGCAAACTATTCCTGTCATTTGTACGCGAAGTGTCATACTTTTTTTTTTAGTTATGCTTTAAAATGTTACAAAATTTGGAAAATAATTACTAGATTTTTCAACTTCAAATCCTTTTATTTGCAAAATTTGCATTTCTTTGGCATTTTTTATTATTTTTCGTAATCAGTAATTCATTGGCTATTTGAAAAATGCTTTTTTTTATTTCTAAATGACGAAGTTTTTACACAATGACTAGATTTAGGTCGAAAGGCGGGTATTTTTAAAAAATTCTAAAAACGTGAATAACTCGATAACCAATGAGTTTTGACCCCTAGTTGACTGGACTTAAATCGTTACAAATGAGCTGTAGAATTACCCCTTTCAAGGAATACGGCGAATTCGAATCGAAAAAACGATTATAGCAAATAGGGTGTCATATGAAAGAGCTCAATCTGCACATTTTAAAATATATATTTTTTATAATTTTCCGTGACGTACTTTTTGATTTATAGCCAACTTTACAAAAGAAATGTACAAAAAATAACCGTTACCCCCCAAATTAACTCCGAAGTTTATGAGTCCATGTTATCCAAAAAACAGATACGTAGGTGTTATGGTTATTGAGGTCCAGATCTCGAAACAATATCTACTTACGTATTAAAGATAAGATAAAAGATGTTTATTCAGTAAGTAGGCCGCACGAGCAATGAATCTAACATACAATAAAAAATAAATATATTCATGCGTAGTTCAGCAGGAAAATGTGTCAAAACTTAGAATTTTCACAAGAGCTAATAAGTAGAAGTAATGAAAAAATTTAAATTATAGAAATTATACTTACGAGTACCTACTTATGACGGTGCGAGACAACCCACAAAAAGTTTCGATACATTCTCCTACAGAAACCGTATCCTCAACACAATATACAATTTTTACATATATTTTTATGACTAAGTTATTGTTTATTATTTAGGTGTTATTACTTGTATTTTTTATCTGTTAGATAGTCCTCGACCCTATTGTAAGTTTTACACATTAACGACTTTTTCAAGTAAGTTTTAAGTACTGGAAATTATAACTGTAAAACTACGTCAGGTAATTTATTATAGAAATGGATGCATTGACCTACAAATGATTTATAAACCTTACGGACACGAAATTTTTAATAGTAATTTTATTTTTGTTTCTTGTGTTCAAACTATGTATATCACAATTCTTAATAAAATAATCTTGATTTTTAATGACATAAATAATATTCTCATAAATAAATTGTTTCTTTAACTAGTAATCTTAAGGAATCACAGGAGTTTAGGCTCTATATAAAACGAACGGCTCCTTTTTGGAAGACGAATATAGTCTGTATGTAAGCAACTTTTTCACGATCCAGAATATCGTACGACATTTATAACACTATGAAAATAACTATAATAAACTAAGCGATCTGTCTCAACATTGGTAAGTTGCCTGATTTACCTATCAGCATAAGCTGACGAACTTAATTTACCTGCTAGTACTGCTATATGGGGACTCCATTGCAAGTTTTTCCGTATGGTTATCGCTAAGAAAAGTCCCTAAGAATTATGTGACTTATTCATATTTTACCATAACGTTTCAATGGAGTAGCTTGGTCATATCATGTCGATTACTTACGTGCACTAGGGCCATCAGCACCGCGTCGAGTTTTATGAAAGCGGCCCGACTCTCGACGTAGAAGCTAAGCTGCTGTTCCAAATCGTCAGGGTATTTCACCACGTGGATATACTTGGTGATCAGATCTGCACAAAGTTTCACCTCGTCTTCCACCGTCACTGCACTACGAAATAAATGACATTTCATTTTAGAAGTATATATTACGTATGATCAGGAGGTAAATCATTTCGGTCTAGAGATTAGCAATATTTAATGATAAATCCAGACAAATCTATTTTACGCTGTTTTTGCTGAAACAGAAACCCAATCGGCATTTATCTCGCAGATAATCAGATCAAACGCGGTACAGTATTGTTTGCTTTACATTCATAGCTCTCTTCTGCTCATGTCCTCATATGTACAAGAGACAAGTAAGACGCACAGGCGGTCCCGACCAAGAGAGAATATGAGAAGTATTCCGTTATGCCCACGGTAGCTGTTTTTAGTTTCGTTTCGTTTCCCGTCTGCTGCGCTGATACTTTCCGTAGTCGTATATTTTGCGTCAAACTGTAGGACGTCCCTATCTAAGGGGAATTGGGTTGATAAACTGCTTGATTATGGATTCCCCAAGCATCACCTCGACTGCGCCTAAAACACTGTTACTTGCGAAAGTGCAAGTGACGACGCGAGATGACTGCGTATTTTCATCTCGAACGTCAGTAGTTATTGCATCGATCTCGTTTTTTACATTAAGGAAAGTTTAGTGTGCAAAGCCGATAACACCCAGCTGATTCAAATAATTTGCTTTAATAAATTAATTACGTAAAGAGTTTTCTCACTTGATAGATTCATGCAATATGCAGCACAGCCGCATCAAGCTGTTGATCACGATGTGATCCTCAATTTGTACCAATTTGTACTTTGAAAAAAATATGGACATAACGGTTTTTGCCATCATCGTGCGAGCGTTCGACGTTTGCACTAACTCCACTAGAGGCATGAACGCGTCCTGTAAAACGAAAAACACGTTGTAAAGCGTGATAACCTAAGACGATAATATATTTAAAAAAAGCATATGGCAACCGACAAACAAAACTGTAGCAAATGACGTAAGTAGGTATAAAGTAATAATTAATAAGACGAAGTAATGTAAACAAACGGCTTTACGTTGCAATGGTCCATTCACATTACCATGAGGAACAACTCCTCAACATCAGGAATTGAGTTCAGCATCCTCCTTAGAACAAATTGGAAATTTCCAGAGTATTCATCGGCCGGCTTCCCACACTTAATCATGTAGCGAATAGTCCCTCGCAGGATTATATTGACGTGTTGGGTCTAAAACAAATACGAAGAAAATATTTAATTACTTTTAACTAAAAAATACTATAAATGTGGCAATAAACCAACTTCATCATACAATAGGGTCCATGGGACTTAATAAATAACGCAAAAATACTATTTTGATACGATAGGATCGCTTCGATCGAGCAATACACGCACCGATAAATGCGTACAGGCAAACTGCAGCCAAGGAGCCAGCACACTCAGGAAGCTCGTGGTACACTTCATGCTGTTGGCGATCTTCCACCAAGTTTGTATAAGAGACTCCGACGCCACGTGGTGATAGTTGTCGGCGCCGCATAGATGCTCTCCGAGTGCAGTCAGTATTTCGCTCAACATTACTAACCAAATTAAATGTAAATACACCAATTAGACACTTAAACAATGAAAATGAAACATTATTCAATTCATGAAAGCTTCCTAGTATTATTAAAATAATAGATATAATTTCCATTACTACTTACGATTATTTATTAGAATAATCGATCGATCCAATAATTTAAATCATCAGCTTCTTCACCACAGCTAAATAATAAAATTATAATAAACAACAAACCCATTTTGTCAGCAGCTCCTTGAACCATTTCTAATATTTTTGATGATTTTTTATTTACACTTATAGAATCAAAAGCTGATACTAGTAAATAAAGGAGCAATTCGCTGTAAAAATAAAATAGACATTTAATCATTACCATTTCTTAATAATAACCAACTATCATCCGGATAAACCTAATGAACACACTTATTTTCCATTATCTCGCACTGCTGAAGTAATTCTTCCAGAAGTGTCAGCTTGCACTTAGCGGAATTGACTGTTCCATACATCAGCCAATCTGCTGCCGGGACATAAAGACTCAAGTATTTGTCGAGAGTCAATAACTGGACTTCATATTTCTTTTTCAAGGATGGATGAAAAATCTAAAACGTATTCACAATTATTAAATAGAATTACACTTTCATGCTATACTTACTGCCTAAATTCATATAATTAGAAATAATTTCATACTTGCTGATATTCTTCTACAAACTCCTTTAAATTATCATGAAAGTATTCCTCACACTCATTCCCCAGTAAGTTAGCTGAAACTTTACAAAGGTAGAGTCGCAGGTATGTGGCTACTAATGGGTTGCCGACGCCTCTGATCATCATCGTAAGTCTCGCTATGGCTGGTTTAATGTCCTCTTTGGCAATGAACGAGTAGCACTTGAGAAGGGACATCTCCATGTACAGTCGCGGAAGCAGCTCTCTTATAGATGCCATTTTGAATAACCAGTTTTGACAGGTTTCTTTGGCTGCTTCAGGGACCTCGTTCGGATTTATGTCTTTAAGAGTCTTTGCTTCATTTTGTCTTAAAATAAAATTTAAAAGCTAATATAAGCAAGTAAATTAGGTTTGGTTGGGACTAGATCAATTTGTGTGAAATTGTCCCCTGATATTCATTTATTTATTACTTGCTCTTCAAACTTAGTTATCACTTATCAACTACAGGTAATGAAATCAATAATAAAATTAAAGAAAATAATTTACTTAATTCTGAACGAGATAGAGGTAAATACGGTCTCACCCATAGCTTCTATCTTTAAGTCTCTCAAACACCAAGTTCCCAAATGTATCCAAAATATCTATTATTAACACAAATTTGCTGGGATAGAACTGCATGACGTTAACGTCAGATAATAACTTGGAACATTGAATGGCGATTTTGAATGCTTTGACCCTTTGTTCTGAGGCCCAAGCCTAAAACACAAAAACATGTACATATTTTAAAAAATGTTTTCTTTTTTAATTTTGCAAAAATTATGTCAAAGACAATTATACCTTTTTGAGTTCCTCATTGAGCACATTTATCTTTGTGACAAATTCCTGCTGGGACAGACCCATAGTTTTTCGAACTGTATCTTCGTCAAACTCATCCAGTTGTTCTAATCTATGCTTTACTTTCTCATTTAAATTAGAAACCTGTCGAATAAGAGCTGAAAAAGAACTAACTTAAAACCAAAAAAAAAGAAAACAAAAAAAATATTAGTTTATAAATGCATGATGATTAGGATTATTTATAACATAAAAGTACGATGAAAACTGTATAAAATATAGGTTAGCGAAAAATAATTTGGTAGTAAAAGTTCAAACACTCAAAAATGAGGGCGCTGTTCAGTATAAAATTGGCCACATGATCCAATTTTTAACCAAACTTTGATGCTTAATGAGGTGGTATTGAACGTTGGTCGCCACTTGAGAACATTGTAGTTCCACTATGACAGCTGATAGGACAGGTGGTGAATACGACAAACACTTTTTTGTCAAGATATACACATAATTTTTTGTGAGTGTACCACTTTAAAATCGCCTTCAATAGAACTTGCAAAATGTGTAAACAAAACTAAACAAACTAATTCACCATGAATACTCGATAATCACGTACTTTTAATGATCCAGTGAGGTCTTGGCAATGATTTATACACTAGACTAGATCATTATTTTCATATGAAGTTTTAGATGAAATAACTATTTATTATTCGTAATTTTGTAATAAAAACATGCTTGGTGAATTATTGAGATTATGTATCAATCAGTACTAATTTGTTTACATCGTTGACAAGTTCTATTGACGGCGACTTTACATGGCTACATTCAATACCTTTTTCACCACCTGGAAGAAAACTGCTGATAATAGTGAGCTTTTCTCCAGTGGTGTATTTGTTGAGGATGACGGCACGCCGCGAATTCCATGCCTTAGAATAATTTGTGAGACCATCAAGTCGTTCAACAGGAATTGGATCCTGAAAAGATAATTGAAACCAAAATAATAACACACACCAACATTACCTTCTACGAGTATACCTGGGTCTACTTGGGGTTATCACTGTGGTAGCTCGTATAAACACGTATTGTAAAGACTATCTTGCTTTTTAGACTTTTTTATATAGTTCAGTGATACAAACCTTGCTGTCTGTCTGCGTAAAACTCGTTTATCGCTTTACCCTCGTGATCTATTCAGTTTTCCGGAACAGAATGTATCCTATATATCCTAATCTAGGACATAGACGATACCGTTCATGCGTGATTGATAGACCAAATCCAAAACATACATTTACAATATAAGCAAAACTGTGAAATAAGTTAAAATTTAAATAAAGTTTAATAATATTTGTAGTAAGCTAAGTTGATCAGACATTTACTAATATATTATTGTTAAACACTTTAGAATTCTTTTTTGATGTGATTGTTTGTTCTTGAATAAATGAAAAATATATATAAGTATAATAAATGCGGAAACGGTTTGTTACTTTGTTTAATTTTGATTTAATTCATATACTAAAGCTTGTCCCAGTAAAAAATGTCGCTTATAAATTAAAAAAATATCCGTATTAAATATTAAAATTCACCAAATTTTCTGATACCGTTTTATTTGATATTCCTTTAAATATTATTATTTACGCATAAAGACCAGTTTAGGATTAGTTCATCCAGAAACTTCTTAATTTTCCCTTGACCCCTGCCATCAAAGTTTGTACATCGTCATCGGTGATCAGTTTGGAAGCTTCATTCCACTTCCGCTTGAAGTCTTGAACTGAAGTGGCATTACTTTTATGTTTTAAAAACTTCTGTTTCACACGAGCCCAATATTTTTCAATGGGTCGTAACTCCGGGCATCCTCCCAAGGATTGAGTTTTTTCAACAAAATCGACATTATTTGCTTTGTACCACTCTATTGCTTCCTTCGTGTAGTGACACGTGGCCAAATCAGGCCAGAACAGGACAGGTGAAGTATGCCTCTTAATGAATGGCAACAATCGTTTTTTGAGGCACTCATTCAGGTATATATCACCATTTATGGTTCCATTAGCAAAATATGGTGTACTGCGTTTGCTACATGAACAGATCGCCTGCCATACGAGAACTTTCTTTCCAAATTTATCCATTTTGATAACCTTATACTCTTCACTTGCTACTTTTCTGTCGCTCCCAGAATAATAGTTATGTCCTGGAAGTCATTTGAATTCAAGTTTGTAGTAAGTTTCGTCATCCATAACTGTACAATATTTTTTCTTAGTAATTTTTTAATAAAGCTTTCTAGATCTCGTTTTAGACTCTTTTGACCGTTTTGCATTTCTGTTGGGCACTTTAGTTTGTTTAAACGTTTGTTATAGAACAATTTTTCTTCACTCGTTGCACTGTAGATTTCGAGGTTTTAAACTTCTTGGCCAAGTCTCGTACAAAGAGGGTAGGTTTTTTCTGTAAAGCTGTTATAATCTTCTTCTCGATATTCTGGTTTACAAACCCTGGTTTACGTCCACTTCCAGGCCGTCGCCGTATACCACCTGTCTCCCTGAACCGTTTTAAAACCCTTTGAACGGTTGTTGTAGACGTTTTCAGCTCCAACGCCACTTTCTTCGCAGAGATGCATTTACGTTGAACATATTTGTACAAAAAAAAATCGTGTAACTTTTCTTACACCGACGACATCGTTGAACATCTAGTACTGACAACGTTTTTTTTATTTTTTATTTATACATTATAGAGCATCCTAAACGGGAAACATAGTTTTCAAACTACTTTAGATTTCATACTGATATACAACCCCATCTAATAACCAGCGACATTTTTTTCTGTGACAAGCTTTAGAGGGGTGCGTCCCACGAGATATAACTACAAAATAACTATTTTCATGTTACTAACGTTTACGAGATATAATGAACGTTAGCTATAATAACAAAATCAATATTTTTATAAGGAATAACGGACAAGTCATATAATATTCATTTTATATAATATTTTTTAATATAACACTCACAATGACTAATTTCAGTTCGTATAACATACACGACATATAGCGATCATAATACATATTATCTTTTAGTATAAGTGTTACAAGATATAATATCGTATGATATAAATGTGAGCGAGCGAAGCGAGCGAGCAAGACTTCTCTGGGCAGAACCGACTCGGTTAGGTTAGGTTAGAAGGCCTAGGCGGGAGCTTTGCTCGAGGTTATTTTTTTTTTGCCCAGAAAATTCAGACTGCTGCCAGTAAAGTTAGTAAGGTAAGGTTGATTGTTAATAAAGAAGGCCACTTAATACTGAAAATAGAATTTAAATTCAAATAACACATGCATGTATTTATATTATACGTGTATTATGTTTTTTGATGTTAGATAATTTGATTAATATATCTTTTAAATCTTAGGTGTTATGAACGTTATACGTTTTATAATAGTTATATAAATTGATATTATATATTAATAACGTTATACTGTATGGAAATAGATATTTTGAAATTATATCTTCCGTTCATTATATCGCACCTTCGGTAGAACAAGGGCACAATGTACTATATGATTATAGGGGCAATTGTGCCCTTGTCCTTCCGAAGGTGCGATATCCAGTGAACGTTATACTAAACGTGTTTATACAAAGTGAGCGTATATATTATGAGTGTTATATTATCAGTTCTTATATATTTTATTACTTACCCGCTTTAGAGCAGCACACTGCAATTTTGTACGCGTAAAAAGAGTTTCCCGCTACTCCCCAGGTCGGTCGGTTAGTCGGTCGGTCGGTCGGTCGGTCGGCCAGTCGGTCGGTCAGTCGGTCGGTCGGTCGTTCGGTCGGTCGGTCGGTCGGTCGGTCAGTCGGTCGGTCGGTCGGTCGTTCAGTCGGTCAGTCGGTCGGTTGGTTATTTGTTCCCTCGTACCGGCTTAACGGTTAGCCCGACTTCAACAAACAACGTCTCTTTAAATTCGTCTTAGCGTCAAGAGTATCTAGTCTCTATACTTTCATTTAAATAAAAATTAAATGTCTGATTTAAAAGTATACAACATGCGTTTTAACATACATACACACACAACAATATCAAAACATGGGGACAATAATATGATAAGTAATATACAGTAACTATGTTAGCCTCTGCAGAAGGCGCAATAACTCCTGGCTCCTCCTCTAACGTCCTGTGACTCTACGTTGTACAAAACGTAAATAAATAATTAAAACAATTTTTGAATGGCATTAAAATGTTTTAGTTTTAATATAAAAAAAATATTAAAAATCGAATTTTATAACAACGGAAACTCAACTTTATTCTATGGGATTCAAATCCCAGTAATAAATTGTTATTTTTATTGGTATGAATGTTCTGGAGTGTTCTACATAACTGGTCCATCTATTGCGTACTTTCCAACCTTTTAACAATGTTATTACTAATATTTACTTATTTTTAATAGGGTGTATTACCTCTGCCAGATCCATTTGCTCAAACCTAAGCAATGGATCTACTTCTTCAAATGCTGAACTCCATTTGTTCAAGTGTTCTATAAAACTAGTGGTAGAACTCAGTTTCTGAAACAATTGATTTTGATGAAGATTGTGTTTCTTTCTTTAATTAATGAATAAGAGCAATACGAACACCAAAAATAGTGATGTTAAATAAATATAATAATAATAATTTCCTGTCATCACGGACAGGAGTATTGTCGCCAATAAGCCTGATATCGTGTTGACAGATCGATCTCAACGCCTCGTCGACGTCACCATCCCGCATGACGTGAACCTCGTGAAGGCCTAGAAGGACAAGCTCAGCAAGTACCTTGACTTGTCTCACAATTCGACCGCCATGTGGTATGTTGACTCGATGATCATTATCCCGATATTTGTTTTGGCAAACGGTCTTATAGCGAAGAGTCTCGACCAACACCTCAAGAGACTCTCGCTAGATGGATGGATCAAGGGCCAGATACAGAAGGCAGTACTCCTCGACACGGCACGAATTGTGAGGAGGTTCCTCTCTCTGCAGCCCTAACCACCGGTAGCTTGAGCACTGCCCCGCTGCCGGTGGCACCCATAGGTTAGGTTTTTATAATCTTTTTTTTTTTGTATTAGGATTGTTATTTTACTTTTATATTTGAATACTTCCTGTAAAATATCTAATTGACAGAAAGTTTTATAAATATCTCATTTAATCATTTATTTCAGAATAATCCTATAATAATTATTTCAGATTAATAAATAATTTCCATATCCAAACAACTAAGTGTTAAAAAAAAAACACTGCTTCTTTAGTTTCTCCTTATCTCGGTTCCCCATTCATACACCTTTTTTTTTATTATACTATAGTGCGTAATAACAGCTTGATATTTTTGTATAAACTCCTAAATAACAGAATTGATTGTGCTTGCCTGTTTTCTAAACTGGGTTTCCACAAGCCTAGACTATTGCCCGGTTCCTATATTCAAGAAACAAATCGTTTTCCTTACGGGCAGTAGCGTTATGACATTTGCTACGTACAAAATGTGTCAAATTTTAACGAGACGTCACAACTCTACCAACGGTTTTGAATATAGGAACGCACCATAAGCCTACTCTCATGCATGTAACTATGTGCCATTATCTATTAGCTGAAAAAGATGTGTTTTTTTTAACCTATTTCTGTACTATGTCAGTATTACAACAGTATTTAAAAAAATAGTAATTTTGACAATAACTCAATTAGTTTAAGTAAATTTAAAAATATCATTGTATGCTCATTACAAGATTAAGCCTTAACATTCTTATGGACAGGATAGTGATGAAATACACTAACATAAACCCCAACCCTTACTACAAATCTCATATTAAACACTCCATTATGCTAATTTTCTGTGCATAACATTAGATTTTGCCAATATAGAAGTAAAAATTGATATTTTCCTGACATTTTTACTAGCCTAAATGATTACAGCAAAAAAAATAATTTTTGTTTGATAATATACATACACTCACACCTTCATTCCCAGAATGGGGTAGGCAGAGCTACAGCATTACCAACAACCCCAAAAACTTGTTAATTCTGTAACCACATTTTTCTCAATCAGGCTAAGGTAATTACCAGTATTAATTGACAGGTTGCAAGCCCTAATCGCCTAACAGTACTACAAGCCTTTATTCTCTTAGTCGCCTCGTACAACTTCCATGGAAAGACATGGAGTGGCACTATTTTAAGCCGGCAACCACACGGCTAATTTGAATTGATGTAAATAAAACTTCAAATTACTATAAATAATGTTTCCAACAAAAAAAATCTCTAAAATAAAATAAACAGAGTTATGGGACCCAGAACTTAGTAAAATTTAATACTGCACAACACTAACAGGCTCTGTTTATTCACTCAGCTCAACAATCATTTAAAAATTGTGTAATATTGACACAATTCTAATATTTAAAAAAACAAGTCTTCCCTTTTGCTACCCCCTAGCCGTAACTATGTTTAATAAAATCAGACAATATTGGCTTCCTATTTATTACCTCAATATATTTAAAGTGGTCAAACTATATTCATGTATTCTTATGTATAATTATTATAAGAGTTGGTCTGTTGCCATAGTTTTAGGTAACCTTTAAATAAAATACTATCACAGAATCAATGGGTTTTCTATAAGCAGGGAAAGAACTTACAGATGTTACAACATTTAATTTTAGAGGATGATTGGTCACTTCCAACTTCGGATATTCATGGTTGACGTGTTTTCGTTTTTTCTTAGAGGCCCTGTAATAAAGTTTAAATAAAAGATACAAAGTGAAAAGAGCAAAACACACAAACGTTTAATGGGTAGTAAAAATAACAAAAACAAACCATTCATGATAACTGGGCATTTTGAACACTAACAAGCAAGATGGTTTAAATTGTTGCAGATATTATTTACTACAATATTCCACTCGATCAAATCAAAATAAAAACAAATTTAGTATGTTAAAATTGATTGATAGATTGACATTAATTGTTCTCCCACTTAAACTGTCGTAGCAAGTGTCAAATGTCAATGTGTCAACTTGACATCAAACTGTCATTATGCTGGAGCCACATCTGCGGGATTTGGCGAAGATTCGCGTTCCCAAGCGTGCATTCCGCAGGTGTAAACTAGGCGTGTGCGGATTCGAATTTCGAAACGATTAGAGCATTTAAGTTGGGCTGTGTGAAAGCCACATCTAAGCTTGAACTTTACAGAGTTGGGGTTCTGTATGTTCGTTTGCGTTCTTCATGGCTTCATTTTCGAAATTATTATAAATACTTACCTACTGAATAAATAAAAAATGCTACTCGATAATGGCGCTTTCTTTATCACAGTATCCGTGTATTTTTGATGAACACAAGTTAAGTTCGGGACATATTTAGGTACCAATTATCAGCACTAAGTAATTTATTTATTATGAAAGTATAATATTATTTACTATCGGATATTATTTTTAGTGGTGATGGAACCTTCTGCAGGGTCCATCCGGATCGCTACCTAACGTTAAGCAGCAGTGTTCGCATTGTTGTGTTCCGGTGTGAGGATAAGAGGCAAAACTACTAACATAGATAGAGGCATTCCACCTTAGCCCTCACGGTTGGCAATAGATTTGCAGCATTAGGATTTAAAATAACCTTGATAACTAGATAGACGTGCGAGTAAGTTCGCCGTACTTATGGCTTGACGACCTTATAGGTCTGCGTCCGTAGACCTTTTTGTCGGGTCATAAATATCAGGCTGAAACTTTCTAGATCGCTTCATTTCAGTGAGTCGGACAAACTTTATATTTGACAAAAATCTCGGTAGTGGGGACTAATTTTGCTAGAGGGCTTGAAACATGTCGATAAGTCCGGGTGCCAAAAATTTACTAATACCAAGCCGATTCTTATTGAAATTTAAAGATTAATTTAAGAGAAAGTCAAAAAGTAGATTGTCCGACAAAATTAATGGGGACTATGCGCCAGTCGGACATACTGAAAATGTTGGAAATTCCAACTCAAAAAAGTGATTAATATCAGGCTAATTTTTTTTTATGGGTAAATTAAAATTAATATAATACAACCGTAACGTTGTCCGACAAAATTTATGGGGATATGCGCCAGTCCGACACTCTAAAAATGTCGAAAATAACAGCACAAAAAAGTTATTGATATCAACCTAATTTTTATTTTTTCAGTAA
The DNA here is from genome assembly GCA_927399475.2 of Acleris emargana. Classification (NCBI taxonomy): domain Eukaryota; kingdom Metazoa; phylum Arthropoda; class Insecta; order Lepidoptera; family Tortricidae; genus Acleris; species Acleris emargana. The sequence goes on from OV656837.1 coordinate 12,404,376, forward strand.
TAAAATAATGTTTCAAACGTGATTCTACGATTGTCCGACAAGAAATGTGGGGAATACTAATAAAAATCGATAAAATATCTATTAAAATTATTCGTTCTGTATACAGCATTTAAGTATACCTATATATATCTCCCCTCTCTCCCTGAACGCTGTCTGTGTGTTTCTGTTCTGTGTTTGGCTGCATGAGAGTGAGTGAGAAAGATGATGGGGCAGAGAGCGCACCCAACTACCCAGAGTTACAAACACAAACACTGGCCGCGTGGCGTCCATAACCTATTCACATGCACGCAGCCACGCCATCCTTTTTGTCAACCCACACCGAATTTTCTTTATTTAAATAAAAAAAAACTTTTTTCGTTCAGCTGTTGAAGTGCTGCCCTTGTAAAGAAGAAATTGTTCATCATGCAGTGTTTCTTGTGTGAATTAAAAATAAGTGAAAAAGACAATTTCAAAGAAGTGAAAGAAACTGTTAAAAAGTTCTCCAAAAATATTTTGGAAAATTGTCACAAGTTTAAGAATGCTCGAGAGTATCATCGTCATAAATATAAACAAGCAGAATTACCTGTTTAGCTTCTATTTTTTTAATTTTATACGAACCCTCCTGACAAAAATCTGTAAGCTCGTATTTTGACACGTCTGTATGATTTAGAGGAAAACAAGATTTATTTTATCGCTTGACTCCATCAGATAACGTATTAGCAAAAAATTTAGCGTGTGGAAACCACGCGCGGTAGAAGGCGTAGCCTTCTTTAACCATTTGTTATATATATACTACTTTGATACTTAATAGTTTTCAAAATTATCAATTAAAATTTGTGAGAAGTAATTTATTTTTGTCAAGTTTTTTGAGTCAAGTCTTATGAAAAACTTCTAAATGTGTGATAATAAAACTAATATTTTATTCATCAAAGCAACAAAAATTTATATTATTTTTCTGAGATTATCTAATTAAAAACAAAAAGGGTAGCTTAAAAAAAAGTTAATACATTAAACATGAGCCAAGTACAGCTACATTTATTCACAAACTTCTAATTGTGGTAGAGAGGTTAAAACCTCTTGTATACTATATAGTGCGAAAGATGTTATAGTTCTGCCAGTGGAAGTGGAGGCTTGGAGAATAAACGTAGTAAATTAATGAAAAGAAAGCTTTGAATATTACCCTTGTATTTTCATATCGACGTGACAGAACAAAATTCACAGTGACATTACGTTTTTTCTGAATATAAAATAAACATAACCGGAATACAAAAGAGGTTTGAATACTCAAACTGCAACACTTTCCCTTATTCAAAACTTCTGCATTCCAAGGGCTGAACAGAGAGTACAAAATCTTGGACGCGGCAACCCTTTCGTTAGGATATCAGCCAGCTGGTCCGTTGTGCCGATTCTCTGTACATCTATTGCACCTTCAGCAACTAGCTCTCGGACATAAAAATGTCGAATACGTATGTGCTTCGTTCGCTTGTGAAATTCCGGATTATGTGCCAAACGAACAGCTGCTTCGTTGTCGACAAACAATGCAGGAGTATTCTTCAGCTTAGTCAACTCTTGCATTATTCTGGTTAGCCAAACTAATTCTCTGGCTGTCTCACTAGCGGCAACTAACTCTGCCTCTGTAGTAGAAATAGCCACCGATGCTTGCCGTTGACTGAGCCAGGATATCACGCCTCCTGCATAGCGGCAGGCCACGCCTGTAGTAGATCGGCTGGTCGCTCGATCTCCTCCATGGTCAGCATCGCTGTATCCTTCGAGTTTTCCAGCTTTATGCGGATCATATTTGATTCCATAGGAATACGTCCCTTTGACATAACGCAGAATTCTTTTTACGCCAAGCCAATCTTCCTTAGAGGGGAATTCTAATTTTCGGGAAGCAACACCAACTGCATATGCAATGTCCGGACGTGTTCCGACCATGAGATATGCTAAAGCACCGACAGCTTCTCTGTACGGATACTTTTCATTCTTGTCAGTTTCGACTTTCCCTGATTGTGAAGTTTCCATGGGTGTCGTTACAGGATTACAATTCGCCATCCCAAAACGATCCACGATTTTTCTCGCATAGGCTTCCTGATTTATGAAGACAGAACCGTCCTCTCCTCTTACGATTTGTAGTCCAAGGTAATACGACGCGGGCTTCGTCGTAATCTGCAATCGTTTCCGTAAATCGTTTAGAAAAGATTTTGACAACTCTTCATCAGTTGCGGCCACTAATCCATCATCTACGTATAATGTGATTAACAACTTTTTCCTATCTATTTCCTTGGTGTACAGACAACAATCAGCCTCGCATTGCTTAAAGCCCATCTCTAGTAGAATTCCTTCGAAACAAGAGTTCCAACATCTCGGAGCTTGTTTTAAGCCGTATAAGCTTCGATTCAGTTTCCAGACTTTAGATGTTCCGTCGCTAAAGCCTTCAGGTTGCTGCATATAAATTTCCTCTTCAAGGTTTCCGTTGAGGAACGCTGTAGCAACGTCAAACTGAACTAAGTGCATATTCTCCTTAGCACTGACACTCAGTAGTGCTCTAACGGTTGCTAGGCGTGTGACAGGGCTGAAGGTTTGATCGTAATCGATTCCTTTTCTTTGTTTAAAGCCCTTCACAACAAGCCGTGCTTTATACTTATCTATTGAGCCATCTGGGTTTCTTTTCGTTCGTAGAACCCATTTGCACGGAAGCGCTTTTCTTCCCTTCGGTAGATCACATGCCGTCCACACATTGAGATCCTTTAGGGACTTCATTTCGCTATGCATCGCTTTGCACCATTCTTCACAGTCGGTCCGATTCATCGCATCAGCAAAATTCGACGGGTATGTCTCTGCTAAGCACACGTAGTCGTTGAGTCTGTCGGGCCGTCGTATTTCGTTGCGATCGCGCAAACTGTAGTGTGGCAATTCAGCGTCATAGAATTCATCTGCCTCTGGATTTCCAGGATGTGGTTCTTCACGTTCATGATTATCAGAGACTGAGAGCCGATCATCTTCACGGTCTCCTTCGGGTTCGGGTACTGGATCATGATGAGCATCCATATGTTGAGCGTGGTCCTCGTTCCTGATGGTGCTGTCCATCGGCAATCGCAATGTGTACTCCCTCGTATTTGCATCGTTCTTTACACAGTCAGGGTGAACATCACTGTTAGATAGCGGTTTTTCATCAAATGTGACATCACGGGAACGGACGAGGCTATTGCTGTTACCATCAGTGATCCAGATACGGTAGCCATCTTCATCGTAGCCGACAAGTCTTCCTTTGATGGCTTTCTTATTCATCTTCTTCCGTTTTTGTTTTGGTATGTGGACGTAGGCATCGCATCCTATGATCCGAAGATGTTTGATAGCCGGTTTTTTTCCACACCAAAGTTCGTACGGTGACTTGTCCTTGTTGTTTGTCGGACCAGTTCTATTGAGGATGTACGCGGCGGTGTTTATAAGTTCTGCCCAGAGTTCTTGTGGCATCACTTCGTGTGCATACATCATAGATCTCGCTTTTTCAACCAAAGTTCTATTCTCGCGTTCGCTTACACCATTTTGTTCAGGTGTGTATGGCATTACCAGTCGTTGTTGAATTCCATGGGAGTCTAATAGTTCTCGAATGGACTTGTTGTCAAATTCGCCACCGTTGTCGCTTAACAGGCATTTTATGATATGTCCTACGGTCTTTGTCTGAGCTAACATTAAGGCGAGCTTATCCTTAACCTCTGACTTGTATCTCAGAAAGTATACCATACGGTAGCCTGTGTAGTCGTCTTTGAACAACACGTAATACTGGAATTTTGAATAACTTGCTTGAAAGGGTCCACACACGTCTGTATGTACGATTTCCCCTGGTGCGGTAGCTCGGGTCCTCGTACCGAATTTAAGTCTGTGAGCTTTCCCATAAATGCAGCCTTCGCATAACTCCTTGTCAAGAGGAAGGTCTAAGTCCAGTTCACGTTTAACTGTAGCTCTCACATGCCTCTTGTTTTGATGCGCCAACCTCTCGTGGTATAGTTGCATAGTATCGGATGTCGCATAGACTTCGGCAGGATTCGTAGGTTGTACGACTCTGACGTCTAGTCTGTACAATCCACCTTCTTTCTGACGTTTTCCTACTAAGCAGGGTTCTCCGTTGACATAAACGGTGCATTCATTTGTCGTCGATGAGAACTGACTGCTCGGAATCTTGTCGTGTACTGCCAGTACCGAAAATAGATTTTTTGTAATGGCTGGGACGTACCACACATCTTGCAGGGTTACTCGTTGTAGCTTCCCTCTTACATTTGCTTCAAGTATTACTGAACCTTTGCCTTTAGCACGAATCGAATTGCCATTAGCCGTTGTTACAGTACGGACCTCGTCAAAGCGTTGAAAATGTTGATATATATCCACCCGGTTTGTCACGTGACTCGTGGCGCCGTTATCCACATACCAGTTTTTTGTGTCAGCATCGATCGAAAATATTCCTGTGCTCTCTATGGACATTAGGATCATGTTCGCGGATTTCGAGGAAGATGTTGCTTGCGAATTACTGCTTTTCGGAGGCTTGCCGTCTTTGATCCACTTCTGACAGTTTCTCACTCGATGGCCGATAGCTTGGCAATAGTTGCATTTCAACTTCCTGTCCTTCTTCTCTGCAGTAGACGTGGTGCCGGAATTTGAAACGAGAGCTTCCTGTTGAAGTAAGTTGTTACTCTGCAGTGCTCGTTCAAATGCACACAGATGGCTTGTGAGACTTTCTATATTTCGCTGGGATTTAGGTAGCAATAGCCAACTGCTTCTGAAGGAGAAGTAGTTCTCGTCGAGAGTATCCAGGATCTTGCAAAGGAGTAGTAGTTCTGGTAGCTCGCCGTTGTTGTCCTTACTCAACTCCTGATTAAGCTGCGTCCAAATATTTTTCAACTTTGACATGTGCGTTGCTATGTCATCTGCTGGATCCTTTCTAAATCCAAAGAAGCTCATGCATAGATTATAAGACTTGTCTTCGTCGGTACCGTCGAATAGTCTGTGCAGCTCTAGCCATACGTCTCTTGCGTTCGTGTATCTCATGACCTTTCTCAGTGTCTCTTCATTCATATTGGTCGTTATTATCAGAAGAGCAGTTGCGTCTGCCTTAACAAACCTTTCTAAGTCTGCTTTATAAGTAGCAACTGCAGGTTCTCCTGCGCCAGAAGCGGGTACGATTGGTTTTATGAACGAGCCTTCTGCTACTTCCAGCGCGTGCGGGACGGTTCGTAGCAAACTTACGGCTTTGTATTTCCATGTATCCCAATTCGATTTTCCTTGCAGCAAACCAATTTGCAACTTCGTTACACTCTCCATCTCGTCGTGGGGTGGGACCGATAACCTGTTATAGTTCTGCCAGTGGAAGTGGAGGCTTGGAGAATAAACGTAGTAAATTAATGAAAAGAAAGCTTTGAATATTACCCTTGTATTTTCATATCGACGTGACAGAACAAAATTCACAGTGACATTACGTTTTTTCTGAATATAAAATAAACATAACCGGAATACAAAAGAGGTTTGAATACTCAAACTGCAACAAAAGATACCTACATTATTCTTGTCGAACTAGCGATATGACCCATTATTTTTGTCGGACATCAGTATATTTCGGTTATAAATGATCTAATCTACAATTACTTATGTTTGTCCGACAAGTATCAATCACTTTTTTGTGCTTGTATTTTCGACATTTTTAGAGTGTCGGACTGGCGCATATCCCCATAAATTTTGTCGGACAACGTTACGGTTGTATTATATTAATTTTAATTAACCCATAAAAAAAATGTAGCCTGATATTAATCACTTTTTTGAGTTGGAATTTCCAACATTTTCAGTATGTCCGACTGGCGCATAGTCCCCATAAATTTTGTCGGACAATCTACTTTTTGACTTTCTCATAAATTAATCTTTAAATTTCAATAAGAATCGGCTTGGTATTAGTAAATTTTTGGCACCCGGACTTATCGACATGTTTCAAGACCTCTAGCAAAATTAGTCCCCACTACCGAGATTTTTGTCAAATATAAAGTTTGTCCGACTCACTGAAATGAAGCGATCTAGAAAGTTTCAGCCTGATATTTATGACCCGACAAAAAGGTCTACGGACGCGGACCTATTACTGACTTACCTGATGAGTGTCACCCTAAGTACGCGAACTTCTAAAGGTGAAAAAGGTCTCGTCGAGCTTAAAGTACGCGTAAGGGCGACATTCGAACATATTATTAAAAGATTCGTAATCTTTGCATAAGTAAATTTTGCCATCACATGTATTTTTTTGTTTCCGTTTAACCAAATATAAAATTGATAGTTAGTCATCACATAACATTATTAATATAAAAAAACTAAACTAGGAAAAACAGTCGTTTTCATACACCTACCTACCTAACGATCTCATTTAATATGTATGGTTTACCTTTACTTACTCAGCTTACTCTTTATGTACATGGTTTTCCCAATATTTATTGCCGAAGTAAATCTATATTCTATTTACAAAAAAACCCATTTGACAATCAAATATAGACTGTGATAATGGCATGACGTCGGTGAAACTGCAAAACCGCGTAAGTAACATTTTAAATAAGGAGCAAAATGCACCTTTTTAATACGACAGTAAGGTTTATTTTGCTCTATCATAAATTTGTTATATACGCAGTTTTGCAGTATCACCGACGATAAGGATAATTGCCACAAGGGTTCATATTTAACGCGTGAGTCAAAATGTTTACCTTATGAAGCTAAAGCGTCGAACTACTTAACTTTGTTAACCTACTGAATGGTGAGGCTCAAATCTCGTAGGTAATTTAAACGGTATGCAGTTTACATTTAGTCCATGCTTTATAAGGGACGGAGGGACTCAATTTCTTATGTTCTTAACAAAATAACGTGGTTTTGTTGATGGCACTGTCGCCTATTCTATTAACGTAGTTATGGACTTCTTATTTTTGTACTCAATGTCTTCCCGTGGAAGTCGTAAAAGGCGACTAAGGGAATAAAGACTTGTAGTATTATTAATGGGCTTGCAACCTGTCACTTATATACAATTAGTTAACATCTTAGCCTTTTCGTGCAAAATGTGGTTACAGAATTAACAAGTTTCAAACTGTGTAAACAGTTTTGTGGGACAATGTTCTATAAGAATAAATAAGTAATAAAATAAGAGCTGTTGGTAATTCTGTTGCTCTGCCTACCATAATGAATGGGAATTAAGGCGTGAGTGTATGTCTATTTGTAATTTTTGATATTACATTAATTTAACCCTTCACCAGGCTGACAGATCACACTTTACAGTAGAGATTCAGCCAGTATATTCCCAGTATATTACAGGACTCTTTGGATTCAGCTTTAGGTACTAAAATACAAGGTACTATTGAGTGGATTTTATGTGGTACACAAGGATCCCTTGCCTGGTTAAGGGTTAAAATCAATAACTTTAATAGGGTCAAAGTACTTTGATTTTCATAAATTGAGTATATATTGAATTATTTAGTCTCTATCAATAAATATCTCAGATCAAAAAAGGTGCACAAAAATATCTGAATACCATCTCTATGTAGAGTGGAGTTCAGATGTTTTTGAACATCTTATAGGCTTCAATATATTTAAGGCTGTACATTACAACACAACAAGGTGTAAATTCATTTACACCATCTTCTATGATGGATCTTTACTAAACTTAGCATGGTTGATCAATCAATAATTAATATTTCCTTGTCAGTTTGGTGTAAAATAGATCATTTGAATTTGAATGCATGGTGACAAATAAAAAAGTTGTTTTATGAAAAAGGTATAATAATATTATAAATAAAAACTATAACATCGATTAACAGTAATAAAAAATTTAATACCTGATTAAAATACAACATTGTACTGTACTTATGTATATTGCTATTTTTTATAACAAGTGGTATATCACATCGAATCTCAGTAGTTTTTTAATACTGCATTATATGTAAATAATCAATATTAATTGTAGAGTCTTTATCATTCTCTATATTACATAAATTATCTAAAGTATCACAGATACATGTCGTAGTTTAAAGACAAACTGTTTTTATTATTGATTATGTCAAAATCGATTGTAATTTACAAATATCAACGGACTGCAGCTATTAATACTTTCAATAAAAGCTATGATATAATACTTGTAGTTCTAACTAACTAATAATAATAAGTTATATCACACAGACTGACAAATTTCAGGTCTTGACACTTAAGACTACAATTGTTCTAGTTCAGTATCTTTATTAAAGATGCAGAATACAAGTTAAAAGGAACTAGTATCATATATTAATCTTGAGGAGGTTTTGTGGTCCAAGAGATTCTGAAACCTTCTCCTTATCTAAATGTTTCATGTAAGCTAAGAAACATGTCCATACCAGACTGCACATGCTAATAAACGGAACTCTGTTGCGGGCTGGTATCAGGCAGAAGTTAATCATGGCTACAGCAGGCCACACCGATGCACCAACCTGGAAAATTACGACATTTTATATTCATTACATACAGGGTGTAAGGGACGGCTCACCAAAAACTGAAACCATAGCTTCAGACCATTGTACTGAACTGAAATCCAGTGGAAATTTTCCCGGGAAAAGGAAAATTTTCTCGTTGGTTTCAGTTTTCGGTGAGCCGTCCCTTACACCCTGTATAGGTATAAATACAGGGTGTAAGGGACGGCTCACCGAAAACTGAAACCATAGCTTCAGACCATTGCACTGAACTGAAATCCAGTGGAATTTTTCCCGGGAAAACGAAAACTTTCTTGTTTTTTACGTGAAAATGCCGTTTTTACAGTTTTTTTTACATAATGAGCTTTAGTATGTCATAATATGTTGTCCTAGATCGGTTTATATGCAAAAACATGGAAAAAAAAACGAGAAAATTTTCTTTTTCCCGGGAAAATTTCCACTGAATTTCAGTTCAGTACAATGGTCTGAAGCTATGGTTTCAGTTTTCGGTGAGCCGTCCCTTACACCCTGTATACTCTTTTTTTTTTTTTTTCTATAGGGGCCGCCGCCTGGACCAGGAAAGCGATTAATAGACTAGAATAGAAACCGCTGGGAGAGGCCTATGTGTCACAAGACACGCTGACCACTAATCCGGACAATCCAATGTGTTAGTTTATAGGTAAATTTGTTTATAAATATGTTATACGGTTTTAGTTTCAGCAATAAAGGCTATTATTATTATTATACATACTCTTTAAATTCTCCATAGTTTTTAAAAAAAAAACGCAATTGTAGTTTTGGTCGTAGGGGGTGTAACAGTAGCAAAAAATTATTTAAAAAAAATATAATAACATACAACTAATGGTTTTTTATGTGCTCCCAACATTTACATCATATTTATGTTATAGTGAACAAGAAATTTCAAGCATATTGACAATGGCAAGGTTCTAAGTATGCTCAACATTTTTATTGGGTGACTGTAACACACTACCCTGCTTTTATAAATCTGTCATATTGATCTTAGTGCACAGTATAAATATTTGTGTACAAAATTACAGCTTTGTGACTTTGATAATTTCTGAGAAAAAGTGAGTGGGACATACACAGATGGACATGGTAACATTATAAGGGTTTCTAGTTTGACTTACATTAACCTTTAATTTACGACGTGGTTTCAGAGCACTCTCAAAGTTACCCTTAGGCCACGGCGACATGAAGTTCAAAATAATAATCATGACGTCTGCGAGACGTATACCATGTCAGTTAAAGGTTAATGTAAATTATTAAACAACTAAATTGAATGTACCTATATCAGAAAAACTATGCAAATTTAACATACCTTGTAAGTAGGTAAAAACTTTGATTTAACTTCTGCTATGGCTTCATTTAGAGGTTTCATTTCCAAAAGACTCATCCCAAAATAAAAACTACACATAGCACATGGTGTATATGTAATAGTCTCCACAAAAGTCTGAAAAAGAATTGGAAATTGTTGTATAGGTACTCAGAGAAACTGTTTGGTGCCCTGTAGTAAACTTTATTGGTTTACCTTGTACATCTAATAGGAAAATAATCATCGGTGAAACTGCAAAACCTCACAAGTTTTTTTTTAAATAAGGAACAAATTGCACCTTTTTAATAAAATTGTAAGGTTTATTTTGCTCTATCATAATTTTTTTAGTTATGCGGTTTTGCAGTGTCACCAACGAAATGTTTTCAATAAGCCTCCAAAAATGTATTCCAGTATGTGTTAATATAAGACTTTTGAGTCAACAATGATATGCCAATCATCCTTGAAGTTATAATCCTTTACAAATAAGCTAGTTATATTATGCAAAGTAATCCACCACACTATAATGAATATATAACCCTTCCTAATCTTAGCATGTTTTACATATATTTATACTGATGCAAACATAACTAATGCAATATTCTTACTACATGTACATACTTCAATTTATTTTCATTAAAGTTTCAAGTTCATCGTAAGAGCAAAAGTTATTTTAGTATCATTATTTATGAAATATAAATATCATGCTATAAGGATTGCAAAATACCAATAGCATTGACATAAACAGGCTTACATACTCCCACTCAGGACCCAACAGTGTCTTCTATTGAATAATAAATAAATTACCTTTATAATACCAGCTCTAATAGTATTTCCAGGCCACATTATATTTGCAACCGTCAGCCAGGTGTATAGGCTTGGAGCTACCAAACAGGATCCATAGAGACCATAACGCGCACAGCGCCACCAGTCATATGAATCTGTTAAAAGAATTAAGGAATGAAAGAAAAAGCATTAATTGGTAACAAACAATAACAAGCAACAAAGAAATATACACAATAGGCACAATAGCAAGTGGTCCCAACTCAGCATAAAGCTGTCATTACTGGCAGTGCTGGTCTTCCATTGGGATCATCAGGTAAGAACTACAGAAGGTTACACACTCATAATAATTGACACAAACATTTAATTAAATAATACAAAATAAACACAAGAGAAAAGCAAAATTAATGAATTATTAAAAAATACGGTACTTAGTGGTGCAGGCAGCCTTTTGAGGCCCTACTCTAAAAAAACACACTTACTGCCGCACTCAGAGATTTCAATTAAATGTAATGCTTGTTTAGTGACGTATTGTCTTATTCTATTGCTATAGCAAAGAAAGTGACAGCAGCTACTTTAATCTAGCATTAAATTTAATAGTCGTCTCTGAGTGCGGCACTTAGTCTGTTCATGTTAATAATAAATATCGTCTACTCTTTGTGATGTAGGTATATAGTTAACAAATATTAAAGAAAGATTATAAATGAATCACCATAATTATTGTGCCAGCCGAAAACCGTTTAATGCCTCCCTAAAGACCAATTATTACAACATTAAATTACCAAGCAAAAAAAGGTAGCACAGCATACTTTACCTAAGTTTTTGCCCTCGAACGATTGCTGGATGAGACTGGAAAGTGGCCATATAACACTATACGATGCCATTCCTCGCAATAGAGGATACTTTTTGAAAGCCACGATACATTTGCTGTAAGCGGTCATTGTGTAATCACAGTAAACAAATCCCTGTGGCGAAATTGTTCTGTTACTTATGTAATTAAGCCCGTTGTAAAATGAACTTGACCTTCGATGTTTTCTAACGGGAAACGGCCGTGAGAATGCGCTATGTAGGAAATCATTATTAATAAGACAATTTCGTTTGGTTGTATGCCAATTGCCAGCTGAACTGATGTCCACAGATTATAAGGTACCTATGTCATAGTGTCGGAGACTAATGTAAACGTCCGAAACGTCATGCGTGTGAATTATTCTAGGCTCCACATTCGCAGTGTTCACAGTATAGTTCGCGCGCTTGACGATGTAACTAGGCCTACATTAAAAGTAAAAAGAAATGGAGGAATCGAAGATGGTGGATGATGAGTATTCATCGTAATAGATAATGTTTGTAATAGTTAGTCCAGTATTCTTGGTATTGGGCAAAAAAAAAGTTGCGCGTGAATGTGGAGGCGCGTTCGCTGGCCCTATGACGAGAGTCAAAATACCGACAACAAGGCGCGAACAATGCGCGAAGCGGCGAACGACCTCCACATTCACACTTTTACGTGTTGGCGCATGAATGTAGAATTAGGCGCTACTTTGAAAAAGGAAAATCGAAGTTACGTTAGCTCCATCCCTATCAATCGTGATTCGATACTAAATCGAGAGAAAGAGATGGAGTTAACGTAACTTCAAACTCCACAGATTAAAAACAGTATACTCGTTACACTACTAAAAGTGCCCGCGACTCGTAAAATTGCCTGTCTTCGACCGTGCAAAAGAGACGCATTTACTGTCGCGGCGACAAAAAGTTGTTCCTGCGCGCATATCCACACCAAATTTTGACAAAATTATGATAAATGGGCCACTCGGGTAGCCTTGGTAACGTCTTTGGGGACAGCCCTCCACAATGTTATCTAATTATACAGGGTGTATTGCGTGTCGTGTGTCGTGTGTGTGGGTGGGTAGCTAAGGTCACTTGCAACACGTTTTGGGCCAATTAAGACTCATCCTACCCACGGTGTTTTTTTTATATTTTTTTTGAAAAAATCTCGGAATCTTCCAAAAGTTAACCATTTTGTTCACCTATCTTTTTTTTGTTAATATGACAGCACAAAAGTATTTGTAGTTTTTTTATCTCTAATGTTTGCGCATTCTAATGAAATGTTATTTTTATTCATATAGTAAACAAATAAAAAAATATTAGCCAACAAAGTGTGAAGGACAGAAAATAAAAAAACGTCACGGTCAACTTTACGGCACAATAAAAAAAATGTAGAAGCTCCTCAGATCTTCCAACATCACAAAAACTTCTCCAGTTCCTGACAATTCTTACGGTATACCACATGTCTAGAATCACGTTCAGTTTTACGTCAAAATATGGTTTCAATCTAAGATGGTGGTTTTATTCGGTCAGTAGATCCAGCCAGTTAAATGGGCTAAACGCACAATACAAAACGCAATATGGTTAAAAATCATTTTTATTTTAATAATTACTTAAAATTTTGTTCAAATTGTCTTACTCCACAATTGATACATTCGCGACACCTTTTTCGTAAATTTCTACAGTTGTTGTACGAAGTGTCTTTGACTTTTACGACTGGGGAAGGGCCAAAGAGCTAGTGTACGCAACACAGGTAAAGAGCATCTGATCGTAAAAATTAATGACGCGTTCGCAATAATGCGGCAAGAAATGATTTTTATATAAGTTTACGTATCTAAGGGCCGTATTAATAAACTCATCTTGGCTGAGATACCCGTCACAAGATACGTCAAAGTAAACGTCAATCCATAGAAAACTGTCATTTTTGACGCATCTTGAGACGAGCATTAGAGTCGAGATCATTTTATTAATACGGCCTTAAGTTGCTTGATTTTTTCAAAAGATCCTACTAATATTATAAACGCGAAAGTTTCGAAAGAGTATGGATGGATAGATGGATGTTTGTTACTTTTTCACAATGGAATGGCTAGACGGATTTGGATGAAATTTGGAATAGAGATAGCTTAAACACTGGATTAACTAATAGGCTACTTTTTATCCCGGAAAATTTAAAAGCTCCCGAGGGAATAAATATAATCGAAATCTACGCGGACGAAGTCGAGGGCAGAAGCTATGAAATTTCGTGTGTATATTTCAATGAGGTGGTTGGTGGATGGTTTGAAAACACAATTGGACCAAGTCGGTGGCGCTGCTGTCGGTATGTCACTAATTCCTCCTAAACTCCTGGACCGATTTGGATGACATTTTCTGTTTATACAGGGTGTTTGGCAGAGGGTTGGACAAAAAAAAACAGCAGAGAGGTGGGGCCATGTGATACTTACTTAGCCCTATAAATCTGATCTAGGCTCCAAGGTTAAGGAAAAATTTTTTTTTTATTAAACTTTCATAAAAATGCTGAAATGCATCACTTAAAGTCAAATAACTTATAAAAATGCGGATGTAAGTATCATTTTTTTTTATTATTCTTATCTTGAGTGTTGTTATGTTGAGTTAAAATGGATATTTGGTGTAAATTACTGTGAAAAAAAAAACTGCTGCCCTTTAAAGTTTGTGCAAGATGTAAAAAAATCCCTAATGCTCAACTTTGAATTGTATTAAAAAAAAAACTAAAAGACATCGAGCAGTTCTAATTTCAGGAAAACATCCTCAGTTTGTGCCCTTTCCAACGATATGTTACATGCATACATTTTTATTCAATAACGAGATTTATTGCCATCTCTAGCTGAACACTCGCAAAAAATCTACATACGCACTACTTAAAGTAACACGGTTTATCTTCCGTAAACCCAAAGTAGGTAAAATTGCTGTCTCACTCTTACGAACTTAAAACGTCTAACTTTCTCTTTCACTCGTGTACCTGCTAGGCAGGCATGGTATCTCTCCTGATCCCTTTGTAGTCGAGACTTAACTGCCTCTGCGATCTTACGTGTCCGTTACGCTACCGTTTGCTTCCGTTCGTTCTGTTTTGTTTTCTGTTTATTGTTTTTCCATTAAGTTTGTTTCTTCGTTAAGTTTGTTAATACTGGTTATTGTTGTTATGGCTGCATTTACCAACGAAGAGTACGCCGATGTATTGTAGGCCTATGGACGCGCTAACTCCAACGGGCGTGAGGCGCAAAGGATCTATCGAGAGCTGTATCCAAATAGACGTTTACCTACCCACCAAACGTTTGGAAATACTTACCGGCGTTTGCGAGAGACCGGTAATTTAAATTTACGCGAGCCTCGTGTAAATGGCATACAAAATAATGTTGCTATTGATGTAGAGATTCTTCAAATGTTTGAAGAGGATCCTACCAGGAGTATTAGAGATGTGGCTGCGATACTTGGATTAAGCATCTGGAAGGTGTGGTCAGTTCTCCGGGCAGATGGAAAGCATGCTTTTCACTACACCCAAGTTCAAGGTAATTTTTTTGTACCATTTTGTTTTATCATCTTTTACTCCTTCTGTTCTTATTACAACAGAGCCATCAACTTATGATTCCAATTTTCCAATTGATGCCATTTTAAATGTCACTAAGAATGAATGATATGAGCCAACTGAACTCGATTGCAGCGCATTTATCAGACGCATTTCACTACTAATTTACCGCTCTCACATTTTGCAAATTACCGGTATGGCCTTTTGTTTGTTCCAGGTCTAGAGGAAACGGATTATGGGAACCGTATCCAATTTTGCCGCTTACTACTACACACCGATGTAGAAGATGGCAATTTTTTGCGGAGTATTCTGTGGACGGACGAGTCCAAATTCGACAGAGAAGGGATCGTGAACTATCACAATGCACACCACTGGGCGCCGAAAGAGCAAAATCCGCACCAAAAAAGACCACGAGCTTTTCAGCGAAGGTTTAGTGCGAATGTTTGGGCAGGAGTTATAGGAAATAGGTTAATCGGACCGCACTTCTTACCCGATAACCTCAACGGGGACAATTACTTGGCATTCCTCCAAGATGATTTGCCGGAATTGTTAGCTGAGGTGTTTGACGAAGACAGACCCATTGTTTTTCAACAAGACGGTTGCCCTGCACATTGGCGATTAACTGTCAGGGACCATTTAAATAATGCCTTCCCAAACTCATGGATTGGTCGGGGTGGCCCCATTCCGTGGCCCCCACGATCCCCCGACCTTACACCGCTCGACTTTTACGTCTGGGGACGGGCCAAGGAGTTAGTGTACGCCGTGGAAATTCCTAATAGGGAAGTTTTAGTGGAGCGCATCAATACGGCTTTCTCCACAATGAGAGAGGAGATGCTGCTGAGCACTACGACAGTGGAGATACGAAAACGATGCCGGGCATGCATACGGGCTGGTGGGCAGCAGTTCGAACATCTTTAATAAAATGAATGAATTAATTAGCTCTTTTCATTTTTACCATCTTTGCACCTGTTAATTTTACAAAATTAAGTTTTTGACAAAAGTCTCCGGATAGACAAAATTAGCAAATAAATCTCGTTATTGAATAAAAATGTATGCATGTAGCATGTCGTTGGAAAGGGCACAAACTGAGGATGTTTTCCTGAAATTAGAACTGCTCGATGTCTTTTAGTTTTTTTTTTAATACAATTCAAAGTTGAGCATTAAGGATTTTTTTACATCTTGCACAAACTTTAAAGGGCTGCAGTTTTTTTTTCACCGTAATTTACACCACATATTTAATTTTAACTCAACATAACAACACTCAAGATAAGAATAATAATAAAAAATGATACTTACATCCGCATTTTTATAAGTTATTTGACTTTAAGTGATGCATTTCAGCATTTTTATGAAAGTTTAATAAAAAAAAATTTTTTCCTTAACCTTGAGGCCTAGGCCAGATTTATAAGGCTAAGTGAGTAGCATATGGCCCCACCTCTCTGCTGTTTTTTTTTGTTCAACCCTCTGCCAAACACCCTGTATATCAATGGGTACATGGATGGTTGCGCTGCTGTCGGTATGTCACCAAATTTATAATAATTAACCAATTTTATAATTTAAACATAGAGACCATAGTAAACAGATATCAAAAAATAATAAGTCAACCGTAGATCCGTTAGAGGTAATTATGAAATGGCAAAAAAAAAATGTTTAGAATATCATATTTAATGTGGCGCACTGCTTTTCCGGGCAGGACGACGTCTGCCGGGTCCGCTAGTAAATCAAAAAGTACTGATATCCCATCAAAAACATAAATGTAAAAAAGTCAAGCCAAGTTCTCATGTGCCACCAAAAGCAAGCGATATCTAAAAAGGACCCAAGTTTGGCACTAGATTGTTAACAGTCAGATCAATTTATTGCCTCTAAATGCATTTTCAGTTTTAATACTTTTAACTTTTCTTAAATACCTACCCAACAGATTACAAAATAATATTATCAACATACTGTATAGAAAACTGTCAAGTTACGGTTCAAAATCCAATAACTAGCAATAAATTAGTCTGACTGTTAACAAGTAGTGTTAACAACTAGTGCCAAACTTGGCACCTAGTTATACATCGCCGCTTTTGGTGGCACATGAGAACTTGATTGAGAACCTATTTTTTACATTTATGTTTTTGATGGGATATCAGTACTTTTTGGTAGGTAGTCAATATATGTTTATATGAACCTTTTAATTATATATTTCTGTTAAAAATAAAACATGACATGTCACAATACTAACTACCAGTTACTTAATAAATTTTTCATACAGTGTACAATTTTTTGATAAAGTATAAAAATATTTGTATTTTTTTACTTTGTTTGTGATGACAAATGACAACCTACCTACCTACCTCCATGACAAATTGTTTAACCTTTAGGTCATCGGGAACTACCCTTTAGGTTTTGATAAGTGAGTCAGTCAGTAAATCAATACAAAATAAGCTCTTTTCAGAAATTAATAACTCTTTAAAGGGTAATGATAGAATATTCATTTTCATAATAGGCTGAGAGGCTTTAGTAATCTGTACAAAAATAAAATTCCTGGCCGTACTGGGAAAAAAGTTACGAGTGGCAAAAAGGGCTGCATGGGTTGCTGCATGCCTGTAAATCGCTGTTTTCTCGTGGTCCCATTATATTTGTCCCATTGACTTTCGACGGAGCCCCGCCCGGGGCGGGGCTCCTACTTCTGGCTAGTTTTGCCCTTCGGGCATTTGAAGGAACCTAACGAACCTAACCTACCTATTCTTACAATCATAATGAGTATTTGGTGATCAAATCTAGGTGCACTTTTTACACTTTTTGTTCAATGGGACAAATATAATGGGACCACGAGAAAACACCTGAGTAACGGTACCTGCCACTTGGCCAATAAGTTGTTTACCTGTCAAATACGGGGCCCTACCGTAATTGACGGGATGGCAGCGTCGGGGAACCCAAGTGGTCCATATTGGTTAACTGGACTGTAAGCGTCCTGAATTCTCCCGGGGCGCTCTTTCAATGTTGTGAGCCAGCAAAAGGTGGCCCTGTCGGTGAAGGTCGTAGTCGCGCAAGCAGAACCTGCAGCTGCAGCCCTCATCATCAACGGTGTGGAGGGAGAATCGCTCTGGTTTAAGTAGGTATTCCGTCCATTTTCAGTGGGTGAGTCTCACATCACCACCTTCGGTACCCCCGAGCCCAAATGCATTTCTCAAGCCAGAAAAAAAAATGTGTTCGGCCAAGTTCGAAGAAAAAGCCGAGCGATACCTGCATACCGGCTCCGTCGAAAGTCAATGGGACAAATATAATGGGACTACGAGAAAACAGCGTTTATTTTTTTTTTATTTTTTTTTTGCCCCCGCGGCGACTTGAACAGCTACTACCGCAGGGATATGGCTTCCACGTGAAGTGATTTCGCCAGTGTCAAGGTTTATATGAGTATAAAACACAATCCAATCTTCTCTAGGAAGATTGGGGGCAACGTTGTACGGTGATTTGTAGGTCAGAGGTCAAGATAGTTTTAACCTCTGCACCACTGCGAGTCCACTTGAAACGAGAAGAAAGATGCCAGATACACGAAATAAGTCCAAGTCTTCAATCACTGTGCGACACTAAGGCATAAAAAGTACAAATCACTATCAGAAAAGAACTTTGAACACCTAATTACCCAAAAATTAAAGTCTAAAACAAATTACACGTCCGCCATCTTTTAACGTTGCAAATGGCCCCCCAAAACAGCGTTTATTTATGGTTTGTCAATTTCGCACTATAACATGACATGACAATGTAAAATTTTTTATGTACTTCATTTTTTTTTTTTTTTTAAACTCTTTACTCACAATATTAAAAATAAATTTTGAGGACCTTTTAGACTTGTGTTGGGAGCTTAATTGATTTAAATAAATAATTGAATATCCTCAAAATAGTGCAAGTTAGAATACAAGTGTCTTAGGGAAATTAACTTAACTTAAACTAAGGAATATTTCCTTGAAGTTATCGGAAATCAAAAAAAACAAGTTGTATAAACTAAAACGGGTAATACACATACACAACAAAAGTTACATTATTTTGACTTTTATATGTTTAGTAGGTAAATAATACGAGATGAAGGGTGATCTACTTTGTCCTTCATTCATACTAGCTCCAGTTTCAATTTTGTGCTTTGAAAACTAATAGAAGAGTAAAGGGATGAGCAATAATGGAGTATGACCAAAGGATCATGGGCATTTTTGTATGGAAATTGGGTGTGGCACCAACAGAATTGAAACCTTTATATTTAAAATTACCTTAGTGAAAACTTCATTTCTTATTATGGCCGCAAATACCTAGCTCACCGGAGAACAAAAATATGATCACTTGAAAACCCATATATTATAAAGTTTAGGTAATTTAACAAACTGAAGTATTTTCTTGAAATCGAGAGTTTATTTGTCGTACAGATAAATACACTATTTATAAGATACATTAAATACCTACATTTTTTTTTATCGTGTATTTTTTTTCAGCTATGTTACTTAATCGAAAGTTATGTTGATGATAGAGTTCTACGAGATACTTTGTAATCTTGCGAGTAACGTGTTGTTACGGATATTTTTAAATATACTTTTTTAGACAAGTTCACATATTACATATTTTTGTACATCAAATACCCTACACGCAGTTCTATAATAAACTGTAACAATTATACATTAATTAACCGAAGTTTCTATGGACGATATATCTAGTTTTCAAGTGCCCATATTTTTGTTCTCCGGTGAGCTAGATATTAGCGGCATTATTAAGAAATGATGCTTTAACTAAAACCTTTTTAAGGATATAGGTTTCAATTCTGTTGGCGGCACACCCAATTTGCCCATGATCCTTTGATATACTGTCGTAGATAAGATAGAATACGAAAAATATTTAATTTATTACCTTAACAGGAGCTTTAAGAAAGAAAACATCAATAAAATTAATTAGTTCGACTGTTTTGCAATATGGGAATATGGCGGCACCAGGAATGGCGTTCGGTGGATAAAATTTGCATTCTAATTCTTATACTTTATTGTTCGAAAGTTTAAGAAAAAACATAATCTATCATTATCTATCTATATTTTTAATTGTGCTCCATCTCTGTTATGTTTTTGTTTGGTATACAATAAAGTGTTTTGTATTGTATTGTATTGCAATCTCCAAAATATTAAATTAATAAGCTTTACAAAGAAAATTATGTTTAAAGTAACGATCAATACTAGGCTTCGAAGTAAATTTCGGTATATGGCAGTATTGGCAATTTTCCACTAAAAGTGAAAGAGATAACAAGATTAGAAAGAGACAGCGATACTGAGAACTTTCAAGAAGCGGGAGGAATATTGCCGGTCCGTTAGCCAAGGACGTCGCAATTGCAAACAAGGTCGCATTTGTGTAAACAACGAACATTCGAGCAACGAATAGTGTCGACTGTCGATCATCATTCCGGAAAGCATTCTGTAACTGTCGGACAAGGGGACTATAAAAAGGCGGACCGGTTGCGGGCACAGTTTTTACTTGGAAAGCAAACAGTGATCATATTTTAGTGATCATAATAATATTATGCTATTATGTAGTCCAGTCCCACTTCTCAATTAATCAGAAAGAAATTCGTATTCTACCGTCTAGTGGCCCATAAGCTTAAAACCATGCCAATTTATTGACGAATTCAAAATAGTAACTACTTTTTGAATTTAAAATCTAAAAGCCAAATAAATAAATCGTAAATCACGCCCACCCCCATTTTTCCCGATTTACTTTTTGTATCCCGGGCGTAGAGTTCAAAACTTTTTGTTGCAAAATTAACATTACTGGCCACTAATTTAAATGCCATTTATTCCAAATTTAAAAAATATGCCGCCTGCTTTTTGTTTTTTATTCGAATTCATAAACTCGTCTCAGCTGAGATGCCCGTCACAAGATGCGTCACAAGACTGAGCGTTTATTAATAAACACATCTCAATACGTGAAACGTAATCCTAGGATCAGATGAGAGCGTTTTTTTTTTTTTTTGCCACTAGCACATTTTGCTGTGTCCCATGACTTTGCATTTAAAAATAAAATACTTTGGCGTCTAGTTAACATTGTTTTTTTACAAACGTCTGTAAAATTATTTATAATTGAAAAAGTTAGCAACTCTAAATCTGACAGTGACAGTTAAGTAGCGATTTTCTCGCACGGATCTAAGCACTGTGCATAAACCTTTATTTATTTAGTTCTATCAAAATGATCAAAACTTTACAAGAACACAATAATATATCCTTTGCGAAAATGATACTAACTTTTTGATGACGAATTGATGAGCTATCTTCTATAGAAAGTAATTCTAAACAACGGGTATAACATAAGGAGATACCCTCTCGTAAAATGTCTGGTAATTCTTTATTGTTTTCTCTGAATAATGAAGGTAAAGTGTACGCGTTGCCTACAAGTGGATCATGTTGGAGGGAATTTATGTATCTTGGTTTGGAATTTAAAACTTTATCTGCTGTGCCACACTTTCTTTGGGCTGTAGGAGGAGACCGGCAAATTTACCTTCACGTCCATGGACTAGAAATACCCATACGGGTCCAAGAAGAGTCTTATGAAAATGAACGTTGGTTGCCACTTGAAGGATTTAGTGGAAGACTCCTGCCTTCTGATAGATATCAGTTCTCATCCCAGGATGGTACCAAAGACAGAGCCATAGAGCGCATCAGATTGCCGTCTATGGCTTGGCAGTGGGAAGGAGAGTGGCAGTTGGAGCTGACGTTAGATGGGCAACCTTTAGACCATGATGGTTGGACTTATGCTTTTGACTTCCCAGCTCAGTTTGGACCTACAAAGCATTGGAAATCATGTGTTAGAAGAAGGAAATGGATAAGGTACAGAAAATTCAGTGCTATGAACTCATGGTGTGCAATTGCACCGCTGCATAAAGATCCAACAAGAGAACCATTCATTGATGTGAGTATTGGGGGAAATCACATACCTTTTGCTGGACCAGGAAATCTGTCTGTCTGGGCTATCACTGCTCATGGTCGGGTTATGTACAGGGCTGGTGTGAGTATGACATTCCCAGAAGGGTTGAAATGGATCAGTATTAGCATTCCTCCCAATTGTGATATTAAACAAATCTCTGTGGGTGCTACAGGCCTGGTCTGGGCGTTGCTGTGGACCGGTCGAGCTATAGTTAGAAAAGGCATAACTAAGGATTTACCTACAGGTGAAGCATGGCTGGAGGTAAAGTCACCTAGTGAAACTAAGCTTACTGTTATATCTGTGGGACATAATGCTGTGTGGGCCGTGAGCACAGACAGCAAGGTGTGGTTCAGGAAGGGTATTGATGGTAATGCTGCAGGATCTTCTGAAATATCAGCCATGGGAACTGGATGGTTGGAAATAACCGGTAGTATGACCCACATTTCAGTAGGTGTGAATGATCAGGTTTTTGCTATTGGAGAGTCAGATAAAAGTATTTATTGGCGTAGTGGAATAACACCAGCTGAACTAACTGGTAAAAGATGGAGGATGGTGCAAGCTAATATGCAGCTCAGCCGGACATCCAGTTCCGCAAGCATGGTATCTTCATCTTCCAATGCTAAGCACCACAGCCTCAATATGTTGAATGAGTCCACTCGTGAGCTTAAGTCTCATATTAATATTCAAAATTCTTGGGAAGAGTCTCACTCTGCTCCTATAGAGCACACATTACCCATAAAACCTCCAAAAGAAACAAATGCCAAAAAAAAATTAACCAATACAGACATTGATTTAACAGGAAAAAGTTATGAAACAACTCTGAAGAATCCTCGTGCCTGGAGTCCAGTGAGAAGTGTTGGGTCAGTTGTAGGAATGGAGGCACAACCTGACAGTGATAGCAGCGTGTTTGATGTAGACTCAGGCATGTACTTTGATGAAGAAATTAGCCAAACTGCCTGGGGAACATGTGACACAAATTGGACTTTTGTGGAGGCTGGAGCATGCTGCATTGATTCTTTGCAAGCACCTCATTGGTTTACTGATAGTCAAAATCCAATCAACTCAGATTTAGTTGCTAATTGGCGTATTCAGATATTGACTAGTTTAAAAGATAGAAATGCACTAGACATTGATTTAACAAATTATGGTGTAGCTATTGATGAAAAAGGCTGGACCCGAAGCTCTGAAGCTAGGTTAATTATTACAAACAATTCAGCTGAAGATTGTATATTATCACTCTACTGGCATACATTAGAAAACACAGGAACATTATCTGTATTTAAGCCTGATGGTACAATTAAGTTTATTTTAAATCTGGGTGAAGTTACCAGTGTTACATCTGTGTCTGAACCAGGTAGTCCCAGACTGGCCTTGACTGTACCAAGTCAAAACAAAGAATCCATCAAAATCCAATTCATGACAGAAATGGAACAAGAAGAATGGATCAATGTGCTTGTAGATATAACATCACAAATAAATGGGCTCACTGGAAAGCCTTCTGCAAATTCTGTTTGGCTGGTTACCAGTACAGGAGATATACTCAATTGGGATCCAATGCCAGCACAGCAAAGCACTGAAAAAAATGGTATTTATACCAAAGATTTTCAAGTATGTGGAAAAAATGTGGTGCCTGGATTTGTAACAATGTTGCACAACAATTTCCCAGCAGGCAGCTCACTAAAAATAACTGGCAGCTTATTTGATGAGATAAATAGATTTCATATTAATCTTCAAGGCCCTGAAATAAAAAAAAGAAGACATAAAGTTGAAATTGAGGTAACGGATATCCATCTCCATTTTAATGTTAGATTTGATGAGAATACAGTAGTGTGCAACACCAAAACATTTGGTGACTGGGGTATAGAAGAACGCCATGATTTGCTCTTAGTTCCAGGACAAGAATTTACAATTAAGATAGTGTGTGACACCCAGGGCTTTAAAATTGTAGTAAATGAGAAGAAATGTTATTACTATAACCATAGATTGAGCCCTGAAGGTATAACATCAGTTTTAGTTTTAGGCCATATGAAACTCTATACTATGGAATACAGTACAACAAGTGCTATTATAGGGCCTGATGAAATGTATTGGAGAATGATAGGTGGTTACCTGCGGAGGGTTGAAAGCAGCCAAGCGGGAGTTGTGTGGGGAATTGCACACGACCACAGAGCATGGGTTTATACTGGAGGGTGGGGAGGAGGAATTTTGAAAGGTGGTTTGATGTATATGAGCTTCCTTTATTTAATTGGTATGGCATTAATAGCTAATTGTTCTTCCCTTTTCTATTTGCAGGTCTTGGCAGGAATGATGGTATTAATTCAATGAATGATACTCAAAATTATTGCATATATGAGAACCAGCGATGGAATCCCCTGTCTGGTTATACCTCCGTTGGCCTGCCTACAGACCGTTATATGTGGAGTGACGTTACTGGAAGACATAAAAGGACGCGCGAGCACACTAAGTTGTTAAGCCGTCATTGGCATTGGGTAACAAATACAAAATTGATTGATAAAAATGATTGTTTTGATGAGTAAACCCTCTAAATATTAAACTGATCTAAACTTACCTCTTTTTAGATATCGGAATGGATGGTAGATTATAATACTCCGGGTGGTGTTGATGGCGATGGGTGGCAATATGCTACAGATTTTCCACAACCATACCATGGCAAAAAGATATTTACAGATTGCGTCCGGCGCCGCCGATGGTATAGGAAGGCACAGATTATAACGGAAGGTCCATGGGTTCGCGCCGGAAGCACTGCTTTAATGGATATATCTTTATGGGTAAGCAACCACTAATAAGGCAAGGTAAGGTAAGAATGGATTTTGTATGTACATTTGTTTTTTTTTTTATATTTCCCGATGGCAGACAGAAGACGAAGAAACTTCAGTTTGGGCAGTCACATTAGCTGGAGACGCAATATACCGAACAGGAGTAATGCCTGCGACGCCTGCGGTAAGCAGCCTTGGATTGCCGAGATCTCCTTAAAAGATAAGATAAAAGATGTTTATTCAGTAAGTAGGCCGCACTGGCACTTTTGCACGTCAAAAATCTACCAGCGCTTTGCAAGAGACCACTGCTGAGAAGAAACGCCGCAAGAAACTCAACAGTCAGTGGTTTTTAGGGTTCCGTAGTTAAACTAGGAACCCTTATAGTTTCGATATGTCCGTCCGTCCGCAGCCTAGCTCAGAGACTCTTAGTACAGTCAGCGTCATAAATATAGTGGCAGTCAATAGTTCCAAATATACCGCACCATCCAAAATATCCATAAATACGTACTCATTCCAAGTGATCAAATTGTTCAGGCCATCCACTGTATACAAATATACCGGAGCATCCACAACGCTATATACTTGGTAACATTCAACCCGCCGTTAGTACAGCAACGTCCAGAACGCCGAAGGTTTCTAAGCATCCAAAGTAGCCAAAAATACGGGACACATAAGAAAATTGAACCTTATATACCAGTAAGTACGGTTGAATGTTCAGTCAAATCATTTTAATAGGTTAGCCAGTAAGCAATTTGACAAACCACGAAAACAGTACCATACTGTCATGGCATATATCTGTCACGTTTTAATTTGACACATTATTGCGTGGACTGCGTGGTTTTAAAAGGTTTTGCAATATTGAAGCTGCCAACTTAAACGCATCAATACGTTTCAATATTTCGCCTAGTTAGCCGTTAGTTACGATGGACCAGTGGTTTGGTAGTAACGCTATCAAGTCATGTGTTCTGGGTTCTAATCCCCGTATTAGGTGCTATTTGCATTTTTATTTTATATTTTTAAAATCAATTTACCTTATTTTGAATGCAATAGAGCTCAAACAAAATGTACAATTACTCATTTTCAAAGCGGTTGAGTAGATACCCATTAAAACCAAAGAGGTTAATGCCCATTTTGCTTAAATTAAAAAATATAAATTCAATGTAATTTATTTGTTTTGTAGTGATTTTCGTCTATGTTAACAAGTAATAAAGGAATACGGCCTTTTATGTATAAGTAGTTATTACAAATTAAAATAAAACAACGACTTTAAAAATATAAAATAAAAATGCAAATAGCACCTAAAACGGGGATTAGAACCCAGAACACATGACTTGATAGCGTTACTACCAAACCACTGGTCCATCGTAACTAACGGCTAACTAGGCGAAATATTGAAACGTATTGATGCGTTTAAGTTGGCAGCTTCAATATTGCAAAACCTTTTAAAACCACGCAGTCCACGCAATAATGTGTCAAATTAAAACGTGAGACAGATATATGCCATGACAGTATGGTACTGTTTTCGTGGTTTGTCAAATTGCTTACTGGCTAACCTATTAAAATGATTTGACTGAACATTCAACCGTACTCACTGGTATATAAGGTTCAATTTTCTTATGTGTCCCGTATTTTTGGCTACTTTGGATGCTTAGAAACCTTCGGCGTTCTGGACGTTGCTGTACTAACGGCGGGTTGAATGTTACCAAGTATATGGCGTTGTGGATGCTCCGGTATATTTGTATACAGTGGATGGCCTGAACAATTTGATCACTTGGAATGAGTACGTATTTATGGATATTTTGGATGGTGCGGTATATTTGGAACTATTGACTGCCACTATATTTATGACGCTGACTGTACCTACTAGAAAGCTGTACTTTGGCATAAATTACATATTAGTCACGTCAGTCAGAGTCAGAGGTAAAATAAAATCTTGTTTTTTTTTGTGTTTTGGTTCCTCCTTAGTTCATAAAGCCTATTTCTACTTCTATGAATGCCTACAGTAACCCATTCACTAAACTTAGTTTTTGACCCAGAAATAGTTTTCATCTTAAAATTATTATTAAATTGATGAAGAATTACACCCAACAAATCTTTATAAAAACTATTTGAATCATTATGTGAAAAGGATAACCCACAAAGGTTACTCCGAACTTTGTTTTTGAATAATTCCAAATGATTGCTAGTTATGGTTCTGTATGTTATTTATCGCTCCCAAGACCGATCCACGTTTTTTTCTCGCTAGGCTTAATTATTAAAGATCTTAATAATTGATCTATTTATATTTTCCGTTACCATCAGTGCACGACCGACACGTGTGTTCTACTCGCACTGGTTTTTGTTTTTGATGATTCGAATCAGTTACACGGCAAACGACACTACAATCTCCGGCGATTTGTCCGACGATGAATTGCAAGGTTTACATTTGCATTTCAGGGTACACACTGGGAGCACATTAACAATCCACAACCCTTAATCGCGATTAGCACAAGCTGCGGCATAGTCTGGGCAGTGGGCCGGAAAGGAGAACTCTATTTCAGGGAAGGCATTTCCAGTGATAACGCTTTAGGTACCAACTGGAAACTGATAGAGGCACCCAAAGGAATTGGATTTAGTCATAAGACGAACGTGACTGCGAAATCTGTTTCGCTGACTAAAGGAGCCGCCTGGGTGATTCTCACTAACGGAGTTGCCGTCGTGAGAACCGACGTAACTAAGGCCAAACAGGATGGAAAACAATGGAAATATTTAACAGGTATATTCGTTTTAGGTATTTTGTGTGTGTTTGACAGTAGAATTAATGTTACATATTCCTACTACTAGTTACTAAAATTATTCAAAATTTATTTTACAAGACAATTTGGTGTAATTTGTGTAGATGTAAACTTGTTAATAATGCTATATTAATATATTTTAGTTCCATTTACGGACTACAAGAGCATGAATACGGTAAAAGCTTTTTCACTGCATCGATTTGTAATGCAATACTTTGGTAGGTATCCCGAAATTTGTGTCGTAAAATCTTTCAAACGTAGCTTTATTAGAGAATATTTTTAAACAAAACCACAAAACGAAACAATCAGTTCTGGTCATTTACATTATATTATTTATTACCTACCATCATTAAAATTCAAATGACAAGTCTAACCAAAAAACAAGCTTTAAGAACCGACCCGCTTGTTTTAACTAAGCTACGTTTCAAAGATGTTAGAGTGGTGTATACGTAACGCATCGAAATGGGTATTGAACGTCGGGTTGTTGTTGTAGATAGCGAGATGGCATTGAAGCAGGTGTCGTGCGGGGAGCGCGACGTGTGGGCGGTGAGCGCGGACGGCGCGGCGTGCCGGCGGCTGGGCGCGGGCCCCGGCGTCGCCTGGCAGCCCGCGCTCTCCGGCGGGGGCGCGCTGCACGTCTCGGCTAGGGGACGACCACTTTAATACATTCCACGCGTAAATTCTTCATTTAAATGGATTCATGACGCGTACGTGGCGCCTTTATTATATCAGTGTTATTTAATTGTTCTTTCGACGATCAACTCGACCGCCAATCACAATTTGGCCTGAGTGCCCGTAAATTGCGGTGTCCGTCCACTGAGATCACCTGACCCTCGACTCCTCAAGTACCTCCTCATCTTACGAACTACTAGTGTTTCAACCGCTTTCACTTCCCCGGTCACATTATTGTTCATTTTCCTGTAGGATTACCATTGGTTATTTTCTACACCCCAGGCATTCTTCAAAACAATCGAAATTGAAATGGGTTGAAACGCTAGTAGAACTACCCTTTTATCACACCAAAGTGACGTTACTAGCTGATCTCAGTGAATGTAGCCGTAAACAATGCCGCGGTAGATCTCCGTTGAAGCTAACGTCGAATGTCGCGCTCAGGGGTCAAGTTAGGCTCGTCGGTGAGTTCGTTTACTATGTGTTTCTCAGAAGACTAGCATCCCTGAGTTTCTCATTAACACATTCATGACCGAATTCGCGCCGCTGATTTTCAATTATATTGCGCGTATTATGCCAATTGATAGTAAAGTTCGTAAAACGATGTCTATATATTGTTAGGTTAAAACACCCAGTTTTTGGCATCTAAATATAAATACCAGTTATATCGACACTCAGTGGTCGTTCAATTGATAGTGCTATTAATCGGTGTGGTGTCAACAATAGGACTGCTAAGGGTCTCCCCGCATCAATCGACGCGGAATCGGCTTCGGTAAGAAAAACTGTGATAATTAAGGTGTATCTGTAACATGTTGCTACAATAAATATATATGAACAATAAAAACAACATTAAGCTTATCCGATTTCGCGTCGATAGTCGATAGGTCCTAACCGCCTATATTTGCAAATTCTGTTTGACTTTGCAATGTCGACGTCGTGTAACATGCGTTTAAGGAGTAAAACACACAAAAATTTCGTTGTGGCAATAGTATCAACATTTGTTAATGGTTTTTAGTGCCGCAAAGTGAGATCTTGACTAAACATTTTAGTTTGAACCCAGAATTTATTTGACCCTATTTTATAAAATTATTCATGATATTAAATGGAACACATTATAACACCTGAGTAGATAAGTGCTATGTGAGATGAACGGCGGACAACAAGAACGTGCTCCATGTAGGCTTTTCTAATTGCCGTCCAGGGCACATGCATGTGAGCCAGGCTTTTATGATTGAGAACAACTTGCATGCAGCTTGCACGCCTTTCATTAAAAAAACGACATACATATTTTTGTATAGAGTGAGCTAATTTTTAATATTACGATAGCTAAAATATTGACTATGACTTCAAATAAATGACGACTTTTTTACTTCTTGTTCTATTTCCAATTATATTGCAAGTCATTTAGTAAAAATATCAGTAACAACATTAATTTCATAGTATGCTATCGACATGTGTGTGTATTAAGGATCTCTGTAAAATATTAGTTTATTCGTGGTGCCTGATGATAGTAACAACGTTCCATGTTTTATGTTAAGATATCTCAAATTCTCAAATTCCTACTTAAAAGTATTATGTTGCTTATAATTATAATTAAATTTACATAGGTTTTTAAGTTTATCGGTTGACTAGTGATAAATGTTGGGATACAATTTTTTCGTTGTGTTCGAGTATATTTGTGAGTCACACCTAAATACCTGCTTGCAGTTCAGCGGCCGGCCGGCTATAACTAAAAAAAAGTGTTTTCATTTCATGAGTGAAATGTTTTTCTTTCTACTTTAAGTGAGCTAAATTTATATGCACCCCCACCAAGAACACGGGCACTTTTGATTTTGTCAAGTACCTATATACACAGATTTAGGTTAGTTCCTGTGGATTCTCTGGCTGAACCCACGTCCGCATTAACGGCGTCAGGTCTACTTTAGTTCTATTAAATAAAAACATAACTGATATTCACACAAGCCTTTAACTATTGTCCTCAGGAGAGACAACTTTTGTTGTTCCGAGTGTGTATGACCCTTAAATATACTGTAAGGAAGGAAGTTTAAAAAATATATTAATTAAGTAAGTACATTTTGTATCATTAAATATCATTTAATAAAACGAAATTCAAACTATTCGAAATAATCGGAAGTGCCCGTTTTGTTTGCAAAGGGGTTTATGTATGTGCATGCATTGGATTCTCAGAAACAGTTCTAACAATTCGATAATTAATTGCGTGATAGGGAATTAAGAAATCTGTGTCAAGTTGTCGTCTTCGGGAAAACTTTGTTAAGACCAATCGATGCTTGGTCTGCCAGGTACTTTTCTTAACTATTGATATTTGGAACCAAAGTCTTTATCTTATTAATTAAAATATAAATATATTATTTTATTATATTCCTGGTTACAATTTTAAGATTTGATAAGTAACTTATTTATTTTACTGTTACTATATTTACTTATAACTAATAAAGGTTCATTGTAATCAATAATCATACATAGTAGAGAATCGGTATTGCTGTCAATCATTCAATTCAAATCCGGCCGCCGTATCAAGCCAGGCATGCTATAGAGCCCGAATATGTTACCTTATCTTTTTGGTGTATTTAACTGAGGCCCTACTTTGAGAATCGAAGTTGGAAGTTACGTTAGCTCCATAACTTTCTCTCGATTTAGTCTCGAATGAAGGGAGACGGGGATGGAGCTAACGTAACTTCCAACTTCGATTTAGTCTCGAATGAAGGGAGACGGGGATGGAGCTAACGTAACTTCCAACTTCGATTTAGTCTCGAATGAAGGGAGACGGACGGGGATGGAGCTAACGTAACTTCCAACTTCGATTTAGTCTCGAATGAAGGGAGACGGGGATGGAGCTAACGTAACTTCCAACTTCGATTTAGTCTCGAATGAAGGGAGACGGGGATGGAGCTAACGTAACTTCCAACTTCGATTTAGTCTCGAATGAAGGGAGACGGGGATGGAGCTAACGTAACTTCCAACTTCGATTTAGTCTCGAATGAAGGGAGACGGGGATGGAGCTTACGTAACTTCCAACTTCGATTTAGTCTCGAATGAAGGGAGACGGGGATGGAGCTAACGTAACTTCCAACTTCGATTTTCAAAGTAGGGCCTCTGATATTAGAATGGACTTAGTATAAGATTTGATATTAGAATTAAAACAAGTTACTCCTCTATATTGTAACGCGTTTTAACCTATTGATCGCCGCAGTTCATGAAGAGGACGCCAAACTGTCAGTGAAATTGTTGCATCCGACCGTGGCGATCAAAATGATAAAACTGTATAACTCGAACAGCCAATGAGGCTATTTAGAATATGACCGACCAAACTCGTCGTATCGCACATCAGATATTTATTTTTATTTGCCGATGTTATAATCTTAGTTTATGATAGTGTGCAGATGAAAACCTCATATTATGGTCTAGTCATTAAGAATGCAATTTTATAATCCCTTATAAAATAGTAATTGAAGAAAAATATAAGCTTGAGCTGAGCGTATAAATAATATGGAATCTTATATAGTTTTTATTAAAATGGTCTTCAGCAGTGTAGTTATTGTACAGTCAACGTCGAAATTAAAGTGTCACTTTTTTACTTGTCATTCAATGTTTGACAGTTTTGTATGTCAATAATCTGTTTAAAATAAGCAAACGTTTTCAGAAACTACACTCGGCGTCAAAAAAATCGCACCTTTTGAAATTTTGATTTCAAGCGAATAAAGCTCTTAACTTATTTATTGTACCCTACCAATATTAGTATCATTTGAAAGCACAGTTAATCAACTTTAAAAACGAGAATCGTTCTTTTTCTTAAACACAATGATCACGACACGTTAGGGTCTTTAAAAAAAAGTGATGAAAAACTAATTAGAGGACTCACTACTTGTGCCACTCTGAACACGAATAAAAGGGGGGGTAAAAATGAATTATGGGTCATTTGCTATCCAGACATCACAGAAGTCACACCTGAACAGCTCCAGTAAGAGAAAACTCTGAAAAATGGATACCACGGCAGAAGAAGCAGCTCAAGTGGTAGCACTACTGCAATCAGGACTACGGCAGGTTGATGTTGCTCGACAACTCAACATAAGCCGTTTCCGGGTGAAACGAGTATCCCAGCGGTTCCAGGAGACTGGAGGCTACATCAGGAAGCATGGATCTGGGAGACGACGTTGCACTTCCGACAGAGACGACCGCTATATTGTGTCGACGTGTTTGCGTAACCGATTCTCCAACGCTGTTGAGGTGCAACAGCAGCTCCGAACAGCTCGGAGGACGTCGGTGAGCGTCTCCACAGTAAGAAGAAGGCTGCGAGAGAAGAAAATCCTGCCTCGTAGGGCTGCTACGGGCCCCAAATTGACAGCAGAGCATAGGCGAGTCAGACTTCAGTTTGCCCGAGACCACGTGGATTGGACGTTCGAACAATGGAAGTCTGTCCTCTTCTCCGACGAGACGAGGGTATGCCTTTTCTGCAATGATAGGCGTAGAAGAGTGTACAGGAGGCAGGGAGAACGGTACTCACAAGCCTGCTTTGAAGAAACCGTCAGCTACGGAGGAAGATCCTGCATGTTCTGGGGCGGAATTTCAATCCAGGGCAAACCCGACCTTGTGTGCGTCTCCCGCACTGGAGGTAGAGGTGGCCAGGGGTCCCTGACTGCTCATCGGTACATCACAGAGATCCTGGAGGACCACGTGGTCCCGTATGCTGGTTTTGTCGGGCCTGAATTCACATTGATGCACGACAACGCCCGCTCTCATTTGTTCGGCACTACCTGGATCAGGGTGGGATCCCCGTGATGCAGTGGCCAGCAAGAAGTCCTGACCTGAACCAAATAAAGCACCTTTGGGATGATCTGAAACGCCGGGTGCGGTCTCGTGATACTGCCCCTGCCACCCTTGAACAGCTTCGGGACGCCGTCGTCGAGTGGAGTGACATTCCTCAAGAACGCATCGTGACGTTGGTGAGGTCAATGAAGGAACGCATGGAGGCTGTAATAAGGGCTAGGGGAGGTAACACTAGGTTTTAAGTTTAGTTTTAAGAATTTGTTTTACTGTATTTTTTAATTTTGTTATGTTTTTAGATTGTGTAATTTTGGCGTGAATAAATGAGGCATGGAATTTACAAATGGGCTAAGTGCCAAAATACAATTATTGAGAAATTGAATAAAAATGCATTAGCTAAAGGTAAAATTTAAGTTTTGCTTTTTCTGGCCCATTTGTAAATTCCATGCCTCAAATCTTTTTCCTCTTTTCATGAAAAACTATTTTTTTTAAGCTTAGTAATCATTATCACATTTTTATTAATTAAAGAATTCAATAACCTTTAAAATGAGGCCCCACACTCATATCTTATCTTAGATTAAATAGGGTTTATAGCTGCTTGAAGTCAACATACCAAAAGGTGCGATTTTTTTGACGCCGAGTGTATTGTTTGTTTTGTCAAACACAAAACTAGATCCTGAAAATTGACCGCTTAACGTCGTTTGTAGTGTAATAAACATTGCAGGAGACCTTATCCCCTTATCTTCGAAATTTGTGACCCAAACATTCTGCATACTTTTAAAGACGAAGTATAAAAATATAGTTTTAAAACTTTTTTCTACTCACGTACTATAAACCGCTAATATTGATATCGTTAATGGTATCAGAACACCACCTATTGCGTAACCGAAGCGTGAAAACAGTTCTATAATGAGCGTTGCCTTGGTTCTATAATAATTATTATAGCATTGTTATTACCATGTGTACGGTAATTCCGGATATCAGTTTAGGCGTTTAGCGAACACTCGACATCCTAATTTGTATAATAAAGCGTTAAAAATATTTTAACACCAATTAAAATTACGTGTATTAAAAACAAAATTATCCTTGACACTAATTATGTGCTTAAAATTAGGTTCATTTTTATGAAGTTACTAAAAAAATATGTTTAAAATCCATTGATTTTTTATTTGGTTACCATCGTTACGTTCAATATGGATGTCAAGAAAATGGCGTTTCGTTAGGCATTCCAACTTTTATGATAAATTGTAAGAACGATTTTAGTAACTATTACAATTTGAATGAAATTTGTAAACATGTAGCAATTCGTTAACTATTAACGCCAACTGAAAATGACTTTGCCGACAAGTAATTTGTTAGCAGAAAAATCGAGAAAAGTATACAAGAAAAGTTAGCGGTTGTTTATTTTTGTCATTATAATTTTAAGCCTGTAGAAAAAGTTATGTATGCAACGGTACATCCGAGGGGCGGCTTATAATTCATATACCTAACTTAAAAAAAAAAAAACCGAGCAACAGCTTGTCGGACCATGCTCAGTGTAGGGTTCCGAAACCTACAAACAAATTAGACCTCGTGAAAAACTTAACTTTGCCGTTGGAAAACTGTTATCCCCATACATCGACAGAGGTCGCGGTCAGTTTACCAACACCGCAAGAAACCACCGGTAGGTTTAAACATTTAAACCGATTGTAACTCAAGAACCACTGAAGTCTACTTAGTAGTGATAGTTCTCCTATTAAATTCATTATGTGTGCTTTAATTTAAGATATTTTTCAGAATTTTAGTATTAGTAGTTTAGACTCTACACTCACTCTAACAAAAATTAGCGCTTAAAAGCTCATTTCATAACCGGATACCTTGATCGAAAAATTGTTTGTACAAACCCGCAAGTTTCTGAAAGACCTATCCAACTACACCCCAAACTATGAGGTGCACGAGAAAAAAATATACATCCTCAAGTTACGGGTAGGGATTTTATTTTACAACGTGACTAATATGTATATTTATGCCAAATTACAGCTTTCTAGTACTAAGAGTCTCTGAGCTAGGCTGCGGACGGACGTACGGATGGAGGTTGACTACGGAACCTTAAAAAGAAAAATTTCAAGATTTTATTTTACCACTTTGTTGGCGTGACTAACATGTATATTTATGCCTTGACTAATGCTTTCAGTACTAAGACTCTCTGAGCTAGGCTGCGGACTAGTTTGACTACAGAACCCTAAAAAAAGACTGCCATAGTTCATTTTTTATTATTTTTCCATATAACTTCCTGCTAATAAAATGTACTTATTACATTTTTCAAATATTAAATATTGAAAATATTTTTCTTTGAAAATATTCATTAAGCGTTAATCCCGAGAGAATAATGATTAACGAAATCTACGCAGGCGAAGTCGCGGGCAGAAGCTAGCGAGCAATGAAGCAGATTTAAATACCCGTATATAAAAAAAACTTTGAGTTTCAACCGCCCCTGGGTTTCAAAAACTGCTCCTTTGTGAAAATGAACGTATCTGGTCATGATTCATGAAACAATAGTACACATTTCAAGATAGATGTATGCCCCCACATTCGACATTTAATGCAACCGTCAATAGCATAATGTTGATGCTATGTATGAGCAATCAAAGCAAAATTGTTTCAACCGTACCCCGTCTACTACTACATACAAAAAAACATCTTTAAAATAATTGTATTATTTTATACTTTCGAGTGATTTTGCTATTATGCAGTCCCACTTCTCAATTAATAAGAAACTCACCGCAAGTAACGCCGCGGGAAAGTCATTGTGCAAATATTTAAACCATTTCAATATGCTTCGTAATAGTCGCTCAACTATCTTAATCGAGATATCTTTATCGCCGTCCTTGAAATAGGTACCGTTGAGGAGTTCCGTTGACCATCTTTGGTCTTCATCATCAGTTCCACTTCACCAAATGATATTTTCTGAATGCAATGCCGGTCTTGTTACTTATTAGTTACTCTTAGATATTCAGTTTAACGTTTTTAAAACCGCCTGTTTCACAATCGTCAAGTATCTCTTTCTTACATTTGAAATAAGGCAAGGAGAGAGCCATTTTTAAATGACAGATTACTTTACTTGTCGTTTGTTAAACAGGCCCTAAATGTTTCAAAATGCCGTAAACTCGGTTTATCCCGAATACCCTTCAGGCAGGCCTACCTCTTTGTATTTAAATATCATTATTCATTAATGAAGTACTGTACAAGTGTCCACGGTGGTGCCTAGAACTACTCAAAAATGCTTAAGAACTCTCCTACTATAATTGGTTTTTGAGACACAGGCGACTAGGTGTTTACATCTACTGAAAATCTCATTAACGACAGCACTAAATAACTTATAGTAAATTCATTCATACTCGTTGTTTCAAGATAGTTTTTTGTGTTGGAAGTAACGGTGTCGTAACCCTACACTGAGCAAGGCCCGATGTTCTTGTCCGGTTTTTTGTTTGATATTATCGTCGATATATTATGTTACAAAAATTCACCCCTGCCCAGTCATTACTTTGATAAAATATTAGAGGAACATAGCCCATGTCACGCCCACAACAAAGACAAATCTAGCGACACAATGTGTTCTCCCATCAAGCCGTTTAGCTTGTACGGGGCGTTAAAGAAATAGACATACAAACAAAAATATATATAGATTTACACTCGAAAAACATAACCCTCCTGCCTGGCGCAATCGTGTAAAAAGCCTAGTGACTATACGTATTTTTAACTCGGAACGCAAAAAGAGGTGTTTTAAGTTGCACGCGCGCATCTGTGTATCTCCGAGTCATCGAACTCCCGAACGGGTAGACAGATTTACACGTTTAAAAAAAAAATGAAACTTAATTTGAAAATACCAGATTCCGAAATCACCAGATTCAAAATAATGATTAATTTATTGTACAGTCAGCATCATAAATATAGTGGCAGTCAATAGTTCCAAATATACCGCACCATCCAAAATATCCATAAATACGTACTCATTCCAAGTGATCAAATTGTTCAGGCCATCCACTGTATACAAATGTACCGGAGCATCCACAACGCCATATACTTGGTAACATTCAACCCGCCGTTAGTACAGCAACGTCCAGAACGCCGAAGGTTTCTAAGCATCCAAAGTAGACAAAAATACGGGACACATAAGAAAATTGAACCTTATTCACCAGTAAGTACGGTTGAATATTCAGTCAAATCATTTTAATAGGTTAGCCAGTAAGCAATTTGACAAACCACGAAAACAGTACCATACTGTCATGGCATATATCTGTCTCACGTTTTAATTTGACACATTATTGCGTGGACTGCGTGGTTTTAAAAGGTTTTGCAATATTGAAGCTGCCAACTTAAACGCATCAATACGTTTCAATATTTCGCCTAGTTAGCCGTTAGTTACGATGGACCAGTGGTTTAGTAATAACGCTATCGAGTCATGTGTTCTGGGTTCTCATCCCCGTATTAGGTGCTATATTTGCAATTTTATTTTATATTTTTGAAAATTGAACCTTATTTTGAATGCAATAGAGCTCAAACAAAATGTACAACTACTCATTTTCAAAGCGGTTGAGTAGATACCCATTAAAACCAAAGAGCCCATTGCCCATTTTGCTTAAATTAAAAAATATAAATTCAATATAATTTATTTGTTTTGTAGTGAGTTTCGTCTATGTAAACAAGTACCTAATAAATGAATACGGCTTTTTATATATAAGTAGTTATTACAAATTAAAATAAAACAACGACTTTAAAAATATAAAATAAAAATGCAAATAGCACCTAATACGGGGATTAGAACCAAGAACACATGACTCGATAGCGTTACTACTAAACCACTGGTCCATCGTAACTAACGGCTAACTAGGCGAAATTTTGAAACGTATTGATGCGTTTAAGTTGGCAGCTTCAATATTGCAAAACCTTTTAAAACCACGCAGTCCACGCAATAATGTGTCAAATTAAAACGTGAGACAGATATATGCCATGACAGTATGGTACTGTTTTCGTGGTTTGTCAAATTGCTTACTGGCTAACCTATTAAAATGATTTGACTGAATATTCAACCGTACTTACTGGTGAATAAGGTTCAATTTTCTTATGTGTCCCGTATTTTTGTCTACTTTGGATGCTTAGAAACCTTCGGCGTTCTGGACGTTGCTGTACTAACGGCGGGTTGAATGTTACCAAGTATATGGCGTTGTGGATGCTCCGGTATATTTGTATACAGTGGATGGCCTGAACAATTTGATCACTTGGAATGAGTACGTATTTATGGATATTTTGGATGGTGCGGTATATTTGGAACTATTGACTGCCACTATATTTATGATGCTGACTGTACTTACCCAAAATTTTGAAGCTCGTGATTTGGGAATCGGGTATATTGTGTAATCTAGTATTTTCAAATTATGGTATTTTGGGAATGAGCAGAATATAAGACTACTGCGGATGGTTCTTAGGGTCCGCTCAGACATGCGCGGGCGATTTTGCAGAATCGGGAATGTAGTATATGGGCATTTTTTTTCAAAGTTGTACCAACAGATTTGTGATGATTTTTTTTCGAACTTATTAATTGTTGAACTTTAAGGGTGTTGAAGCATTTTTAGTAGTCTTAGGTATCTTAATTTAGCAATGGTTTTGTAAAACATACGGAAATTAAATTTATACAGCGATTTCAAAGTGGCTCGGGCTCATATTTGTTTCCCTTCCGTTACCATATACATTTATTGATATAACTTGAAAGAAAGTAAAACGGGGATAAACAAATGCTTTACTTACTTGAAAATATAGTAAGTTATGAAAATAAGTTTTATTTTCAAAACATTATGAACTAATTTGAAAGAAATTACGATTATTGTAACTATTTCGTTACCAGACGACCAAAACTACTTACAATTTTCTTTACCAGTTGGACGTTATGAGGTTTACCCGACAAATGTATTTATACGTGGATACTTTAGTAAAAAGTTTATCCATATAATACACACATTGCAATGTTTATCAATTGGGGATTTAATAATAAAATAAAATGTTAATTATTTTCAAAGGACGGTAACGAAAATAATGGTAACGAAATCATAAGGCTGCAGTTATACCAAGATCACAAATCCACAAAAGCTTTATTAACCCGACTGACCAAAGCAAAATGAGGGTTATGGTTATCGCATATTTATAGTGGTTACATTTTAGACTTTCCTGACCAATACTGGTTATTGAGAGACAAATTATGAGCAACTGCAATGGTATTAGGTAGGTACCTATTCTTTGGTGGATGCTTCATTTTTCGGGATAGTTTGATAGTTAGTTTGCAATTTTTCTTGCCTTTATATTTTTTTTTATTCTCGCCACGTCCTTTTTTCTTTGGATTTCATATTTAATAGGGTTATTTTTAATCCTTTCCCGATACCGTTTTTGTTTTTCGGCAGCTGTGAGAGGAGCCATTTCTATAACAAATGTAGGTAGTTTAGTCGTATTATTTAAATTTAATTGAGATATCTGCGGTTAATGTTATTGCAACTACGCAGCAGATTAAAAATAACACGTTGTATTATTCTAAAGACAATTTTGCAAACCGTATAAGATGATTTACTTTTGTGGTACCTACAAATAAATTTACCTATGTAAATACTATAATTTATTCAAATGTGATGTCAGTGTAAACATAACTTTATGTTTCCATTCCGTTACTTT
This sequence comes from Acleris emargana, assembly GCA_927399475.2. Classification (NCBI taxonomy): domain Eukaryota; kingdom Metazoa; phylum Arthropoda; class Insecta; order Lepidoptera; family Tortricidae; genus Acleris; species Acleris emargana. The sequence continues at coordinate 12,443,903 of OV656837.1, forward strand.
TTAGATTCCCCTTATACATGACTGCCGACATGGCAACGAAAGGGGAAGTAACGGAAGTAATGTTTTGCACTTTGAAATACAAATTAAATATGCATTCGATCTTGATTGTAAAGATATTTTAGTGAAATTGAGTTTAGATATAAACAATTATTTAGGTAAATGTATCACAACAACATAAAGATAAAGATTTTACCTTCAAATCTTGGTAACGGAGTGGTGGAACCCATTTTGAACCACGTAAAGCACGACACTTCAACACACATTTTTTTCGTTTACAGACCGTTTGAAGACAAATATTGTGCTGCTACGTGAAAACTAAAGTTTCTAGATGAAAATTAAGATATATTTTGGTAATAAAAATGATACCTTAAGCCTAATATACGGTAACGGAAAGGGGGAATTCCCCTTATGTCGAATGTGATGGACACGATTTAAACTAGTTTTTTGTTAAATATTAACTCTAAAGGAGACAAATTAAGGGCGTTTTTAGTAAATTCACATATTAGACTCCCGAAAACAAGTGTTCTCATGTACGACAAAAGTTTCCAAACTTGTTTATTTGAAGTTCGAAAATGTAACACCAGGCCTGGACGCGGAAAAAATTGGGGGTCTTAGGGAACAAAAATAACAAAAAAACTGTAAATTTAACGTTATTGAATACTTCTAGTAGCATAATTTTAAACGTAAGAGTATTGTTTATCTGGTAATTTAGCTACAAGTCAAAGTTTTTAACATAATCATGTAAAAAATATTAAATGAAGTTGTCGGACACGTGAAAAACGCTAGGTACACTAGAAAAAAAAAAATGCCCATATAAGAGTCTCAGAGATTTTCTCAGCGTGGTGTGTGATGGAATGTGTGATTTTCATTTTTCTTTCGCGTACCTAGCTAGCATACCATTAACTACAATTATAAAGCATCGGTATGCGGTGATGGATTACAACCGGTAGGTACTACTTACATATTTTTCATTCATAACTGCGTTTTTCTTCATCGCTGTGATAACAATATATTTCTTACATAATATGTTGTGCACTGTAAGTTCCGAGGTATATGACGAGTTAGAGACATAATATTTTTTACATTTTAATGTCTTAAGTAGCTAAACACTTATGAGTACCGAAACAATTCTTAGCTACAAGAACAGTAATTTTAGGTAATTCACTTCGATTGTAGTAGTGTCAAATCGTCAATAAATTGTTTACAATATTTATGCTGACAATATCTGAGATTAAATGTTAGCAAACAAAACAATCTAAAGTGAATTAATTACCTATATATATATATAACGTATTTGTTATGTATGATTGATGAATGAACATAGTATTATTTGTTACTGAGTGAAAAAACATTATTTATTCGAATCGTATGTACATCGGGAACTTTGATGTCAGAAAATGATGCGATACAAATTGCGACACTTTACACTATATTATCTTCAGTATACACTGTGAAACCCATATCGTCATAGGAGTCACTGGAGTCTAACGATACTATTTTTTATGTCGACAAAGGGTCAAGAGTCTAGATCGAAAGCAAGTTGTTTCAACAAGGCCTTGATTCTACTTTGGTTAAGCCCGTCTTGCTTGTTTATTGTAATCGTATTGTTGACGTGAAGTATCTCTTATTCACTTCAGAGCCTCTATTGAACACGGTAAAAACTATAATTTTTGTCTTTGATTTATTATAGCATTGTTTTTTAACTCGGCCCTCATTACTGTCAAGTAAATAAGAGCTCTCGAACCGTTGACAATACGATAACAGGCCAAACACGGTCTGGTTTTTACCGTCTTGGATAGAGGCCCTGGTGTCATGTCAACAGCAAGCACGGTTACAATGTAGATTGTAGAAGCAAGATGGGCTAAACCAAAGGCGATCGAAGGCGAAGGGGATCGGGTTTGTATGTGTTTAAACAGCGAATTACCAAGAGAGAAACGCGACACCCACATTTTAAGGGAACGGATGGATGATAATGTCGTAACACGTATATTGAGCAATTTGGCCGGACGTGTTATAAATCATAACGAAACAACTTCCTTTTACTACGAGAGAATACTTCAAATGAAAAAGTTAACAAGAATGGCTTGATATTTAATATTACTTTTGTCAAAATGAAATCAAGCTATCGTAACACGCTCTCCCATAACGCTATCCTTAGTCTTACAACATATAATCTAATTCGTATCTAATAAAGTGATTGTTGGGATCGTTTTGTATTCGCGGGTATCCGGCCACCAAAGCGTCTTGACCTCCAATGTACAAAGTGTTGTAGATCTTCCAGTAGACGTCGCGAACTTTTCTTGCAGGATGGAACAATCCCTGGAAACGATTGAATTTTAGATAAAATATCCATGATATGATTTCGCTATCTCATAAATGCATAAACACAAATTCTGTGGATTTCCTTATGCTGTGTTAGGGTTTAAAGTTTCCAAAGGAAAAGCGATCAACGACTTCTACGCGGGTCGCTAGCTAAAGTTAGAAGGTAGTATAACGTATAGACGTACCTGCAAAGCGTACTGCAGTATCTTGATGGGTCCGAGCGCCACGCGCATGCCCTCGACGGCGTCCATGAAGGCCTGCACGAGATGCGGCGACGTCTCGAAGATGTTCGGCCACACGTGGTTGAGCAGGTGCACCAGCGCGTCCTCGCACCCGAACCCGTACACCCCGAGGGCCATGTGCTTTATCGCCGCGCACGCAGTTTGCCTATGCACCAAATCTCTGAAAAATTTAAACAACTTATAATAAGATTAAATCAAATATATTTTTCACTTCTCATGCTCTTAAAATGTTACTTTAGTCCATATATATCGGGACTAAAGCTCCTTATTAATCTGTAGGGATTGAAGTTTTTTTTTTCTCTAAAAGCCTCTAAACATCCTATCACGGCGTTTTTGAATGGAGGATTATCGACATTTTCAGTGATTGTGAATAGACATTTTTTAGAGCATGGAAATATCCTCAAAATTACAACTGTGCAAAAAATATTAAAAAAAACGATGTAATTTCGTGAAACACAATTAATGAATTTACATATATGAATCTATTTGATTATGCATAGTACAAATTATTTTTAAAATAGTTTTCAAGTTTGAATCTGTTGGCTAAATATGCAAGCATTTAAAGCGTCACTATACAAAACAAATATAAAAGAAAAGAAAAAGCCGCGGAACAAATTTTTTATTTATCAATATTGTAATTTTGTATAGAACGTCGTTTTTTTCATCGAATTCAAAATGAAAAGTAGTGTGTTTAACGCGAGACTAAATCACCATAATGACCATACCCCGGCAGGCGAGAGCAAAAATGCGTTGACAGCTTAATAGTGCGAGGACACACACTTTGGTCGATGTCGATAAAAACAACACGATGTACTGGACCACCGTTATGATATGCAGAAGTATTAATTATTGTTGTAAACAAAATTAAAACCAAGTGATTGTATTTATTCAGTATTTTATGTAATTTTCGTAATATACAATTAGATTTTTTTCTAAATTTTCTGATTTTAAACTCCTTCGCCTTGGCGATAAAATCCATTTCATCCAACTAAAGGACCGTTCTAAATCTACTGTAGTAATCGGAGCAAAACGAAATAATTCATAGTGATTATGAATTTGTTCTGTATTAGGTAGTTTATTATTATTATTATTTTAGTTTATTATCGCGATATACACATATGATATGAAAGAGGTCTATTAGTTACGAGTATGTGAAAAGTATCTATTTACAACTGTCACTCACTCTTATCTATTACGAACATTCCCGTGAGTATGATAAATTGATTATAATTGTAATCAGTTGATTGAAATAGTATATAAGCTTAAAAATAATAATTGTGCTTAATTAAATGTAGACTATTCTATCGACACCCATATGTCGATACAATAGTCGATATTTAATTAAGCACTAGGAGCAGAAGCATTTTTGCTCTCGCCGGCCGGGGTATGATAATGACACTCGAGCTATGGCCATAAACTTCTCGTGTCATTATAGCTTGTTTGAGTCCCTTGTTAAACAATCTACTATGACGGCCATATAAACTTTATGATTTACGATTTTACGGACCTGTCCATAAGCGCATCTTCGAGCAACGGGCAGACGGCGTAAATATAGTCTTTGCCCATTTCCCCGATATATTCGAACAAGAATGATAGCGATTTCAATACACCATTTTGAACGTTCAGTTCTGGAACTCTGTACTCGTTCATGAGAGCTGGCAATACTGTGAAAGGCGAACACGTCTCTGCGACGATAGCGATGGCAACTGTTGTACATACTCTGAAATAAAATGTTTTATGTAATTTCACGTTCATATTTGAGGACGGGTTCGTTTAAACATATGAAATCTATCGATTTTTCGTTACCTGTTTTGTCGCTCTTGTACTTTTAAATTATTTAGAAGAGTAGCCAAAACGTCGTGTGGACCAATGGCTTTGGCAATATAACCGAATGTGTTCACGGTGGCTCGCCTGATCGCTTTCTTATGCGCCTTCAACAGTTCAAGCAGCTCGAAACATATCCTCATCCATTCTCTTGCAGACACAAACTCGGGACCCCTGTCGGCGATCCGACCCACTAAATCGATACAATTTTCTTGTACTTTTTCATGTCTGAAAATGAATCATCATGTAGGATTAATGCCGTTAACACAAACTACTTAAATCAATATACATATAATGCATAAAAAAAGTAAGAAAGTACCTATTTTTCAAAATCGGTGTCAGTCGAGGAAGTAGATCCTTGATCGGTGGTGTCATTTTGGTCATTCCAATAACGTTTACGATAGCCTTTAGAGCCCCAAGAATAGATCCGAGTACTTCAGGGTATTCCTCACCCAAATACTCGTACAGAACAACACCAAGATGCCCCATCAATTTTTCCTGTACATACATAATATTAAGTCACATTACATCCATAATAAATGAAGATTAATGTTTTCTACTGTAAATAACTATAAAAAATGAATATCTGAATACATGCAAAAACTAAAGTTTACATAAGACTGCAATTGCAGTTGCAGAAAGTCAGTCATACCTCTTGGCATGTTTTCATGACGACGGCAATGCGAGAGATGAGATCGGCAGCCTGTTGGCGCACTTTAGCCGATTTGTTGTTCATGCGCCACAGGATGATGCCGCAGATCTGGGGCAGGTAGGGCTTGACGCGTTTACCTAATTGGTTCACTATAGTGCCGAACCCGTTTAACATGACGACGTCCTGCGGGAATAGAGTATATTTTAGTTTGTTGAATAACATTCAAAACAAAGGTGTTAAAGTTTAAAATAACCAATTCCGCTTACTTCTGTCGTCTGTTCTTGGAAAGCGTAGAGAATACCGTCAATGAGAGCTTCCTCGAGTTTAGAGTCAATGTCTGCTGCTCCTAAATTGGCAAGAATCTTTTCAATGGATTCCATCACCATTTTTCTGTATTGCTCGTTATCATCCTTGAGATCGTCAACTATTCTGTTTATAATTTCAGAAGCTCCAACCTGGTGAAAGGAAATTGCAGTTGTTTTATTTACATTGTCGGTGGACGGAAGGTAACGTTTAGGTTTAAAACATTAACTTACCTTGTTGGCAATTTCTACGGTAGTATCAACAAGCTGTCGGTAGTTGCGCCTGTCGAGTGCCATCCGATGGTTCCAGAAATGTTTGAAGAAGTGCGGCAAAATTTCGTCCATAATATACTGGGGCTCTACACCATCTGTGCCGCAACATTGTTTCACGACCTACAATGGGAAAAATCAGGTTTCAAATGTATCCAAGAACTTTGGTTTCGACTACTGACTTTGTTATGTGCAGTTTATCTATATACGATCATCTAAAACAGGGGTTCCCAAAGTGGTCCAGGTGGACCCCCAGGGGTCCACAGGAGACTCAACGGGGGTCTACGTTGGCGTGACAAAAAAATGGGGGTTCACAATTCGTTAGTGGGGGTCCACGAAAATGTATCTGGTTTCGGTAGTAAAGAACGAAAACAGATACTATTTTTTGTGCTATTTTAATAGCCTGGATGACTGATAAATACAAAATAGCTTTATTACGCTGCTCCTCGATTAAAATTTCGAAAAATTAAACTGACATTTTATAAAAATTACACCATTTGCCTCCAAAACTTGTCGACTGCAAGTCTGCAACAAATCGCGAGCGAGCTGTTCGACAAGCGATCAACATTCACATTTTTTGCCGAGTTTTGGGAATATGGTAGAAATGTGGTGTAGGGGGTCTACCAGAACTAGTTCACTTTTGAAAGTGGTCTATGAGAAAAAAAGTTTGGGAACCCCTGATCTAAAATAACATTAACTTACCTTCAACACAATCTTTTTCATTTCTTCATCAGGCGACTGGAACTCTCGGATCAAAATGAGCATCACCTCACGAGTGTAATAGTTGGCATATTCGGCGTCCATCAAAGGGATGAGGTACCCAATGGCCTTGAGGAAAGCAGCCAGACCCTTACCGCGGTGGGTCCTGATACCCTTCCACAGCGGCTTGAGTACAGAATCAAACGACTCAATACCGTAAGGAGTGGCCGCTTCCGCTAGGGCAGCACTAGCTAAAGCGGTGATCGTACGGACCTTTTGTTGTTCGTCCACTAAGCCTGCATAAAAAAAAGATATTATGGGATTAAAAATATGAGCAGGCGTAAAAAAAACAAATTAAAAAAAAAACATAGTACTTTTTTTAAACATAATCGCAAGCATCACGACAGACTTCGCAGAACATGCAGCGGTCGGCCAGTTTACTACGAGTACATCAACTTACCATGTTCAATAATCTCCACGAGCGATTTTAAATGTGGTAAAATAGCACATCCCATCAGAATAGCAATCTGTTGAACGATTTTAATACCAGTGTGACGCGCTTGCCATGACTTCTTTGACCTGCACACAGCTTTTAAGAAAGGCAGCAATGAAGGAATTCCTGTAAAATTAAGTTGTTGTTAATTCTGATTGAATTCGTTGGAATTAGTTGCGTCTTAGTACATATTTATTGTATACTATAAGCTCACCCAAAGCAGAGGCGACGACGGCAAAGGCCCTGGCGGTAGTGTTCCGCACGTACTCGTCGATATTGTCGATGTCGGGCCGCATGGTGGAAATCATTGTGGCCAACCCTGCCGCTTTAGCCAAGTTCGAGATGATCTCACGGCCTTCAACACGCGCGTAGTAATCTTCATCGATGAGTAATGGTTCTATTACGACCAATATCTAAAAAGACAACATTAAACTTAGACCTTGTATAATTTATCCTTAATTATTCGTAAAATATTAAGCTAATGGTGTATTACAAACCGATATTCCTATGTATTAATGATAAGCCATATTCATGCTATTCCTAGGCGGTTTTATTTTTACTTCAGTCTGTTACAATTGATTGTACCAGATACTATATATCTCTCTCTCTATCTTATATATGTATACACCGTGTTTTTTTTTTACGATAACTTAAAGGGAATGTTCTTTAGGTCAAATAAAGTTAATTTCCCGAAGACAGACAAGTGATAACTGTAACGGTTTTAAAGATATTTAATTTTTAAATTTAATCATTTAATCACGTTGAACTGGTCTAAAAGGCTCTTAACTGTTTGTGTATGTCACGCCAGGGTCATACGCAGAGTTAGGTTCGCGTCTTTCCTGTGGACATACACGAAGTTAAGGTTTTTAAGGCCTAATTTTCTAGCTGAACCCATATCCGCATATACGGCGTCAGGTCTACTTTGGCCCGATCAGATAAAAACATATCTTATATGCACACAAGCCTTTAACTATTGACCACAGGAGAGACAACTTTTGTTTTTTGTGTGCGTTTGACCCGCCAACATTGACGTATTTGAAACTGACTATGAGTTAACTCTAAAGACCCTTTTAGAATGACCAAAGATACAATATTTTATTACTTTGTTCTAAAGTTTTTTTTTTTTTACAATATTTAAAAATTTAATCTACCACTTAGTTTCTATGGATGTACCTAGTAATATGCCGGAGTTATCGTAAAAAAAAAAAACACGGTGTATATATTGTATGAATGAACATTAAATAAATGAGTATATGAAACCTTATTTTATCTAAAGTCAAATACTATACAGTAGAACCCGCTTAATACTATCACGTTTAATACGATTTCCCGCATGATACGACATTTTCTGCCGGTCCCTGCAACTTAAGGCCTCTTTTAATACATTTTTTCACGGTTAATACGACTCGCGTCCCGCTTAATACGTCTGCTAAAGTGCAGGTTCCACCCAAAACGCAACCCTAAGTGATGATGAAGACGCACACGAACAGGAGGAAACGCCTCCAATTTTGTCAAATGCTCAGGCGTTGTCAGTTGTAGCAGATTTAAGACGCTAAGTATCGTCTATGGGTAATAGCGAAGAAGCGATCCATAAATTTAATTATATTGAAAATCTTGTTATAAAAAATGCATCTAAATCGTATCAATGTTAAATAAATAATAACTTTAAGTAAAACAATTGTTATTAATATACTTTTACATAAACATAATTCTTTGTGTCTTCATTTAAAATAAACAAATTACATGTAAATGTGTGTACATGAAATAATACTAGTTTTGTTTTCACGTTTATTACGATTTCCCGTTTAAGAATTTTTTTTTGCTTGGTCCCCTCGGAATCGGCTTAAGCGGGTTCTACTGTAATTTAATTTGCTATAACTATCACAACCTCTAAATCAGAATCTATAACGGTCAAAATCTATGACACTCATTTGCTCTTGTTCATATTATAGTAAAATAATTAAATATTTTAATAAAAACGAGATATACAATTAGGTTAGGTATGCAGGCGATCAAAATACCCAGAAGTAGAAGCTCCGTCGACTCTGTTCAAAATTAGCTCTTGGGCGTTCTATAACACCGTTATTCTGTCTATAAATCTTTATAGCTTTATGACAAATTCGCGCTTCATAGGTTTTCTTGTCTACGTGACAGGACTATGGGAGTCACTGCACCTTTGCAAGGCGTAAATGGAGCATTAGTCAACACCCAGCGACCCAAGGCAGCATATAGCTATCACCACTCCTCTCTGACCGGCCAATAAAGGTAAGCCAGAGGTGATCGTCTGTTCCTCATCATATCACACTCCAACCAGCCACAAGGTGACAAGTGGGAGGTGAGGGACAGGGACTTACCTGGGGAGCACTCTAGTCCGTGGTGTCGCTAGTGTTGCTACACAACAGCACGTCACTATAGTCGAGTCCGGAATTAGGCGAACTAACTTGACAGGCGAAAATGTTGCCAGACAGGAAAAAATAAATAGTGATAGGTTTATGTCGACACAAATATGTCGATATAACCTTGTGCCTTCTATAAATCTGATTATATTTATATTTTATCAAGTAACTAGCGACCCGCCCGCGGCTTCGCCCGCGTGGAATGTATTATACATATAAACCTTCCTTAAGAATCACTCTATCTATTAAAAAAAACCGCATCAAAATCCGTTGCGTAGTTTTAAAGATTTAAGCATACATAGGGACAGACAGCGCAAGCGACTTTGTTTTATACTATGTAGTGATTGTCATCGAAACTTTCACACTCATACATACTTGCCAAATAGGGAAATTCTACAGCAATTTTTACGATATAATATGATCTGAAGGATGTACGGTTTAAAGCGGATATTTACGATACTTACTCCTCAAATTAGGAATAAAATACAAAAATAATGCTGACATTACAACAGGCCATTGTGATCCTTTTAGGTGGCTTCCAAATTATTAGTTAGATTTCAAACACAATAATAATGATAAACTAGACTTTTTAAATATCGATATTAACAGCACTAGCCAAACTGTGGCAACATTAGTGTACAATGAACTGTCAAGTTAGTTCGCCTAATTCCGGACTCGACTTTAGCAGCCCTGCCTGCGACCACTGAATGTACTGGAAGTACCATTTGGCGACGGGGTCGTCACTTCCCTACCCCTTATGTCATTATTTTTAGGTTCAGATTTATTTTATAGAAAGTGAGATGTAAAGTCTAATTCTATGGAACTTGCTAACTATGTAAACAAACCGCCATATTGAAATTGTCTCTGAATGATGAATTTACTAGTGATGGGCAATACTCCTTTACTTATGTCAAAACATATCGAATAATAAAATACCGAAAGTAAAAAACAAGTAGTTACTTATTTCTAATTTGTTTAATCACAATCTGAAGAAAAATCGGTACTTGAAGATGATATATCACCAGTATTTATTATAAAAGGTGCCGTTATATCATCTGTGAGTGTGATCAGCGTGAGTTAGGTAATGTGTAGGGGCCTTAATATATCGCCAACTTTAGCCACAACACAGAATTGGAATGGAATTTACAAATGGGCTAAGTGCCAGAAAAAGCAAAACTTAAATTTTACCTTTAGCTAATGCATTTTTATTCAATTTCTCAATAATTGTATTTTGGCACTTAGCCCATTTGTAAATTCCATGCCTCAATTGTAGAATTTAAAAGAAACAAAAACGTTATTCCATCAGGTCCTAATAACCTAACTTATGAAACCATTTAAACTTTTAATGAAATATCCAAGATAGAGTTATATATTTGGTGATTTTGTATTTTACAGTAACAACCGTTTCAATAGTTTATGGTTTCAATGGTGTTTGATGAGGTGGTGTGAAAATTCAAGGAGAAAAAGTGCCAAAACAAAGTTAAGTCTTTTGTTTACATAGTTAGCAAGTTCCATAGAAATACACTATATCATAAATGATTATAGAGATTTTTTATGTTAGAGGTTTTGAAATTATAGAATATGATAGTAGTGAAATTTGCAGCAAATGATTATATTGTTATTTTTTTAGGTCAAGCTAAATACTTAAATAAATGGGAACCCTTATACTTACTTTGTGGACATACGGGCGCACCAAATCGTCAAGTTTGTACAGAATCCTGTCAATAACTTTGACTAACAGATGTCTCTCCTGATCTTCCAACGTAGGACTCATGAGCAGCGGCAGGATCTGGTTGAAGAGCGGCCCAGCCCCGAACTCGCGCGCCTTGTCCGTGATTTGCCGCAGAGCCGCCTTGCACATAGGCGGGGTGCCATTCTAAAATATAATCTAAGTTAGTATACATACGGGATAAATTATAAGACAGTCAAATGTCGCGGGTGTGCGTTCACCTTTATCTTAAGCAAGAGCTTCATGATCTTTCTCTCTTTGAGCTCGTCGGGCGACAGCGTCTCCTCGTCGACGTCAATGAGCAGTTTGTCGAAGTACTGAGCGTCTTCGGGCTTCATAAAGGGCAGCTGCTGGCTCCCCTTGGGCTGCGGGTCCAGCAGGCGCGCGGCGGCGGCGGCCGACCCGCCCACTTCCTCCGTCTGCATGAAAAAGCCGATTGGGGTACCAGCCAAGGGGGTTGGTGTTGCGGTCAGCTTACGAGCCGGGGTCCGAATCGGAACATAACCTGGGCAACAACATAACAAGTTAACAAATTGTGCGCTCATGCCATTGGATGCTTATAAGAGAGTTATTCATGTGCATGCTTCAAATTAATAAAAGCGATTCATTTCATTATTTTGTATAAGCAAAATCTGGTAGTCCAACGGCATGAGACCATTATGTCTTAATGGCATCAATCATCTGAAAGAAAAATTGACTATTAAAATTAATATTCTATTATTTTAAATTCATCAACACATGTATCTTTTTAACTATTACGAGGACGAATTCCACATGGTGTTGGCTTTGTTTAATACATGTGTCCTGAAACTAAAGTGGTAATTAATATTACTACTGTGTTTGCCTTGAACATTTCTCAATTTTGTTTTATCAAGTATTGTTAAAACAACATAAGAAAAATCAAAATAAGGAAGATGAAAAAGTAAGGTACATACCGGCCGGCGGGGGTAAAACTTTGTACCCTGCTGGGAACATGGTATCCAATTCTTCATCTGTGTAAGGTCTGTTGCGCTCGTCTATTTCTTTCTCCCAGCGATATGCTTGGAGCTGCTCGGGAGTCATGGCCGCCACGTGGCCCGGCGTGGGTGTGGCCATGGCCATCGCTTTCATCCCGACCGGTGTAGACTAAAACAACAATACAAATACAAAGTTAGGATTGTCACAAATGTTATCAATGTTATCATCTATGTGTTCAAATGTTTCATTATACTCACTCCTCCCGGTGTAAAGACGGGTGTGTGCGGTGTGGGCGTGGCGTGCGACGGCGTGGCGTGCGACGGCGTGGCGTGCGACGGCGTGGCGTGCGACGGCGTGGGCGTGGCGGGCGCCGGCGTGGCGCCGGGCGTCTCGTCCCAGCGCGAGCGCCGCTTGGTGCCCGGCGTCGGCGTCTCCTGAATGGTGTCTACGCCAGCCCCGCGGTCCGTGCGCGGAGTTTCTGCCCAACCGCTGTTGTGCCCAGGAGTTTCTGTCATATTTGAAAAATCAAGCTATAGCACATATTTTAAGCAGAAATAGTAAGAATATAGCTCATAACAATAACTCTTAGTATAGTCAGATGGTGCAGGCGTATGTTTGTAAGCATCTATGAATTGAAGTTAATAAAATCGTAGACATCTAATTTAACCGCGGCGTATGCGTGCCAAATTTGAGCCGGATAATTGTTGTCAACTACAACAATTTCACACAAAAATGCACCCTGACCTCTTGCACTGGTTGTAACGATAGAGATGTAGCGAGCTAAACGCGAGAATATACATGTGCCAGCCGCTCTGGGGACTAGGTTATTTTTTTACATTAGAAATATGCAGGGGTCGGACAAAAAGTGCGGATGACGTCAAACCACTTATAGGATGATTTGAAATAGTATTTTTGATTTTCATAATCAATTATAACAACATCTTAGCCTATTTGTGCAAATTGTGGTTACTGAATTATCAACAACTTTTTAAAGTTGTAATTCTGTAGCTCTGCCCAGCCCACTCTGGGATTACAGGCGTGAAGGTATGAATGAATGAATAATCAATTATTATTACCTGTGTAGTCACTGGGCTAGAATAGTGCCACTCCATGTCTTCTCGTGGATGTCGTAAGAGACGACTAAGGGAATAATTTCATTAAATAATAAGTTTAATAACATCAAATTATATTTTTATTTTTTACTAATCTTACCTACTGTTCCCACCTTTGAGTATTAAACCTATTTATCTGAGGTTCCCAGAGAGTTGTTCTAATTAAATTTAAATAATCGTACCTTATGGTTACCATAAGGTACGATTATTTGTACAATGTAGTGAATAAAATAAGTTCCGTGAAATTTATTTTATTCACTACATCATCCTACCACTTGTATTATTAATTCCATGGATTTATTTACGATTAATTTGTTACTTCATTAAAACTTCTTCGTTACTACATGTCACACGGAAGTTTAAATACAAACATCATCCTGTGTGCAAGATTAGGAACGTCAATTTTACGTCATCCGCACTTTTTGTCCGACCCCTGGAAATATGTAACGAGACGATAATGACCTCGATCGGTCTTGGGCGTCTCGTCCCAGCGGTTCCGGCGGGAGGCGTGCTGCGCGGGCGTGTCGCGGCCCGGCGTGGCGTGCCCGGGCGTGATGTGTCCCGGCGTGGCGTCCCACACGCGGGACGACGGCGTGGCTCCGGGAGTCTCCCCGCCGCGCCCCGCCGCACCCGGTGTTTCTTCCCATGCACCTCTCTTAAATAAAATAGGCTAATCAGTCAACAGTTTAAAAAAACTGTTATAAATAACAAGTAACCATCTATTTGTCAAATAACCTATCTAAAAATTGAACATCACATTAAGCCACGTTTGAGTCATGTGGACGAGTTAACATTGTGGACTATATAGGAATGTGGACCAGGTAGCACTGTGGAGGATATAGAATTATGAACGAGATTTAGGAATTACATGCTAACGATATCGCATTGCGGAAGAGTTAAGAAAGTGACTGTAGTGTAGGACTGGACAAAGTCACCCTGCGACATTCCTGCTACTAACTTTAAAGCATTTAATTTTCATAAATTCATAACTGAATCATTTCAGTTCACAAAATATTATCTAAAGGATAAGTTCCACGTTACTACATGCATTGTTATGAGTAAAAGCTGCTTTACAAACTTATTAAAGAAATCTAATTATGACTTCCGAGATTGTTATCATTAAGAAATTCTAGTCCCTCATCATCAGTTCCATTTTTTTTATTTTTTTTATTTAGTTATAGAAACCTCAATACGTCTAAGCTTACAATTTATACTCATTTTGCTCAAGTATCCAATTTATGTTGCAGACATAAAGTTTACCAGTTTGTAAAAAATTAAAGAAAGTAACTCATGAAAGAAGTACACTAAAGTTACAGCATGTATGTAATTCTTTAAAGACGACTTAAGCATAACTTGGTTACAATGTTACTCAATGAAGTCATTTAAAAATCACTTACCTCATTATCCCATGATGGCGTAGCTTGAGAGCTGGGTGTGGTAGAAATACTTTTCTTCACTGAGGGTGTGTCTTCTGTACTCTGATCCCAACGCCCTTTGCGTTTTGAACCAGGTTTGGTGGAATCTCCATTGGCTTGTGCCACTGGTTTCAGAGTGCCTTCTCTTGCCCTTTCAAGTAGCTTTTTTCTTAACTGCAATCAAATCGAAACAAATATTATCTGCTTGTGAACCCATTTGCCAATTTTTTAAACAATACCTCTAGTCATACAATATCATAATTATTACCAAAATTTTATTAAGCTATTGCATAGCTTCTATTGCGGGCCTTGAGCGCGGGGACCGAATCCAGAAATTCCGTAACGAAAAAACCTCACGCTCCCCACTCCGACGGGCAAGGAGGTGTGGCTTGAAGGCATCGTCTAACGTCGTTTCAGTTCGGCAGTCTTCGACACGGCGTTGTGTGCGTTTGTACGACATGCAATAGCTTTACCGCGTCAGTCCCCGAGTGCCACACGTCTTTTTTTATTATTTTTAATTACCTCTGTCTCTTCAGCCCGTAGGTACTGCTCTTTCATAATTTCTGTGTAAGTTCTTGATCCAACATCTGGAGTTTTGCCACCTGATTCAATCAAAAATACAAAAATATTTGTAAGTATAAAATTGTATAAAATGTTTGTTGCATGCACCCACAGAGGTGGGCCAATGCGGCAACTGGGTCCCCCAGGACGGCTACAGATGGCGAGGCAGACCCAAACAGAGATGACTTGGACACTTTTCTGAAGAATTGGCGGAAGATTTCCACAGAGGGAGAGGTGTGGAAATCAAGGGATGAGGCCTTTGATCAGCAGTGGGACCTCATATTGGGATAATTAATAATAATAATAGTATAAAATTGATTACAAGAGATGAAAAATTTTAACTGGAAGAGTCCCTTATAGGGATATGTTCACCTTTGAACTAGTTTTATTTCTATTTACTGTGTAAATGTTGAAGTATAAAAGTCATAATTCAAAGCTATAATGGTAGATGACTCCCTATTTACTTATCAATAAATGTAAATAGTACTTCAAAATAAACATTACCTTCAGCAAAAGGATCCATACGCTCTGGAGATATGATCATCCGACGCCTCTTTTGCCGGTATTCATCTTCTCTGTCTGCAATAGTTGGCCGGCGTTTATCAGCAAAGGGGTCATAGTCCTTGTCACTCTAAAAAAAAGAATTAAATATTATCTTTTCAAAATGACAGTGATGTCTTAATTAAGGGGATAAAATAAGTAACTCAAAGCTTAGGATTTACTATTATTTGACAGCTATCAGATGAATGTTGATTAGGTGATGATCTCCGCAGAGTGGCCAACAGTAGTTGGATGAGGGGAGCTGAGAATTGTGGTCAGTGCCGTGCATATGGAGAGGCCAGCAGTGGACTGGTATAGGCTGGTGGTGATGATGACGATGATTTGGCTATCAGAGGTTAAATAAAACTTGCTATAAAGCCTGACCAGAAGACCCAAAACCTGAAATTTGTTTATATCTACAGGTGTTTCATAGTTGAGTGCAAGAAGTTTCAGGCGGTGAGTAAAAGTTATAAATTAAAATCCTCAATATCTCAATAACTCTATTTACTTGCATAATACTCTGCCATGCCTAAGAGCCCTTGCACTCAACTATCAAACACCCTGCATACATTTATTAGCTTTTGCCCAACACTCTGTCCCCTATCTGTCTGTTCTATTTCCGCAAGAAATCTGTCCTAATGGCAGTCTATGTTATAAACTGTCTTTATAAAGTTTTATATCAATCATTTTAGGTTTTGAATTGCAATAACATAACAAACAAGCACTTTTACATTAATCATATTAGTTAGGATACTAGCACACCGACACATATAAGATGCAATACAAAATAAAAGCCTAAAATGCTAAACACTCATACTATACCATATTAAGGATCTAAGGGTCAATTGCCACAAGTATGACGGAGCACCACTTAACATGTCTCAATGAATATGGCTGGGTTTTTTTTGTTGTATACATAGTTATCAGGTCATATATGTATAAATGAAAGATATTTACCAGGCGATGCGGGGAAAAAACAGTTAGTAAAAGTTATCAAGTGAAAGTAGAAATACAAAACATAAACTACATTATTCCTTATCATGTTACCCACCTGTGCAATATCATTCAGCAGTGAGGCTGGTGCAGTATATCCCGGTCTCTTCTGGGAAGTAGGGACATTTTCCACATCTTCATCCTCCACTTCATCGTTTGCGGCTATGGAAGTCACATATCCATCATATCGTGATTTCCCACTCTGACCAGTACTGTCGTATATGTCACTATCATAGTATGTTTCACCAAGTGAAACACCTTTGTTGTTGCCGTTTTCTGATTGAAGTTCCTTCTTCTTGGATTGTATTTCTTTGATTTGAGCCTCAATAGCTGTAAAAAAATAGGTTTAAAATGTGACTTCACCTTTACCAATATTATTTTACTTTTAAAGGAGTTTGCACAACCTGACCTAGTAATTGAAACCATATACATAAAAATCATCTATTGTGATGTGAAGAAATTGAAAAAGCATTTAATGCAAATGGTTAAAACGCTTTACTAGGCTGCGTTTACCTCAGATGACTATGGTTGAATAATTTATTTCATTGGGCTTACTAGTAAAACTAGATAATAACACGCACATTCCCAAAAATATAATAAATAAGTAAAGCTGGCAAATATGGCTGGGTCAAGTCTGACACCAATTACGCCAATTACCTACCCTCGTGAGTCCTTGGTATTTTCTCCATTTTGTTTCATGGGGGTTGGTTGGAGACAAATATATCTACGTAATATTCTCTAATCGGGCTAAAATAATCAAACGCATCTGCAATACGAAATGGATCGGATTGAGATTTAGCACGTTCCAAAATACCAATCAATTGATACCGAAGCCACAGATTAGAAATAAATCCAATTCCATTCACGAAGCTTGAAGCACAGATTGTTTCAGCTTCACCTTATTACAAAGGGCATGATCAATTTATTCCAATGGGTTACGAATGAGAAAAGAATACATAGCACTGTAAACACAACTTCTTTCTTAGAAAATATTTGGTTTATCCTTACAGTTTATTTCGTTCTATTAAGTAAAAACTATTACTACTATCAACTCTACAGTACTGTCAAGGTGGTATGTGAACGCAGCGTTTGTGACCGAGTGGCGATGACATTTTCAACGCGTTGGCAACTCCAATTCTGAAATCTATCTCGCTCGCTCTCTTTCTGCAGCGCTGGGTACGTGTGTATGGGGGAGAATATTTTTTGTTTTCTTCATAATACTTTATTAATTTCTTATACATTTTCGTACAGGAGAAAGAAAACCCGATCCTGGCGTCTAAAGGATAATCTTTCAGGTTGATTGGCTACGGTACTTTAGGTAAGTCTTCACTTATTTTATCGTGACGAGTTCCACGTCAAATGTGTTGGGAGAAAGAAGGTGACACGTATTATCACGAATTTGGAATGCTGATATTCAGTATTTCGCATGAGTAGCCTCGTGGTTTTGTATAGCACGTATATGACTATTATAAATTATTTATGCTTTCCTGTAGTTATCATTTTCAGTTTCTGTTTAATGGTTAGAAGCAGAAGCATGTCAAAACAATATGTGCCATCTCTTGACTGTCTATAACTGATAACCTGATTCAGCGAGCGTTACTAAAAATGTACATAATTGTATGGTTTGCTTATTCATTAAATTAGGTACCATTCCTATAGGATAAGCAAGTTTCATGATACTGGTTTCACACATGTAGGCTTTATAAACCATGCTAAATAAATTTTTAAACACTACATTAGTCTTTAATAGTTGCTTGTACACTATTAAAAAAATGTAAATATTGACAGATTAGAAAGCATTCTACATCAAGTCAACAACTTTATAATGGTTAGGCAGTAATGCACAAAATGTATTTAAATACAGATGTTTGTGTACAATCTTCCACAATACTAATTACAAAAGTATGTTAATATTGCACACACAACTAATAACATTAGCTTACAACAATCATATTGTTAAAAGGCAAGTCTAGGTGTAAAAACTCTATGATTGAGTCCAGTTCAGCTAATTGATAGCTCACAAGTCTATTCTATCTTTCCAATTAAACTAAAGATATACTGGCATTTTTATATAAACAGCTGTATTATTCATAGTTGTGGTTTTGAGAACAACCTTAAGTCCTTTTAATAAAGTTCAAACTTTTAAGTCAATGAGATTCTGGCATATGTGGTCTTCTTTTTTTTAAGATTGTAGAAAGGAACACATACACATACATTACCTTCATGCCTGTAATCCCAGAGTGGGGTAGGCAGTCCTACAGAATTACCTATAACTTTAAAAACTTGTTGATAATTCAGTAACCACATTTTGCTCAACCAAATAGGAAGGTACACTTAATATGCAATAATATGGAATATAGGGATTTAAGTTTGTAGCCTTGACTTGCATGCTACTTTCTTTATAGATTAGTAGCAAACAGCCTTCAAATCAGTACTTAGCATGGAACATATTAATCATTGTGAGATAGTTTCGCTGCTTGATCAATACAAATCTTAATATATTCATATAGTAAATAGTTGATAATGCGTAAAGATATAATCTCTAATTACAATGATTATTGATTTACCTGTTCAGATAAGGATTTGATGTGTTCATAAGCCATTTACTTATCTATTCATTTTATCAATTTAACTGGTAACCACCAACATAATGTATCATTAACTCTTTGTTGATAAATTTATTTCTTTTTCATTATAACACTCTTTTTCATTATGTTGGTAATGTATACAGTTGAAATTAAAACTTTACATATAGTCTGTCATTATGAAGTTACTTTTTATCAAATTAATACAAATTGAATGCTTTACTTTTTATGAGGAATTAATTGTCATCATCTCATTAGGTGATAGTAACTTGTACATTATCAATTGACCTTCTAAGGTCAAGGAGATTCATGATCAATTACTGCTTGATTAATTGTTATTAGTAAAAGTAGCATATTAGTAGTAGTAGGTAGGAACATAGGAAGCAAAATATTTTTTATTTCAATATTTTATGATATCTCAATTTTAAATTTATGCATTGAAATATACATGGCAAAAAAAGTTGAATATACCTCTTCAAGTGCAGAATATGTAATTATTTTAATTTGAACAGTTGTTCAAATACCTTGTGATGTAAAACTTTAATGCGTTATTGTTCACAAAAGTATGTGTTTGCCTGTAGTACTGTAACGACTTGGCGCGGAAAAGGACTGCTGTCGGGGACGAATATGATGCATCAGCAATCCATGATGGTCGGAGACATGTTGCCGGTTCACCCAGAGCTGCCGGTGCACGAGGAGTTAAACAATGTTGGATACGAGAACAGCGGGTCGCATGCGTACGATGATCTGTTCCCCGCGCTGCCGCACTCGGCGCCGCCCGTGCAGCGCCACATCCAGCAAGCCACCAGCAAGCTTCGCGTGGGCTCCTCGCTGCACACACAGGTATGCACCACTCCCTCAAAAATCTCATAATCGAATAGAGTTGCCGTACATCCGTAATTTTTAGGGGTGTCAAACAGTAACTTTTACATGTAAAAAACAAAGATCCCGATAAATTGAGAAACCCACCTTTAAAATAAGTATTTGGGAATAAATGAAACCGCAATCAGTTCAAAATGAAATTGACATCATGACCCAATTACTGAGATTATACCTGTCACTATGTCGCACGCTTTTAGCTAATTTTGTTTTTAGTGTCTGTAAAAATGTATGGGTTTCTTTTTTAAAATCTAACAACCCTTTTGACTTTCCTCCAAACTAGCCAACTTTGCACGCTGTCCGACTTCTGCGTATTCCGACATGCATTCCACGTTTCACCAGGCTACTTACTCTCACCATGCCGCTCTAGGCACACGTGGCGCCACACTCCGCTTTAAAACGCTTACGTAATCGATATGATATATTTAATTTTATTTACGCAAATTAAGTACGACAGGTGTTATCGACTTTTTCTTTTACGCAATAATGTCGATAATCGGCTGCGTGCATCACATGAACGTTTTGGCGTTCGTTTCGTTCTGCATAGGTCCAGTTGACGTAATTGTATTTATAGCCTTTTTAATAATATTTTTTAATTGCCAGGTGTTCCATGTGCCATACGAGGAGAGGAAACTCGATAACGCCAATACGTTTGGCGAAGGAGAATCGTTGAGAACATGTCAGGCCATCACCAAGGACACCGGAGCTCACATCGAGATATCTACAAGCAAAGATGGCAGCCTTACTTTCCTTCTTACGGGAAAACATAGCGCCGTTCTGGATGCGCGTCGTAAAATCTTAACACACTTCCAACAACAGGTGCTTATTTAAAATGATTATTATGTTCCTATTTATTTATTTTAAGTATGTTCTTACTGAGTGAATATTGTATTCCTCAGGCAAGCAAGCAAATCTCGATTCCAAAGGAACACCACCGTTGGATCTTGGGCAAACAAGGGCAGAAACTTAAGGATCTGGAGAAAGTGACTGCCACGAAAATAAGCGTACCCGGTATAGCTGACAACAGTGAGACTGTTACCATCACTGGCACTAAGGAGGGGATCGAGAAGGCGGAACATGAGATCAGAGTTTGCTCTGAGGAACAGGTATTATGCCAAAGTATTTCCTCCAGTTTGCCTTGTCTACTCCAATATTAAAACGCTTATATAAGATTTAAACATTCTGCTATTTAAAAAAACTTCCCGTAATACCAGATTCTCAATATCCTGCAATCCTATAATTGAACATACAAATCAAGGTATGGTTTATTATTTGTACCCAGCATGTAGAATCTTTTGCTTTGGGAATCTGGTAAAAAGAGAAATATGGTATTGGAAATCAGCAAAAGAACTGACCTTTTCGTTTTACTGTTGCGATATCGGCGTCGCATTATCATTACATTGATTTGTGTATACATAACCTTGCTGGGAAACCAATTGAAATGTTTATGTCAGGAAATATAATCAGACTAATAATAAGTAACGCGGTATTCATATAATATTATAGTGACTACACAACTTTTTGCTTAATTTATTATTAACGTTTGTGCAAAATGATAGTCTAATAATTGAGAATAATGATATGGAATTGACTTCGTTTGCGACATTCAACTCGCGAAACAAATTGAAAGAGCATTTATGCGCCGCGTTCGATTCGCATCTGAGATTACGGTGCGGTCACGGCGTTCACGAATACGGTTGAAATAAATACGGAAACCTATATTGTACACTTCACCCCGCGACTTTGTCTCATAATAGTAGGTAGTTTATGAAATTGTTGCATAAAGAAGGGTATTAAAACACGAGTGTGTATTTAAGAACCGAGCCGCTATGCGATGTTTTTAATAGTATCACACGAGTGTTTTAATACCTAGTTATGTGCATTTTCATACACTACTTTATCTACTCTCATACATTTTGGGGGTGGGAGGACCTTGTGCAGGGTCCGTCCGGGTTGGTACCACCATCTTATCCATTAACCTACCGCCAAGCAGCAGTGTTCGCATTGTTGTGTTCCGGTTAGGGGATAAGACAGCCGGTGAAATGACTAGCATAGAGGCATTCCATCTTAGTCCTCAGGGTTGGCAACGCATTTGCAGTCTTAGGATTGCGGTCTTGTGAATGCGAATGTCTATGGGTCACAGTTTCCACTTACCATCAGGTGGCCTGTGTGCTCGATTGCCTTCCTATGATATAAAAAAAAAAAAAAAAAAAAAAAAAAAAATTGCGATTCAACCTACTAAATAAAAGATCAAAGTTAATAAAGTAACTACAGCAAAACGTATTAAATGAATGGCGCCAAAACCTAGCACATCACCGCGCATGCGTTAAAGCGGGCGCTGTCACAGATAAGTAAAAATTGGAATGAAAACTTTTTGTAATGCTGTAAAAATGACGCGAACCGCATGTGCGTTCCATTATAAAAAAATAATTGATATGGAACCTCGTTGGTGACATTAACTTTTTGGATTAACTTGTATCGTAATGGTAAAAAAATTACTTTATCTACACTCATATCATAAGTCCTCTATAATGCGTTCAGAATCCGTAGACAATGACCATCATTACAAGATACAATTTTACTATGATATTTTTTCTTATCTGTAGCTGTAATGAAAAGTTAAAATTACGATACAACTTTTGATAAAGTAATGTTGTTCAAATTTGGAACATCTTCCAAAACCAACACAATTCAAACGGGTTCAATTCTAGTATCTATTAAACGTCGACTCGGTATATTTTAAGTAAAGTGTCGTACGCCGTTATGATGTCGAATGACATTAGAATAGGGACTTTGTTATTTTGTCTATGATTTTAAAAAAAACATTCATATTCGTGACACAGGTTAGCTTTGCCGCCTGTTTTTAAAATCCGGAAAAGTATATTTGAAGTGAAATATGAGTAGTGATACTAAAATAAATACTTCCTTCTCTGATTTGATTTATTTCTTATTTCAGTTCATACATTAGCTTAACACCTATAGATATATTTCAGGTAGCAGTAGCACCGGTGCTATGAAGGTTATTTGCCTTCGGCTACTGAACGCATCTTAGAGTACTTATAATATGTGTGTAGATAAAGTAATTTATGCAACTGTACATAATTAGGCCTTAAAAAACTCGTGTGATGTTATTATGAAACTCGCCTTCGGCTCGTTTCACAAAACCACACTCGTCTTTTAAGGACCCTCTTTATGTACCAGTTACATAATAGTAGTTTATGAAATTGTTGCATAAAGAGGGGTATTAAAACACGAGTGTGTGTTTAAGAACCGAGCCGCTAGGCGAGGTTTTTAATAGGATCACACGAGTGTTTTAATACCTGGTTATGTGCAGTTTCATACACTACTTTATCTACTCTCATACATTGCGATTCAACCTACTAAATAAAAGATCAAAGTTAATAAAGTAACTACAGCAAAACGTATTCAATGAATGGCGCCAAAACCTAGCACATCACCGCGCATGCGTTAAAGCGGGCGCTGTCACAGACAAGTAAAAATTGGAATGAAGACTTTTTGTAATTCTGTAAAAATTACGCGAACCGCATGTGCGTTCCATTATAAAAAAATAAAAAATATGGAACCTCGTTGGTGACATTAACTTTTTGGATTAACTTGTATCGTAATGGTAAAAAAAATACTTTTTAACATTATTTTAATGAGAAATAATGTTATAAAGTGATTTTTTAATTTTTTTTCGGTATTGTGTTTATAAAGTATGCCAATATAAATTCGTTTTGAATTTTATAATTCGAACTTTACGATATGAGAGTAGATAAAATACTATTATAACATTATTTTGTTAGAGAAATAAAGTTATAAAGTGTTTTTTTTTTTTAAGTTTCGGTATTGTGTTAAGTGTGCCAATATAAATTCGTTTTGAAGTTTATAATTCGAACTTTACGATATGAGAGTAGATAAACTATTTTATTCCATATAGTTACATACAGGTTATGTATGTAGTTGTTACTTCGTTAACCTACCACGGTTATGCATTAACTTAAGTATCCATATAATTGTTTATGCTAATAGATAAACTTCCACATTTATTATATTTGTCTATTTTACGACTACTGGACTATCCGTATTCTGACTGAAGACTTTCCAAGCGGGATGCCATTAGGCAAAGAAAGGTTGCGCATCCACTGAGTCATCAAGTAAATATTTTCAGTCCCGCAAAGCATTCGAGAGGATCACGGTGCCGAAGATCTACCACCCGTTCATCACGGGCCCGTACGGCGAGCGCGTGGCGGCGCTGAGCGCGGAGACGGGCGCGCGCATCCACATCCCGCCGTCGTCCACGCAGAGCGACGACATCGTCGTGGCCGGCGACAAGGCCGGCGTGCTCGCCGCCAAGGCGCAAATCGAGCAGATCCACGAAGATATGGTCAGAATCACAACCTCGCAAATATAATAACACTAACGTTTACCCGCGACTCCCAGCTGCGTAAAAGATTTTCATTGTTTTTACCTTGTCATATATCAAAATTAAATTAAAATTATACATGGTGCTAATTGAAGACATTTTATAAAAGTGTGCCGAATTTCATCTAAATCCAGAAGAAAGACAAACATCATACAAACTTTTACGTATAATTTGACAGTATTAGTAGCATATTTAATTTCAAGTTTCACCACTTATTATATTGAGTGGTGCAACACTTGAACATCCAAGTGGCTAGTCTTGAGTCTGAAGAGTATTATGTTTTCTTATAGAATATCTCTTAGAAATTACCAGATGAATACGGTTTTATTTTATTTTGGAAATCTATTTTTCCTTGGTGGTACATTCAGTTACCACATACGCCAAAAAAGGCGAAACATTTGGGCTTGCAGTTTAAAACCAACTAATAATGAATTATTTTTTATTATAGGCCAAGAAGTGTTCAACTGTTCGTGTTGAAGTGCCGAAGTCTCAGCACAAGTACGTGATCGGCAGCCGCGGCAGCACCATCCACGAGATCCTGAAGGAGACCGGCGTGTCCGTCGAGATGCCACCCCCCGACTCGCCCACGGGCACCATCACTCTTCATGGACCCCATAACAAGATTGGCCTTGGTAAGCTCACATTTTATGTTTACACGGTCGTAAAGCTCGGTTTACCTTGTGATTTATGTGTATTTATAAATTTTCCTTTAATTCACAGCACTGTCGAAGGTGTGTGAGAAAGCAAACTCAGTGAAAACGGCAACAGTTGACGCTCCTACATGGATTCACAAATACATTATCGGAAAGAACGGCTCTAACATCAAAAAGATCACCCAGGACTTCTCTAAGGTACCTACTTTTAAAGTCTATTAAATTGATTTATTGTGCACTATCTCATTCGTAACTGGAACTAGTTGTGACGTGCATGTATTCCCGTAGGTACACGTTGACATGTCACATTCTGAGGACAAACTAAAAATCGACGGACCCCCAGAGGAAGTAGAACGGGCGCAAGTAGAGCTCAACGACTTTGTGAAGAATTTAATCGCCACTCTTACATATGTGGAACTTTCTGTTGATCCTAAATTCTTCAAACACATTATTGGCAAAAGTGGAACTAACAGTAAGTTACTATTACCGTCATCATTTATTCTATTACTACTTTTGTTATCGGTTTGTTTATATTTTACTTTTGTTTGCAGTTAACAGACTGAAGGATGAGACTGGCGTAGTTATTAATATTATTGAAACTGAAGGAAACAATGTGATTCGCATCGAAGGCAGCCACCAAGGTGTCGCCGACGCTGAAAGAAAATTAAGAGAGATGGTTATGAAATTAGAAAACGAAAGGTCCAAAGAAGTGTACGTCGACCATAGGTATATTAAGTCTCTGATCGGTGTCAGAGGAGACAAGATTAAAGAGATTCGAGAAAAATTTGAACGTGTGCTCATCACTCTGCCCGATCAGGGACAGAAGCGCAGTCCAATCAAGCTGAGGGGTCCTCAGGACGACATCGAGAAATGCGAGAAGCACCTGCAAAAGCTAATCAAGGAGATCGCGGAATCCTCGTATGTGCAGGAAGTTCCGATTTTCAAGCAATTCCACAAGTTCATCATCGGAAAGGGGGGGGCTAATTTGAGGAAGATTCGGGACGAGACACAGACGGCGATCGATCTGCCGGCGGAGGGAGACGACAGCGACGTGATCACGGTGCGCGGCAAGCGCGAGAACGTGGAGGAGGCCGTGAAGCGCATCCAGCAGATCCACAACGAGAAGGCGAACGTGGTGACGGAGGAGGTGACCATCGCGCCGAAGTACTACAACGCGCTCATCGGCGCGGGCGGCAAGCTCATCCACGCCATCATGGACGAGTGCGGCGGCGTGCTGATCAAGTTCCCGCCCGCCGACAGCGACAGCGACAAGGTCGTCATCAAGGTAATGCGCTCCCTCTTTTCATTTTTTACTAATTGTTAAAATAAAAACAGTTTTAATTACGACCATTCGAGGTTTTTCTATTAAACTTTTTGGTATTACAGTCACCAGCAATGATATATTATCCAACATCGGGCTCAAACATATCTAACACGATTATAACTAGAGGCACAGAACAGGCCAGATATTTTTGACCGCAATGTTGAATAATGAATGTTACAATACTGGTATTGTACTGGTAAGAGCGCTGAACGGTCGTATACACCGTGTTTTTTTTGATTTACGATAACTTCGGCATATTACTAGGTACATCCATAGAAACTAAGTGGTAGATTAGATTTTTAAATATTGCAAAAAAAAACATTTTTTTTCTGTTTAGAACAAAGTAATTAAATGTCGTATCTTTGGTCATTCTAAAAGGACCTTTAGAGTTAACTCATAGTCAGTGTCACGTACGTCAATGTTGACGTGACATACACAGACAGTTAAGAGCCTTTTAGACCAGTTCAACGTGATTAACTGATTAAATTTAATCATTAAATATCTTTAAAACCGTTACAGTTATCATTTGTCTGTCTTCGGGAAATTAACTTTATTTGACCTAAAGAACGTTCCCTTAAAGTTATCGTAAATCAATAAAAACACGGTGTATAATGAGCCCCGTGCGGTCGGCAGGGTCCGGTGGAGGACGTGGAGAAGGCCCGCGTGGCGCTGCTGGCGCACGCGTCGGAGCGCGAGCTGACGTCGCACACGTGCACGGTGCGCGCGCGCGCCGAGCACCACAAGTTCCTGATCGGCAAGAGCGGCGCCAACATCAAGAAGATCCGCGAGCTCACCGGCGCGCGCATCATCTTCCCCACCGAAAAGGACGAGGACAAAGAGGCCATCTTCATCATCGGTGAGTTCGGGCGCAAGCCGGGTTAGACGAGTAACATTTTCACGGCAATGTGTGGCTTGTGACTGGGCGTCCTGCTCTAACATACGATGTACGAGTAAGACGGCAATAATTGGCGGTTACCGATTGCCGTGAAAAATTGAGAAGTTGATCGATTTAGGCACCTACATTATCCCCGTTTATGCTTGCGGCGTTCTCTCGTTATGAACTACCTCGTCCGCACCGTCGTTAACATTCGTAGATTCGTTTACCGGTCCGCCCACCGTTTCTGTCAGTTTGTGTATTTCATAAAGACATCGAAAGCAAAATACAGTTGATACAAGCGATTGTGGAAAATGGCAATGTCTGTCAATTACCTGCCAGCGGGCTCGACGCTTTTAGGAACATTCGGTGTAGTGATCAGCCGTGGGAGTGAACGGGAATAATACTCCCGAGAATATTCCCCAAACAGGGGAATAATGCAATACAGGGTAAAATTTAATCTTAATTAAAGTTAGTTGCAATGAAAATAGTATTCGGTAGAATGAAACTACTTTCCCCAAAAACAATGTTTTTTATTCATCTACGAGTACATATTTAAAATAGAGGTACATTTATGCAATAAAACAAGCGTCTTTTTTGTTTGCGATTACGATTTCTCTTCGTCTCGTGTCAATGTTCAATGTGTTAACATGTTATTGGAGCGTTATTTGTTTCTATCTCGTCAATCAACATGTGTGTATGCGTGCTAAAACCATGAAGCAGTAAAGTAAAGTATTTGAATATTTCGCCTTGAACAATGTTAATAATAAAATCACGTATTGCTACAATTACTGCAATGTCGTGTATGCATTTAAACATGCGACAAATTTCACTTGCCATTTGGGTAAATTAATAAAAACACCAAGTGAAAAAACATCTAGTAGCTGCTAGCTGTAGTGAATCTTATGCTGGACCTCATTATTCATCACGATCCGACGCCCAAAATTGAGAGCCAAGTCAAGACTCTGCTCTGATAGAAATGTCGAGTACCTCGATGTCCTCGATGAACACCGAGAAAAATGTAAGTTGACAAAACAATATTATTTTAAATCAGTCTAAAGATAGTGAAATATCCGCGCAAGTACAACACGTGTTTTTTAAATAAAGTAAAGACTGTGAAAAAATTAAAAACCACGTGTTTTGAGGTGGAAAAGTAATAACATTTTATTTTTTTGTTCAGGTTGTCATCCACCAAGCTATTGCAAAAACGATTTAGGTGCACCATTCTCGCTTTTTGAAAATCCATTGTGGAAAGTATCATTCCAAAAGGTATACCTTTTTAGAGAGAAATTAAATAAGAGATATATCTGTTACTAGCTTCTGCCCGCGACTTCGTCTGCGTAGAATTAGTAATTTTGCCATCCCACGAGAACAGTGATTTATTCCGGGATTCAAGGTAGCCTATGTGTTAATCCAGTGTATAAGCCGAGTCTATTCCAAATTGTATCCAACCAAAATCGTCCATCCGTTTTAGGCACTTGTCCCACCGTCGGCGAGGAAGCGATTAGGCTATCGGCCATTTTCTCGCTGAAGAAACGAAAATAAGATATAGATCCGTGTCAATAAAAGAGACGCCTATATTAATAGTTCCTCGCTGGCTGTTCACTCTGCCGGCGAGAACTCTCTCTACAAAGATATAGAAACCGGGACACAAATATTAATAGTTGGTTGCTGGCTCAACTCGTTTCTCGCTCATCGTCAGCGTCGAATATAGATTATAGGTTATAGAGAAAAGTATTATAGTAGACGTAAGTGCCCAATTAATTTTTACTTCTATGTTGAATAGGTAATAAAGAATAGTAAGTGTATTTAATGTTTTACATGATTTAATATTCGGTACCCAGGTGGTCAAAAAAGTCGATTTCGATTATAGTTATTCCCTCGGGAACTT
The DNA here is from genome assembly GCA_927399475.2 of Acleris emargana. Taxonomy (NCBI): domain Eukaryota; kingdom Metazoa; phylum Arthropoda; class Insecta; order Lepidoptera; family Tortricidae; genus Acleris; species Acleris emargana. The sequence continues at coordinate 12,473,042 of OV656837.1, forward strand.
TTAAATTTTCCGAGATGAAAAGTAGCCTATGTGTTAATCCGGGGTGTGAGCTATCTCCACTCTAAATTTTATCAAATCCACCCAGCCGTTGCAGCGTGACTGCGTGACGAAGCAACAAACACCCCCGCGCACACACGAACTTTCGCATTTATAATATTAGTAGGATTTACATTACAATAACGAGACCTTGCAACAACTCTTTTGGATAAAGAATATGCAGAAGTAGAAATTGACGTAAAGGAGAAAATAAAACGAGCTAGCGTTTGACACGTGGCGATGGATAGATGGTCATAAATGAGCCGATTATAAATGTAATCGTGTATACTCGGAAACCATCGTTTTACAAGTTCATCGAGACAGCCAGTGATACACATACATCTGATTATCTATGTGATCACCGGTCAAATATAATGGAAGAATTCGACTCGTCAAAGTTCTTCTTTTATTGTTCGTAATAATTGTGAGTTTTCATGTTTATTCATATTTATTATGTGAATATTTCAGTCGCATTGTTATTAGTAACCTGATTGATTGTAATTTTTAATGTAACTGTGACGATATGTAACGTTTTTGTTGATTAAAAAAGGACTTTTGTAAAACTTGTTTTATTTCGATCTGTGGAATATGCTCAGAAACATTGGGAATATTCCCGGGTATAACGGGTATATTCCCGGAAGTATAGGGAATATTCCCGACAGTATAGGGAATATACTTCTGGGGATGAGTTACACTTCTTAATGTCTCTAAAAAGTTGAAAGGTTTCAGTTTTGACGGAATTTTCAGAAACACAATAATATTCCCCTATGAAAATTCTCCTATGTTCCATATGGAACATTACCGGGAATGGCACATCACTAATTTGGTGTCTATTGACAGACGGTCTGTTTTTGACGGTGACTGTTGTTTGACAAGTTGGGCCAGATGTAATTTATAAGCTAGGGCATTCTAGTCACTGTCTACCGATTCTCCTGGTAGTGTGATGCGTGGTTGACAAGTTGTAACCCTTCGCGTTGTGTCGCAGGGCGCGAGGAGCAGGTAGAGGCGGCGCGCAAGCAGCTGGAGACGGCCGTGGCCGACATCAGCAACGTGTCCGAGAGCGACATGGTCGTGGCGCCGCGCCACCATCGGCACTTCGTGGCGCGCCGCGGAGAGGTATACATTTTTCATGAAATAATGCCAGTAATCCCGTAAGTGGACTTATTTCTTGCATTTCGCCAGGTTTTCTCACTAAATTCTCAGTCTTCACTCTCGAATTACAAATATAACATCTGATTGATTACTGATGTATGTAACGATTGTAGGTGTTGCGGCGCATCGCGGACGACTGCGGCGGAGTGCAGATCTCGTTCCCGCGACAGGGCGTCAATAGCGACCGGGTCGTACTCAAGGGACCCAAAGAGTGCATCGAAGCCGCCAAACTGAGGATCAACGAAATTATCGAAGATTTGGAAGCTAAGGCGAGTCAAACGTTAAAACAAATACCCTGCAAGCTATAAATGTCAAAATAATTATGGTACTGACAGAAACATTAATTCCGTAGGCTGTATTTTTTTTGCAATACCACCAATTTCCAGTTACTGGACAAACCTGTGAGCTTATTTAAGTATTTGTATTATACCAATGCAGGTTACGATCGAGTGTGTGATCCCCCAAAAGCACCACCGCACTGTGATGGGTGCCCGCGGGTCCAAGGTGAAGGACATCACGGCAGAGTTCGACGTGCAGATCAAGTTCCCCGAGCGCGACACGGCGGAGGCGGCGGACGTGCCCGTGCGCAGCGGCGACGAGGCCGCCGAGACCGGCGCCAACGACGTCATCCGCATCACCGGCCGCCCCGAGAACTGCGAGGCTGCCAAGAAGGCTCTGCTCGAGCAGGTGAGCCGTGCTCTCACCAGAGTCGCCTAATGACGATCGATCATTTAGCTGTGGTACAGTTGAGTTCATAAATATGTATACACTTTAAAACGTTTGACAATTCATATTTAAATGGACAAGGTACTAAAGTGTACACACATTTATAAACTCGACTGTAAGACCTTGTGCGGGGTCCTGCCGGATCGCTTTCATCCTTTAATCTACCGACATGCAGCCGTTTTCGCATTTACGGTGTGAGGATAAGATAACCAGTGAAATTACTAGCATAGAGGCATCTCAGTCCTCAGTGTTGGCAATAGTACCTACATTATTGCCTAGGCACGCCACAAGCCCCCACCCACTAGTTGGGTGAACGAGTTTTTTTTCATGGTCCTTTCGATTTTATACGCAATAGAGAGCACTTTTAAAAATCAACTTGAACATGGACGGAAAGTGTTGTCATACGTTTATTATACTCCTAGGAGAAAAATGAGGCACTCCGCGACTTCGTTTTTCAAAAGAGAGGCCATCCTTTCCGAGCATGTTTGAGAAAAGCATCATATATACCTCGACGGAAACTAGGATTTCCTAACTCGTATTTTAGCTGGCCTCGCTATTGCTCGGCCTGCTAACCACCTCGTCAGGAAATCCCTTACTTTCCGCGCCTGGTCAATAATGTACTATTTCATTAGTTTCATTACACTTACACCGTGTCCAATAAGTTTGCATACAGTTTAGATTCTCAATAAAATAAATGTACAAACAGTTAATACAATTAAAAGTATATTTTATTAATGGCACACTTATGTATAATATTTACACCAAATGTTTCGGAATAACTCCACCTTTAACTTTTTTTACTAGCTTCAAACGTTTCTCAAATGAATCACACTCGGCACGCACCGCTTCCATTGGTATTTGGTCCCAAATATGCTCGATAACCTTTTTGAAATGATCCAGGTTTGCGATTTTATAATCATATAGTTTCGAGAGCATGTACGACCACACGAAATAATCTAATACGTTCAAGCCTGGAGAACTGGGTGGCCATTCATGTTTCGGCAGAAAATCGGTCAAATTAGCCTGACACCAAGCTTGAACAGCGTTTGCCGTGTGTGAAGGAGCTCCGTCTTGTTGGAAAACATAATATTCGTTCTCAAACATCCTTTTTAAATTTGGAGCAACAATTTTCTCCAAAACCTCGGATTTATAGTATTGAGCATTGATTTTAACGCCTTTATCGATAAATACTAGAGGTAGTTTACCCCGCTTACAAACTGCACCCCACACCATCATCGATGGTGAGCTCTGGAACCTAGGAACATTTTTCTGGTTGTCCGGAATGTCTTCTATCATTGGTGCCCACAATCGATCATTTTGGGCGTTATGTGGCTGTTCTAACACGAACAGTTTCTCGTCAGAAAATACAAACTCATCCCCTGCGTGCCAAGAAAGTATTATGTTGGATCTTTGTACTCTCTTTTTCTTGGTCGCTTCGGAAATGCCATGAACTTTTCGTTTTTTGTAGGCATGGCATCCAAGATCCACCCTCAAAATATTGTGTACCGATCCTTTTGAAATTTTCAGCTCAGCAGCCAATTTTTGGATAGAACGGAGTTTTTTCCGCCGATGTCACTCTCACTATCTTTACTACACTATCGGTTCTAGCTGAACGTGGCCGACCGGATCTTTTTCTGTCTTCTCCTGAGGTTTTTTTTTTTTTTTTTTTTTTTATATAATATGAAGGCAAACGAGCACACAGGCCACCTGATGGTAAGTGGAAGCTGTGACCCAGTACCTTTTGATTGTGGTGTAAACTAGATTGCGTTTAATTCCAAGGGGTTTTAAGGCCTTAAAGATAGTACATGGGCTGTCGCCATTGCAAAATTTTCTGATAATCGTTTCACGAAACTGTTTCATCGTGGATTAAAAGCAAACTACAAATGCTTGACGTTTGAAACGATTGTATTTTATTAACGACACCATACTTTATAAATTAAAATAATAATTCGATGGCCTGTAGTCTGTATGTCTTTAGGGTTAGTGCAAAAAAATGTGTATTCGAACTTATTGGACACGGTGTACTCGTTAATGGTGTTATAACATGCCTGTATACAAAAGGACTTTAGAAGCCCTGTCATACACGAAATATTATCATAGCCGTCGAGTTTTTCCTGCGACAGTTTCTATCTTTTTTTCTAAAAATAACTAAGTGTTATAGCTAACCTTATTTATTCAGGGGTTACGTGTATTTCTTTGCGTTTCACGTTATTTACCCAAATATCTTAAAACCTTATATTTAAAAAAACTAAAAAAAAACCTTGCTTAAGAGCTTTTAAAAGTTATCACGTGATAGGATAAAGCAAATGTTGTTACATTTTACAAACAACATACGCTCGACCAACAAATTGAACATGCAAAATTATTTCACAAAAGATTACCTAATGTTTTCTAAGACAGTTTCCCTGTATTTACTATGGTTTTGGAACGGATTTCGCCATATTGTCCCCGTTTAAAAAAAAAACTGTACCTAGCCTTAGGAGGCACACACGGAAAGGGATAAATTTCATACGAGATGTCGTTTCGGCACTTCTTATAAAGTTACTTGTCAGTCAACATTCCTTCACATCATTCACATAGACCAAAGAAAGACTACCGCCAATCGAGTTACTTATAAAGTCAGCCTTATAAATATGTATGGTCTCTGGTACTTTGTCGCTTTAACGCGTTCGATAGATAAGTGCAGCAGTTCAATCGTGAAGTTAAAGTGGCAAAGCACTGTAGTGTGCTGCTACTTATGAGGCCCCAACCGTACATAGTTAATATATTCTCTACATTCATTATCATTAGCTGCTATTTGCGTAAGCGATGCCCTTTAACTTTTTTAAGTGATGACATCGTAAAGAGGAAGGTTAGGCAAGATAAGAATTAAAGCAAAGTATTTTTGGAAAAAAGACAATGTAAATGTTTGCAAAACGAAAAGAAGAGGTTTAACCAGTCAGAGATCAATGTAATGCATGACTAATGGGTTTTTTCATATATTTAAACACGGAAAATAAAAAGTTTGCTTGCAAAATGAAACTTGTGAACTTTCACTAATGACTATAATTAAATTTGCGATAAGTCGATTGCAGTAAGTGACCAGTTAGGAAAACGCCTGTTAGAAAATCAATGGTATAAAAACTTCACCTTCATGTTCCCAATGTTTTAATAAACATTTCTAGTTTTTGGTCAAGTGATAGGATGTTGATGGAGGATGACAAATTAAAAACTAAATACCAATAAGGGATGACGAGTTAGGAACCAAGCTTTTTATAGAGCTAAATAGTTCGCTTTGAAGTTGTAATATTTTGTTGTAATAAAACATAGCTCTAGGTGTGTAATTTGGGTGATAGAAAACGAAGAACAAACTTATATAGACAAATACAAAAAATTGAAAAAACCTAAAATCGAGAAGAAATACTCGAGCTCATCACAAAATGTTTGCTCATAGCGGGAATGACAAACAGACGACTTAGCTTCATCGGCAGGGTCATTGATAACGAAAGATGTGTTTTTATCCAGGTGCCAATAACGATCGAGGTGTGCGTCCCCTTCGAGCTGCACCGGCTGCTGGCGGGGCAGAAGCGGCGCGAGCTCATGCAGACGCACGACGTGCACCTGCTGCTGCCGCCTGCCGACTCCGTCACTGACATCGTCAAGGTCAGCCGCGCCTTTCTAGATCATTATAGAGGATGCCCTTGCCGTAGAATTCGTTTCGGTTTAATTTAATTATATCGAGGATTCTACATTTAAATTTTGCGTGTCTAAATGTAGTGTTTAGTAGTTCTGTGTAGTTCTGCACGTACTTATTCTATGAATATGATAGTGAGAATCACAACGACAAGATTCTAAGTATGCTTAAAGTTTATTAAACTATTGGGTAACTATATTTTTATGTCGACATCTGGGTTGATGAAATGAAATGATAAAGTTTATTTCTGTTTTTTTTTACAAAACGTTAGTTGCTCGCTGATTCCTGAGCTAGGATACCCTGTGTTACAGGACCCATATTAAAATATAAGCCATAGTTAAAATTAATCTAGGTTGTACAGAATTCTTAATCTCGTTCATAGAAATAAGGAATCAGTGAGCACAACTTAACTCTAAAATATATTAACTGATTGTGTGAGTTGTATAGTGTATGTGTGAGTGCGCCACTATTATAGCTGAGTAATACTATGTATTCTATGATCAACGAGTTTTACGACGACAGTTTTTTATTTTCAATAAATTAAAACACGAAAGTAAAACTAGAACTTTACTTTAGATAGAATTATTCCAATATTGAAATGTGCTACAATCTTATATAGTTAAAATGACATTGGGTAACGAGAGAACAAATATACCTGAGCAAACTTTCGCATTTGTAATATTCTATTTATTCGATTGCTCCGTACAGGTAACTGGAACGCCTACGAACGTAGAAAAGGCCAAACAAGCACTTGCCGAGAAGATTGTAGAAATGGAGAAAGAAAAGGAGGACAGGGACTTAAGGTAAAAATAATACAACCCAACATTCATAATGATTGTTTTTAGTTATAAAAAATACCAAAATTGTGTTTAAATATTACACACACTGTAACACATACTGTAAAAATATAAGACAGATTTTAAAAGATACTAAAATTCATATTCTAATGATTTTTCGATAAGAAACCTTATGCTGGTTCTACTCATCGTCTAAAGCCCAAACTTGAAATTTTCATCCAAACCAGGGCTAATTTTAGCGATCTAGAGTGTTGATCGATCAGTGCGGGTGTTGTATGATAGTATAGTGCCATGCCGTTATCATCTGTACAAACCCCCCCAAATATATTTCTAGACCTACCTTAAGAAAAATGATATTAAGAATATTAAGATAGATGACCCTTGTAAATTTAATAGATAAGAAGATTGCATATGTTGTAGATATATAAATACTCGTAATTCGTTGGGAAGGGAAACGTACGGTAATTTTAGTAGGTAAGCCGCTATGGAACCCTGTCACAATGACAATGTCAAACCACATGAAAGAAATTACGCTAAAATTAATGGAAAACATTTATAAAAAAGATGAAATATTAAAGTTGATGACGCGCAGGTCATTCGAGCTGAAGTTCCAAGTGGACCCCGAGTACCACCCGCTTGTGATCGGCAAGGGCGGCGCAGTGATAACGAAGATCCGCACCGACTACGGCGTGCAGATCAACCTGCCCAAGCGCGGGGAGCCCGACGACGACGTCATCACCGTGCAGGGCTATGAGGACAAGGCGCACCAGGCCAAGGAAGCCATCCTGGCCATCGTGCACCAGCTGGTCAGTTTATATATCAGGGACCGTATTATGATGTGAATGTTGAGTTTAAATCAGTGACAATCAATCGCCGAGTGATTTACGCGTGCACTTTGATCCCGTCGATACCAAGGTTTAACGATACTCAAAGACGAAGGATATGAACGTATGTAAATGTTCTAGTCGAGATCTCATTTATTGTTGAACTCAGTCGAATCTGCCGCCGCCCAACTGCTTTGGGCTTCATATTTCCTCGAATAGCATCCATATCGTTCATGTGTAGTCAACCATTCATATCGGTTATTCTGTAGGATAACCAATACCGCGAAGAGGTGGACATCGACCCGCGCATTCACCGGCGGCTGATCGGGCTGCGCGGCAAGAACATCCGCAAGATCATGGACGAGTTCAAGGTGGACATCCGCTTCCCCAAGCAGGGCGACGACTCCATCGTCGTCATCGCCGGCGACGAGGACAACGTGCTCGACGCCAAGGATCACCTCCTAAACATCGCCGAAGAATACGTAAGTTATTTACTATGCCCATTGAATGGGATTCTATTTGTTGTTCCACAGTTGCATTTGTGATGTTTTCGACTCGGCCGACATTACTGTCAACAATGCTATAATGTAATTAATAGGTGTAAAGATATAGAATATGGCCTAGCTGGCTGTGGCGGTCATATCGTTAAGTATTCCTACTTTAATTGGCCGATCACACGAAAGTTATGTGATTATGTTGTCTATCTTTAGTTGCAAGACGTGTCGGACCGCTACACGCGGCCGGCGGCGCCGTCGCTCGGAGACTTCGGCGAGGCGCTGGCCAGCGAGCCCGCACCGCCGCCCGCCGCCGCCGCCGCCGGCGTCCCGGCCGCTGGGTTCGTCGTCAAGGTACCTTAACTTTACTATACGCATCGTGTCTTAGGGCGGCCACATACATTCGGAATTCCGAAGACAGCTAATCCATACAAAATCTATGACCTTGCCTTCGAAATTCCGAATTATGTATGTGGCCGCCTTACACACCAATTAGAGTTATTATTCGGCTGCAATCAGAAGCGGAATGGAAATTACCGTTTGTACAGCTGAGCACGTTTACTATGTAACAGTTTACAACAAATAAAATTAGATTGATGTTAGATTTCATTGTAATTTTCATTTTTAAGACCTCATTTACTTGGAGAGTTTTCACTCTTATTATTGATAATGAAATAGTCAGAGTTTACTTTTTGCATATTTAATTGGTTTGATTCCCGGCTCAGGTATGCTTTTCAAAAAACATTGAATGCCGTTATTCATCTTTAAAGAAATGTGTTCTCTAAGTAAAAAGAGCTATCTCAACTTTGATGTAGGTAGCTTCCATTCATGGCTCATTGATATTTTCATCTCACTAGCTCGGAAAGCCCTTTTTGTTTGTTTGATATCTATTCAGAAAATCGCTTTTTATCCACATGTGACGAAAGAGTTTTGACATTTGAAGGCAGCTTAAGTGATATTTGACAGCTAACAAAACGTAAAACGTTAAAAGTGCTGATTTTTTAACATCTCAATTAATTAATTGCATCGAGTAAAATCACTTAATACAGTCTTACAAATTTATTTTAATTCATAAATATCGGCATTCAACATTAACCTTCATTCTTGTTGTAAAAACAGATGAAATGTTCTGACAGTCCAAGTAAGTTGATGTGCGAACAAAACGCATCCGAAATAGTAAAAAAAGTCAAAACTTTTGAATTAAGCCGTCAACGTTAAATATTTGCATATTTTTCTAGTTTGTTTTGTTATTAAAAATGAGTGATTCGAGTGATAAAGACGTATTAACACCTGTGGAATTACGGAAAACCGTACAAAATGCGGAATTGAGCTTATAGTACAAACCCTTTTTCTTATTTTCCTCGCTGTAGTGAGGTGAAAAGTTTTGTGTTATACACGGGTGAAAAGTTATTTTACGTCTCGTGTGTTGAAACACTCGCTACGCTTAGGATTCTATTTTTGAACCACTCGCTTCGCTCGTGGTCAATCATAGTATACTTTCGGTAATGAACACTCGCAGGTAAAATACAACTTTCCCCCATTTTATAACAAATAACTATTCCCACCTTGTATATAGCCGACTGGACCCATTTGATTAAGATACTATTATAAGTAGAGTTAGGACTTTTGGTGGCAAATCGTGGTTCTATAGTCGAGTCCGGAATTAGGCGAACTAACTTGACAGCCGAAAATGTTGCCAGACATAGGAAAAAATAAATAGTGATAGGTTTATGTCGACACAAATATGTCGATATAACCTTGTGCCTTCTATAAATCTGATTATATTTCTATTTTATCAAGTAATTGTCGTCGAAACTTTCTCACTCATACGTACTTGCCAAATAGGGAAAAACTACAGCAATTTTTACTATATAATATGATCTGAAGGATGTACGGTTAAAAGCGGATATTTACGATACTTACTCCTCAAATTAGGAATAAAATACAAAAATAACAACAGGCCATTGTGATCCTTTTAGGTGGCTTCCGTCGGGCTAGTACGGTACATTTCATGTACCATCAGTACCATACATATAGCATTCATTCCTTTCTTGCTGGCAAATATGAAAATGCGATAGAGACAAACGCTATATATCACACACACACACATACCTTCACGCCTTCATTCCCAGAGTGGGGTAGGCAGAGCTACAGAATATATATCGTCGATGATAATTCCAAATCCGTTATGTGTTCGATTTAATTAATTTTATACGCTAATAAGTATTGTTGCTAGGTTACAATCTGACCAAAAAAATCAATAATAGGATGACAGAAAGCCGAATGGCTTGCTTGCTTTGTTTGTTAGGCATGGTCCGAACTGTCAACAAAACAAAATGGCGGACTGCGTCGTTAACGATGTCTAAGGGCCACTTGCAGCAAAAATTTAAATCGAGATTAATGCTAAAGTTCAGTTTAGCTATGTCAAAATGTATGGAACTGTCAGTCCCAAATATAGATTTAAGCTTAATCTTGATTTAACATTTTTCTCCTGCAAGTGCCCCTAAAACGATGTTCGATGTATTTTTAAATCCAACCAATTTTTATTATTATTATTTTGCTTAGTAAAATTATTAGTTAGATTCCAAACACAATAATAATGATAAACTAGACTTTTTAAATATCGATATTTACAGCACTAGCCAAACTGTGGCAACATTAGTGTACAATGAACTGTCAAGTTAGTTCGCCTAATTCCGGACTCGACTATAGAATCCATGGAGTCGCTGTTTCCTATTTATTGTAATACTTAACACTTTGATTTTGACCTTCAGTATTTTAATAATTTAAAATTCATTTATTCATTAAACAGCTAAACCAATTTAAATACATTTGGGTATGGAGGATATCTCTGCTGTGAAAGCATTAAAAACAAGCAAATATGAGTAGGTATTGAATAACCGAACCAAAAATGTATTTAGTTCATTTTGAAACATGTCCATCCTGAAGGTCAAAATCAAAGTGTCATGTATTATAATAATTAGGAAATAGCGACTCCATGCAATGACTTGTGTTGTTGCAGGGCGGGCCGTGGGAGCAGCGCGCGCCGGACACGGCGTCGACGCACGAGTTCCCGACCATGCCGGGCGCGCCGCGCGCCGCGCCTGCGCCGCAGGCCTCGCCCGCCGCCTGGGGCCCGCGCCGCTAGCTAACGACGCTCGCCCGCCGAGACCGAGACACAGTTATATAAGTTACTTTCCTTTACATTAGTAACTCGGCGAACCCTATACGAGCCTGTCACCGTTATGGCCTCCTCGAAATTGTTGCATTTGTATTGTATCACGCGGGCTTTCAGTCTCTGTTACTTGATGCCATAGATAGCAGAAATTTTTTGTTCTAAAAAGATTTACTCAAAAAGGAGCGTAACTGATATAATTTAAAGCTATATTTATGTATACATAAAATTATGTATCCTTTTTATTTGTTCATATAGAACGGTTATAATGCAATCATGTGTCGTCGACTCCCCCGCGGCGCGGCCGCCGCGACGCGACCGGTCGGCGTCGGCCCGTTTCTGATGCTCTGCGCAGCTTGTCAGAGATAACATTAATATTATTATTATTTGTTATTTATTAGAATTAACTTTCATTATTTAGGTCAAATCAATTTTTACGCGTCCAGTGAGATTGCTGCATTTTACAATAATTATTGTTGATCCGAATTCTGGCAACGAAATTGGCTGATCGGTTATTTATTTTAACGTATCCGTATACGCATGCTGTAAATTGTAATGAATTATATACCATAAGATGTTATAATTCTATGGAGAATGCCATTTGACTATGTTGTTAATATATTATTTGATGTATACAAGATGCCAGGGTCCTCTGAACCGTCGTGAACATAGCCTACGGAATATATTAACAAAGCTGACTTATTCGTAATACGTTGGATAATTTTAAGTTTTAAAACAATCTTATTGTGTAACACATTATCATATTATGTAGGCAAATGTACCTTTGCGATATTACCATATTATGATTATCTTAACATGCATGTAACCCGTTCGCGTCGTTCTGGAGGAGGTCTATATGCGTTTTGTGCATCTAGATGAATGCATAATTCAAATGTTTCCGTGTACTTATTGGTTAAATTATAAATGAAGTGTCTATTTTTTCATAATAATTTTCATATCTTATTTTTTCTATACTATGTTTTGTAAGTGTTGCCTATAACAATAAATGAATCAGTAATATAATAAGTCAAGAATGAATATTTTTACAAAGTAATTTGTACATAGCAAATTGTGTTTGAAATATATAATAAATCTTTTACAAGAATAAATACTGTCGTTTCTTTTGCCATTTATACATATAATAGTCTTTTATATTATATGACTAAATAAAGACGAAATTGCGTTTCTCTGTAAAATAACGAGATTTATTTATAAATCATACTTAGAATACTTAACCTATTACATTATTTATTAAACAAAGGTACACTCACCTGTAAAATAACGAGAAACAACATTTAAAGCCCTTATTTAAGTCTTCTTTATATGCTTTTGTAGTTCCTCACATTATTTAGCACTCATTCCCTATTACGTCAAATGTCACCACCAAATCACAGATTACGACAGCACCTACCTTATCCATAGTTATCAGTCGTGACATCTAGTAATTAAGCCTTAAAAATAACGCGGCAAACAAACATAACTTAACATAAGCACTGGAGTATAATATAAGTGAAGTGGTTTTCTTTACATCTCCCCCCTTAGAGAGGAACAATTGCAAGTAACAATGTAAGTAGGTACGTAATTGTTCATTTACTCACAAACACTGGAGCTAGTTTTGAAATATGGTAGAAGTTTGATTCCGCTTTCTTGTGTCCGGCATCAACTTCATACATAGAATTGGAAATTTTCTTAAGAATCTTGTATGGTCCAATCCTCAATTCATCCATTTTCTTCCTATTTAATGGATTTCCGTTTTCCACATAGACTCTATCTCCCACTTTCATGTTATGTTCTTCCCTATGTAAATCGAATTTCTTTTTATTATAATTGTGTGATTTTATTGAGTTTTCAAGAGCTAGTTTCCTATCTTTTTCCAGATCTTCTTTTGTACATCTTGATTTCAATTCAAGTGGTAGAATATTCACATTTTCACCTTCCAAAAGGTATTTCGGAGCAAACTTTGTAACTGTGTGTTCAGTTTCATTATATTTTTCTACACATTTCTGTGCAATAGTAGTCCACGCTGTTCTCTTATCACTTTCATTTATTTTACATCTTATCTTATTGACTAAAGTTTGATTTAGTCTTTCATTTAGCCCATTTGAAAATGGTGCATCCACAGCGGTGAAAACTATAGTTATGTTTTCCTTTTGTAGGAATTCTTTAAATTCTTTTGAATTTATGCCAGGATATTGGTCCGTTAATACCATATCAATATTGTAGCTTGGTGTCACATTTTTCATTAGTTTAATAAAATCATTGGAGCCTTGATTTTTAGATGTGATAATATAAGCATATCTTGTGAAATGATCAACCAGAAGATGCAAGTATTTTCTTGTCGACCGTGATCCTCCAAATCCTCCAATGGTATCAATTGATACAATTTCGAATGGGCGTGTTGCTGGACCTAAATGTGACAATAAGCCATATTTCGACTTTCTTCTTGATTTGTTTTTTATACAAACTTCACATTCCTCACAAAATTGTTTTATATTCGCAGTAATATTTTTTGCTGTGTAGAATGGTGTTATTTTATTTGTCATCTGGGTTCTCCCAATGTGGCAGTAAGTTTTGTGGACATCTTTTATTAAAACCTTGCTACGCTCTTCTGAAAGTATGATTTTTTTTCTTTTTTTATTCTTTTTGTAGTAAATTTCATTCTCCAATATAAGTTCTTTATCTTGTAAGTGTAGGTTTGTGTGTTGGTCGTTTTTTATATCTTGTATATTTATTAAATTTACTACTTTTAAAAAGTCGTCATTATTTTCATAAGATTCCAGAACTGGATTTCTGCTTAAACAGTCTGCTTCTTGGTTTGACACTCCTGGGTTATACTTTATCTTAAAATTATATTGGGATAAATAATACGTCAAATCCCCTAGTTCCTCATCCGTTCTAGCCTTGATGTTCATATTTTCTAATGGTTTATGATCCGAATATACCATAAATTCTTTTCCCATAAGCCAGTGCTGCCAATATTTCACAGCTTCTTTTATTGCCAGACATTCTAGATATATTGCCTTCTTCTTTTTTTGAGCATCTGTCAATTTTTTTGAAAAATAAGCAACCGGCTTACTATCCCCGTTAATGTCTTCTTGTTTTAACACTGCTCCCACTCCTTTGATGCTAGCATCTGTGTAAATATTTATTGGTAGTTCAGGGTTAAAGATATTCAGAATTGGTTCTGAACATAGCAATGCTTTTATTTTATCAAATGATTCTTGACATTCTGGAGTCCATACAAACTTCACATCTTTCCGCAGTAAATCATGTAGCGGGTCTAGTATAATTGCCCTGTGTGGTACAAACTTATTATGAAAATTAATTTTTCCTAGGAACTGACGCACATTTTTCCGTGTCTCTGGAACCGGAAAGTCTTTTACAGCAGTTAAGTAATCTTTCAAAGGTCTGACTGAATTGTTTTCTATTATGTGACCTAAATATTTGGCATAATTATTTGCAAATGAACATTTCGAAAACTTTAGTCTAAAGCCTTCTGTTAGTATTGCCTCCAGTAGTTTTGATATATGTAGTATATGTTCATCAAATGTTTTAGAAAAAATAAGAATGTTGTCTATAAAATTTACTGCAAAACTGGTGAGTTTGTATTTTCTTAAAATGTTGCTCAGTATTCTTTGGAAAATGGCTGGAGCAGTCTTTAATCCAAATGGGAGACATGTCCATTGAAAATGGCCTTCTTGTGTAACAAATGAAGTTTTGTATCGATCTTGAATCTTTAATGGTATTGACCAAAATGCTGAATTTATGTCAAAAGTAGAAAAGTATTGACAGTTTACAGTTTTTACCATTAAATCCTCAATCAATGGAAACGGTTGTGATTGTGGAACAACAATTTTGTTCAATTCTCTGAAATCTATACATAACCTTGTTTTTTTTTCATCTTCTTTTTTATATGCCAGTGTTACTGGTGCAGCAAATGGGCTATAAGATTCCTCAATCAAATTTTTGTGTATTAATTTTGAAATTTGTTTTTCTATTTCTTCTCTATCTTCAGCTGTGCATCTGTATGGACGTTTGTAACAGTATTTATCCACCATGAAGTCAATATGAGCTTCATAATCTCGTACAGTACCGATGTCATATTTATCCTTAGCGAATACTGGTTTGTATTTTTCTATTAACTTATCAATTTCTGATTGTTGATATAAATCTAGATGGTTTACGAGCATTTCAAATCTGTCAGAGTTAATATGTTCGTTAAAATTTATTTCCATTTTGTTTATATGGGTAGTTTCTTGTTCTAATACCTCTGAGTGTAAAAAAAAACTTTCTTCATTTTTGTCACCTAGTACATCAGGAATATTGACATTTTTTAAATTTGTTATATCATTTTTCGAGTTTATGGTTATCATATCCTCTTCATTTGAGATCTCTTTTTTTTCTTTTGGATTGTGATATTGTATGATCTGTAATTCTTCATTTTGTACCAATTTGAAATGTTTGATACAATCCAAACCAATCAGAAAATCATAATTAAAATTTTCATTATCTACCACAAAAATATCCATATTTCTTTCAATATTGTAGATTTTTATTTTTATTGTTACCATACCTTTTGTTTTCTTTTCACCATTAATAGTTTTTAAGTTAACCATTTGTAAATCAGTTGGATCTTCCTTTGGCTGTATTTTCAATAATTTTGCATTAATTAATGATACATTTGAACCTGAATCATAAATTCCAGTAACTTTTAAAGTATCATTTAATAGTAACTTTACTTTTATTAATGGTGGCACCTCAAGTTTTTTGGATTCTTTTCATTTAATTCTATTTCCAATTCTGAGTTGTTTACAGTTTTCACCACTGCTTTTTGATTTTTTTCTTTAAACCAGCAATTTTCCTCGGGATGATAACGTTTCCCTTTTCTTTCGTTGACACAGATTTGGCATGGTTTCTTTTCTTCAAATTTTCTGGATTTTATATCAGAATATACAATATTTTTTTTATCATATTTATTCTTTCCAACAAGATGCTCTAATTTTCCCATTTCATTGTAGAGATCTTCCGTTCCTTGTAACGATTCTCTGTCAATTTTATCAGCTACATAATTAGGTAAACCAAATGCTATAAGGTCTATAAGTGTCCCAGTATCAATTGTTTTCCTTACTTCCAGTAACAATTTTTCTTTTTTTAAAGCATACTCAAGTAACGAACCTGCTTGATATTTAAAGGCAAGTGCATATCTAATAGGTGACCATCCTTTATTTGCAAACGTCTCACAAAAGCTTTTCTCCCATTTATCCCATTCCGAGTCCACTGAAAGTTTTATTAGCATGCAAGTGTACCAATCGACGCTGGAATATTCGAGAAAATTTTTCAAAACTTCAATTTTTTCCTTGTCCTCGTTGATTTGGAAACGTTCACATTCTTTATTAAAATCTTTAATCCACTGGTAAGCATTTGAGTTTTTCCCAGTAAATCTCTCAATCATGAAATCCTTTGCAATTTTCCCTAAATTTTTAGTTACTGATTTTATTTGTTTATCTTCAAGCAGTTTTTCTAACAATTTTTCCAATGATTGATTTGAGCCACTCGGTGATGATTCTGCATTATTTGTTTTTTCCAAGATTTCTTCTAGGTATAAATCATTAAACTGTAAGTTTTGTTGTTCGTCCAAATATATTTTTGATATATCATCAGTCAAAGATATCCATATTTTCCTTGTTTGATGTCTTTTATTTAATGATTTTCTTACCTTGGCATAGTTTGAAGTCTTTGTAATCTCTTGGTGTAGATTTGCAGGTTGGCACTCAGCTGGTATCATAAAAGTCTGTCCATTAGGTGTTGCTATTGAGGTTATGCATAGCAAATTTGACTTTCCATCTGCTGTTGATTTCACAGCAAAATCAAATCTCAACTTTTCCATATTCGTCAAATATTTGCAGTAAATGTTGTTTTATAATAGTCTTTTATATTATATGACTAAATAAAGACGAAATTGCGTTTCTCTGTAAAATAACGAGATTTATTTATAAATCATACTTAGAATACTTAACCTATTACATTATTTATTAAACAAAGGTACACTCACCTGTAAAATAACGAGAAACAACATTTAAAGCCCTTATTTAAGTCTTCTTTATATGCTTTTGTAGTTCCTCACATTATTTAGCACTCATTCCCTATTACGTCAAATGTCACCACCAAATCACAGATTACGACAGCACCTACCTTTTCCATAGTTATCAGTCGTGACATCTAGTAATTAAGCCTTAAAAATAACGCGGCAAACAAATAACTTAACATAAGCACTGGAGTATAATATAAGTGAAGTGGTTTTCTTTACATACATGATACGTTTTATTAATTATAACTAGACCTAGAGATTTTCCTAGCACGAACGACGTGTTGTTAGGGCTTGACACAAAAAAAACATCGACAATCCTGTTATCGATAACCACCTCTTCAACTTCATAGAGGAAATAATTGTACATCATTACGAGTGTGATAGTCATTAAGAAAACATTCACAATGTCAACTCATTGACGTACCTAACCGGAAAAAAAATACAATCATGTCTTATGATTCATAAAACAATGTGGTGCGTTTTAAAAATTAAAATAAGAATGATAAGTTAATATCAAAACTATAAATTTATGAATAATTAATATTTTACATTAATCAGTGAAAATCGCTCTATGATATTGAAGTGGTAATTATCGATAACTAATTAATAAATAATTAGCGATATTTCAAGCACAGATTAAAAGGGTATGTCTAAAGCGGCTGCTACACGGTTAGCAACCGAGCCTCCAACCAAGGTGACCTTGCTGGTTTGCAGCCGTGTAGAAGGATGTTTGCAACCAAATTTCGTTTGACCTTTCTTTGCCCTTGGTTGACGGGCGTGCGCTGACAACCGCGGTTGGATGCCGCCGTTGTAAACCGTGTAGACGCTTGTTGCCAACCACGCAAGGGCAGTTGTGTCTCTGCAGGCAAAGAGTGCGCACGGCCTCACGCAACCAGCGTTGCATATGTTTACCTACTGCTTTACTGAATTTGCAAAATAAATTTAAATAATCTATTGGATTTTGTATATATCTGAATAGACTTCAAGTTTTATGTAGAAAGATCAATGGATTTTTTAATGTATTTTATTAAAATGTAATTGCAAGCATTTTTCGTACAAAGAACGTATCTAGTCATTAGGAATACCTATGCCTTTATAGTGCGGATGGAATAAAATGGAATGCGTGCCGTGCGTGATCATACTCTAATCTATGGAATCGACTGCAAGTTTTAACAGTTCTGTTTTGTTTGTTAGATCAGTTTAAGTTTTTAAGTACTGCGTGTTTTCTCTCCGCGAGCAGTAGACAGACTGCCTGTTGGCAACCGTGTAGACGGAAACGCAACGGCGTTAGCAGCCGAGCCTCCAACCAAGGTCACCTTGGTTGGAAGCTTGGTTGCTAACCGTGTAGCAGCCGCTTAAGATTTAAAATGGGCAGTACGTAGTGATCCATAGGACTTGAGCCTTTTTAGCCAGAATTTTAAAGCTCCTGAGGTCTTTTTAGAACTGGCTTAATGGAATGGGTTTCAAAGAGCTAGTGATTTGAATAAGGCCGTAGTCTTAAAAAAGGCTAGCCTTTTTTGAAGGGTCTTAACATTTTTAAAGGCTTAAGCCTTTTTTTATTTTACGAGCGTATTTTTTGAGTTGTGAGCCGCGTAATTTCTGCTCCTCCATTCAGTTTCATAGTAGTAGTAGTATGATGAATGGAGGAGCAGAAATTACGCGACTCACAACTCAAAAAATACGCTCGTCTGGCTTCAGCCTTAAGGTTGTAGCCGCTGTCCTAAGCCGAGCTGAGCCTTATAAAATGTTTAACTGTTATGAATGTAGTCGCAGTTCGGATCATATTCGTAAAAATCAGTTGTGTATTTCTTTTGCCGCTATACAACAAATAATAAAAAACTCAAAAAATCAATTAAGTAAATATTTTTATAAACTCATAAATATTTTAGCCTCCGAGCCTAAAGAAGCTTGGAGGCCAAAATATTTTTAAGTTTCAATATTTTGACAAGGACTTTAAGTCTAAAAATATGGGCTATTCCCAGTAGTCCGCACCCCGTAGTTCGCATTTTTTTCCCAGTAGTCCGCACCTCCGGCAAGTGGTGCGAACAACTGGGAATTTTTATTCCCAGTAGTTCGCACTGTTTAATTCAACATAACTGTTCTATTTCATATGGTATTATAGGAGCAGGATTATAAAAAAGTAATTTTAATTAAACACATTTATTTAAAATTAGACTGACAATTAAAAAAAAAACAATAAATGTTATATATATAGAGTAAAAATGCTTTACTATGTTGATTTGTTAAATTTTTCGTAAAATTAATGTTTTTTTTTAATTGTCAGTCTAATTTTAAATAAATGTGTTAAATTAAAATTACTTTTTTATATTTCTGCTCCTATAATACCATATGAAATAGAACACAGTTATGTTGAATTAAACAGTGCGAACTACTGGGAATTTGATTTTCCCATTTGTCCACAGTGCGAACTACTGGGAATAAAAATTCCCAGTTGTTCGCACCACTTGCCGGAGGTGCGGACTAGTGGGAATTTTTATTCCCAGTAGTTCGCACTGCGGACTACGGGGTGCGGACTACTGGGAATAGCCCAAAAATATATAGCCTCTTATTAAGGTTACGACCTCCGAAAGTCAAGGCTGCCGAATATAACAAGGCTTGTGGTCTATAGAGCTTTATAGGCTTTCAGCCCTCTAAGCGTCAAAATCGAAGCCAGGCTTAAAAAAAAGAGCTTAAAGGCTCCAGTCCTTTGGAACACTAGTGGTGCGTTCCTATATTCAAAACCGTTGGTAGAGTTGTGACGTCTCGTTAAAATTTGAGACATTTTGTAGGTATCAAATGTCATACCGCTACTACCCGTAAGGGAAACGATTCGTTTCTTGAATATAGGAACCGGGCATAGCAGTACGACAAAACGCCAATTTCATATGTAAGGAAAGGACCCCTTTTAACGCATACTTTTTATTCATTCGTTCTTCCATTCAAGTTGCTCGATTCCTCTAGGATCGAAGTTGGTCTATGGCCCCGAAACGCACGTTCAACAATTCGAAGTTACTTCATGTTAACAATTATTATTATTCACCTTCGACGTTCGATACATTTCAATTTCAAGGTAGTGCCCCAGAGGCCCTACTTTGAAAATCGAAGTTTGAAGTTATGTCAGCTCTGGGCCCTACTTTAAAAATCTAAGTTCGAACTTACGTTAGCTCCATCCCTTTCTCTCGAATTACGAATGACAGGGATGGACCTAACGTAACTTCAAACTTCGATTTTCAAAGTAGGGCCTCTGTCCTTATCACTCATCATGCAAGACTAAATCGAAGGAAAGGGATAGACCTAACAAACCTTCGATTTTCAAAATGTCAGTGAAACATTAATGAAACCTCTCATATGCCCATGGACGTATTCGGGAAAAATAATAAGCAACTTTTTGTAATTTATAGTACAGTTATGTGTATACTATAATCAATATCTGAAGAGACTAGAACTCGGTTTTTTGCGCCGAGAAGCCATCTCGGCTAGTTGGCGTAATTTGATATGACGTTATTGCATCGCGCTGGAAATCTAGCGGGCGTGATAAAATTACATCGCCTAGAAGAATTGGTTACGTGTAAGAGTTAGGCAAAAACTCATACCATACTCTTCTAGGTATGTATGAGATACCTAATAGTAGAGACGTGTCTCTTTACCCTATAATTCACAAAATAAAATATCTGCGGACAATTTTATAGTCCTTAACTAAGTTTGGTTGGTTAAGCTCGTATTCGTCTTGCTTTCTCACTTACCTTATCGATGGATAAAGAAGCTGACTGAGAAAGCATAGATAAATACGCACTCTTTGGGCCAAATACGATTTAATATGGTAAATTGGTAACCCATCATTTTATCGAGTTTCACTTCATCGATTGTATAATTTCGTCGAATTTCATTTCATGGAACGCTATTTTCTGCTGAAACCATGACGTTTTCAGGATATCTGAAACATTAATTACATAGGTTAGGTTAGGTTAGGTTAGAATTGTGACTACCAAATAATAGATTGTTCAAGGGACTAAAACAACCCATAATGACACGACGTGTTTAGCCACGCGAGCGGAGCGAGTGTCATTGTTTTTGTTTAGTCTCGCTTTACACGCTCTACTTTTCAGTTTGAATGCGAGGAAAAAAAACGACGGTTCTAAACAAAATAACAATATTCATTATAAAAAATGTGTTGTATCCCAGAAGAAAAGGCAAAGCCTTGATCCATACAGCTTAGTAATTATTATAACAAAGTTCTTACTACTTATTTCCGCGTCTTAAATAGTCCGCTTTAAATTGAATGACGTGTCACGTGACGTGACGAGACAGATAGACCATAGACAGACCACAGAAACAACACTGTCAACACTTGACTTGACGTTCTATCCTTCTATCATCTATGTAAATAATATATGTGTGTGTTACAATTGGAATTGTTTGAAGAGTGGAATCCTCTACTGATTTTCAGATTACTGTACGGGAATTTATAATTTTCAGGGCCCCTGACCCTGAAATAAATGACTTGTGACGAGTGACGAATTGTATTAATTAATTTTCGAAGTGACTTTAACACTTAAACATTTAATGTAAAATGCAAGAACAATGCTCAGATTCTAATGTGTATGATTATTTTTTAGATATTTCAATTGTGATTGTAACTGTTGTTGTCGTTATATGATTTGACCATATTACTAAGAAATCCATGCTGTTGATGCATGGTTAACTGGTACAAAAATACATCAAGGAATCTTTCAGGTCCCTCAAGATACCTTTTGAATCTGCTAAATATGCCTCATTGGCATGTGAAGTCTTAAATGTTGACAATGAATTAAAAGGCAGCGGTGTCAGAAGAACGATATCAACAAACAATGAAATTCTTATAATGTCAGTATAACTTTTACTTCTGATAGGTACAGTCAGCGTCATATAGTACGTAGCAGTCAAGATCACCAAAAAGTTGGAAACATCCAGAATACGCATTAACATCGACGCAGCCTAAGTAATCAAATTGTTCCGGTCATCCACAGTGCTCAAATATTCCGGAGCACACACAACGGCAAATACTTGATTACATCAGATTAAGAAAATGGACTTAATTACATGTCGTATACGGTTCAATGGTCAAATCCTCTTTCAATATAATCCCAGCATTAAGTTATCTGAAGGGTAATAAAAACTATTTTTTAATTTAACATACTGGCAAAATTAAACCGAGATAAAATAAAATAAAATCTTATATCATTTGAAATAAAGCTCACTTTTCTATTGTGTTCCGTACTTTGGGTTACTTCGGATGCTACGATACCAGCGGCGGTGTGGTTGTGACGGTACGAGGGTGTCTTGAATGTAATCAAGTATTTGCCGTTGTGTGTGCTCCGGAATATTTGAGCACTGTGGATGACCTAAACAATTTGATTACTTAGGCTGCGTCCATGTTAATGCGTATTCTGGATGTTTCCAACTATTTGGTGATCTTGACTGCTACGTACTATATGATGCTGACTGTACATGTAGGTATTTATTAAGCTTAAACAAACATTATCATTACTGTGAACATATGCAAGTTTTCCTATTTCTGCCTGGACTTATTTGAAAGAAAAGTCATGAGAAATTAGTTTTGTATTTGTGTTTGATAATTTTTTAATCTTTTTCCCTGTTCTCAATATTTTCAAAGTAATTTCTCATTTTCATTTCAGAGATCTATTTGGCCAAGATTTTAAGAGATTAAGAGTATCTTCTAATGCTGTCCTGAAAAATATTATCCTGATTGCAAAAACTATTAATCAATTTGAAAAAAGTTAATTTGAAAGGAAGTTCGACATGCCAGAGCACACGCCCGCCCCTACATCAGCAAGATCATTATATGGGTTTTTCATGTATTTGTTTAGCAAAACAATTCAGATCATATATTGTATATGGGCCTTTGTTCCTGATAAATATCTACATTTGTTAAATATATACTACTATCCACAAAAGTACTGGGCTACAGCAGTTCCAATCCAATGCTTGGTGGTTTTACAAATACTTGTGTTTGTAATATACCCAAGCATTAATTTATGCATGACCAGCAATATTGATAGTATTAACACAATATCAGATCCTTATTCTTGTTACAGTGTTGTTCAAACTGATAATTGTTCTAAAGCGTCAGATACATGTGTTTGTACTAAAGAAAATAGTTGTTTCAAACATGAGTATTATGTCTCAGACAGTGAAATTAATGATAACTCTGTGCCACAGCTGTATGATTTAAATATCCGCCATGTTTGCAAAAAACTGTATATAAATAGATAGATACAAATTAATACGGTGCTATAAATATGTACATGTCAAAATCGATTGTTTCATTTACGCGCTTCTTAACATCCAGTTATGCTAATCAGGCTTTGTTATTTGTTAATCAGCACGAGCATTATTAGGCTCAGGCCGTTTTGTAATGACGTGTATTGTAAAGTCACATGCTGTGCTGGTTTGAAATGGATCTTAACCCTTCAAGGCTTTAACTATGTTTATGTAAGATGCTGCAAATGCAATATCTAACAACATTACAACACTGTAAATTGTTTAACTCTACCTCGGTACATTTTTGGGAAATCTCATTGCTTTTCAAAAATGTTCAGTACTATACAATACTAAAAATAAGTTACTTTTACGTTTTTAGGGTGCCGTAGTCAAGTCAACATAAGCAACCCTTATAGTCACGCCACGTCCGTCTGTTCGCGGTCAAAACTCGACTCTCGATACTACAAAAAAGTAATTTGGCAAACTTATTCATTTAAATTACGCCGACAAAGTTGTAAAATAAAATCATTATTTTTCAATCATGTAAGTAAAGCAAAGGGGATTTTTTTTACGTTATGACATCGAGTGCTGTATCATAGGATAGCTCTTACAAAATCATCATGTGGAACCATTTAGGAAATATTGAACTCGAAAAGTGTAATTCTCCCTAAGGATTGTTTTTTTTTTTTTTGCGAAAGTACGTAATTCACCTAATTCGACATCTATTTCATATCAAATTTTAACTTTCCTAATATGTTTAGCGGTTTTTCTGTAAAATGACAGACGGACGATGAGACAATCTTGGAAACCTAAAAAGGCAATATTTATACTGAGTGTAAGCAATTAAATGCGAATGATTTGTTTTAAAATGTAAGTATGCGAATTACTTACCTATTAATTTTACTAGGTATAAACCCGGAAGTGTGTTTGATAGTTAGTCATTATTTTCGTTCATTTCTTAAAGGAACAACGGATTACTTAATACAGTTAATACCTACCTTATAATTTGTATGGTAAGTAACTCTAGAGTTGACTAGGTAGGTAGGTCAAACCAACCAACCAAACCAACAAAGCACCAAATGAGTCTTGGAAAAAGGCGTGGATACTTAAGTGGCTTCATGACATGACACACCTACCTATTGTAGACGATGCAAATCTTAACGAAAACAGCCACTAAGTACGTGCCAAATTTAACAAAAACATGCATTACTTATTTACGTACCAGGTACATATTTTATTAAGTCTTCCTTAGCCTTAGTGACGATTTTTCATAAAAGTAAATGTTTGAAAAGGAACGAGTTTTTTTCGGCTATTCCCAGTCGTCTGCACACCTTTGTCCACTTTTATCTCATTTTTAAGAAGCTTAGTCGTGTAACTATCACGTCCCTCCGTGCGGTTTACAAACAAATAATTAATCTTAGCCTAGGTAATTAGTTACGTCTATAAGAAAAAAAACCTACATAAAAACTTGGCTTCATCTGATAAAGAATCAGCTAGTGTGCAGTGGTGCACTGTCCGATGCTATAGGTTAGACGACGAAACTGATCACAGTTTGGGCAGTTGGGAGTACCAGATGACCCATCAAGAGATTAAATCAATTGGTAGGAACGTGTCCGGAGCGGAGTCTCATCGCTAAAGCCAGATCCTGTCGCGACCAGGAAAAATCGCCAGCCAAGGAGCCTGTAACGCCTCGGATTGAATGTTTCTGTACCATATGCCTTTTTCTTGAGACCTTTTATCAAAAAATCACTTCCCCAATTAATAGTAGCATTTATTTCTGACCGTACCCAGCACTTATGAAAAATAAGATAAAATTAAAAGTGGGATTCCCTCAGAAGTAGGTAGCCTCCCCAGCTAGTCTGTGCGGTGCTTCATTTCATTTCAACTGCAATTTAATGTTCTTGTTGCTTATTCAGGCATTAAGCGCGACTCATTGTTTGTAGCTAGTGGGTCCGCCTAAAGTAAAGGGGGCGCATTAAAATGACTTAGATTTTTTTTGGCCAAAAATGAAAATTTTATAGCAATCATAAAACACTTAGAAAAATTTCATTCTAGACGCTAAAAAGCATGTTTTGTAGAAAAAACTTTTTCTCTAAAATCAAAAATGGCCGAGATATTGGAGCTCAAAGTTGTCGCAAATGCCAACAATAAAATAATAATCGTTTTTAATGTCAATAGTGACTTTCTGTATCTCCGGCGCTGCGGGAACAGCAGCCCTTTCGCCCTTGCATGACGGCGCACGGTCACTTCGCTCGGCTCCGCAGATTCGGCTTGTTGGTCGCCTTCTGCGACCAGCCTCAGCCACTCGCCTCACTCGTTCCCGCGCTTCGTCATGGCGGGCGAGGACTGCTCTCCCTCCGCGCCTCCAGCTCTATAAAAACACTCTAGGGCGCGCTGTGTCGGCACGCGTCCTAACCAGCGAGAGCCCTAGATTCGGACTTTCGCAGGCTAATATCGTATACATAAGATTCCATCATTTATCTCGGTAATTATCAAGTTTAGGGAAAAGTTTTTCAAGTAAAACATGCTTATTTTAGCGTCCTCTATAAGATAAAATCATTTAAATTAGGTGTCATAATGATGATATCAATCTTCCGAAAAAAAATGCAAGTCCCTGACGCCTTGAAATTAACCAACATTTGAACCCCTATAACTCAACCATTTTTGAATTTAGAGAAAAGTTTTTCAAGTAAAACATGCTTATTTTAACGTGTTCTATAAGATAAAATCATTTAAATTAGGTGTCATAATGATACCATTTTGCCGATTTTTTTTTTAAGTGCTCCGCCCCCTTTGCTTTAGTCCAACCCTGGACTCGTCGATAGAACACCTTACCTTACTGTTACAAAACTGGTTCTGTAGATACCTTAAAGAATATATACCACAGGATCCGGCGGACGGCGGGTAGGCTTAAGATATTACATCCAGTTTGGCGCTACTTAGTTTTACGAATGTGTAGGTACCTACCTAGTAACATCGCACGAAAAATGTTTAATGACTTCTAAACTAGTGGTTATTACAAGCTTTTAACATGTGCAAGTTTAGCGCATGTTGTCGCAGAAGTGCCTCTTGTTGGCCTACCTATAATTGCAGCACTTGCACGACCTGCTTACTCACTTTACGGGTACCTACAATAACATATTGCATGGTAAAATTTAGATTCATCAGATTTTTCTAGACCTACAAATAATCGTCTCGTAAGGTAGTATTTTGTAAAATGATGTTCTCTGCTCTTGTAATTTGTTGGGCGTGTCTAAATCAAATCCCGAAAAAACTATAGGTAGTAACAAAACCGTAGCCTGTTACGACGATATAATGAAACTTGAAACTGACCCCATTAGTTAAATCCATTATCAACACGTTCATTATTTTTCCCTAAGCTAAAGGCTAGCAGTAATTATAGCAAAACCAAACAAAAATGTACGGTGATAAAAAGGGATTGCTGTTAATTTAATCAGTTAATCACTCAATTACTGGGAAGGACCTACATTTTTTTGTGCAATACCCCCAGTTTAAAGTTTTATGATTTTATTTACTCCTTTTTTTAAAGGTTTGAATTAAAACCATAATATATGGAGCACAATGTTAATATATTTTATAAGGATAAAACAACACTTCCCATGATTAGTACAAAATAAAATTAAATATATGGTTAGTTTTTTACATAGGTAAAATTTATTTAAAAGTACAGAATGAAGAACTACACACTGAATTGAGATAAAATACTTAGTAC